>OU744819.1:13304246-14504246 GCA_916614155.1 Mesoligia furuncula
TATTGGCATTTTGCACTACTTATAGTGGTATAGCACTTTCAGTAAGTTAATCTATCGAGGACATCGCCGTCTAGGTCGACCACGAGGCGATGTAGGTATTCAATAGTAGGTATGGGACTTATTTTGAGCATTTGATAAATTGATTAATTTTGTATTAAAAATGTTAAAATTCATGGTTTTCCTTTTATTTCTGACACCACTTTAGCAAAAAATAATCCTTATGATGAAGCCTTTCGATCGGTATGATAAAGCTACAGGCTTATTTTTGTTCTCGTGTAGCGGTTTCGATTTCCGCGGTTCAACCATGTAATTTTTTAAAAATCTATGAATGCAGTTTAAATTGTTTTTTAATTTAAAATAATGTCTTCTTTCAGTAAAATGTTCCATCTACAATATTCAAGGTACTTTCCCTCCATGTGGCATAGCCGTGGGACGTCCTGTATAGTAAAGCTGAAGAACTTGCTGGTTTGAACGCGCTAATTTTTGGAACTACGGTCGCGAATCATATTTTGATCAACGTACAACTTAATACTGACCAGCAAATTGCAAAAAACGTAAAAAAAAAAGAATTTCGCGGGCTACCTTAGCGCTATTGTGCTATCAAAAGCAAAAAGTTTTTTTTAAATCTGACTGGTAGGTATAGGTCTACCAGAATCTCATGGCAAAAAAAAAACAAAAAAAAATTGTGGTTTTCATACATTTGACATTGCCAATGTTGTCAAATGTATGAAAACCACAATGTTTTTTTGTTTTTTTTTTCCTGACATGATTGATGAGCATTTAATTTATGTAGATTGATGTCTGAAATTCTCTATTCAGGAAAAATCAGATAAGTACACATTTGAGCCGAAAATTACATTTTTTTTTTCACAAAAAAAAACCGACTTCCAACACTATAAAGTGAAAGATAACTTTAATTTCGGAAGTCGGTGTCGTTGGGCTTGCATTTTCGTTGTTTGCTAGCGACTTCCGAAATAAAAGTTATATTTAACCTTCGTGGTGTCAGTCGGTTGTTTTTTTTTGCAATTTTTTTTTTAAGTTGTACTTAACCATAATTATAACCATAATCAGCTTATAATGTTCCCACTGCTGGGAGACAGCCCTCCTGTCGGTGAGAGAAAGTGGGCCGTAATCCACCACACGGGCCCAGTGCGGATTGGCAGACGCCACAGGCCGTCTTCGAATTTTTGGTTCTAGGACATGCCGGTTTCCTCACGATGTTTTCCTTCACCGTTTTGAGAGCAGTGGTGATGAAATAATTTACACAAAGTAAAGCGCATGTCTGGGTTCGAACCTACGACCTACAACTCGTAAGTCGCGGCCGTTACTACTTGGCCACCACTGCTAACAAGTTGTACTTACCCCACACAAACTCGTATACCACTACTTGCTATGTAAATATGCGTGACCAGACGTTATTATAACATGATCAATTTATACTAAGTGGTAAAAATGCTTAAACCTATTATTGAAGGTTACTCAGAAACTAACCAAGCAAAGTTAATAAAATTTATATGGGACCACCCCTGAGGCATATTTATACCCTATCAATTAAAAAAAAAAAATTGATATCGATTTACAATTGCCGGAGATATCGGACAACAAACATTCAAAAAAAACATTCAGTCGAATTGAGGACCTACTCCTGGGAACCTTTTTAATGAGGGATTTTCTTTTTTTTTTAACGCTTCCCTAGTCCCTGGATAGATGGCGCTGAACTTGGTAAGTTACTGCAAGGAACGGAACGTCACATAATTTTTTTATTAATTCACTTGGATGTAATTTTCAGATCGTAAAACGAAAGCAAACGAAACTGTCAGTCTGTCACTCAACGAGCTTATAAAACTGCCACTCAACGAGCGTATATGACGTGACGCAATTTTTTTTTTCCCAAGCGTTTTGACTTTGGCACCTAGTAACGTAGTCAGTTCAACGCCATCTTCAGGGTTCTTGGAAACTATGTTTCTTTTTTAATACACAAAAGAAAAAATTCTTATTCGGTTAAAATAGAAAGAAACTCAGAAAGAACGGTACGCTAAGCGAAAATGAAGTAACAGCGACAAGATGCAATGGGGTGGGTCATGGGTACAAGAAATTTCACGCAGACGAAGTTGCGGGCAGGAGCTAGTGTTGTAAACACAGTTCCTACCTCAGCTTTTAACTTTCTGATTTATAACACAAGGCCAGTCGAGCTATTCTGTAAAAATCTCACCGAAATAACTTGGGTGAAGTGAGCTTAAAATGAGCTGTCATTAGTGTCAATCCCACGGAATGACAGCTCATTTCACCTAACTTCTCACGGTGAGATTGTTGAACAGAATCGACCGGCAGGTGCCAATTTCCATTCGGCATGACTCGACAAATTAACATGGCAAATTCTAAACATAATTATAAATCCATCAAAAAGTTTAAAGCTTTGATGTTTGATGAAAGTGAAATTATTTTTTAAATTAGCTATAGTAATAGCAATAAGTGACGGCGTGGGTACCTGCTTATTCAATTACAATATTGTTCAGACGCGAGCACATCAAGCTACTAAAATCTGTCAAATTTCTTTAATAGATTTTCAACTTTATCGCTAAAGCATAAGGTTCAAAGTTGATTGGGAAAATTTGACAGTATCGGATAGCTTGATGTGCTGGCGTCTATGCCTAAGTTTATTTGTTAAACCATGAGATTACTGAGCTCTTTAGATTAGACGAAAAGTAAAAGGTCATCATCTGCCTAGCCTTATCCCAACTATGTTGGGGTCGGCTTCAAGTCTAACCAAATGCATCTGAATACCAGTATTTTACATGGAGCGACCGCCTATCTGACCTCCACGACCCAGTTACAGGGTAATAGGCAATATCCCTTGGTAAGACTGGTTGTCAGACTTTCGGGCTTCTAACTATCCGTAACGACTTTTAAAGATCCACGAATGACAGCCGGGACCAACGGCTTAACGTGCTTTCCGAGGCACGGAGGGGTCTTGGTATGTAAAGATGGTCACCCATCCACAGACCAACCGCGGCAAGCGTAGCTTAACCTGATCGATCGACCCCTTTTTTTTTTTTTTTTTGCGGATGCGAAATCATCAAATGACTCCTCCCGCTCTGGGTGGAGCGGAAGGGAGTGTCAGACTCTTACTGACTAAAACCCACCCGTGTTCCTTCCTTAGCCCTTTATGTTCCGGGCCAGCGGTAACCCTTTCGGACAATCCCGCTGACCCGACAGGCTTCGGCCCTAAGGGGCCCCTCCTCGATGCTGACATCTCTTTGAGGCGCGCGTGGAACACGTACGCGCCGTCCGGCACGGGCCTGGTCCTGATCGGACGGTGAGCTACCCATTACTCTCCGCCCGCAGGCCCGCGCCTACGGTGGCCGGGAGTCGTCACGCGGCTCCCGACGCCTGGGGCGTCCCCCGCGGCGGCTGAGACGGGAGGCTCTCTCCCTGAACCGTCCCGCCACCTCCTTCGCTAGCATGACTGCTTCGCAGAAGGAAGTGACTGCCTCCCACTCCCTCTCGCCCCGGACCATGGCTTGCACCAGGGCCGGACGCGAGAGGTCGCCGTCTCGATCGACCCCTTGGCTGGCTGTCAGACTTTCAAGCTTCTAACGACCCTTAACGACTGTCAAAGATCCAAGAGTGACAGCCGGGACCAACGGCTTGGGCTGTCTTTCCACCAGAGATGAGCGAGGATGCGCAGCGAGGGACGTATATGAAGCCAACCAATAACATCGCTTCATTTTTATAGCTTGAACTGAGTTGAACTAAGTTAGAGTTGTTTTTTTTTTGGGTGGGAAATCCTCAGATGACCCCTCCCGCTCTGGGTGGAGCGGAAGGGAGTGTCAGACTTACTGACTAAAACCTTTATGTTCCGGGTCAGCGTTGACGTTAATGGAAAAAGATCATCCGGATCTACAGTAACAATGGGAGTCCCACAGGGCTCAATTCTTGGTCCTATCTTGTTTCTAATTTATATTAATGACTTGCCGTACCTCATAAAGGATAATCATGATATAGTGTTGTTTGCAGATGACACTTCTCTTTTGTTTAAACTTAAACGTCAGCAGTTGGTTACTGACGATGTAAATAGCGCGATCTCGAAAGTAGTCCACTGGTTCAATGTTAATAATTTGCTTCTAAACGAGAAAAAAACCAAATGCATTAAGTTTACGCTACCCCACGTTAGGCAGGTGAAAACTAATATGTTGATAAAGGGCGAGGAATTGAATCCTGAAGACAATACAGTATTCTTGGGCATAACTTTGGATGCTAAGCTTCAGTGGGGTCCGCATATAGATAAATTATCCAAAAAGCTTAGTTCCGCAGCATGCGCTGTTAGAAAAATTCGTAATTTAACTGATATAGAGACCGCCCGTTTAGTGTACTTTAGCTATTTTCATAGTGTAATGTCGTACGGTATTCTATTGTGGGGAAATGCCGCCGACATTCAGACTATCTTTGTTTTGCAGAAGCGAGCTGTTCGATCAATTTATAAATTAAGTCCGAGACACTCTCTCAGAGACAAATTTAAAGAGATTAATTTAATGACTGTGCCTTCTCAGTATATTTATGAAAATCTTTTATATGCCCATAAAAACATAAAATTGTTTAAAAAATACAGTGATATCCATAATATAAATACTAGAAATAAACACAAATTTGTTGTACCTACAACAAGGCTCAAGAAAATAGGTGGGTCGTTCAGATGCCAATGTATACGCTTTTATAATAAACTACCAAGCCAAGTTCAAGATCTAAGCCTTAATAAATTCAAATCATTCATTAAACGTAAGTTGTGCCAGAAAGCCTTTTATACCGTTACAGATTATATTGAGGACAAAAAGGCTTGGGATTGAGCTGCTTCCAATTTCTGCATTTTGATTTTTTTATTTTTATATACACATTGACATTATTATTTTTCTTATAAACATTGACATTTGCTTACTTTGTAAAGTATTATTTATTTTATTTATTGTGAATGTGAAGACGATGTGGGTCATTTTATTAATTTTATATATTTTTTATTACTCTCTCTGTTCTGTTAGTTTTATTTCTTGATCTTTGTCTGGCAGTTTGAGTAACTTATGTGGCCTACCCAAATGTCCTTTCTTTGGTATTGTTCGTCGAATCGTTGAGCTCCTTAAGGTTTGAGTTGAGCTGCACGATTTCTGACAAATGCGTGCACTGACTGGACAGGTCCTCTCAATCTGTGTGGTTCTTTCCTCAAAAGACCATCTCAGACATCGATTTACATGGTCTTCATATAACCTGACCAAGATTATGTCTGGACTTTAAAAGAGACTGTGACCTCTGAGTTTGTTTCGGCCTTTCTTCTCAGAGTAGTCAGATAGGAAACGCCGACTTCATCTAGTTTTTAAAAAAACATGATTGACGTGTAAAAGTGTTTGTACAAACCTACTTACAAAATAAAATCATTTATCATTTATCATTTAGCGGTAACTCTTTCGGACAATCCCGCTGCTAGCGTGCGTTGGTATTGGTTAGTTTTACACACATCCCTCGCTGCGCATCCTCGCTCATCTCCGGAGGAAAGGCAGCCTTCACATCCTTGAGCACTTGGTAAGTAAAGATGGTCGCCCATCTGCAGATTAGATTTTAGCAGTGGAGACATAAAGAAAAGCTTTTTGTCTTTCATATTCATAGTAGTCTTTATTTTTAACCATAATTGCGTAACACGCTATCAATCAGAATGTGAATCATTTTGAATGATATTGCTAATCCATTGCTGCATATGTTCGAAAAATTTGTCTGCTCCACAACGTAAATACGCAATGTATATGTTGTTGAACTGTCAAAATGAAATTGCTACTGCAATGCGATTCTGTAACCATCTCACCGTGAAAACTTAGGTGAAGTGAGCGTGGAGTGAGCTGTCAATAGTGTAAATTCCTAGCAAAAACAAACTCACTTCACCTAAGTTTTCACGGTAAGATTTTTACAGAATAGCATTACTGATAGAGTGTTACACAACTCGCAACTCGATTAACACGTTCAGACCGGCACCTCATGAGTAGGTACTTGGTATCCTACGGCGCAAATCTTCATATGGCCACCGGTGGTACATCACCGCCCCATGAACCAAAAGTCTTGCCGGGCGGGGTGCGCCACCCGTGGACACGGACAGGATTAGACAGGAATTATGCTTTCTCTCTCTTTCTAATAAGCTAGTAATTGTAATATAAAGTAAAGAGCGCGTACCACTAGCAGAAACTCTAATGGACAAGCAGACTTTTTTGTGTGGCACAATCCGACAGAACCACAAGCATCTACCAAAGCAAGTGGTAAAGTCCAAACAGAGAAAGGGTCAAGTGTTGGCTCTGAAGAATAGAACGGGTGTCAAATGTATAAAATGGACCGACAAACGTACAGTTCATATGCTTTCGACCTGCAATAATCATACAGGAGCTCATAAAGAGGAATCATAGAGAGGATAGTGCCAATGCCACATCGCTGGAGGCCGCCAAACACTGTCGTAGCGAAACTAGACTCTGTTTTGGATAATAATAATGTGAAAAAGGGGGTAGATATTTCTGATCAGATGTCGTCGTACTATACCAGCCTTAGAAAAACCCTAAATTGGTACCGAAAGCTAACCATTGAGATTGTCTGTGGCACAATGTTGGTAAATGCTTGGGTTATTCACTAAAAATTTGGAGCAGGAAAAATCCTAAGTATTTTAGAATTTCGGGAACAAATTATAAAAGATGATGATGAAGATGATTAGCAAGCCCAGCATTGATAATAAACCCGATGAGGCTGCAGAGGAGGGTAATCCCCATGCACAAAGAAAACCAAAACACAAGTTAGAGAAAACGGAAGGAAAGCTCAGAGATACCCGAAAGAGATGCAGACTTGTTACGACCATTTTACAACAGCCGAATCTGCGGGTATGGCTAGAAAAAAATCGATACGCGTTAATAAATTTTGCTCTGCGTGTGAAAAACCAATGTGTTTGGATTGTTTCATCCAAAATAATTTTCATTTTATACCATCCATAATGGCATTTTATTTTATATTTTGATTTAATTTTCTTATTATTACATTCTCTCAACGTAATTTATCATAAACAATTTGAATTTCGTACAATTCATGTCATGATTATGTCAATTTCTTTCTAATAAATACAATTTTTCAATACTGATTTTTGCTTACTTTTCGAAATTATATCCACCTCCTGAGCTGCACTATGAAAATTTGTCTATTTTACTAGGCGGGGACGGTAAATACAACGCTTTCTCTCAAAGCGGCGCGAATTTCTCAGTACATTGAAAGTATACTGTGACGTGGCCACCGGTGGTACACCCCGCCGTGGCAGCAAATACTCCGTGCTCCACCGGTGGTACACGCCGGTCTGAACGTGTTAATCGAATGAACCCCAAGATTCGCTCTAGCTCCTGTAGCCTCATGTTTCACGGTGCTACAGCGACCTTTGCATATCATGGAGCAGATCGTGGCCGTAATAATACAAAATGTACTGAAAACAGATTTCGCAACAACGCATCCGACATCGTCGATAATAACGAGCCTGTGAGAGAGAGCCAGTGGCATAACTATAGGGTGGCATTGGGGCAAAATGCCATGGGCCCCCAGCCAGAGGGGGCCTCCGGCCCGAGAGGGCCATGAGCACAGGAGGATCCTATTTTTTTTTTTAGAAAATGTGCAACAAAGGACACCATTCAGGTTTCGAACATTTTGTACCTTTTTCCCATTGTTTGTCTAATTTTTTGGACAGGACTTCATGCTCAGCAGTAGCGTTTGCGACCAATAGACCAAAGAAACAGTCAGGTGTTAAATATTGTAGAGGAAAATATGAAATCTACGCGGAAGAAGTCGCGGAAAAGTGCTAGTAAAAAAAACTACATCGTTGGTTGACATTGCGGGAGCCCAACCCCTTAATGTAAAGAAGCCTAGAATTTGACACGGGCCCCAAACGCTATAGTTACGCCACATGAAGAGCTGAGAGAGTCTTAAAAATCAGAGTTAGTACTTACTTAGTGTAACATAAACTGACCAGCGGTGCTATTCTGTAAAAATCTCACCGGGAAAACTTAGGTGAAGTGAGCGTGGAGTGAGCTGTCAATAGTGTCAATTCCTAGCAGAAACAAACTCACTTCACCTAAGTTTTCACGGTGAGAATTTTTCAGAATCGACCGGCTGATATCGCAATAACATGGCAATAACGCATCCGACATCGTCGATAATAACGAGACTGTGAGAGAGATAGGGTTGCCAACATTTCTTCGATGAAATATAGTATTTTTCAAGCTAAGCTATAAAAAAATATAGTACAGTTAAAAAAATATATAGTATAATTTATGGAAAAAGCAAAAAATAAACAAAGACATTATATTTGCTACTTATTTATTTTCATAAAAACTATATTTTATTGCACTTCTTGCATTTTTTAGTCTAAAATAAAAGTGTAATTTAAGCTTTATCACATTCAATTTTTAAATTAGTGTAAATCAACAGCTAATTTTTTTTTATTATCGAGATACTACATCTGTTTGTTTCTTCTCGTAACTTCGAATAGAACTAGGTATAGATTCTTTTCGGTATACTATAGTCGAACCGGAGAAAGAGTCGTTTTCTATCGAGTGGTGCGGAACATAGGTTGTTATAGTAAATCTATGTGGTGGGACGACGACTCTTTCTCCGGTTCGACTATATACGCGACCGAATCAGTCAAAAGTTAATATAAAGGTACGTTTATACATTTTTAAATGTTGAAAATATAGTATTTTTGCGTACTATATATTTCTTCAACAGTATATAGTACGCAGACCCGAAATACAGTACAATACTATATATTATAGTACGGTTGGCAACCCTAGAGAGAGAGCCTTAAAAATCAGAGTTAGTACCTACTTACTTGGTGTAACATGAACTGACCTGAATTCGATAAGATAACACACGTATCAAACCGCAAAGGGATCGGCACCGTATCAACTCGAGCCGTTCAGTATTCTTTGTATGAAACCCCCTACTGCAACGCACACTAATCGGAATCGTAACGTAATCGCCTCGCCTCGGGAGAGGCTCAGAGCTAGTCCACACGGCGTGTTGCGTCAGCGTTGCGTTGTTTTACATACAAATGACCATAGTGTACACACGATGCGCTGCGTCGTTTGGCCGGCAATGCATTAAAATTCATGCGTTGCGACGACGCAACGCGCCGTGTGGACTGGCACTCACGAACAGCGGTGCGGTGCGTTACGGCTCGTCGTCCTCGCGCTTACGGCTCGTCGTTCCCGCGCTTACGTCTCGTCGTCCCCGCGCTTACGTCTCTTCGTCCACGCTTGCCCCTCTCACCCCTCCGGTCTGCCTGCTGCACCATCAACCAGCGGTCGGCGAGCCGTAAGCGCGGCGTCGGCGTCGTCGCAACCGTAGCCGAGTCGACGTATCGTAGCCGCTGATCCGCTTTGGTTACGTGCTTACGTTAGGTTGACGCTTGTTTGACGGCGAGGCGAAAGGCGATACGGTGCTGATCCCTTTCCGATTTGGTACGTGTGTACCTTATAATATAAAATTTGACAGGTTTTTGACATCTTCCTTCTCAAGCATTGTCTACTACAATCTGTCAAATTTATTTAATAGATTTTAAACTTTATTGCTAAAGCGTAAGGTTCAAAGTTGATTGGGAAAATTTGACAGTTTTGGGTAGCTTAATGTGCTGGCGTCTGTACCTATGAATAGGATGCTTGTGGGTGGACTCCCAGACGTTTAAATACAAACAATAAACAAGTTTTCAGTGTAAAGTAGGTGGACTAAATTTATGTCTAGTCCTGACAAAAGGTTACTAATGCTAATTAATGCTTGTGCTGTTATTCATGTGGACATTTTTAGGGTTCCGTACCTCAAAAAGAAAATACGGAACCCTTATAGGATCACTTGTTGTTGTCCGTCCGTACGTCTGTCTGTAAAGACCCTTTATCTCGGGAACGCGTGGAGGTATCGAGTTGAAATTAAAACCTTATACTCAAGTCTGCGCTCTCTTGAAGCTGTGAAAAAATCAAACTTCTAAGTTTTCGTGAAAAAAAGATACGGCCGTTTATGCCGCAAAAATCGTATATTTCGACAATCTCAAGGGAATCAAAATTTATAGGGTACTTCCCGTTGACCTAGAATGATGCAATTTGGCAAGAAGCAAGGTCATGTAGCACAAGTAAAGGAAAAAATTCGAAAACCGTAAATTTGTAGTTAAATTAAAAAAAAAACGTGATAAAGCATTTACATACCTACTTTGTACGGAACCCTCGGAGCCCGAGTCCGACTCGCTCTTGACCGGTTTTTTTTTATATTGCTTGCTAAAGTCCCTTTTCTTCCCTTTCAGTCCCTGTTGTGTGTCTGTGTGGGACCAACGTGCTTTCCGAGACACGGAGGGGTCAGCGGTATGTACAGATGGTCACCCATCCACAGACCAACCGCGGCAAGCGTAGCTTAACCTGATCTATCGACCTGTGCGGCTGTTATTATTTTGCCACGGGCCTCTCCAATAACCCTGTATAGTATCCAATTATGTATATCAGCTCTATTATAAAAGTGATAGTATGAGAATAAAACCATACATATTCTTCGTCTGACTATCGTAGACTAGACTTGAAAGTGGTCAGCTCAGTCAGCTGTTATACTTTCGTTGCAATTACAAGTTAGAGCAAGTTTACACGCTCAGTTTCGCGTCAGTCTGGTCCATCAGTCTGGTCAGAATGATCGGAGAATGATCGTGTAACCCACGGATTGACAGACTGATGGTCCAGACTGGTTAAAATTGAATATTTTAAATAATTTTGTCAGTCCGTTTTGAATGATGAAAGACTGATAGGCGAATGATCTTGTAACCCGCTCGTATCATTCTCGCGTCACCGTAAGCGACGCAATGCAGAAGGACGAGTCCAGCGCTCTCTTTTTACGCGTTTCTTTAGCAGCAACGCGATAATTATCAAAGCAAGCGCTTTCTTTTTCCTTATAATGTCCATGACTAAGCACTGATAAATTGACAACCGACTGTCAGCTCCTAAGTCTCAGTCTAGATTGGCCGTGTAACCGTGAAAATCATCCATCATTCGGGCTTCAGTCACATCAATCCAGACTGATAGACTAAACTGACGCCAAACTGAACGTGTAACCTTGCTCTTACAACCGTTCTTAGTAAAGGTATACAATGCTGTGGGAATATGTAACAACATCGTAGGTACAGCCTTAATAACAATGTGCTGAGAATAAATAGCACGCAAGTTGTGGTGTGGAGAGCAATGGTGGCTCAGTGGTTACTAGGTAATTCGATACCTCTTAGTAAGTCCGGAATTTCTCAGAAGCAGCCAGGCCTGGACTGGATTACCACCTGGGCACACAAAGCCTAGGGGCCCGTCTTAAACATATGCATCGCCGGGGTGCGAAAAACGGTCTGGGGGGTTTCGTCAACAAAAAAAAAAAACTTGATTTTAGAGTCCAATTTTTAGGGATCAGCACCAAGGTAGCCCGCAATATTCAATTTTACGTGTTATTTCTTACGTTTTTTGCAATTTTCAGGTCAGTGTCGGGTTCTACGTGATCGTCGTTGTCAAACCAAAACCTGCTTTATGTGCAAAAGTATACTTTCAGAAGAAGAAAAAGTTTTGACAAAGTTTTAGCTGCTGCACATAGCACATTTTATTCTGAGGCCATAGAGTTCCAGAACTAGTGGTCATAAGCACATAGCTGTTCTTTTATATGAGAAATAAGGCAGTGACAGGATAAGCTGTGGTCAAAATCTTGAAACCTCAAAAAACGGCACATAGCAGATTTTGGTTTGACAATGACGATATTTTGTCTTGCAATTGACTTGAAGAGTTCTACTGATATACAACCCATTCATTCATATAAGTAACCCTATTGATTGATATTTAATGAAATAGTAATTTTGAATTTCATAGGCTACCCAGGCGCCTCCTAAGGCCCTGCACCCTCGGAGTGCCAGCCTAGGGGCCCCACCCACCCAGCTACCCCGAACAGTTAGTTTGCTTGTCTGCCGTGACTTACGAGTTGTAGCGGTGAACTTTATGTAAACAATTTCATCACCACAGCTCTCAAAACGGTGAATTAAAACATCGTGAGGAAACTGCATGGCATGTCCTAGAACCAAAAATTCGATGTCTTGTGTCTCTCAAAGGAGAGGCCTGTATCCCAGCAGTGGAAACTTCATAGGCTGATTATGTAAGTTGTGGTGCAACATCCCACTATTACAGACCTATGTGTGACACATCCAGAATGACATTTATTTTGACAACCAGCTGCGCCTCGCGGTTTCACCCGCGTAAATGTCGATCTCGTGGGAATATCGGGATAAAAAGTAGCCTATATGTTAATCCAGGTTGTCAGCTACCTCCACCTTTGAGGAGGTTGAGGCCCACTTGTCAGATGCTCTTGGTGACTTAGTCACATATTACTCCGCTAACTCACTCAAGCCCAATCCGAGCTAAACCCAGTCTTGCCTATTTCATCTCCGCAATAGAGAGGCGGGCCGCAAACTTAACATCGTTTGGGGTGGGGTGCCCATCGAACACAGCAACTCCCCTAAATATCTTGGTGTTACCCTGGACAGGTCTTTAACCTTCAGCAAAAACTGCAAGAATATCAAGCAGAAGGTGCACACTCGCAACAGTCTTCTTCTTCGACTGGTCTCATCGAAATGGGGTGCTTCGCCTGACGTTGTGCGGACTACTGGACTGGCGTTATCTTTTTCTGCGGGAGAATTCGCGTGCCCCGTGTGGAGCCGTTCTGCCCATGCAAAGCTGGTGGATACAGCTTTGAATGAAACGTGCCGGATCATTACTGGCTGCCTAAAACCAACCCCGGTACAAATGCTGTATCCGCTAGCAGGAATAGCGCCACCAGTGGTTCGCAGAGCGGTGGCAAGCTCCAGCGAAAGAGCCAAAATGGTCTTCGACACACGACACCCTTTGCACGACAACATCCTTGTGCCACAAAGGCTGAAAAGCCGAAACAGTTTTTTAAAGTGTGTCGTTCCACTCTCTGGCGGACTATCACAAGAGAGACTGAAGCTGTGGCGAGACAGTGCTACCTTACCCAAACCGTTCGTCCCACCCGCTGAAGATCTCCCAGCTGGACATGAGTTACCTAAATGTTTTAATAAATTAATGATCGATGGTGAGTTTCCTGACTCTCTAAAGATCGCAAAGGTAACACCGATCTACAAATCGGGACCAAAAACCGATCCAGGGAACTACCGTCCGATCTCTGTGTTACCCATATTGTAAAAAATCTTAGAGAAAATACTGCACAGTCGTCTTCTTAAATATCTTGACTCCTTTAACCTAATATCTGATCGTCAGTATGGTTTTAGAGCTAAAAACAACACAACTGCAGCTACTATTGATTTAACAACAAAAATAAAAGAAAACATCGATAAAAAACAGTATGTGCTGGGTGTCTTCATTGATTTGAAAAAAGCCTTTGATACCGTAAGTCACCAACTACTATTAGAAAAACTAGAAAACATAGGTATCAAAGGCAACGCATTTAAAATGCTAAAATCTTATCTAACCAATAGATTTCAGATAGTTAAAATAGATGGTTTTGAGAGTAGTACATTGCCGATCACATACGGAGTCCCGCAAGGATCTATACTGGGGCCACTGTTGTTCTTGATTTACATAAATAGCATCACAGAACTAAATCTACATGGTCATATAACTTTATATGCAGATGATACGTGCTTATTTTATTTCGGAGCCAACATGCACGACGTTATTTCGAAAGCCCAAGAAGATCTCAATGTCCTATTCGAGTGGTTCAAATATAATTTACTAACCATAAATATTTCTAAAACTTGTTACGTTGTCTTCAGAGCTAAAAATAAAAAAAATCCACAGTACGACACACTAACTATTGATAACACCCCGCTAGATCAAAAAACCTGCGAAAAGTATCTTGGCTTGAGAATAGATCATCACTTAACATGGCACAATCAAATAGACCATATTAAAAATAAACTATCAGCACTCACAGGATCACTTCATAGTATAAACCAGTGCATACCTAAAAAGATACGTTATACTATTTATAATTCCCTTATTAAGTCGCATCTATTATATCTCATAGAAATTTGGGGAAGTGCCGGAAAAACGAAGTTGCAAGAATTACAAAGAGTACAAAATAAGGTCATAAAGATATTGTTTCGCTATCCATATCTAACATCAACCTGTAAAATTTATAAAGAAACAAAACTAATGAATATCAAACAACTCTACACATATAATACTTGCGTTTTGATTAGAAAAATTATAGACAGAACCATCCACACTAACTTATCATTTACAAAAAAATCTCAAATTACTAAACGCAGTCTTCGTCGACCAAGTCTACTTGTTTTGCCAAGAATACGCACTAAGTACGCTAGAAAGAACATTACGTATGAAGGAGCACAACTATTTAATAATCTACCTACTTACATAAAAAGTGTTAGCTCTCTCAGCAGTTTTAGGTTTCGGCTATCCAAACACATAATTGAAAACTGCCTTGACTAAAGTCCTTCAATGTTTTTGAATGGCTGAGGGTTGAACTGCTGAATGAGTATAGAATAATTAATACTATACATATACTTTGGTGACGGTTACCTAAAATAAGTTTACTGAATGTATCTTGTCTGTTCTCATGTAAGTGGCTTGTTTTTTGTCTTTTATGAGAATAAATGATTTAAACCTACCTTGGGTAATCTGGAAGTCTTTAAACAGACTCCGGACCCAGGTAGGCCGAAGCAAGGAAAACCTGTTCAGGTGGAGATTCATAGACGACTCCGCCTTGGAGTGTAAATATGGTGCTGTCCCACAAACGATGGGACACTTAATATCGTGTACTGCGTGTCCTGTCAGCTGCACATTACATTAACTGATGGACGGTGATGAAGGCGCCAAACAAGTAGCCGAATTCTGGGCCGAGTACATTTAGAATGCTATCGACACGCTAAGAAGAAGAAGCTACCTCCATACAAAATTTTATCAAAATTCGTCCAGCCGTTTGAGCGTGAAGAAGTAACAAACATAAACACACGCACACACACACACACTCACAAACTTTCGCCTTTATAATATTACTGTGATACAACGAAACCCATTGCTTCATTTGTTTGAAAACTTCGCCTGCTCGACGGCAAATGTAACGCAATGGATATTGTTGACTTGTCAAAATTAAAGGGTTTGTCATTCCGATTCTGTTTCGCAAGTAGGCTGTTGGACAGAGACAATAAAAAGACAAGACAAATTGTTGCAGAAGTGACCACATTTCACGGTTAATCACGCAAAAAAACTTAGCCTAAATCGCTTTGTTACATTGAACGGTTGTAAATTTGTTCATCGACCTCATAGATGATCTAAGTACTTAGTAAGACTTCTACGTGCGACTTCGTACGCGCGTAAAGGACGACAACGAGGAGAGGGGGGATTCAGGGGCTAATACTGGAATAAATCGTAATTTCTTTTATATTGTTACGAGCTTCGGGTTCGTGACAATTAAAAACTGCCGATTTAATAACCAAAAATTGACACTTTAATTAACAACACTAATTACAACTCAAACACACTAATTACAAAACACAATTGCACTACTGATCGCTATACGTCGCACTTGAATATCGCTTGATGTTTTCGCTTCGATCGCTATATCCAAACTGTGTCGGTCGTGGCGCGTCTCGGCCTTCAGCGCCGAAGAGAGTTCTAGAACCTTCCACTGTAGAAACATCTAGAATGTCCGAGTACACACAGGCCCCGATCGACCAGATGTCGATAGTTCGGGAATGTTCTAGAAAGTTTTCGCATCGAAATTTCTAGAAGGGTCTTGACTATTAGTTCCGCTACTCGATACTAGATGGCGCTAGTGGTAACTACTGTCGCCATGTACTAGGCATTAATTGTGGCGCGCAACAATATCCTATAGCCCCGTAACTTCATTTTCGAAGCGTTCTATATGAGTATTTCTCTTTTTGCTCAGTTCCTAAGGATCGTAAGTTCGTAACGTGATTTTAAATAGCCCTCCGCAAGAAATAGGTTATCAAAAGCCATTTTTTCAAAGCAAAATTAGCGCAATCAAACAAAAAAAAAAAAAAAATAACCAAACTCTTCGGCATTATTATAAAGTATAAGTAGATTAAAATAAAACCTTAATTTAATTAATACAAAATAAGACACCAGGTAAAATTAGAAGAAGGAAACACCTTAATTCACTCGCCGAAAAGACAAAACCGATCTAGAGCGAGTCGGACTCGCGCACCGAGGGTTCCGTAACTTTTTTTTTTTTTTTTTTTTTTTGCGGATGGGAAATCATCAAATGACTCCTCCCGCTCTGGGTGGAGCGGAAGGGAGTGTCAGACTCTTACTGACTAAAACCCACCCGTGTTCCTTCCTTAGCCCTTTATGTTCCGGGCCAGCGGTAATCCTTTCGGACAATCCCGCTGACCCGGCAGGCTTCGGCCCTAAGGGGCCCCTCCCCGATGCTGACATCTCTTTGAGGCGCGCATGGAACACGTACGCGCCGTCCGGCACGGGCCTGGTCCTGATCGGGCGGTGAGCTACCCATTACTCTCCGCCCGCAGGCCCGCGCCTACGGTGGCCGGGAGTCGTCACGCGGCTCCCGACGCCCGGAGCGTCTCCCGCGGCGGCTGGGACGGGAGGCTCTCTCCCTGAGCCGTCCCGCCACCTCCTTCGCTAGCATGACTGCTTCGCAAAAGGAGGTGACTGCCTCCCACTCCCTCTCGCCCCGGACCATGGCTTGCACCAGGGCCGGACGCGAGAGGTCGCCGTCGCTGCCAATCGCCTCTACGAGGACACGGCGGTGCTCCGCCCAAGCGGGGCAGACCTCCACCGTGTGCTCCACCGTGTCCTCTGGGCGATCCTGACAATGGTGACACCCGGGCGTTTCCTCCCGCCTGATGATGTGCAGGAACCTCCCGAAACTTCCGTGTCCGGTACCTACCACCATGTTTTTAATTTTTCATCGGCAAGGCCTATATTCGTCAGAGAATTTTAACACTGTGCACTGCGGTGTAGAATATTTCAGGTTTATATTAGCGCCATCTCTAGACCGATAGTGGAACTAATTTAACTATTGTAGTTGATTTCTGAGTAACGGTATTTTTTTTTTACATTTTTCATCAAAAGTCGAAAACTATGCAGCCTAAAAAAAACAGAAAAATGTTTGAGAATGTGCAAACTGCGCTCTTTCATAAGATACCCCGCATGACCTAGTAGCCTCACTTCGAATTAATCAGACCCCCTTTCAGTCCCTGTTGCAAAAAATATACATATATTTTTATTTCTTTCTTATGTGCAAAATAGTTGGGCATTAGTAGTTCTTGAGATATCCAGCTCTGACACACAGACAGACTTGAGTCTCACCAAAAGGGTTTCGTTTTACCATTTTGGTACGGAACCCTAATAACGGCAAAAAAAAATAGTATCGATCATCTGTTTATCATCAAGACAACAAGAGGGAAAACTTGACAAAAAAGAAACGTAAAACACATTTCCGTTTGTTTTTGCGGTTAATTTCTGTAATCGTCAACTTTTTTTGACAAGTAAGCGCCTTGTTTTCCTACGGTAGAAAGTTTTGAATGATTGATCAATTTTGTTAAGTATCTTGCGGTCAAGTCGGGAAGATTCGGCGTTGTTAGTGGATCCGAAGTTCGATACGATTCTTCTATCAGTTTTAGTCGGTTTCGATTTTGCCGTAAAAAGTGTAGACGAAATTATGATACAAATAAAATTTAAACAAATACATGGCATTTTCATAATTAAGTAGGTAAGTATAGTTATTTTAGTCATAGTTTTTTAGTTTTTTAGCAATTGTAAGTGTAAAGTATGTAGGGGTAAGATCGGCACTGGTGTAAGAGACCGTATGAATCAAATTCCCACCTAATGTGGCAATGGTTTTAATGCAGTAATAAACATTGGTGTTCTCAATTATTATTTTTATTCTGCTACAACGAAGATCAGAGCAAAATTTAATTTTGCAGGCAAAGAATTTCATTCCTACAGTGTTACTCCAGCAACGATCTTACCCCAACATACCTTATCTCTTAAAATATTTCGTGTATGAATAGATGCACCTTTATTGTACAGACGCGTAGACGCCAGCACGTCAAGCTACCCGAAACTGTCAAATTTTCCCAATCAACTTTGAACCTTAAGCTTTAGGGATAAAGTTGAAAATCTATTAAAGAAATTTGACAGATTGTAGTAGCTTGATGTGTTGGCGTCTGTACTTACTACTTATCTATTACACCTTTACAAATAAGGGCTGATTTCAGCTGCCAGATAATTTTATCCGGCGAATAATTTTGAATTTTCGACAGTTCTTCCATACTACTTCTGTCAGACAATTTAAAAAAAATTGTTTGTCTCTTTGTTCCGGTTAATCTCCGAAACGGCTGCGCGGATTATGACGGGACTATCACTGGCAGATAACTATACTATATACTGTATAGTTATAAGGATGTGCTGGCGTCGGATCTGGGCCTCAAGTCTGCTATTACAATAGTGTCAGAATGGTCTATCATTGATTTCATAATTGTTGATTTTGACAAGTTTGGTAATCTACTAATATAATGGCGTCATTATGACTTTCCAATGGTCAACCACTGACACTCCATTGAAAGAAATGGCATAGAATGGTAATCTCGTACATAATGAAAAATGAATTACTGACTTACGCGGTAATCTGTAAAAATTTTGACAGTTCCTTTGATCAGTGACCTACCATTAGAACGTCATTGTGCAGTCATTGCTTTTAATTCGTTACGAGTGTCGTATAATTTCTGTGCCATTGACCAACCAACGATCAACCATTATAAATTTAGCAGATTACGAACTTTTAGCAAAATGACAATGGGATGGTGGTGGAATCGTGTTGGAATGACGAATTTATTAAAATAGCAGACTAGGGCCCCTGTACTTTCTTCCAGCACCCCAAGTACCTAACACATTATCAATCACAACCCTGAATCATTTTTAAGGGAATTCCTAATCCATTGCTTCATATGTTCGAAAAATGTGTCTGCTCAACAACGTAAATAACGCAATGAATGTTGTTGAATTGTCGTTACGCAATTACCCCGCAACTTCAAGTTGTCTTTGAAATAAATTAATAGTTTAAAAAACACTAGAAAATCACGCTTACAAGACTTTTCTAACAAATCCAAAACAGCTATGATACGATTTTCCATCGTGAAGTTCCAGTTCATATCTTCCGGCTCCATCATCAGATCAGTTCGACAGTACCATATTATTGTATTGTCATCAGAACTACATACAGCTGCCAATTTTCATTACGCTACGACCCTTGGAAGATGGTTAAATTAGTTACCTTAGATTCCATTACATAGTTAGTTACATACAGGTCGACCTAATAAAAGCGTGTTGAAAAATACAAATCTCCGGGCGATCGGAATGGATTTCTACAAAGTACATAGGTATTTGAGGGGCCCATGGCTAAATAATAACAGCCGCACAGGTCGATCGATCAGGTTAAGCTACGATTGCCGCAGTTGGTCTGTGGATGGATGACCATCTTTACATACCGAGACACCTCCGTGCCTCGGAAAGCACGTTACGCCGTTGGTCCCGGCTGTCATTCGTGGATCTTTGACAGTCGTTACGGGTCGTCAGAAGCCCGAAAGTCTGACAACCAGTCTTACCAAGGGAGTAGTAGTGATACGCTGGTTCTGGCGCACCGATTTGAGGGCGGGTGTGCCAGAACCCCAAAACCTAAAAAAAAAAAAAAAAAAAAAAAAAAAAAAAAAGGTTTTGGGGTGCTCTGATCACGTTTCTGCGGTCCATTTTTGCGTAGGATGCGCGGTTCCGGAGATGTGCAAATCAATTAGCTGATTTATCTAATTGATTTCCGGTGCTACGAACCCTCATTAGTGTTTCATTGTTAATCCTCTTATCTATTCAACCTCGTGCACCCTCATTAGCGATGCATTGTTCGCCTAATCCTTGCATTCCTTGGCGTTCTTATCTACTATTACTCATTGCTAACCCTCAACTGCTTTTCTGAATCATCAATAAAACACATTCCTTCATTTTATTACAACATTTTATTTCTTATTTTCTACAAAATATGTGCGGAACATTTCATCCACTAAAATATCATTGTACAGTGTGTTCCCCGTAAATATGTTCGTAAAACTATGCATTGAACATCCCTGAAACTTATATAGCAAATACATTAAGCAATATTCACCACACACTGAAGTCCAATCATTCTGAATCCTATCAACATTCCAGCCCCATCTTTTGCAATTCCTTTTTAAAAACTCGAGATAATATTGCGTAGGTCCTCGTCCATATGAATCAAAATATTGACCGATGCCCTTCGTATCGATATGTACAGCTACCCAGTGTGAGCCTGGTTTATCATCCGTATCCAAATTGCATATTATATACGTCGGTACATGGGTATACATAGGTAGTCTATTAGCAGCATAAACATTTTTTTCTAGACTGGGATGGATCTTTTTTAGATGTTGCTGTACTTCAAGTGTATCCATGATATTACTGCTATTAGCAGATTATTACAGTACCAATCTGTTCAATGGTTGCCATAGGAATGTTCAATTATAGTGATTTTTGTAAATATATCGCATTCTTTTGAGTGACTCAGAAAACAAGCTGATGCCTGATGGGAACAATGTGCGATAACTTTGTTGACTCATAGAGTCACTATCAGTTTCGTTGAACTTAGGAATTTGCTTTAGATAAGAATGGTGCTATATAAGAGCGAACAGTTGCAGTCATGAAATCAGTCTATGGTCGTTTGACCACAGTGAATTGTATACCGATACTTCGTTTGTGGTACTTCAGCGCATCAATAATCATGGAGGTAAGTGTTTATTCTATTGACAAACTTACTTGTATATCTTTTGTTGTTCTTTTGTTATTTCCTAACGTGTGTGTGTGTGTAATCACAATGTAAACAAATTGATATTAACATGATATCTCTGTTGTTGCAGAGATCATTCAGCTTCGCAGACGATAATGAAAATACCTATAAACAGTATTACTACTCACCGCTCTCCCCTCAACATGAAGAAGAGGGCGATGATATCGTCATTAATAACACATGCGATGGTGGAAAAAGGAAATCGCAAGCGCAACCGATTGATAATTTTTTTGAAGTGATGCCAAAAATAAAAAAGAAGAAACAGTTATCGTCAACCGTGGCACGAGCCGCTAGAGATGGTGTATCATACATTTCTACTAATTCTGACGACGGAGCCCAAGCGACGCATCTCATAAAAATTGAAATGTACGATATGAAGAAGCTATGTAAGATTCCAACTACCGATCATTGGAAGCACGCTACCACGAGGATTAAATATTATGTAAAGAATAATAAGGATAGCATCTACGACAACACAAACGGCCTCGTATACAATATTACAAAGACAATAGCAGAAAGTGAAAACGTTAAAAAATACTTTTTTAACAATGATAGCCATTAGCTGATTAGTGAATGTGATTCTGTTTACTTAAATTACTTCTGTGTACTCATTTATATTAATAATGAGGTGTGTACAGGGAGCTGTCGTCTTGTGATGCTGAGAGAAAGCCAACAACAGAAGGAAGAGATGAGTGTGGTACACGTGTACAGAACACGTCATTGAATAGCAAAGCTACAACACTGAGTGGAGAAGAAAATGAGAAAAATATGCAGTACACAAGAGCTGAATATCCATTCTTCAGTTCAAAATCTAGACGGTTTCTCAGTTTTGAAGGCTGGCCTCTCGTTATGCTACAGAAGCCTGAAGATCTTGCAGAGGCCGGTTTCTTTTATACCGGCCACGGAGACAGGGTCAAGTGTTTCCATTGTGGTGGCGGTTTAAAAGATTGGGAAGATGATGATGATCCTTGGCAACAACATGTTCAGTGGTTTAGTCAGTGTGCTTATGTAAAGTTTAAACTCGGACAGTGTTTTGTATAAGACTAAATGGAGGTTTTTATAGAAATAAAAAATGGTATACTAAATACAATTTGTTTTATTTAATTTTATAATGTTTCCCATAGTTACATAGACAACATGCATTACACATAACACATAAATCTAACACACAATATAACCTTAACATATAACCTTAACTACTATAGTCTACAGTAACATTTCTGTTTTTATCTATTTCAATAATGTTATCAAACTCAGCATAAACAATGCAGTTAATTGTTTGTATTAGTGAGGATTCAAATCGTACTTCTAATCTTACACTACCATGCTTTATGAGATTCCAATGAGTTGATGAGTTAGCTGATAAATCAGGAGTTAAATCAAATGCTAATAGGCAGTTAGTTACCTTTGGCATATTGTTCATGAGAGATTGCATTTCCTTCATTAAGAAAGTGGATACCAGTTCCCGAGAACAGAGTATGATATGCTGATGTAAATATACTATTATTAAAAGATGGTTGCAAAGCTTTTGAAGGTATTTGTTGACCATCAATATATAAGCTGAAAGAATTAATACCATAGTTTTCAAAATTAAATGGATTTTTAGTAAGGGAACCATTAAATGCAGAATTATTCACAAACCCTATTATACATCTTTTGGGTACCTGTCCTAAGAATATATTATCAAGAGTTTTTCCTTGAACACCCGAAGGAATTGTTAAAACTTTGACTTCAGCTCGAGTAATAGGATATTTAGCAGTAGTAGAAGCCAAAACTTTCTGATGTGCAAGTAATACACTTGGATTAATTCGTGCTCTTCGGACAATAAGAGTTGCATCTGTAATGCAAACTTTAAACTTTACATCGTTTGACCCAGCAATTAAATTAAAACTCTCTCTTGATCGAACTAATTTTACACTCATTT
Source organism: Mesoligia furuncula (assembly GCA_916614155.1). Classification (NCBI taxonomy): domain Eukaryota; kingdom Metazoa; phylum Arthropoda; class Insecta; order Lepidoptera; family Noctuidae; genus Mesoligia; species Mesoligia furuncula. The sequence continues at coordinate 13,327,111 of OU744819.1, forward strand.
CAACACCATTAATTAGAAATTTATCTTGATTGAAAATATCACCATGAAGATGTCCAATCATTTCTATTTCCTTACTTTCAGTAACTAATTCTTGCCTTTTAACAAATCCTATGTTTTTACCATCTGTAGAATCCATTTTTCCTGCTGTATCCTCATACCAAAGACTACAAGTAAGATGAGATTGTTTAGCAGCAGGAGCATAGTTTAAAAGGGTTTCCATGTATGCTCGATAGGCATAGGTATTATTAGGTGGTGATACAAGTTTTTGGTTTAAATAAACATCAAGTTGACTAAAAAGTGAGTGCAACCAATTATTTACAGGTGCTACTACTGTAGTCGATACCAAGTTAGTTGAATCTTGATTTAATACTTTTGCCTTTATGTGGATTAATGTATGAGACAAATCTATGTAGTCATCGCCTGTACCAGGAACTTGAAACTCGATAGGTCCATCATCAGCAAGAGATGAAATTGGTTTATAGTGTATCCACAATCCACTTTCAATGCTTGTTTGTGTAGACGGTAGTGCAAACAAATCCAATTCTGACTTAGCGCACTCACAAGAATGATTATGAAGAAAAGACATATTTAATTTGAAAATATATCTTTGATATTCTTTGGTTTTAAACCAAGTTTTTTCGCAGCTTTCACTTTAGCAGCTAATTGTGGAATGAACGGGGACCGTCGTTTTCTTTTAGTTATATACCCAGATCCTGTCATGTTAAATCGATCAATTTTATCATCAGCCTTTCGTTTTAAGTTTGTACTAACTTGCTTTAGACGATCTTTTATTGAGGTTTCCATAGGACGCGCTTGAACCATATCCGATAAAAGACCAACTCCAGCGTTTAATGCCTCCTTACCAATCACTCGAGCACCACTTGAAAGTAAAGGTAAAACTGATCTAAATAAACCCCCTAAGAAGCTCCCAATACCATGACCGCGTTGATATGGTGAACCCTTATAAATTACTCCAACTCCTGATCCAGCTTGATGTGTATAATAATTTTCATATGGACAATTATGATGATCACGAAGAGAATACATTATTATAATTTTCGGAAATGTAGTTTAATACACACGGTTCCAAACTGGAATGGTATTTTTTGTCCTGTGCTCGATCTTATATCTATTTCCAACGTATCGAACTCTCTTCGCATAACAGGTAAGTAGTGAGGTGGAGAGAAAACATACATTTTATTTGCACCATAAATATATTTTGAAGGATCTAATGAAATTATTCTTAATAAAGGAGTCATGACATCGCCCACGATCTGAGGATCGATTATGTCGCAATACACAAATAGTTGAGATGGTAACCCTAAGTGTAAATTAGCAGGGCACTTTCCAAAATTTCTTTCCAAGAGATTTTTATTTGGTTCATAGCCTAGTTGTAAACTTAATTTGGATGATAATGTAACGGATGTTATATTTTTATCCAAAACAGAAACATACACAAATTTTGTTATTTCATCTTGACGAAATGTTTATTTCTCTCTGATACCATTTAACGCTTTTAAAATATGCTCGACGTTATCATAGTTGGTAGCTGGAATATGTTTTTTGTAGTACACTGTTGAGGGTTTATCTTCAGTAGGCATTAACATGGTTTTTGTAATGTATATAACATTTTCATGATCTTGAACAGTAAACATTGTACATGGATATTGAAACTCGACAACTCCAACCGACCATTCACCTTCTAATTTAATAGCTTTTGGTAATTTTGTTGAAAAATTTGTGGTCTTGTTATCAGGAAAGTAGTCCATTGAACTATTGCTGAGCAAAGTTAAATAAAAACTTTCTTTATTCATATTTCTTTTAAACTAGAAGCTAAAACCCAACTGTTAAATTTATCTGGATAACCTCTCCACTTCACTAATACTTCTTTTCTGTGGCCAGAATAACGAGAGTCAATTATTTTATCTATTTTATATTGTGAGGTGGGGTTGTAAGTGACCTTCTGTAATTCTCTTTCATAAAAAGTACCAACTATTGGTTCATTTTGTAAATCTGTTACTGTATATACAACCCATGGAGATCTATCAATTATTGAAGATATAATAAATATTTCATCACTCCAATTTGATTCATACCCTTTTTGGAAAACATGTTTATATTTAGTTATTCGGACATAATCACCCATATTAAATTTTGGTTTTGGGTGTTCTAAAGAAAGTTTGTTTGACCTCCTATCATAAAGATTAGTCCAAACTGTCATAATATTGCTGGAGTTTACATCAGATGGGCACATCCTAATACTAGAGTGAATGCTGTGATTATAAGAGTATATTAAATCTTGTAAAACATCTATGTATCTATAAGTATTATTATGAGTGAAATAACGCCACATTTTCATTTTTAGAGTTCTTTGAAATCGCTCAACAATACTGGCCTTAATATCAGGATTGTTGGTGGTATAGTAATTAATCTTTTTGGATTTAAAGTATTTTTGTACATCTTTTGAAACAAATTCTGTACCTTTGTCAGATTGTATGTGAGTAGGTGTTGAATTACTTTCAGTAAATATACTTTCAAAGCATTCCTTAGTTGTTTCTGAGTTTTTTTTAATCATTGATCTTGCAAAAGCATATTTACTAAATACATCAATAACACAAAGTATGTAGTTGAAACCATCATTATATTGAGAATAAGTTCGCATATCACTTAAATCAGCTTGCCACAGTTCATTAATATTCGATAGAATGTACCTATTACGCGGGAATTTTTTCCGAATAGGTTTATGTAAAGTGTATGTTTCTTGTGATTGTAACCATTCCTTTACTTGCTTTTTATCCATTTTACCCTTCATGGCTTTTGATAATTTATCAATACTACTAAAACCAGCGGGGTTAGATGGGTCATAATAAATTCTATTAATTTCTTCTAGTACGGGGTCCATTTTTCCCAATCGACCTTTTTACGTATTTTATTTATAAATTTTTTATCTCCACTGTTCGGTGTAGAAAACTCTTGATCTTCAATCTCCGAGGTTTTGTTCAGATCTTTTGCTTGAAGCTGATTAATAAACTCACATCTCTTTGGGTTTCCGATATAAGTGAGTGGTACTTTAATATCTTTTAATGCTTTAGCAAATCTATCCCACCCAACTGGATCACTTCTTTTTAAGGGTCTTAGTGAATCATTTATTAAATCAACAATATTACTTCCAGGAATTTTTTCATTATCAATTATGACTGTGCCTTCATTATCCCAATGTATTTTACTTTTATTTGTTCCAACTAAGTTTAATAATAACTCACCTTTTTTATTATAACTTTTTGGTATTAAACTGAGTATTTGAGTTGGTGTGTAAAGCGGATTTGTGTTATTTTCTTTACTTTTCATGGATCCGTTCTCCTCTAACAAAGATTCAGCATCAACTATACTTTTTAGTTCTCTATCTTTATTTTTAAAGTCAATTTTAGACTCATTTAGATCTTCATTAGATGTATCAGAATAAATTGGTAATCTGAGTGGTTGTCGATCCTCTTCGGTAAAGTGAAGGTATCTTTGTAGTGTTTGTAAATATAACATCCACTTCTTACGGTCTTCCGTCTTACTATTCATAATATTTTGCATTTCAATATCTAATCGAGACAAATTACTATTAACCTTATTTTCTTGTTTTAATTTTTCAATCAATCCAGGTTCAATAAGTATCATTTTCTTTGCATTTTCCATGTTAACTGGCTAGTCCACTTACTAATCCACTCAATATTGCACCTAATATTATTGGTAAGAAAGCCCCTCCTTTTTGTATGATTATATTTTTTCTTAGTTTATGTTTACACTTATGCACCAGTTTACGGAGTATATTTTTGTGTTTATTCAATTTTTGTTTATCTTGATCTTTAAGAGGTACTTTTCCTTGTAAAACGTTATGAATACATTCACAAATACAGTTTATTTCTTCTTCATCACATGTTTTAAGTAACGCTTTTTGATATTTTGGTTTAAGCGTATGCAAAGCGCTTAGCAAATGTTTATGCGTTGTGAGTCGACGATGCATCATTTAGAAATGATTTGAATTGTTTGATTCTTGATGTATTTAAACTCTTTTGTTGGGACGTAGACTGTACAGTGTCCATTAAATGGGAAGACATTTGTCTTGATGCGACAAAAATCATTGGTATTCTGTTTTAAATCTACCATTAAATATCCATGCGCTTCTAAAGTTGCATCCCTGTAGGCATCTTCAATGAATTTTGGGTTATCTGGCGACACTTGTCGTGCTAAATATCTTATTTAAGTTTTATCTCGAGGGTTTTTAAAATATATTATATAACTTGAGTTTAAAGAAATGTCTCTTTGACCTTTACCCTGATGAAATAAATTTTGTGTTAAATAAAATACACTAAGATTCCTATGATGACTACCTTTTGTAAATATATCCACAATTCTTCCATCAGACTCTCTCATTAGATCATCAATAATAACAAGATGTGGGTTTTCACCATCAAACATATTAAGATTAGGAATTCCTTGATGATAGTTAACATTTGGTAAATTATATAAAGGTTGCATTTCATCAAAGCACCATGTGATCTGGTTAAAATCACAATTACATATTTTTTTAACTGATTTTATGAAATTTGTTATAAAATTTGACTTCCCACATCCACTTGGCCCTGCCACAATAGCAGTAAACGGATGGATAAAGTGAAACATTTCACACGTCTGGAGTTCAAAGGGATGAAATAAAAAATGAAAATGTTTTTGTAAAAATTAAGTTATATTGCTAAAATTATATTAAACATAAAATTGATGAAAAAAAACTATTATTCATACGCATACTATTTCTAACACAATTAGTACTCATCAGAATTTTACAATCTTCTCAAATGTATGTTCACAGTTTTATCATTACTTATATAACATTATTTACAATCGAATAATTATAACTCTAACACAATTAGTACATCAGAATTTTACAATCGATACAAATTTTGTACATACACAGAAATAAAAATAAAAAGTTGACATCAACACTTAGCGTAATTTATAATGTCCCCAAGCCAATGTATCAATGTTGTTGTCCATAATACATCGTTTGGTATCATTATATGATAAAGATGCTTTATTTATTTTTTGTGTAAAAATAGTGTGTTTGATTGACTTAAATCGAAGCATACTACAATATTGTACATTTTTATTAAACAAACACGATTTGTAATTTTTCATATTCATTTTGTTGGTAACACTTTTGTTAACCCCTTTTGCCTTTGCTATAAATTTATCTTCTACTTCCAGGGCATACATTTTTGATCGCAACCCTACAAATTCCCTCAATACTTTACCATTATTCTCGTCTTTAAAAAAACCTAACTTTTTTTTATTTATGTTTGGATAACCGTAAATATTATTTTCTGGATAATCTGATGTATCAAAATAGTGAAGTAGATCTGGTTTTATATCCTCATAAAAATTGTCTGTAAAAATTTGATATATCAAACTATCGGTATCGGTGTACAATAACTTAATTTTATTTTTAAACTTTTTAATCATGTAGTTATAATGAAATTCATACATAAGGGTCTTAGATATATCTAAAATACAAAATCCTAAATAAATTGGCTTATCATAAATTAATTTTGTTTTTCGTAATTGTATTGCGACTAAATGTTCTGAAAATATTGATAAACTATGGAATTCTGGTTTTGCAATCAAATCCTGAGCACCTAAAACTTTACCACGATTATCCCAGTGAGTTAGTAGTTTAACGTTTACTCTTTTTTCAATATTTTCCATAGTCTTACCGAAGACAGAATTGTTCATTAATTTAAAAAAGTCTTTTTCAAAGTTTGATTTGGCTAACGTTCTCAAACTAGTATTTAAATCGATGTATTTCTTTAACCAAGAACTCTGTTTAAATTTTAAAATTCTATGTACTTTAATTAATATCATTCCCATTTCAATGCATTGTTTTAAATTCCTGTAGTGAATGATGTATTTATTTTTATTATTTAAATTAGGAACTAATTTAGTTTCTGTAGTATTACCCACACATATGTTTTCAGGACATAACGGAAAGTCAGAATGTAAATTATGAAGTTCATCAGGATATTCCAAATCAACTTCTAAAACATAACCAAAATCAGACGTATCCGACACATTATAATCCGTATTACAATTAACCCATTCGAAACCACCAACAGGAAGGGATTGGGACATTGCCCAACCATACAAATTATTTTCATCAAAATATGTTAGATATGAATTAGGTTTTTCACTATCATAATCCTCCATGAATTTGTTATTTGCTCTAGCAAAACGATTGCTACACTGAGATACACCCCCTCTAATACCAGCTTTAAAAAAAGCAATTTTGTCATAGTCCGTTAACAATTCTAATTCTATTTTCGTAAATTTTAACATTGCGTCCCAACTTAAACCTGGAGCAGTATAGTAATGGGCAGGATCTAATCCGTAAGTTTTAATACAAAGCTTTCTAAAGTTTTCGAACACATCGGTCAAAAGTAAAACATCAGTTTTTAAATACAAATTGGAATAATCAGACATACTACTACACTTAAAATGTTGCCAAATATCTTTTGCATGATTATAATCATCATTTGAAATATTCGAATCTGTGAGTGAACTATAAAACTGGTGTTGATCAGGAAGTGATGGATGTTTCAAGCAATCTGTTTAGAATACTAACGTTTTATCTGTAACGCCTACTCAATTTTAGTTCGCAATTGTGCACAAACACGTCTTACTGCATGAACGCTTAGCTGTTAAGAATTTATTTTATAAGTACCTACGCTTAGTACATTATTTTTTTTTTTTTTCTTCCTATTGTCTTTGCACGGAATACATCTCTCAAATTATCGGAAGCCTTTTATTTTAATAATTCTGGATATAATCCCCCAACATGGTCCTAACGAGCGGATATTAATGAAGATTCAATCATAATCAGTGGAAATAAGAAAACTACGGATTTATACTGGAATTATAATATTGAAGATTATTGAAGTAGCCCGGTACGCGGAGTCCAAAGGTCAAGGCGAACTTCGACTTGGAAATCTTGCTATATTTGGAGATACTGGATAGCTGGATGTGGATAAATACAGTGTTCAGTGGATAATTATTATTGATAATACCCAGTACTCTTAATTAGGTTTGTTTTAAGGTAATATTTCGCGTAAGTTTCCGAAAATTGTTAAGGTTAGTACTACCTACATTATTTTACTTTGATTGTTATAACCAGATAATTAATTTATTTGCAGTTAACTGATTACATTATTTGAAACTAAGCTGAAACTAGGTGTATTGTGTATAAAGTGTTTATATCAATATATCATTAAGCATTAGTGTAGTTTTTCAGCTAAGTTATTATTAGTGTAAGGTGGTATAAAACAATCTGTCAGGTAGACTACTTATAATAAATTATTTTACTTTAACTTGTTGTATTTCAGCTGCAAGATATTGTTATTGTGAGGCATTTGTATGTTATTTAAGTGTAACTTTTGCATATTTCAGTGTAATACCGGTGTCTCAAAATGACTGACAAGGAGTTAATTAAAAGAAGGGCAAGTTATAAGGGACGTTTGACAGCTTTCTGTAATTATGTCAATGATTTGGAAGATTCGTTGAATCCATCACAGGTGTGCGAATTGCAACTACGTTTGGGTAAGATAGAAAATTTATTTGTACAATTTGACGAGGTTCAATTAAAATTGGAATGTTTAGTTGATGACGTCAGTAGTCAATTACAGGAGCGAAACGAATTTGAATCTATATATTACAAGATGTTTTCAAAGGCTCAAGATTTACTTACACGTAATTTAAAAACAACTAAGGATGATGATCCTTTGGAAAATGATAACTTTTCATCGCGAACTCGTAATCGTAGGCTTGTTAAATTACCTACCATACAACTGCCAAAGTTCTGTGGTTCCTATGAAAAATGGTTGGAGTTCCACGACACGTTCTCTAGTTTGATACATTTTAATGATGAAATGGATGACGTCAACAAATTCCATTACCTTAGGGCTTCTCTTGAGGGTTCAGCTGCTGTGGTAATCCAATCTATAGAGTTTTCTGCCAGTAATTACTCTGTCGCATGGAAAATATTGTGTGAACGTTTTGATAATAAGCGGATTTTAATACAAAATCATGTAACGGCATTATTTAACCTCGAAACAATTAGAAAGGAGTCATCTGCTACTTTAAAACGTATAATTGATTCTGTAAACAAAAACTTGCGTTCATTGGAATCATTAGGAGAACCAACCGATCATTGGGACACGCTCTTAATTCATATAGTTGCAAATAAATTGGATTCTAAAACTTTTCGCGAATGGGAAGAATTTAAAGGTGGTTTAGATAAAGAAAAGTCCATCACATTAGACATGCTTCTTGGTTTTTTGCGAAATCGGTCAGACTTATTAGAAACAATTGAAATGTCGCAAAATAATTCAAATAATAATTCTTCTAATTCTAACAATAAACATAAAAGCATGGTTTCTGTGACCAGCACATCAACTAGTCGGCCTAATTCTGATTCTAATTCATTAAAGTTGTGCCCGAAATGTCGAGGTGAACATAGCCTTAGTAACTGTTCACAATTTTTAGGTCTTAGTAACGAACAGAGATTAGAATTACTGCCACAATATAAAATATGTTTTAATTGTTTCCGCACAGGCCATTATGCCAATCATTGTAAATCAAGTGGTTGCAAAGTGTGTAAGCGCAAGCACAACACACTTGTTCATGTTACAGATGTCAAAGCTAAGTCGACAATTAAACCATCTACTACTATTGGTGACCGTAATGACAGCGGTGAAGCTACTGAACCATTAGCTAACAAGAACGTAACATTATCGGCACAAGTCACGACGAATGTACAAAATAAAGGAGAAGTTCTTTTAGCCACTTCATTGTTAAAAGTTTATGATGGCAATAATCGCGAATATCTCGGTCGTGCCATTCTTGACAGTGGCAGTACGTCGTGCCTTATAACAGAAAAATTCTGCAATTTATTAAATTTACCGACTATCAAGGTTAGCGAGTCACTGATGGGTATAAATAACTCTAAGTCACCAATAGGTAAAATGTGTTGCGTTCCAATAAAATCATTAAATGAAAACTTTTCTAAAAATATTTGCTGTTTTATCTTACCTTCTATTACTGATGAAGTGCCTTGTCGTCACTTGGATCTGAATGAATTAAATATTCCGAGTAATTTATGTCTAGCTGATCCTCACTTCTATGCACCATCTCCTGTAGATTTAATTATAGGTGCGGATGTTTTCTGGGACCTCTTAGGTACAGAAAAGATAGACCTAGGTATTGGCAAACCGGTGCTATATGAAACTAGACTTGGTTGGATAGCTTCAGGCCCTATACTACATAGTGGCCAAGTTTCGTGTTCGCTTCCTTTACTTTGTAATTTGACAAATGTTAATAATACCGAAACTAATGTTTCAGTTGAAAGCTCTACTACTGATGACATTCAAAACCTTTTAATGCGTTTTTGGCAGCTTGAGGAAGTTAGCCATCAGTCATCAGTATTCTCTCAAGAGGAGAAAATGTGTGAAGAGCATTTTATTCAAAACACAACGCGCCTCGAGGACGGCCGTTTCTGTGTGAGAATACCTTTAAAACAATCACATAATAACTTAGGTGACTCTGTTCATAGAGCTAAGCACTGTCTGCTTTCTTTAGAGCGCAGGTTTAAGGGTCAGCCATCATTTAAAGCACGTTATTGTGATTTCATGAAAGAATATGTTGAGTTAAAACATATGTCTAAATGTGTACCTGATCCACAGAAGGTTGCATATTTTATACCTCACCATGGCGTTGTGCGAGAAAGTAGTTTAACTACAAAACTCAGAGTGGTGTTCAACGCTAGTAGTCCCACCACCTCAGGAGTATCATTTAATCATTTACAAATGATAGGACCTACTGTACAAGATGACTTGGTGTCAATTCTTCTTCGGTTTAGGAAATATAAATATGTCCTCTCCGCAGATGTGGAGAAAATGTACCGCCAGGTAATAGTACATCCGGATGACAGATATCTGCAGCAGATCCTATGGCGGGATGATCCCTCGAAGCCTATGGTAGCCTACCAGTTAAATACGGTTACGTACGGTACCGCTAGCGCACCGTATCTTGCCACTAGGTGTCTTAGACAGGTAGGGCTCGATTGCACCGACAAAAAAATTGCTGAAATCATAAAACATGATTTTTATGTCGATGATTTGCTTTCGGGAGGGGATACGATTAAAGAGGTCCTTGAAATACGTCATAAGGTAACCGCAGAACTGGCTTCGGCTGGAATGCCGTTACGTAAATGGAAATCCAACAATTCTGAAGTGGTCTCTGATCATACAGATCATTCTTCATTAAGCTTGAACATTGGTTCAATAGAACCCTGCAAAACTTTAGGTCTGAGCTGGAATACTGAGCCCGACGTGTTATGTTATTCAATTAATCCCAATATTACTAATGCAATGACAAAGCGCGGGATACTTTCTACAATTGCTCAGATTTTTGATCCGCTAGGTTTGTTAGCTCCTTACATTATTGTTATGAAGACCATGATGCAAAAACTTTGGGTATATAAATTGGGATGGGACGATGAGTTGCCATCTGATATAGCAAACATTTGGTCAAATGTTATGCGTAGCTTACCAATGTTAAATACATTAAGTATTCCACGGATTGTACTTTGTGATTCGTATAAAGATATAGACCTGCACATATTTAGTGACGCATCGCAAATTGCATACGGTGCATGTCTGTATGTTCAAAGTACAAGTCATGATGCTAATGTCCTAGTACGTTTGCTTACAGCCAAAAGCCGAGTAGCCCCAATCAAACCAACTACGATACCAAGACTTGAGCTTTGCGCCGTGTTGGTTGGTGTTCGTCTTTACGAAAAGGTGATTTACGCTTTTAGAGCTCAAGTCAGAAGCGTCACATTTTGGACTGACTCGACGGTTGTATTAGGCTGGCTTAAGATGTTACCCAGTAAATTACAGCCCTTTGTGCGCAACCGTATCGCAGAAATATTGGACAAGACAGCTGCATGCTCTTGGAGGTACGTCCCTACAAATTTAAACCCAGCTGACCATGTATCACGCGGAACAGATGTAAGTCTTTTGCAATCTTTAGATTTGTGGTGGTCAGGCCCTGAATTTTTGAGATACGACATCTCGAAATGGCCTAGTAATCCTACAGTCAAAAAGGAAATACTTCCTGAAATTCGGTCCGAAGTTTCTTTACTTGTTACAACCGCAAGTCCACGACCAGTTATAGAATTTAATAGATTTTCAAACTTTTCTACTCTTAAACGGTCAGTGGCATATGTTTTGAGATTTATAATTAATGGTACTAAAAAAGGATCACCTAAAAATCAATTTCTCAGCACTGACGAATTAAAACAGTCACTAAATGTTATTATAAGGCTCTCGCAAAAGGACTCATTTCCAGAATACACACTTTTATTAAATAACAAGGATTTACCAAAAAAGAGTGCATTGATTAAATTCAAAGTTTTTCTAGACGAACATAAGTTAATGCGTGTCGGAGGTCGACTCGAAAATTCACAATTTTGTTACGACAAAAAACATCCTTTATTAATACAGTCCACTCATATTGTCACAAAATTGCTGTTTGAATTTATGCACAAAAAACTTATGCACGCTGGGCCGCAACTGTTATTAGCGTCAATTAGAGAAAATTATTGGCCGATTGGTGGTAGACGTTTAGCTAAATCAATTTATAATAAATGTATTTTATGTTGTCGTATGAAAGGACAGGTAGTCTCTCCTCTCATGGGTAACTTACCACAGCAGCGTTTGATTCCCGGGGGTTACCCCTTTGAAACAGTAGGCGTGGATTATGCTGGACCGATTATGTCAGCCACTAGGCAAGGACGTGGTTGTCGTCTTACTAAAGTATACATTGTTCTTTTTGTATGTTTCACGACTAAGGCGGTACACATCGAATTGGCAGGTGATTTAACAAGCAACAATTTTCTATCAGTTCTCCGTAGATTCATTTCGCGAAGAGGAAAACCTAAACACATCTACTCTGATAATGGGACCTCGTTTGTTGGAGCATATCACGAACTTGGCCAGTTCATAAAGAGTAATTGCAATTCGTTGTCCAGTGATTTAGCAAATGAAGAAATTAATTTTCATTTTATCCCTCCTTATGCTCCTCACTTTGGAGGTCTTTGGGAGGCCGGTATTAAATCTACTAAGTATCATTTAAAGAGAGTACTGGGAAATTGTAATTTTACGTTTGAGGAGCTGAACACTGTGTTAGTTCAAATAGAAGCTTTACTCAACTCTCGCCCACTCACACCACTCTCATCGGATCCCAACGATTTGTCGCCGCTAACGCCTGGACACTTCCTAATAGGACGGCCACTGACAGCACTACCTGCACCTAACCTCGAGGACCGATCCGTGACCTATTTGACCAGATACCAGAGGATAGAGCAACTCCGTCAACATTTCTGGTCACGATGGAGCAAAGAATACGTCTCAGAGCTACAGCAGCGAGTGAAATGGCGATCCTGCACTAAGCCATTAGAAAAGGACACTCTTCCCAAGTAACACAGTCTTGGAGTTTTAAAACAAATCTGTCTATTTATAGTCTATTCATGGTTAATCTTTAGATAGGGGCTTTCTAGAGATGGTTTCAATAAAGAAAATGTACTCTTATAGAGTTTTTTTTCTCAAGTCGATTATTTTTAGAGAATTTGTTCTATAGCACACTTATTTTAAGTACGTTTATAAGTATATTGAATGTTTTAAGATAAAATGCTCTACAAATAGTTAATAAAGCCTGAAGGTACCTAACTTGAAGTAATTTTATAGATAAGGTGATATATTTTAAGATAAAACATTCTATTTTAGCTATTGGTACTCTTATCTTTGTTTATAAAGAGACTTAAATCTAGATAAAATACTTTAATAGATATTTTTCAGTTTGTCTAAAAAAAGATAGTGAAAAGGTGTTTTTAGTGTTTTTTTTCCTAAAAATGGCTTAATAAAGTGCATTTGTATTAAATATTTGAATTGGACGATTTTATGCAATGGAGACAGTGAAAAAAATTAAAAGGTCTGGCTTTCGTCGAAAATCAGCAAATATTTAAAAAAGAAGAAAAATTAAGAAGCGCCACGGGCTCTCGCGGCGGGATGCCATGGCGTCCTGCGGTAGGTAACGGCATGCCAAGGATTCCGGCGCTCGTTGTGACACACCGCGGGGTAAGGCGGTGGGGTAGAGAAGCGGGAAGCCGCTGGAAGGCCACGGTATCTTAGCGGCTAGTGTGCGTTAACTGATGGCAAAATCTTTGCCATGCCGTTCCGGTCTGCGTAGGCCTTAACCCTCTTAAATTGATTAATTAAATTGTTCTGTACTGCATAAAATGGTCTTCCGTTCACAACACATCAAATTACCTGTTCACTGATGAACGTCTAGAAATACTGTGAGAAGATAAAAAGGAATACAGAGATGACAGTTACTAGGTAATCTTAAACCACTCATAAATCTGTTTATTCTTTCACTAGATAGTTCAGTATGTAGCAAGTAAAATTATTCTTGTCATAGAGCTAGAGCCATACTACAGAAATTTCTCTAGAGTTTTTGTTCTATTAAACTCGTTTCTCTAGTAAATTTTATCTTGACGCCATTTTTATTGCCTATTTTTGCTTCAAATGATTTTCATTACATATTTTAATGCTTATTTTTATGTTTTTATCATTAAATTATGTCAAATTAAACATCTAATATGTTTTAAATCACATATATTTTAAATAAAATAAGTATTTTAAACATTAAAATGCAATTTAAAAATTTGCTTATAATAAACAATATTCATATTTGGTAAAAAAAATATTAAATCTTACATTTACAGCGAGCGCTCTTATTTTAAGAGAGTTTTACATAATATTCGACGATAGAATTTCAATCGCATATAGATTTGCTTGTTTACCCATTAATAACTAGCTAAAATAAAAGTAATGTAAGAACTAAGAAATTTGTTACGCCATGATGCAATACAATAATAAGTTTAAAAAACTCTTGTAAGTTCTGCGCCATTACGTATCGTTGTCTACTACAAATCAAATGTAACTTAAAGTTGCTAGTCTTGAGTTAATTTTGGTTTAAGAACTTAACGAGTAAAGACTTCTTTAAAGGTCTTAACTTTATCTATAAACTATCTACTAGTAAAATTTGTGGTCTATAAACAGTTTAGTGAGACACTAGAAAAATCTCTACAGACAATTTGAAAATTTACAACTCTTATCTCTATCTATTCACGTTTTCTTAACTCATTCTTATGAGAAGGGATAAGGTTGTGCCCACTTTTACTAAACTGTGTCTATAAGCGTTCTTGAATATTACTTGGAGATATTTTACTCTTAAGGTAAACAATAAAATTAAATTCTATTAGATATCTAATAGTCCGTTTTTAGACGCGATTGTGTTACTTGGGTTGTGCTCATTAAGGATGAGAAACTACCTCCTTTAAAGTGGCGATTGGGCCGAGTCACGGCAGTTTTCCCTGGACAGGACGGAATCAGTCGCGTCGCTGACATCAAGACGACATGTGGAGTGGTTCGGCGAGCTTTCAGCAAGATATGCCCATTACCTCTATCTCACACAGAGGATTCTGGTTGAGAGACGATCTCTCAACGCCCGGGGGGATGTTTAGAATACTAACGTTTTATCTGTAACGCCTACTCAATTTTAGTTCGCAATTGTGCACAAACACGTCTTACTGCATGAACGCTTAGCTGTTAAGAATTTATTTTATAAGTACCTACGCTTAGTACATTATTTTTGTTTTTTTTCTTCCTATTGTCTTTGCACGGAATACATCTCTCAAATTATCGGAAGCCTTTTATTTTAATAATTCTGGATATAATCCCCCAACACAATCACTATTACGCATAAATTCATAAGGATAAATACCTTTCCGTCTTAAACGTAAAAAATCTTCATTATTAGGATAGTTTCTTTTTAGTTCTGTAAACTGATCATCATTAAGATTTTTAGCTAGTTGATCTAAACTGCACGATAAAAATTTCAATGAATCTACGAATCTTAAAGTTACTGGTTGATTATTTATTGTTAACTGTTTTGAAAATGATATGTAGTTATCGTTCTTTATTTTGTGGAATAACTTCAATTTTGCCATCATCGAGGTTTAATGCATGGACAATAAAATGAGCATCGTAGTGACTGAGGTTATGTAAAAATATTGGAACATGACGAGGGGTTCTGAACTTAGAACTACACACTTGATGTGCAACACCCCTTAAACTACCAGTGTGCCAATCAAAATCGTAAAAAGGATCTTCATTTAACTCAGTTTCACAAATATGACATATGTTTGAATTTGAAAATTTAATTTTATCTTCATCTGATAATGGAACGGGGCATTTTTGGAAGCTATTTTTTTTAACTATTGTTTTCACATCTTCACAAAGGCGATTCATAAACACTTGTGCACAGTTTGGTCCACTATACGTCTCATATTTTGATAATCTGTTATCATATGAACATTTAATGTAATATCCGAAACTATACACTTCATGTTTTTGAATATTCATTGTACTAGGCTTGGAGGGATCGTTACTACATGATTCTATCGGATTCAAAAAGGCCTCAAAGTCTGCATAAACCACAAAGGGCATTTCCAACTTTTTTGTGAATTTATCAAATTTTAATTTATTATTTGATGTTGCGTTACCAAACCAATCCTTTTTGGAATTTTCACCTTTGGGTAATTCCGTACAAATGTGAGCGCAATCATATTGTTGATGGTTATTAAGTCTTTCCTCTGATGGGAAATGAATCGCATATATAAACTGCACGATGTTGACTTGATATTTGTGAACTAACTAATCGCGATAAGTTTTTAATAAAACAGTAATGATTGTTAGTACCATTTGATATATATAGTAGGTTGATATGATTAGGGGTACGACATTTTGTTAAGTATAAAGGACCTACAACAGAATTACACTTTTTTTCTTTATTATACTCTAAACCAAAAACATTTATACTAATATTGTTTAATTTCTCTACTTTTGATATATCTGCAATTTTAACCGGAAAAGAAATACCAGTAAATTTAAGTTTATTTCCATGAATTGTGTAAGATGTTACCCGATCTACACTTTTACATACAGGATATAAACCAGAGAGTAATGCCCATTTGAAGCACATATTATCATTATTTTTAACATTGATTACAGCTTTTTTTGATTTAATATCTTGAGGAAGATCGATATATGAACTACCACGTAGGGGGTTGAATTTGTTAACATTCATGTCTATGTATTTAATTTGATTAAGACTCCAACCACTATCTTTTTTTTCAAATTGACAAATTTTACCAACTACAGTGTCTATTAATGATGAATAAAAAATATTTAAGTCGTCACCCTGACAAATTATGTAATTAAACGTTTGAAAATCAAATGTATTCTTAATGTCTTTAGTTTGTTGTATGAAATCAGCATGCAATATGAAGTTTATTTTAAGAATTGTATGTTGTTGAATACATTCATTTATCAAAAATAAGATATCAATTTTTAATGAATTTAAAAACGATTCCGGTGTTTCAAAATATTGCATCGATTGAGTTGTTTTACTATTAATTCTATATGTTAAAATTCGGTTACCAAAAGCGGTTTCAACAACTGTTACATTTGTTAATGAACTATGTGATTTTAAAAGATTATTTTTATGAGAATTGCTTTTTAAATGGTTATTTAGATACCTTTTATTAATAAAAACATGACATGTGTCACATTCCACCTTATTGTTGTCCACGTTATTGGTTTCAATCGATGATGTAGAAGCTCCTTCATCAAATTTTGTTTTCTTGGTACTCATATTTTCATCAGTAGTGATACTTCGTTTGTTACCTCTTCCAACTTGTGGTTGACTGTAACAAAAAACAAGAAAATTATTAGATAAATCTTAAAATAAAACATTACTACAATAATATTTCTTATTGAGTTTGTACTTTTAATACTTACATCAACGTTGTTTCAACCATTGCACAGTGATTATACAACTCATCATCATATGATGAATCGAACAGTTCACGCTTCTCCATTTCATCACAAACTTTTGACATCTCCTGATCGAATTCACTGTCGAATGAGCACAGTAAGTAACAGTTAAGTGTCGGTAGACCAATGATACCCAATTTCAAATAATGTTCAATATTTATAGTCTAGCAAAGGATTAGAAAGACAGATAGAATCTAATGAGTACACAGAAGTAATTTAAGTAAACAGAATCACATTCACTAATCAGCTAATGGCTATCATTGTTAAAAAAGTATTTTTTAACGTTTTCACTTTCTGCTATTGTCTTTGTAATATTGTATACGAGGCCGTTTGTGTTGTCGTAGATGCTATCCTTATTATTCTTTACATAATATTTAATCCTCGTGGTAGCGTGCTTCCAATGATCGGTAGTTGGAATCTTACATAGCTTCTTCATATCGTACATTTCAATTTTTATGAGATGCGTCGCTTGGGCTCCGTCGTCAGAATTAGTAGAAATGTATGATACACCATCTCTAGCGGCTCGTGCCACGGTTGACGATAACTGTTTCTTCTTTTTTATTTTTGGCATCACTTCAAAAAAATTATCAATCGGTTGCGCTTGCGATTTCCTTTTTCCACCATCGCATGTGTTATTAATGACGATATCATCGCCCTCTTCTTCATGTTGAGGGGAGAGCGGTGAGTAGTAATACTGTTTATAGGTATTTTCATTATCGTCTGCGAAGCTGAATGATCTCTGCAACAACAGAGATATCATGTTAATATCAATTTGTTTACATTGTGATTACACACACACACACGTTAGGAAATAACAAAAGAACAACAAAAGATATACAAGTAAGTTTGTCAATAGAATAAACACTTACCTCCATGATTATTGATGCGCTGAAGTACCACAAACGAAGTATCGGTATACAATTCACTGTGGTCAAACGACCATAGACTGATTTCATGACTGCAACTGTTCGCTCTTATATAGCACCATTCTTATCTAAAGCAAATTCCTAAGTTCAACGAAACTGATAGTGACTCTATGAGTCAACAAAGTTATCGCACATTGTTCCCATCAGGCATCAGCTTGTTTTCTGAGTCACTCAAAAGAATGCGATATATTTACAAAAATCACTATAATTGAACATTCCTATGGCAACCATTGAACAGATTGGTACTGTAATAATCTGCTAATAGCAGTAATATCATGGATACACTTGAAGTACAGCAACATCTAAAAAAGATCCATCCCAGTCTAGAAAAAAATGTTTATGCTGCTAATAGACTACCTATGTATACCCATGTACCGACGTATATAATATGCAATTTGGATACGGATGATAAACCAGGCTCACACTGGGTAGCTGTACATATCGATACGAAGGGCATCGGTCAATATTTTGATTCATATGGACGAGGACCTACGCAATATTATCTCGAGTTTTTAAAAAGGAATTGCAAAAGATGGGGCTGGAATGTTGATAGGATTCAGAATGATTGGACTTCAGTGTGTGGTGAATATTGCTTAATGTATTTGCTATATAAGTTTCAGGGATGTTCAATGCATAGTTTTACGAACATATTTACGGGGAACACACTGTACAATGATATTTTAGTGGATGAAATGTTCCGCACATATTTTGTAGAAAATAAGAAATAAAATGTTGTAATAAAATGAAGGAATGTGTTTTATTGATGATTCAGAAAAGCAGTTGAGGGTTAGCAATGAGTAATAGTAGATAAGAACGCCAAGGAATGCAAGGATTAGGCGAACAATGCATCGCTAATGAGGGTGCACGAGGTTGAATAGATAAGAGGATTAACAATGAAACACTAATGAGGGTTCGTAGCACCGGAAATCAATTAGATAAATCAGCTAATTGATTTGCACATCTCCGGAACCGCGCATCCTACGCAAAAATGGACCGCAGAAACGTGATCAGAGCACCCCAAAACCTTTTTTTTTTTTTTTTTTTTTTTTTTTTTTTTTTTTTTAGGTTTTGGGGTTCTGGCACACCCGCCCTCAGATCGGTGCGCCAGAACCAGCGTATCACTACTACTCAAGGGGTATCGTATTACACAGTAACTGGGTTGTGGAGGTCAGATAGGCAGTCGCTCCATGTAAAATACTGGTATTCAGCTGTATCCGGATTCCGGTTAGACAGGAAGCCGACCCCAACATGTTGTAAAAAGGCTAGGCAGATGATGACATAGGTATTTGACGACGGAGCAACTCCAAAGATTTTTCCCAGCAAAAATGCCTTGTTGTATTAACTTCACATTAAAATATCTAGACCAGTCATGTCAAAGATACGGCCCGTGGGCCGAATCCGGCCCTCGGGCCATGTCGATACGGCCCGCGATCACAATATATCACAGATAAATTAATATTTTTTTAAGAGATTTTAGACTGCAGTCAATGCCTCTACGCAGATTTCAAAATACGCGCGTGTGAGAGAATGGTTTATTCCATTGGATTATGATCAATATTTCTGAGAGGTAAAGCATTTGTATGGGTCGATTGACTGTGTGTGGGGGTTGTGTGTACCTGACTCAAGGGTTTATATTATAAAAAAAACAACAAGATGGGCAAGACTATGGATTTATTGAATAGAAGGCCATTTTAAAACTAGTCGCTCGTTCCAAAACTAAATCCGCAGGAGAAGAACGAGCAAGAAACTCCTCGGTTTATTATTATGATTAGATATTTATTATCATTACATTCATTACAGAATTCAAGTCGAATAGTATAACATAGGATACAACATGGAAGCGGTTGGAGATGCGAGTTATGTATTTACTTACACAGGGCAAATAATAACATACAATTATGGTAGTTATTATTGCAGTGACAGGCAGAATACAATATTATGGTAATATTATAAAAACAGTTTTTTAAGAGAATACAAACAGACATGGTAGGTACTTAACTTACTTGACTCCTCGAAGTTTGCCCCCAATAAAAAGAAAGAGCTACCTAGCGCATCCCCTTTTATTTACTCTGTCCCCTTCCATGACGGCCTCACATTATGCCGCCTTTTTAAACCAATCACATATTTTCACCAAATAACTTTTAATATTAACAATCTTATGTAAATCTAATTAGGCAGAACTGTTTTAAAACTTTATAAGATAATTAATGTATTTTTATCACAATTTATCAGACTATAATTATATAAAGTCTCTTAAACATAACATTCACTGAGTTTACTATATTTATTATTTATGACTACTTATAACATCTAGAATAGTACGTAAAATTAAGGAAATATTTTAAATACAATGTTTAATTTTGTTATCCTTACATTTTAGGTGAAAAGTAAAATAAGTTCTTGTATTTATTTAGAGCGACCCACAGATCTCCGGTTTCGTTCGGAATTGTTGATTATTTCGTTTAGAAACACTCTTGGTTGTTTAGCCAAAATGTAGCACATACTAATTCCATGCAATCTAGGAAGATTGTATTCTTTTTAATTCTACATATTCCGACACGGCCATTCTGATCTGTGCTTCGTCCCGAAGAACATAGGCAATAAAGTTAAAAGTATTTTAAATAACATAAGACATCATCACAGACCGGACATCATTGTTCTGTTACAGATTACATACATTGATTTAAGGCAGACTAAAAGCTTATTCATATTTTAACTAACCTTAATACAACCACTAATAAAAAATCTGTGTCCATACATTTTATACATATATAGATATCGCACATTGATATCAAAAACAGCTGTTTTTTGGTCACTTCTTTTTTCTCATCAATGTGCGATATGTATCACATTCCTAACCACATTGATGTCTACTTTGACATAACATTCCTAACCATAGTGATATCCTTTTTGTTATCACTTACCTAGCCAGTGATATCGTCTTTGATATCACATACCTATCCAGTGATATCCTCTTTGATATCACATACCTATCCAGTGATATCCTCTTTGATATCACATACCTATCCAGTGATATCCTCTTTGATATCACATACCTATCCAGTGATATACTCTTTGATACCACATACCTATCCAGTGATATCCTCTTTAATATCACATAGGTACTATCCACGGTGATAGTCTTGTTTCATATTACCACCTTATCCATACTAGATCAAAAATAAAATTAAAAATCTCCTTACAAGGGAAAAAGAAAAAAAAACAACCGAATTGAGAACCTCCTCCTTTTTACAAGTCGGTTAAAATAAAAACAAAATAGTGCTTGCCCTTTGCCCTACTACTTTGTTACTAAGCTACTAAGAGAAGAAAAAAAATGTTTTCATAAAATACGAACCTCCTAGTTTTTACAAGTCGGTTAAAATAAAAACAAAATAGTGCTTGCCCTACTACTTTGTTACTAAGCTACTAAGAAAGAGAAGAAATAAAATACCGCAGTCCTTAAATAATAATTAATTCTAATTCAATCATTACTAATACTTGCTTCTGTTTCATCTATAAATTCACCAGGCCACTGCCTTAATTTATCTTTGGCGACAGTTATATTTCTTAAATTACCCAATCCTCTGAGTCTAAATCTGTCATGGGAAAGAACGTCTGAGATTTCATAGGGTCCTTTAAACTTGAGACCTAATTTGTCATGTCGCCTATGATCCTGATTGACATACACTATGTTACCTGTCTCAAAATTCTTATTATTTCGCCTGACTACATCAAAACGCGTCTTGAACTTTTCAGCTTGTGCACTTAAGCGCTGATGAGCTATCTCTCTATCTGCCCTTACATCTATAGTAAGTTCAGGAACATGTACATCATTTAAATGCGATTGAATACATGGAATATTTGCATTACGTCCTATGAGTAGACGGATGGGAGTATAACCAGTTGATTTTTGGACAGTAGTGTTAATTGACTGTTGTACTTTCCATAACCCGCTTGGCCAATCTGATAAACCATTACATGTGGTGTTTAACATATCAATGACTGTTGTTACATATCGTTCTACCTGACCGTTTCCTCGTGGTGTACCCGTTGCCACCATATGATGCTCGATTTCTAATTCTCTAAACAGCAATTGAGTTTGATTTGAACTAAAATTAGTGCCTTTATCAGTTATTACCATTGAAGGGGTACCGAATATTGTTATAGTGTCTCGTATAAGAGGTGCCAGCTCTTGAGAGTTTAGCGTTTTGAGAGGTTTCAACAAACAAAATTTAGTGAATCCGTCAACCATCAGCAATATATACCGGAATCCTTCATTTGATTGTATGAATGGACCCGTACAATCCAAGTGAATTGTATGAAAAGGAATAGGGGTCTTGTCAATTGGATGTAGAAACCCTTGTTTTGGACCTGAATGAACTTTACGTTCAATACATATTAAACAATGTCTCAAATATTTTTGAACGAATGAGGTCATGCGAGGAAACCAAAAATATTCACGAAGCTTTTCCAGTGTTTTGTGAAAACCTACATGGCAATTCTGATCATGAAAAAGTTTTAAGAGACCAAGTCTAGATCCCTTAGGTACATAAAGCTTAGGTTCGTTATTAGGTTGGACTTTATAAAACAACAAATTGTGCTCAAATACATATTGATTCTCATCAAGCTCGCCAGCCACTGCCTGATTAATCAAATTTTGAGTTTCCAGGTCAATCTGTTGGGATATCTCTAACCAAGATGGAGGATTTTGGATCAAATTAACAGACCTAATCAAATGTTCAACCGGAGCTATTTCAGATTTTATTACACTAGGAGAATAAGATTTATATGTTAGACTATGTTGAACTGGTATTGCGAAGTTGATAGAATGTCTAATAGGATTTCGGCTAAGAAAGTCGGCATGGCCTATGTATTTACCCTTCTTATATATTATTTCAAATTCGAAATCTTGCATATATGTCCACCAACGAGCAACACGAGGAGAGATATCCTTTTTATTCATTGTGGATTTTATGGAATTGCAGTCTGTAAAAAGCTTGAATTTATTACCTAATAAGTATACTCTAAAGTGTTTTAATGCATTAAATATTGCCAAGGTTTCTAAGTCATACGAACAATAATTTGATTCTGCAGGTGAAGTTCTTTTGCTGAAATAAGCAACTACCCGTTCTATTTTATCGATTCTTTGTACTAATATAGCCCCATAACCTAATGAACTGGCATCTGTATAGAGTTCAATTGGTAATGCCGGATCAAATACTGTTAACAATGGTTCAGATGATAAATGTTTAATAACATATTGCCTAGCTGCATCCTGGTCAATTCCCCATTCCCATTTGTGGTTATTTTTGGTCAATTTTGTTATACAGGACGTGCGTACTGCAAAGTCTGGGATGAATTTGCGAAAATAGCTAGCCAGACCCATAAACTGTCTTACTTGTTTAATATTTCTTGGGACCGGAGAATCGATTAGAGCAACTACTTTTGTTTTACAGGGCCTTATACCTTCTTGCGATATATTTCTACCTAGGTAATCAATATTATCAACGAAAAATTTACATTTCTTTACATTTATAGTAAATCCTGCTGTGCTTAGTGCCAACAGGGTTTCTTCTAAATAAGAGAGACCTTCTTCTATTGTTGAAAATGGAATTAATAAGTCATCTATAAATACCAGAAGGAATTTCAAATGTTGTACAGCCTTTGTAATGGCTCTTTGAAATACTGGGGGCCCGTTACAAATGCCAAAGGGCATTTTCAAAAATTCGTAATGGCCATCTGGTGTTACAAAAGCCGTATATTTTATAGATTCTACCGATATTGGTATTTGATAAAAGCCATTTTTCATATCAATACATATAAAATACTTAGCTTTACCTAACTTGTCTATTTGATCTTGAATAAGAGGAAGTGGGTACCTATCCTTTTCCAAAATTTTATTCAACGCTCTGTAATCTACACACATTCTATCGCTACCGTCTTTCTTTTTTACTAATATTATTGGACTAGCAAACGGGGAATCACTTTCCCGAATTATACTCTTATTTAGAAGGTCTTGTATTATGTCTTCAACCTTCTTTTTTTCAATTGGAGCTAATCTATATGGGCGGTAATGAATGATTTCGTTTTTTTGTAAACGTAGATTTAGCTCACCAGTTTTCACAGTACTAGTTTCATTCAAAACAGAAGGATAACGTTGAAAAATGTTTCTAATTTTATCTTGTAATTTTAAATCTAAATGTTCGATTTTTGAATTTAATTCGCCAGGTTCTAAAGCTGTGGAAATAACATTTATTTCTATTTTGGTGTCCATCGGCTTTCTAACTAAGCGACTACCAAAAGAATCGGTAATAATTCCTACATCAGGATATTGAACTGCATTTCTACCTATAAGAAGATCATAACTGAAGTCGTGGTCTCTTACCACATACATATCAAGCTCTAAACAAATATCTTCAAATTGAACTGGTAGGGTAACACAAGCAATTGCATAAATCTTACTTTGTCCTATTCCATTTAGATGCATTGACACAGGTAGCAAGTGACAACCTATTTGTTTTGCAATAGATTCTTTAATTAAACTACAGCTAGCTCCTGTATCTATAAGTGACTCGATTGGTTTATTTTTAATGAAAACTTTGGTAAGTTTTAATTCGGTTTGTCTAAAAAATTAATCTCCTTAGACGGTATTGGTGCATTGGTTGTTTCAGCCCGCTGCTTTTGGTAGCAAACAGATTCAGTATGACCAATCTTTTTACAGTAAGCACATATTTTTGTACGAAACTCTCTATTTAATGAATTATTATTAACCTTACGGGGACCAGCCTGAACTGAAATAGGTTTTGTACATTGAGATTTTACATGGTCAGTTTGATTACAATTATAACATTTCCTTTCTAACTTGAATCGCTTATTCACTATGGAACTACCAACATTTTCTGATGGCCTTTTCTTGGAGTAACTAGACAGCAACGAAATAAGTCCCGAAGTGGTAATAGCGCCATTGTTTAGGGCAGCCATTCTGACGTCGACATCACTGATGCCACCACAAACTAATTCTAATAATTGCGTTTCAGTAAAAGCAATTTTAGTGTTTTTAAACAATCTAATCCTCTCCCTTGCATATTCACTGTAAGATTCCGCAGAGTCAGACATAAAAAGAACCGCTTTGCTCAGCCTTTCGCTTAAATTTCTTTTTTCAGGATAGACACTCTGAATGTCTGCCCGAAAATTATCCCAAGACCTTCCTTCTGACGGTGTCCAGGTCTCGAACCATGATAATGCAGAGCCCCTAAGGGCCTTACCAGCTTTGGCAACTGTTTTTATACCGCTCCATCTTAATTCCTCGGCGAGGGCCTCGATGCTGCTACACCAGCCCGATGCCCCGCAGTCGCTTTTGTCGGGATCAAACACAGGCAGAGCGATGTCATCTTCTTTTTGTTGTACGGTTGAAACAGCCTCGCGAACAGCCTTCAGAAGATCATTTAGAGTTGCGGCTTCCATCCTGGAATTGTTTAAATTATGTAAATTAATAACAAGGCCAGAGAACTATCCCACTTCTGATGTGAGAGAATGGTTTATTCCATTGGATTATGATCAATATTTCTGAGAGGTAAAGCATTTGTATGGGTCGATTGACTGTGTGTGGGGGTTGTGTGTACCTGACTCAAGGGTTTATATTATAAAAAAAACAACAAGATGGGCAAGACTATGGATTTATTGAATAGAAGGCCATTTTAAAACTAGTCGCTCGTTCCAAAACTAAATCCGCAGGAGAAGAACGAGCAAGAAACTCCTCGGTTTATTATTATGATTAGATATTTATTATCATTACATTCATTACAGAATTCAAGTCGAATAGTATAACATAGGATACAACATGGAAGCGGTTGGAGATGCGAGTTATGTATTTACTTACACAGGGCAAATAATAACATACAATTATGGTAGTTATTATTGCAGTGACAGGCAGAATACAATATTATGGTAATATTATAAAAACAGTTTTTTAAGAGAATACAAACAGACATGGTAGGTACTTAACTTACTTGACTCCTCGAAGTTTGCCCCCAATAAAAAGAAAGAGCTACCTAGCGCATCCCCTTTTATTTACTCTGTCCCCTTCCATGACGGCCTCACATTATGCCGCCTTTTTAAACCAATCACATATTTTCACCAAATAACTTTTAATATTAACAATCTTATGTAAATCTAATTAGGCAGAACTGTTTTAAAACTTTATAAGATAATTAATGTATTTTTATCACAATTTATCAGACTATAATTATATAAAGTCTCTTAAACATAACATTCACTGAGTTTACTATATTTATTATTTATGACTACTTATAACATCTAGAATAGTACGTAAAATTAAGGAAATATTTTAAATACAATGTTTAATTTTGTTATCCTTACATTTTAGGTGAAAAGTAAAATAAGTTCTTGTATTTATTTAGAGCGACCCACAGATCTCCGGTTTCGTTCGGAATTGTTGATTATTTCGTTTAGAAACACTCTTGGTTGTTTAGCCAAAATGTAGCACATACTAATTCCATGCAATCTAGGAAGATTGTATTCTTTTTAATTCTACATATTCCGACACGCGCTTTACTTAAAAGTAATTTCAAGAGTAGCGCCTGACAAGACGAGTGAGAGAGTGTTAGTTATGCTTTTCTCTCTCTCTCTCTCGTGCGCGCGCGAAGTCGTCTTCTATTTCGTCCGTGCAGCTAACGCATACTGCGCCCCTCCCTCACCTTCTTTCTTACTTTTGGTATGATTTGTAACAACTACCTATATACAGGGTGTTTGGTGCATCGTTTGCCAAATGGAATTGGCCGAAAGGAGAGGTCATTTGCTATCTCTTAAGGCCCAAAACTCATTCCTTGTTTCACTGGTTTTTTTTAAAATGACTTTTTAATTTTTATTTGGAGAAATACAAGAACTCTGCATTTAAGCTTAATTTTTTTTTAAAGTTATGAGTATAGCCTTCAAATTTTATTTTAATTCTTATGTTTACTCTTGTATGATTCTATGAAATTAAAAATTTACTTGCTAATAACATCTAGTTCCTTTTTAATAACTCCCAAAGTTTTTGAAAAAAGGTAAAATACACTTAACACTCTATTTTAAATTGCTGTAAAAAAAAACTAAAAGCGATCGGGATCTTCGAATTCTTTTAAAAGGTTCTCTAGTTTGTCCCCTTTCCAACGGTGTGCAATATACCAAAAAAAACGTTTAATAACTTCAGTAATTCGCAAAATTTGTAATCGAGACACATCAGGCTGATATTCGATATTACGGTAAGAATACTAGTTTTCACATAAATAACATTCTTTGAGTAAGTGGATAGTGTTATTTCACTCTTATGCAGTCTCTTATCTATTTCTAGGGTTCTAACTTTCCTCGAACTTGAAATAAAAAATAAACCTTTATTTAATAAGTACCTAATTATAAATTTTGTTCAAATTGTCCTCCACTATTGCGTACACACGCGCGACATCTTCTTATTACACTCGGACGTGGATGATCCAAACTTTTTAAAAAGAATTTCTACAAACAGACTTACCCTAATTATTAGGTCAGCTACCAATTTTCAGTGAAGACCTGTCTTTTGTTTTTCATCAAAACGATTATCCCGCTCACTGGAGATTAACCGCCAGGGAGTACAACATCCAAATGTTGCATTCCCAGAATCATGGATTGGGAGGGATGGCCCTATTCCTTGACCTCCGTTCCCCAGACCTGACTCCGTTAGATTTTTACATCTGGGGATGGCCCAAAGAACTTGTTTACTCCACGGAAGTTGAGACTAGGGATGATTTAATCCAACGCATTGAGGCGGCTTTCGTCAATATCAAAGCAGAAATACGTTTACACACCACTACAGTCGAGATAAGACGAAGATGTCGCGAGTGTGTACGCAATAGTGGAGGACAATTTGAACAAAATTTATAGTTTGGTACTTATTAAATAAAAGTTTATTTTTTATTTCAAGTTCGAGGAAAGTTAGAACCCTAGAAAGAGATAAAAGACTGCTTAAGAGTGAGATAACACTATCCACCTACTTAAAGTATGTTATTTATGTGAAAACTAGTGTTCTTACCGTAATATCGAATATCAGCCTGATGTGTCTCGATTACACATTTAGCGAATTACTGAAGTTATCAAAAGTTTTTTTTGGTATATTGCACACCGTTGGAAAGGGGACAAACTAGAAAACCTTTTAAAAGAATTCGAAGATCCCAATCCCTTTTAGTTTTTTTTTTACAGCAATTTAAAGTTGAGTGTTAAGTGTATTTTTCCTTTTTTCAAAAACTTTGGGAGTTATTAAAAAGGAACTAGATGTTATTAGCAAGTACATTTTTAATTTCATAGAACCATACAAGAGTAAACATAAGAATTAAAATAAAATTTGAAGGCTATACTCATAACTTTAAAAAAAAATTAAGCTTAAATGCAGAGTTCTTGTATTTCTCCAAATAAAAATTAAAAAGTCATTTAAAAAAAACCAGTGATACAAGGAATGAGTTACTGGGCCTTAAGAGATAGCAAATGACCTCTTCTTTCGGCCAATTCCATTTGGCAAACGATGCACCAAACACCCTGTATAACTAAATAAATAAAGATGTTAAAATAATTTAGTATGTTTTAGTATTTTAATTTGAACCTGGCCCGCCTACACATTCTAAATCTAATATATGGCCCTCTGCAAAATTGAGTTTGACACCCCTGATCTAGACCACAAATGTGGAGTAGACTACTAGGAGGCACACACATGACAAGCAAAATTACAAAAAACCGGGCAAGAGCGAGCGGACTCGCCCACCGAGGGTTCCGTGAAATCCGGGTTTATGCAGAAGGTTTATGTTTATGAAATTAAATGTTTTTTTTTGTATTTGAGTTGATTGAATGAAAGGTTGCGGTTTACGATTTATGATGTATTTTTAACTCTCTTATTTTAGAAGTTACAGCGGGGGGGGGACACACATTTTACCACTTAAAAATGGCAACAGGTAGGCACTTGAAATATTCACAAAATACTCAGTTGTATTTTAACTTTAATAATAAATAATAAAATTAAAATAAAATAAATATTTAAGGGGGGCTTCCATACAACAAACATGTTTTTTTCGGCATTTTTGCCTTGTGGTACGGAACCCTTCGTGTGCGAGTCCGACTCGCACTTGGCCAGTTTTTTTCTATTTTTGTGTGAAAATCTTAATGCGGTTCACAGAATACATCTACTTACTTACCAAGTTTCAACAGTATAGTTCTTATAGTTTCGGAAAAAAGTGGCTGTGACATACGGACGGACAGACAGGCAGACATGACGAATCCATTTTTTGCCATTTGGCTACGGAACCCTAAAAACTGTTATTTTAAAAAAAGAACACTCTCATTTTGGGGTTAGGTATCTGTCAATTTAATGGCTGTTTTACAAAATGGCCGATTAAAGCGCATTTTTGACGTTTATTAACCTTTTGACCGCCATAGTGATGTATACTACGTTATTTTTAGTACCTATAATTAAATATAATTAAAACCTGAATATAGTTTGTTCAGAATATTAGGTAACTGAATCAATTCCAATAATTTTTACCCCGTGTTATATTTTGTCCGAAAAATATTTAACAAAGGTTAAAAGTTGGACACCGAGCGACACTAATTAGATTATCCAATCTCCGCACGATTAGGTACCTAGGTACGAGCGCAAGGCGGCGCGGGTGAGCATGTTTTTGTACGGACAAACAGGTAACGCTTATAACTTTGTGATTTTTCATGATACAGTTTTGAATTTTTTTTTGTTTAAACACAATAATACTAGACATGTGTTTCGGGTGTCGCATATACTAAAAATAATGTTGTAGATGACAAACCAAAATGTGCCCAGCACGCCACAGTTCGACTACATGACAGACTTTGACGCCGTGGGCACGTTTTTGAGATTTTTTGACGTATGGCGGTCAAAAGGTTAATAGACTTGATTGATCATCACGCTAGGGCGACGTGAGGTAGGCTGGCCATCAGGTCAGGACGATCATAGGGGCTTACATGACCTAAAGCGCGGTCACTGTCGGACTGCATAGAAAAATAAAAAGAGAAGCGCTATGACACAAAACTGGTAATTTATTGCAAAATATGAAGAAATTATCTATTTACAAAAAAAATATTTAATAATAATCCATCACTGAATGCAGTTTGGCATTAGAAATTTAATGGCATATTTTTAATTATTATTAAAATTGTTAATGAAGGGATAAACTGCTTTTAAAGACAATCAAGAGGTGTATTTGAAGATTTTTTTGATGCATTATTGTATGTTTAATTATGATTTGAGTTCCATCACTGTATTAAAATAAGACTTGAAAATATCATTTTTTTTTGGTCAAAATTATTAACGGTTTAAGAGGTACCTACACTGCTTTAAAAAACCAACTTTTTGTCTGTTTTCAAGGAATCTCCGCCTTAATTGCTAGGTACCCAAGGTAAAGTAGGAATTAGGATAATATAGAACTCTAGCCTCGATGATTAGTGCCTACCTAAAGTGTATTTTAGTCCCTTTTTTCCAATAAATTTATGTTTTTTCCACTAGTACGAATATCAACTTTATAACAGTATAAATTAAGTTGATTTCTGATTGACTAGTACTATTGAAAGTCATAAAAATGTTTGAAAGGAGATGTTTCATTTTTGGCTAGCACTTGTACAATATATAAAAACTTGCCAAGTGCGAGTCGGACTCGCACGCGAAGGGTTCCGTACCACAAGGCAAAAACGCCGAAAAAAAACATGTTTGTTGTATGGGAGCCCCCCTTAAATATTTATTTTATTTTAATTTTATTATTTATTATTAAAGTTAAAATACAACTGAGTATTTTGTGAATATTTCAAGTGCCTACCTGTTGCCATTTTTGATATCGAGCAAAAAAGGGAAAAAAACCCGTTTGTTGTATGGGAGCCCCCCTTAAATATTTATTTTATTTTGTTTTTAGTATTTGTTGTTATAGCGGCAACAGAAATACATACTTTGTGAAAATTTCAACAGTCTAGCTATCGCGGTTCTTGAGATACAGCCTGGTGACAGACAGACGGACAGACAGCGAAGTCTTAGTAATAGGGTCCCGTTTTTACCCTTTGGGTACGGAACCCTAAAAAGGTATCACTGTATTATTAATTCATCTATTACACCTATTTCTAATGTGTTATGAATGACACAGACACATGAAAAAAAAAAATATCAATATATTTTGATAATAATATCCCGATTAATCATCTACTTGGCCAGTGTACTTCCGTACGTTTTATTTTGACATACACTGTCGTACAATGTCATGGGATTGACTGTCAATGAGTCTCGTCTCGTGCGTGTTCGTTTCGTGGCTTTCAGAGTTATTTTGCGATTTTTCTCTACGACTTCAGCATTGTATAAACGGTTTTTGTAATATCTGCTAAGTAATACTTTTTTTTTTTTTTGCGGATGGGAAATCATCAAATGACTCCTCCCGCTCTGGGTGGAGCGGAAGGGAGTGTCAGACTCTTACTGACTAAAACCCACCCGTGTTCCTTCCTTGGCCCTTTATGTTCCGGGCCAGCGGTAACCCTTTCGGACAATCCCGCTGACCCGGCAGGCCTCGGCCCTAAGGGGCCCCTCCCCGATGCCAAGTAATACTTGACATAAACCTCTGCTTATCTATTTCATACAAACTTTCAAGCCTTTGTTTTTCGAAATGAATGAACCTATTTTAATGAAACTTCATACGCATAAGCAGGATATAAAGGTCTAAAAAGTTAGTAGAATTTTTTTTCGAAAAATAGTGTTACAGCCAAATTAGACCGATTTTAAACTTTCTATAGAAACAGAGATTTCCAGTTATCTTCATTTAAATATGACATTTCGAAAATGTTTTCTACTAACTATTTCGACTTTTGCATCCTGAATATGCGTATAAAGTTTCATTAAAATCGGTTCACTCATTTCGAAAAACAAGGGCTTGAAAGTTTGTATGAAATGCCGAACAGCGTAAACGCTCTGAAGCGATTTGATTAACGTCATTGTCATCTATCCATTGACTCAATATGTCTCCATTTTACTCACAACAAATGTCAAACATTTTCAATTTTAATTTTGTACTAAATTAATACAAATTAATTCTATAAATCATTGCCTATTATATGTTTATAGATATATTTCACAGATGAAATGTACACGTCCTAGCCAGTCACATACAAAAATGAAACGTCTCCTTTGAGTAGAAACTGAACTTTATGTATGAGTTTTTAAAAAACGCATAATTTTGTTTACTTGTTTGAAAATTAAAACGCGAACGCAGTGTAGTCAGAAGTACAGTAGGACGCATGTTGGTTACCACCAACATGCTACCGCACTGTGCATTGAACCTTGAGCTGACCTGACGTAGTACGGAGTTTCAATAGAATAAAGAGGCCACTGACTGTACCAACAATTTCTATCCATCTACCATTGAGATATAAGTACTTACGTACTAGAGTGGCCGCCGCGAATCGATAATTTGTAGCACGCTTTGTGGTCCATGGACCAGAAGTCCTTTAGTCTGCGCGGTAATCTATGCGTAATGATGAGTCACTCCCCACCACTTCCCGCGCGCCACGCTGCACAACATATTTTGTTCGCAATGTCAGCTCTAGTACGTAAGTACTTTATACCTCAATGCCATCTACAAGTTATAAAAAAAAAGTTGACGCTATTCTCCAATGGGGGTAGACAATTTATTTTTAAAAATCTTGCCACCTGCTAGGCTGGCTGCAACGATACAAAAATTAACTTAAGGTAGGTGCGAGTAGGTGGTTTGACAATTCAACCGTCACAAGCGTTACAAATAGGATTTATTCCGGTCTGATCCCCTGAACCCCCCTCCACCCCCCCTCCTCGATCCCTGCAAGTTCGTCTTCTGTTTTAATCTCTGTCTTATCCACATTAAGGTATTCTAATTTTGAATAAATTCGAAAATAATCGATTTAGTTTGTTCTTTGTTTAAAACATTCTAATTCCAAATTTTTTTTAAATGGTACTCCCACACTGCTGTTAAAAAATGTTTACTAACACTAAGTACCTAACATGAAAATCTTTCTAATTTCTGAAAACCATTCTAGATCACAATGTTAGAAAATGTTTGTAAACATTTTATAACAGCAGTGTGGGAGCACCAAAAGAATGCGGATAAAACAAAGTTACCTGATCTAAAATCATGTAGAGGAAGAGTTGATTATTAGTAACAAAAAAAAAAAATACACTTCTGTTTTCTTTGTAATCTGACTGACCGTTGCGTTTGAGCCGTGAACCGCGGAGCCGAACTTAGCCGGAGTTATACGAAGTTGCACGAGCGCTCATTGAAAGTTGTATTTTAGGGGTTGCCAGATAATAAGTTTTCGCAGAATTTGGATAAATGTAATTCGTCGAGGCATATTAATCATTGTTAACTCTAAAGAATAAATATTTATTCTTAAGCCTTTTATTGATGTATAGTTTTGTAATAGCTATGTTGGATTACTTTTATTTTCTAAAAAAATATATTTTATACTTAATTCTTAATTTTTGTTTGTGCAAAAATATCATGCAGTATAATAAATAATGTAACTATTTATTATTTAATTTTGGTGCCTAGACAGCTCAGAAAGAGTTGACGAATGATTTGGGGGCGTCTAGCGGGGCCGGTTCAAGGTAACGTAAGAAAAGTGTACTTAGAAGAATGTTGTGAAGGACTTTGTCTAGTAATGGGACAATAAAAGCCAAATATTTTTCTTTTACAAATAAGTACTTCTAGTAAAAAAAATTAAAACTGTACACCACATTATACGAGTACCAGGTAACTAGACAGCACGCGAGTAATTTGAAGTTATACTGAGTAACGTAATTTAATTTTAAATCATAAATTATCGCTTTGGTCATCTCTGTACGAAACAAATTGCGCATAATGCACAAAAATCTAATAAAAAATTTAATAGTACTACTTTTCTCAATTTCAAATTCTATCACAAAGTATATTACATTAATTACAATACCATAATCCATACGTAATACAAAAATAATTAGTTATGATAATGCACATACTTTCAAAGTGGTTCTGCACTACATCTAATCCAAATCAGAATTAAAAATCCGACTTCAATCCGAATTGGAAATGTCCCAAATTCTGACGGACAGAGTCGGATCTAGTGCGCTACTCCTCATACAAATAGGACTATGGTCACTTCGGACCGGCATTTCCCGGATTCGGATCGGATATTGTGCAGAACTACTTTTATTATTAACCATTCTGTAGCTAAAACATTTACATAATTCACAAATATTATAGTTCAGGTAAAGCCCACAGGTTCAGCACCTTGCAAGCTGTGTTTTCGTACCATTCAATATTAATCTAAGTTATGTCTAGAAATTACGAATAACAATAACATACTTTACTCGTATTAATTATTTTAATTTAAGATAAATTAATAATTTGGTTTTAAAATGAGAGCGAAAGTAAAAGTCGGATCCGTTAACACAACGAAACTGGTGCAAGGAATGATTTAAAGCAGAAAAGTCAATGCCAAAAATAAACAAAACATTACACCAATACATTACACTAATTTCAAAAGATAATGCTTTAGTTATTCAAAAACGTACTATTTCGCAAACGTACGTTTTCGAAACACGCGATGGCAACACAGCTTATCTTTTTTTTTCCCCAGCCAGTTCCACTGTGTTGTTCGTTGGGTGGCCACGCGTCGCTCCCCGTCCGCGATACGTGATACTTTTACGTGGTTTCATACAAAACCGGTTGGTGGTTGGAAAGTGCCTGAGGTGTGGCGTGGGCGAATAGTGCCGCGTTCAACCATAAAATACTCTTGTTACAGTTCCAAAACTAAACTTTTTGTGTTTGAAAATTAACTTTTGTAGTGTTTTGTGAGTAATCGGATCCCTGCGCTATCAATCGAGGTAATCAAAATACAGATAATAAAATCTTTTGTTATCATTTCGTTTCTTAGTAACGAACCTCTTTTAGCCGAAATCGTACAGGTGTCGAAAAGCCGGTCGCCTTTGCTTGTTTCACTTTTTTTTTTCTAAAAAAAGTGGGCTATTTTCAAGATGTCAAGTTGACGACGGACTTTGTGGATTTCACGTACCTACTTACATTGATTTACTTTAGCAAATATTTGTTGTCCACTCATTAGATTGGAATGTCTTTGTGCCGTGTACGCCTTAAATGATTTTTCAACGTGTACATATATTATATCTTATTTTATACGCCCAACGTTGGATTACTCCATGTTATGTAGGTACAATTTAGCGCAGGTAGGTAGGTACTTTTAAAAACTGCAAAGTAGCAATTTTTAACCCACGTTATTGACTTATCTGGGAAGCAGGAAGATCCTATTTATCTTAGGAGCGTTTAACGACATCCTTGTCTAATTTAAGAATAATAAAAATACTTTATGGGTGTGTCATCCATCAACTCATTATTTTTATCCGCGTAAAATGCTTGTCTATGACCACACAATAATTTAAATTTGTTTTTTCCTCAAGGAAAACGTTGTGCAGCGTTGCTAAGTTTTTTTCGGGCAAAGCTGGATTTGAAAGGCTTTTGAGTAAAAAAAGGCGGGATTCTTTCGTCACAAGCCGGACATAATAAAAAAAAACGTACCTACCTACATAAATAACCACTAAGTAGGTACTTACTTTAAATTATTTTTTTTACTACCTACCTACTTATTCTTTTATTTGAATTTCAAATTAGTTTTACAATGATCATAGATAGTTCTAGAAACCTTATTTCAATGAGAATCAGCATCTTATCTATTAGTACCTATTTTTAACAATAACCGTAGATACTGTCTTTTTAATGTTTAGTTTTTTTTTTTTTATAAAGTTGAGGAACTCTGCACAGGATTGAGGATACACCGTCGAGTTATCCCCGAAAAGCTCGAATTTTAATATTGTGCTATAAATTCGGGACGTCTTGCAAAGTTCGGTGAGCTACGAAATCGGTGAAAGTCAATAGAAGTTCGCTTGTTTTAATCTCAATGTTCAGATTCAGAGAACTTTCACTATAAAGTACTTAGGTTAACATGAATTTAGCCGTCTTGGCACGTTATCTTCATTTCGCGTAGGTACCTAACGTCTTTCTAAGTACATAGATAGGCACCTGGGGAGATAGTAAGTTTACTGTACTTTTATGAAGGTCGTAAAAGGGTATGCATATTCCTGTGGTATATTCCCTTATCTTAGCTACTTAGGGTAACTGTCATGTGGGTCTACTACCAGGCCCTTTTTGCCATTGGGCCCTCTGGGCAAGTGCCCAGGGCCCCGCGATATTCGGGGGCCCCGGCCTGCTCTCATAATAAATCATTATTTGCAGCCACCGTTCCATTCTACGCATTATTAGTACCAGATTCAATGACAAAAATAAGTGATTTGCAGTGCGATTTATGAAATACTAGCTGCGCCCCGCGGTTTCACCCGCGTAAATGTCGATCCCGTGGGAATATCGGGATAAAAAGTAGCCTATATGTTAATCCAGGGTATCAGTCCAGCCGTTTGAGCGTGAAGAAGTAACAAACATATAAACACACACACACACTCACCAACTTTCGCCTTTATAATATTAATGTGATTATTATGTTTCTCTTATCTACACAGGGGTCCCGTGATCCTTATGTGCCCAGGTTAAAGACGGCCATGTCTACTACTGAAGCACGAAATCCGTAGTTTAGCACGAAGTTACGTACGTTTCCTTTCCCCATATCACCTAGGGACGTAATTCGTCGTACTCAGCGCTCCTCCTCCACATTTATTATGCGCACAACCAAAGTGTGGAACTCTCTGCCTGCGTCTGTGTTCCTCTCCACTTAAATCCCGTCTGACTTCAAAGCAAGAGTGAACAGGCATCTTCTGGGCACGCTCGTTCGATCATAGACCTCATCTATCGCTTTACTTGAGCCGTGATCGCGGTCAAGAGCAGTGATAAAATTCTGAAAAGTACCTAATTGACATACATACATACTTAAGGAAAATGCATTGAGGTATAAAGTACTTACGTACTAGAGCTGACATTGCGAACAAAATATGTTGTACAGCGTAGCAACGCACGTTTTACAGAAAATACAATAAACTTACCGGTGAAACGTCACTCCTTGACTTTTATTCAATTTTCTAGAGTGGTTTGAACAGTATCTCAATACACACGAAGGCATTTTTAGAATTAACTTTATCAGTGCTACGTGTCACGTCGCGACAAGCGTCCGGCGCAGACTAAGGACTTCTGGTCCATGGACCACAAAGCGTGCTACAAATTATCCATTCGCGGCGGCCACTCTAGTACGTAAGTACTTATATCTCAATGGGAAAATGTTGGATTTTAATAAACTGCTTCTTATTTTAAAGTATTCATAGCTACTTTACCTGTACCTTCGGTGCTATTCTGTAAAAAAAAAGTGAGCGTGGAGTGAGCTGTCAATAGTGTCAATTCCTAGCAAAAACAAATACACTTCACCCAAGTTTTCACGGTGAGATTTTTACCGAATAGACCGGCTGGTTCGAAATGATGACACCCGCAGCGCAGTCACCTTCACAACATTATGTTCCAAATTCAAATTTTGAATGCAGTACAATCCTTGAGACGTCGAATCCAGATATGTATTGAAAACAATAGTCATCATTTTGAACAATTTGATATTTTGTTAAAAATGAGCTCTTTACTTTCGTTTCCCGTATGTCATTACTTCCCAGAATTCGATCCTTATTAGCGACACTATCGAATGGTGTAATAATAGTTTTTTTTTTTTTTCAAAATCAACGGGTCGAATCCTGGTTAGAAAGATGATGCAGTTTTAGTTTTCATCAAAATCGAGCCCGCGACTCCTTTGAGTACTTTTCGCTATTCCTCATAGTTTCGGATTTGGCGATCCACGCCCACTTGGAAAATTCACCCTGAATACCGTCTCAGTTGTCTACCTGTCTATGTCTTAAGACAAGTTCATCATCATCATCATTTCAGCCGGAAGACGTCCACTGCTGGACATAGGCCTCCCCCAAAAGGGGGGTTTGCCATAATCGCCACGCTTGGCAGGCGGGTTGGCGATCGCAGTATGGTATGGTGGTGGAATGCATAGAGAACGCTAAGACAAGTTATCGCAGCAAAAAAGCCTAGGCGAGGTTAACTGGTAGGTACACACTGCATACACATTTCCAGTACAAGCTGACCTCTTCTTGTACGGCAAGCCGAACCAATGCGAGATCAGCTTATACTTGATATGTAGCTGGGTGTACCTGCAGCTGGTTATGTATTTGATTTTGCAACAGAATATCTAGGTACCGAGGTACCGATAGGTATTTTATGTAATCAAGTAATCATAGATACATAAGCAGGTACCAAGTTTAGTTCGTAACAAAATTACCGTCAGTCAGCAACAGGGTTCGAAAGTATAATTATCAATGATAATTATCATGATAATTATCATGATGATTATCGTGATAATAACATATGGATAATTATCGATTGATAATAACAAAAAATGCACTCGTGAAAGTGAACTGTATTCGAATGAACATTTCTGCACTTGCGTGTATCGGAACGCCAATGGAAATAGAATCATCATCGGACGAAGAAGTCTTTGGCTTTACTTCATTCAATTTAATTTAATTATAATGTCGAATCTGACGGACACTGATTTTTACTCAATCTGCCTATAATTAAGGGTACCTACTTTGTTTTGGATATTAAATGAATATTATAATTTTTTTCTGTGAGAATTGCCCAAATTATAATGTATTTGTTATGAAACAATACAACAAATGAATTTCTAACACAGGTGATAATTATCAGATAATTATCGGATAATTTGATAATTATCCGATAATTATCTGATAATTTCGAACCCTGTCAGCAAGGTGTGGTCACTTACGCCGTTTTGGCGCAAAGGATACGAGCAGTAGGCACTATAGTTCGACTTTTATTTAGCTGCAGTAAAATGACACTTCATATTAACCCATTTCGGACTGAGTTTAGAGATATGCATGTCAAATAAGTTTCGTTTGTTACACTATTCTGTACTAGAAAGACAAGATTTGGTTGATGGCCGCGAAAAAACAAAAAGACGCCAATTTCAGTCATTTAAGTAACACATAAGCTGTCATTTTACTGCAGCTAATTACAAGTCCGACTATAGATACTTTTCATGTTATTCACTACTAGCTGTGCCCGCAACTTCGTTTGTGTGCTAGTTGGAAAACAAATGGGATATCATGGGTTTTATTTTTATGCGCGGAACCCTAATTCTTTTTCTAAAAGGAAAGCCTAAATTACTCCTTATAACATCAGCTATCTGCCAGTGATAATCCCGTCAAAATCGGCCCAGCCGTTTCGGAGGTTAGCCGGAACAAACAGACAAACAAAAAATTTTAAAATTGTTTTTTTTTGTGTACCGTTTATACTTTCATAAATGCATTTATTTAGTAAATAGCTGTAATTTTTATTCGTGGAATAAAATTGACGTCTGACAGAAGTTGTATGAAAGAACTGTCAAAAATGCAAAATTATTCGTCGGATAAAATTATCTGGCGTTGGAAAAATCAGCCCTTGTTTGTAAAGATGTAATAGATACTGCTCAAGTAGTAGGTACAGACGCCAGCACATCAAGCTACTACAATCTGTCAAATTTCTTTAATAGATTTTCGACTTTATTGCAAAAGCATAAGGTTCAAAGTTGATTGGGAAAATTTGACAGGCGTGATGTGCTGGTGTCCTAGGGATGTGAGTACCAAGTAAGTACTTAAAGTGCTGAGCGTGGCCCTCGAATCACAGTTGGGGCAGTGTTCTAGGGTTATTCCACCGGGAATTTCCCAGTAGCAGCATGGAATTTAGACATGTATGTGCCCGGTTGATAGGAACTTATGACATTACGCGCCGTGTGTCTACTTGGTTGACCTCTGTCGACTCCTTTGGGGAATAAACGCGTGGTTTTATTTATTTACTTAATACTTCAAACACATAAATGTACAGAGGCGGACTTAATGCCATAGGCATTTTCTGCCAGTCAACCTTTGGGTGATGCAGAGACAAACAGTGGTTATTTAAGTATAAAGACAAAGACTGATTTCGAAGGTATGCAGTTTTGAATCGAAGAGCTCCTCAATTTCTGAGTCGAGCTGCACGATTTTTGACAAATGCGTGCACTGTCTGGACAGGTCCGCTCAATCTGTGTGGTTCTTTCCTCAAAAGACCATTTCAGACATCAATCTACATGGTCTTCACACGATCTGACCAAGATTTTGTCTGGACTTTAAAAGAGACTGTGACCTCTGAGTTTGTTTCGGCCTTTCTTCTCAGAGTAGTCAGATAGGAAACGCCGACCACATCTAGTTTAAAAAATATGATGACGTGTAAAAGTGTTTGTAAAAACCTACTTACAGAAAATAAATCATTTATCATTTGAAGTTATTACCTTTGTGTAAATTATTTCATCACCACTGTTCTCAAAACTGTGAAGGAAAACATCGTGAGGAAACCGGCATGTCCTAGAACCAGAAATTCGAAGACATGTGACATCTACCAACCCCCGTACTGGGCCCGCGTGGTGGATTAAAAAGTCAAAGTATTTATTTCAAATAAGCACATAAAAGGCACTTTTGAACGTCAAAAATTACAATAAATAAAATAGAGTTGATTCTAGTCGCTAGCCCTCTAGATTTAAACCCTCTTTAAATTAATAAAGAAAGAAAAAAAAAACTGGCTAAGTGCGAGTCGGACTCGCACACGAAGGGTTCCGTACCACAAGGCAAAAACGCTGAAAAAAACACGTTTGTTGTATGGGAGCCCCCCTTAAATATTTATTTTTTACAGCAACATCATCTGTGGAAAATTTCAACTGTCTAGCTACCACGGTTCATGAGATTTGGCCTGGTGACAGACGGTGGAATCTTAGTAATAGGGTAGTTTTTACCCCTTGTTTTTAACCCTAAAAAACGACTTCTGAATTTGTCCTGTTCATTTTCTCAAAAAAAAAAAAAAACAAAAGTTATCGGTATACAAATTGATAAAGTCCTACGAATAGTTTGCCCTCACAATATACGTTATTCGGGAAACAATGGAAAAGGTAGGAAAACCTTTTTGGCAATATTTTTCTAAACTACATAGTGGGTGCTTCCCTTACCTTCTTGGATATTCACGAAAAAATGAGCAGTTTCGAAGGTAAAAATATTTTCGTTAGCCTTATTTTATTTTACCGTTAGGTTTGGTATAAAATGAGTTCGGTTTTCTTTAGTTTTTTTTTTTCGATAATTCTTTTCGACATTAGAAAGAAATATACTTATACTTAGTTTTTTTTTTACTCTCCTAGTTCGACAACTGCTGGGCAAAGACATACGGTCAATCAAGCATGACCTCTGCTAAGACTCATCATCTGCCTGCCTTTTCCCAACTATGTTGGGGTCGGCTTCCAGTCTAACCGGATACAGCTGAATACCAGTATTTTACATGGAGCGACTGCCTATCTGACTTCCATAACCCAGTTACTGGGTAATACGATACCCCTTGACTTACCAAGGGGTATCGCCACATTTTAATGACCTTTTCAATAGTAATAGCCATTCCGTTGGTCCCGGCTGTCATCCGTGGATCTTTGATAGTCGTTACGGGTAGTCAGAAGCCCGAAAGTCTGACAACCAGTGTGGCCAAGGGGTATCGTATTACCCAGTAACTGGGTTGTGGAGATCAGATAGGCAGTCGCTCCATGTAAAATACTGGTATTCAGCTGCATCCGGTTAGACTGGAAGCCGACCCCAACATAGTTGGGAAAAGGCTAGGCAGATGATGAATCAATGATATTTCTGGTTTGAAAAATAATGCCTGCGTCTGTTACTTTGCCGATAGATTTCACAGTGATAATGTCCATAATCCCTCAAAAAGTTAATAATATACCATTGCATACTCGCATAAAATGAAAGTTCATGTAAATAAATTGTAAACTTAGTCCGTAAAGTATTAAAACTACAACAGAAACTCGCTAGTAAGTAAAACAATGAATCCTGCTTCGTTCCTACTAGTAGTATTATGAACGCGGAAGTTTGTGAGGATGGATGGATTTTTGTTACTCTTTCACGCCAAAACTACTAAACGGATTTTGGTGAAAACTTAAATTTATTTTATTTTATTAATTTTGCTAATGTTTTACATATATTTATTAATTTCTGTAAATGCCCGTGGTGACATCACAGCGGGCGCTATCAGAATACCAGCGCTGCGACATTTATTTTTTAAATGTCGCAGCATCATGCTGAGATAGGAGCTTTTTGGCCTCGTAAAGGACTTTCTGTTTAATCTTCCTTTTGTTACTTTTTTAGGGTTCCGTAGCCAAATGGCAAAAACGGAACCCTTATAGATTCGTCATGTCTGTCTGTCTGTCTGTCTGTCTGTCTGTCCGTCTGTCCGTCCGTATGTCACAGCCACTTTTCTCCGAAACTATAAGAACTATACTGTTGAAACTTGGTAAGTAGATGTATTCTGTGAACCGCATTAAGAT
This sequence comes from Mesoligia furuncula, assembly GCA_916614155.1. NCBI lineage: Eukaryota > Metazoa > Arthropoda > Insecta > Lepidoptera > Noctuidae > Mesoligia > Mesoligia furuncula. The sequence continues at coordinate 13,369,592 of OU744819.1, forward strand.
TTTCACACAAAAATAGAAAAAAAAACTGGCCAAGTGCGAATCGGACTCGCACACGAAGGGTTCCGTACCACAAGGCAAAAACGCCAAAAAAAGAAACATGTTTGTTGTATGGGAGCCCCCCTTAAATATTTAATTTAGTTTGTTTTTAGTATTTGTTGTTATAGCGGCAACAGAAATACATAATTTGTGAAAATTTCAACTGTCTAGCTATCGCGGTTCTTGAGATACAGCCTGGTGACAGACAGACGGACAGACAGCGAAGTCTTAGTAATAGGGTTCCGTTTTTACCCTTTGGGTACGGAACCCTAAAAAACAATAAATTTTAGGGTTCCCCATACTTAGAACCGAAACTCAAAAAATTTTTTTTCATCAAACTCATACTATCGTGGTGGTGGGGTTATCTATGGGTAGGTCTTCAAAAATGATATTGAGGTTTCTAATATCAGTTTTTTCTAAACTGAATAGTTTGCGCGAGAGACACTTCCAAAGTGGTAAAATGTGTGTCCCCGCCCCTGTAACTTCTAAAATAAGAGCATGATAAAACAAAAAAATATATATGATGTACATTACCATGTAAACTACCACCGAAAATTGGTTTGAACGAGATCTAGTAAGTAGTTTTTTTTTAATACGTCATAAATCGTAAACCGCAATTTACCATTCATTCAATCAACTCAAAAATAAAAAAAAAACATTTAATTTCATAAACATAAACCTTATGCATAAACCCGGATGTTACGGAACCCTCGGTGCGCGAGTCCGACTCGCTCTTGCCTGGTTTTTTTTTATATAACTTGGATTTTTATTTTACTGTGTTTAGTTTGTGATCTTCCTGTACGAGTCGCAATAAATAATTTTTCTTTCTTTCTTTAAACTTTACGTAATATAGCTAACAGAATAACACATAGGATACTTTTTATCCCGATATTCCCACGGGATCGACACTTTAGTAAGTCTTTTAAGTTAATATTATTTTTTAATTAGTTTTCTCATTTGTTAATTATATATTTTAAATTTCTAAGCACCTTTCTAGCCTGAAACACAGGTCCTACCTAGTTCAGGCAAATGGGCAACTGTGTTCTTTATAATTTTGAAGATAAGTTATTGTAAATCTGCACCATTTTTATAAATAAACGATATTATTATATTATTGTCTGTGTGGTGCCGGACTTAAAGAATAGCACCACCCCATACTTCCCTTGGGTGTCGTAAAAGGCGACTAAGGGGCGTACCGGAGAATGGGCAGCAGCGTTCTCTATGCATTACACCACCATACCATACTGCGATCGCCAACTCGCCTGCCAAGCGTGGCGATTATGGCAAACCCCCCCAAAATTGGGGGAGGCCTATGTCCAGCAGTGGACGTCTTTCGGCTGAAATGATGACGATACTTATATTTCTTTCTAAGGTCGAAAAGATTTATCGAAAAAATAAAACTAAACTATGTTGGGAAAAGGCTAGGCAGATATGTTTTTTGTTTGCATAGGCCTTTTTTTTTATATGGCATCTCGCAGTTGACCTTGAGGGGTCGTGTGTCAGCTATCGGTTTATATCTCATGCGTGGCCGCCATTTTAAAAATGGCGCGAAAGTAGGTTAAAGAAAAATCTTATTAAATCGAGCTCCATATAAAATCTTCAAACCCGTTTCAGATGGAAAAACCCAATTACACTGTATGACTCTGATTCGAACCCATGCTAAGCAGTAGGTAATGCTTGCGACCACTAGACCAAAGAAGTAGTCACGGTTGATTATCCTAAAGTCTATTCTCAAACTTATGTTTCAAATTGATGTTATTTCAAGTTAAACAAATATCAAAGTATCAAGTCGCGAATACAGATTACGTTAAATAACTCAATGTAACCTACAAATACAAAACACATTTGTAAAACCGCGTTTGAAAAATGGTAACACTTTGATACACTTCAAAGATGGCGTCTTTTTTTGAAGTGGTCAGTCGCTTTTGATGTTTCATATGCTGGCAACATTAAGTACGGAGTTACTTTACTCTATTCCTATATTTGACTGGTTGTAATTGGTTGATTTAACTATAGTGTTATCCCGGACAGGAGAAAGTGATTCGAGTTGGGGTTATTTTTGGATGGATATATTCGGGACAGCATTCTTTCCGTGCCTCGGAAAGCACATTAAGCCGTTGGTCCCGGCTGTCATTTGTGGATCTTTGACAGTCGTTACGGGTAGTCAGAAGCCCGAAAGTCTGACAACAAGTCTTACCAAGGGGTATCGTATTACCCATTAACTGGGTTGTGGAGGTCAGATAGGCAGTCGCTCCACGTAAAATACTGGTATTCAGCTGCATCCGGTTAGACTGGAAGCCGACCCCAACATAGTTGGGAAAAGGCTAGGCAGATGATGATTCTTTAGAAGTACAGTGAGTGGTTCAGAGCTAGTATCTTAATTATTAGTAAGGCATTTTGATGTGCAGGCAAGACAAGGTGACAGTTAATAGTTGCACCACTTGAAATTCAACGTTTTAATATCTAAATATCAGCGCCCCGCGGTTTCACCCGCATAAGTGTCGATCCCGTGGGAACAACGGGATAAAAACTACCCTATGTCCTTTTCCGGTACTCAAGCTATGTCTATACCAAATTTCATCTAAATCGGTTCAGCGGTTTAAGCGTGAAGAGGTAACAGACAGACACTTTCGCATTTATAATATTAGCCTTAAGACTATATGTCAAGGGTTCCGTTTTTTTCCATTTGAGGTACGGAACCCTAAAAATAACTCCGCCTGGCAACTACAAAGTTTCACACAATGAGAGGTTTTTCTTTTGAGTATTAAAAAAAAAACATAGTTTCCAAGAACCCTGAAGATGGCGTTGAACTGACTACGTTACTAGGTGCCAAATACAAAACGATTGAAAAAAAAAACATTGCGTCACGTTATATACGCTCGTTGAGTGACAGTTTCGTTTGCTTTCGTTTTACGATCTCAAAATTACATCCAATTGAATTAATAGAAAAATTATGTGACGTTCCCTTCCTTGCAGTAACTTACCAAGTTCAGCGCCATCTATCCAGCGGCTAGGGAAGCGTTAAAAAACCTAATAAAAACAGGTACAACTGTAACTGATCCACATCCGAATAAAAAATGGCGTCTGCATTTGATGCTCGAAAAAAACACCGTTGCGTTGTTCTCATTTCCGTTATTTCAGAACTAAGTCCATTAAAATACTTAACACCGATTAATTGTCACGAAGACACGATCGATCTAGCTAAACTCATTTATAAAGGAAGTTGAAAGACCTCATCAGAAATAATATTGCCAGTGAGAGAACAACAATTTGTAATGAGCTTTCGTTGTGAGCTGCACGATTACTGACAAATGTGTGCACTGTCTGGACATGTCCACTCAAACCTGTCTGATTCTTTCCTCATAAGAACATTTCAAACATCAATCTACATGGACTTTTTTTTTTGGGTGGGAAATCATCAAATGACCCCTCCCGCTCTGGGTGGAGCGGAAGGGAGTGTCAGACTCTTACTGACTTAAACCCACCCGTTTTCCTTCCTTAGCCCTTTATGTTCCAAGCCAGCGGTAACCCTTTCGGACAATCCCGCTGACCCGGCGGCTTCGGCCCTAAGGGAGTCCCTCTATGATTCTGACATCTCTTTGAGGCGCGCGTGGAACACGTACGCGCCGTCCGGCACGGGCCTGGTCCTGATCGGACGGTGAGCTACCCATTACTCTCGGTCCGCAGGCCCGCGCCTACGGTGCCCGGGAGTCGTCACACGGCTCCCGACGCCCGGGCTCTCTCCCTCATCCATTCCGCCACCTCCTTCGCTAGCATGACTGCTTCGCAGAAGGAAGATCTACTTGGTCTTCTCATGATCTGACCAAGATTGTGACTCAGAATTTTTTTCGCACTTTTTCTGAGTAGGAAACGCCAACCTCATCTAACTGATTATCATCCATACTAATAATATTATAAATTCGAAAGTAACTGTCTGTCTGTCTGTATGTTACCTTTTCACGCGTGAACCACTGAACGGATTTCGATAAAATTTGGCAGAGAGACAGATTGCATCCCGGGGAAGGACATAGGATAGCTTTTGTCGAAATACCTCGCGGGTTGAACCGCGGTACGCAGGTAGTTATTAATAATATACTTCTTATACCAAGCAATATACTGTGAAGACCGCCGTAGGGTTTCTTCGTTTCCATAGCTGACCATACAAGGTACGGAGCATCCACGAATGCGATTTCTAAATAATTTTCTCCGATTATGGGTAACCTTTTCACCGGTGCGGATGGACGCCTATGTCATCATCTGCCAGCCTTTTCCCAACTATATTGGGGTCGGGGTTCCAGTCTAACCGGATGCAGCTGAATACCAGTATTTTACATGGAGCGACTGCCTATCTGACCTCCACAGCCTAGTTACTGGGTAATACGATACCCCTTGGTAAGACTGGTTGTCAGACTTTCGGGCTTCTGACTACCCGTAACGACTGTCAAAGATCCACGAATGACGGCGATGGACGCCTATGTACAGTCAACAAAAGAGATAAGTATGCAGGATCGTCAGATACAGTTGAAGTTTAGTAAGAAACCGATGGATGTTGACGACTGAAATTTAATTTGATAAATGAGCTGTTAGGTTTCTATTAATAAAATTAAATTTTATTCGAGAACTTCCATCGGTTTCTTACTAAACTTCAACTATATCCGACGATCCTGCATACTTATCTCTTTTGTTGACTGTACGTATAGGTATAGTGTATCGTCGAATGGCTTCGTTATCAGACTGCTTCGGCCTTATCACAATACTAGCTCCGCCCCGCGGTTTCACTCTCATAAGTCTGGATCCCGTTGGAATGTCGGGATGAAAATATTCCAGGTCCTAATTCAGGTCATGTTCTACCCATGTGCCAAATTTTATTCAAATCCGCTCAGCCGTTTTTGAGTGAAACCGTAACAAACATACAGAAAAAATCACATCTTTTCTCTTTATTATATATATTGTAGCTGCGCCCCGTGGTTTCACCCGCATAAGTTTCGATCCCGAGGGGGGAATATCGGCATAAAATGTATCCTATGTCCTTTCCCGGGACTCAAACTATCTCTATACCAAATTTCATCTTAATCGGTTCAGCGGTTTAAGCGTGAAGAGGTAATAGACAGACAGACACACTTTCGCATTACTAGCAGCGCCTCGCGGTTTCACCCACTTAAGTGTCGATCCCGTGGGAATATCGGGATAAAAACTATCCTATGTCCTTCCCCGGGATGCAGTCTATCTCTCTGCCAAATTTTATCGAAATCCGTTCAGTGGTTTAGGCGTGAAAAGGTAACATACAGACAGACAGACGGAGTTACTTTCGAATTTCTAATATTAGTATGGATTATGGATGGATGGATGTAGTATGGATTAGTTTAGACAACGACGTTCATCTTTACTTCTTTAGACTCTGGTTTCATCGAGCCAATATTTTTGAATTTCGTACTTTATTTACGGAATAAAGTTCGAAATTCAAAAATATTGGGTTCTAAATACAAAAACTGACGGTAAACCCGAGTCTAAGTTGTCAATTTTGTATAAAGAACTTTAAATAGGTTGGAATAAAGTTTAAAATACTATAACTGGCTCGATGGTTTGTGTCTTGCACTGAAGTTGGAACCCGTTTTGTAATGAATATGTTTAGACGTTATCACGTTACACGAAAAAGATAAACTTTTGGTGCAAAAAAAAAAAACTGGCCAAGTGCGTGTCGGACTCGCACGCACACGAGGGGCTCCGTACCACAAGGCAAATACGCCGAGAAAAAAAAACACGTTTGTTGTATGGGAGCCCCTCTTAAACATTTAAGTATTTTGTTTTTAGTAAGTATTTGTTGTTATAGCGGCAACAGAAATACATCATCTGTGAAAACATCAACTCTCTAGCTATCACGGTTCATGAAATACAGCCTGGTGACAGTCGGACAGTGGAGTCTTAGTAATAAGGTCCCGTTTTTAACCTTTGGGGGTACGGAACCCTAAAAATTACCAGCTTGTTACTGTTCGGCGTCATCCTTATCAAGTCATTTTATTCGTTTCGTAATTTAACGTACAAACGCCAGCACGTCAAGCTACTACAATCTGTCAAATTTCTTTAATAGATTTTCAACTTTATCGCTACAGCATAAGGTTCAAAGTTGATTGGGAAAATTTGACAGTTACGGGTAGCTTGATGTGCTGGCGTCTGTGCCGGAAATCCATATTCAATTTGAAAACACTCACTCGATACTGTACATCCGCGGGGTAATTGGGTACCACAGTAACAGTAGGTAGCAATGGTTTTCATTTCGAAAGTTCAATAACATTTATTGCGTTACTAGCTTTTGCCCGCGGCTTCGCTCGCGTTAAGTATTTTTAAAAAAAAAACTAAAACATTTACATCCGCCATCATCCCTTATTTTATCCCCATGGGGGTTGAATTTATCAAAATCCTTTCTTAGGGGATGCCTACGTCATAGTAGCTGTATGCATGTAAAGTCGCAGCCCGATCGGTTTAAAATTCACAGTTTCATACAAACTTTCATCCCCTATTTTATCCCCTCGGAGGTAGAATTTATCAAAATCCTTTCTTAGGGGATGCCTACGTCATAGTAGCTATGTGCATGCAAAGTCTCAGCCCGATCGGTTTAAAATTCACAAAGTTTCATACAAACTTTCATCCCCTATTTTATCCCCTTGGGGGTAGAATTTATCAAAATCCTTTCTTAGGGGATGCCTACGTCATAACATCTACCTGCATGCCAAATTTCAGCCCGATCCCTCCAGTGGTTTGGGCTGTGCGTTGATAGATCACTATGTCAGTCAGTCACCTTTGAGCTTTATATGTATATATTTAGATTTACGTTGTTGAGCATTTTTTTTCGTACATATGAAGCAATGGATTAGCAATATCCATTGAAATGATCTGTCATTGAAATGATTGTCTGTGTGGTGCCGGACTTAAAGAATAGCACCACCCCATACTTCCCGTGGGTGTCGTAAAAGGCGACTAAGGGGCGTACCAGAGAATGGGCAGCAGCGTTTTCTATGCATTCCACCACCATACCATACTGCGATTGCCAACCCGCCTGCCAAGCGTGGCGATTATGGCAAACCCCCCCCTTTTGGGGGAGGCCTATGTCCTACAGTGGACGTCTTTCTTTCGGCTGTAATGATGATGAATGATGATGATTGAAATGATTCTGATTGAGATCGATAGCGTGTTACGCGATAAGGTTGCTGGTTTATGGTTCCATCAAACAGGCGCGACACGCGATAAAATCGCGCGCGACACAAACGCACCGGAAGTCGCGCAACGAGCGGTGTCTTTGTGTCGCGCGCGATTATTTCGCGTGTCGCGCCTGTTTGTGGGAGCCTTTATCTACGGTAACAAATTGGAAGCCAAAGACAATTTAGTACTAAAGTAGACTCGCCACAGTTTCCTTGAAGAAAAGAAAAACCTTATTTAAAAAAAATCGTATGATCTTAATGTACAGACGCCAGCACATCAAGGTACCCGAAACTGTCAAATTTCCCCAATCAACTTTGAACCTTATGCTTTAGCGATAAAGTTGAAAATCTATTAAAGAAATTTGACAGATTGTAGTAGCTTGATGTGCTGGCGTACCATAAATTTACAATAAAATTAAGTATAGGTAGTAATATCAAAGTAAATATAAACTAGTTGATATTTTAGTTTTTAATATTTCTGTTTATAGACAAAACAGTAGCACAACTACAACAAAGATAATTTTTGCTAATAAAACTTTTTATCTTTGCAGTTCATCGATACCAAGATCTAAAGGCGTATTTAAAAAAAAAACCGGGCAAGAGCGAGTCGGACTCGCGTACCGAGGGTTCCGTAACATCCGGGTTTATGCGTAAGGTTTATGTATGTTTATGAAATTAAATGTTTTTTTATATTTATATATTTGAGTTGATTGAATGAAATGTAAATTGCGGTTTACGATTTATGACGTATTAAAAAAAAAAAACTACTTAGTAGATCTCGTCAAACCAATTTTCGGTGGAACTTAACATCATAATATATTTTTTTAGTTTTATTATTTTCTTATTTTAGAAGTTACAGGGGGGGGGGGGGGACATTTTACCACTTTGGAAGTGTCTCTCGCGCAAACTATTCAGTTTAGAAAAAAATATATTAGAAACCTCAATATCATTTTTGAAGACCTATCCATAGATACACGTATGAGTTTGATGAAAAAAAAATTGAGTTTCAGTTCTAAGTATGGATTGTTTTTTTTTCAATTTTTGTGTGAAAATCTTAATGCGGTTCACAGAATACATTCTACTTACCAAGTTTAAACAGTATAGTTCTTATAGTTTCGGAAAAAAGTGGCTATGACATACGGCAACGGAACCCTAAAAATGCACAGGCGAACAGTAACTACATAATCTACAACTCGATTTTTTTAGTTAGAGAATGGGATTTAGAATGACGACCGACGCGACGGCAGTATTTGCTTCTCGCTCAGGCGCAATAGCTACTACTACGTGAGCGACAGACATGTACACACTATTATCTATACAGTATTGTGACTCGGCCCTCTTCTAGAAATAATTACAGACCTACAGCCGCGCGTAAACCCGCAATAGGGCTGCCCGCCTACAGTATTTTAATTTCATCAACCTGCCAACTTCATTCTAGTTTTGTGATTGTATAGGTAAAATATTATATTTTTTATTTAAAAATATGAAATTCGTTATGAATGAAATAGGAAGAGTTCAAAAACAATACATATTTTTGTTTTTTTTTTATTAGTAGATTTAATTTTAAAAAAACTTATTGACGAATTCAAGCAACCAAAAACAGCACAATATAGTCTTATAATTGCTCTTTACCATATTATTAAGTAAGTACTTGTATTAATTATTTCAATGAATATTTGTCACAAATAGCACGCTTACTGCTTACAAAACGATCACACCGTCCAGCGTTCGTTCATCACTGCGGAGCATTCGAGACTGTTTGTTTACCGAGTGTAAACCGGACTCTAGGCGCGTAGGTATAACTCGCGTTCCGACCGTTTGTATGAAGATAGTATACTGTATAGATAATATTACCGTGCCTACTGTATCTATTCTATAAATTATAATAATAATGCAAGGTTGTTGATGTTGTTGATAGTAGAGTGTACGTAGATATTTGTTACCTCCTGATTTAACGACTGACTTACTACTCGACTTACCGATCGACTTACCGACTGACTTACCGACTTACTGACTGACTTCCTGCGGGAAATTGAATTACGCGGGTAAAACAGCGGGGCAAGCTCGTCTAAAATAATTTCGATGTTTCACATCTGCCAGGCCTCTCACGATGGCTCAATTTATAGATGATCTTTTTATTATAATATACATTACATAGGTACCTATACCTACCTAATTACTTATAAAACTTAGTAATAGGATAAGCTTGCGAATGCGTCTATAGTAGGTTTTTTTTTAGCATTGATCTATCTTTCAGACACTCTGAAGCAACGGAAAGCACCAGTGGAGATGGAGCTGGAGAACGTGATCCAAAAACTCAATCGCTTATGAGTCGCTGAAGACATACTAGAACGAGTCAACTCCGACCCAACATTCATGAAACGCATTGTTACTGGTGACGAGACGAGTTTGACATGCAAACTAGTCAACAAGCTTCGGAGTGGCGCTTTCCAACTGAACTGAAACCGAAAAAACCACGCCACGACCAAAGTCGATCAAAAGTCAGTCATGTTGACTGTTTTCTTTGACTATCGCGGTATTGTACACTCGGAATTCATACCGGAAGGTCAAACGTTAAATATATTATTTGAGCGATATGCGGCTTTTGAGAGAGTAAATTCGAAAAAAAGGCCAGATCTGTGGAAAGAAAATTGTTGGATCTTGCACCACGATATTGCGCCTTCGCACAAGGCCATCACTGTGAACGAATTTTAGCGAACGAAGGAGAATTCGCGGCGTAAACTAAGCTCAATTCCGGAAAAAGCGTTTAAAAAATGTTTTTATGATTTGGTTATTCGTTGGTGTAAGTGTGTCGTTTCTGAAGGATCATACTTTGAAGGGGATAAAATAAATTTGGATGAATACCTAACTAACATTTTGTGTACGTCTTTGACAGAGCAGTATTTTAGTATTTCTTGTTTCTAATAAAGAATTTATTATCCTGTGCATTGTATTGTAATGAGTTTTATCAGAATTTATTTAGTCCAAAGTATATAACTAATAATAAATAACTAGCTTATGCCCGCGACCTCGTACGCGTGGACTATAAATTAGTTATTAAACATACCCTATGTGATGGATGAAAACCAAAGCTACAGAATATCGAAACTTCCATCAAAATCCCTTCAGTAGTTTATTATCAGACAAAAATTCGACAAAACGGATCATTCATAAGGGTAGTGCGGAAGCGATATAACAGTCATGAAAGAAAAGATTAGGTAGCAATTAAAAAACTGCGCACCGGACTGCGGACTCGCGCAACGAGGGTTCCGTACCATCATATGTTTTTAAATTTTTATCGACGAGGCCTATATTCATCAGAGAATTTTAACATTGTGCACTGCGGTGTATAATATTGCAGTTTTATGTCAGCGCCATCTCTTGACCGATAGTGAAACTAATATAACTTTTATTGATGATTTCTGAACAAGTGTGCTATTTAGAGACTTCGTTTTATTTTTCCTGTAATCTTTACATAAACTTCTATCACATAAAATAATTTAAAATTTTTCTGTTTGCAAACTTCGGAGATAACGGTGGGAAAGGTTTTTTTTTTGCATTTTACATCAAAAGTCGAAAACAATGCGGCCCAAAAAAAAGAATAAATGTTTGAGAATGTGCAAACTGTTTTCTTTCATATGATACCCCACGTGCTCTAGTAGCCCCACTTCGAATTCTTCAGACTTCCTTTCAGGCCCTGTTGCAAAAAACGTACATATATTTTTATTTCTTTCTTATTTGCAAAATAGTTGAGCAAACGTCATCTAAAACTATTCCAAATTTCAAGTTGATGCATTAGTAGTTCTTGACATGTCCAGCTGTGACAGACAGACAGACAGACAGACTGAGTCTCACCATAAGGGTTCCGTTTTACCATTTTGGTACGGAACCCTAAAAAGAAAATTTTTGGTAGGTAATAAAATTAATTATGTTGCTATATTTATATTTCCCTAAAAACTAAACACCAGAAATATTTTAACATAAATTTTATACATAATATTAAAAAAATATAATATTTACAATCACAAAACTAGAAAGAAACTAAAGTAGGATGATGAAATTAAAATACTGTAGGCGAGCAGCCCTATATTTCAAGAATAGGGCCGAGTCACAATACTGTTAGATGAAATTACCGTGGCAGCAGCGGGGTCAGCGAGTTCATTCGAATTGCGCGTTCGCGGAACTTGCCACGCGCGGAGGGAGGTAACGCTAAATGCCTACTGCGCTCGAATATCCTGGCCTTAACGTAAGCGACACCGGGCGAGTTATGTTTATACAACGATTAAATAAATAAATACACACGTAATTGGACAAGTTTTCACTTCTGTCGGCAAACCCGGAGTGCAACTTTTTTATTTAACACGTTTTACGGTAAAGGCAGGAAAAAAACTTAAACTAAAAGCATTTATTTCAATTAACAGGCACTTTTGAATTGTCAAGGAGTCGGTCAGAGATAATTGTTATGATATAGTACTGCTTATTTTTAATCTTATATTTTGAATTGTTTCTTCATTTGTGTCTTTTTTTTACATTGTGTTCACATACATATATGTAGAAGCAACAAAAATAATGTACCCAGGATTTTGTAATATCTTGATTTAAAACAGTGTCCATGGAGTTTCTTGCCCGTTCTTCTCCATAGAGATCTACGTTTTGGAATGGGCAACTAGCTTCAACTTTCTGACTGACAGACTATTTAATTTTGACAATTCAAAAGTGCCTGTACAAGGTTAAATTGAAATAAATGCTTTGAGTTTTTCAGTTGAGTTTTTGAGTAGATTCTTATTAGGGGTTTCGAATACCGGATTTTTTCTATACCGGTAGAATATTTCCAATACCGGGATCCCGAGATCTCGGTATGAGATTATTTTTTTTATTGTTAAAAAAAAGTAACTAATAACGTTTCACCACAAAACAATAAAATACCGTGTTTAAAATATAAAATAACTATACTTTATAGGCCAGTCGCCGTAGAAACAAAAATCGCGTTAGGTCGCAAAAAATTTGACCGTACTGATTGTTTTGGAATGTTGTAGAATCAGAACGGAATAACTCGATACCATAATAGATGATTATTAGCATGTAGCATGGTTTGATGATTAGTTTATAGCTTCGAAAGACGCAAACAGCGTGGTGCTCAAAAAACCTCGAAATTTTCGGACTCCTTTCCGTTTTTGAATTATGATTATGATTGTGACTTATGTCTATGACTTCTAGCAGTTCTAGCATCCTACTGAAATGTCACCCAATACATTTTTAAAGTATACAAAACTGGATTGTGACTGTATCTCGAGTTTCATTGGACCTACAGAGTTGCGGCTGCTCTCAAATTTTGTATAATTATAAAATGTATTGGGGTACTTTTCCGTAGGATGCACCTTTTAGCGCATGGGAGAATCCCCCCGCCATTCCCCCACCTTCCTTCTCACCTCAGGAATCTCAGGATAGTACTTCTATTGTCCTCTTGCCTCGACCGAGAGGCAAATACAAGAACTACCATTTTTAAATCCCATTCTTTACCTGCGCAAGTAGTAGTAAAATGTAAGTAACTGTCTAAATTAACTACGAGATAATAACCAGTTTTTAAAACTTACCCAGAGAAAAAATTGGTCGGAAATATAAGCAATAAATCGAAACTGTGTCACTGTAGTATCTACTGAAAATAAAATAAAATCACCAATACCGGGTTTGCTGGATCCCGGTATTAGCCCATACCGGGTTTGCGGGATCCCGGTATTAGCCAATCCGGGATCCCGGTATTGAAGCCTAGTTCCTATGAAGAAGAACGGTCAAAAAACTCCATCGTAACTCTTTTAAAATGTGCGGTCGACTGTTCATACAAACCATTTTCACACTCCAATGATTCCCTGACATATCCCATTGCTTTTCCTCAATAATAATAACGTGTTATAAATATGATCGTTTTTACGTCAAAATGTCTCTCCAATTTCTAGCGTTCTCACTGAGAGAAAAAACTGGCCAAGTGCGAGTCGGACTCGCACACAAAGAATTCCGTACCACAAGGCAAAACCGCAAAAAAAAAAAAAAAAAAAAAAAAAAAAACATGTTTGTTGTATGGGAGCCCCCCTTAAATATTTATTGTATTTTAATTTTATTATTTATTATTAAAGTTAAAATACAACTGAGTATTTTGTGAATATTTCAAGTGCCTGTTGCCATTTTTGATATCGAGCAAAAAAGGGCACAAAAATCGCGTTTGTTGTATGGGAGCCCCCCTTAAATATTTAATTTATTTTGTTTTTAGTATTTGTTGTTATAGTGTCAACAGAAATACATAATTTGTAAAAATTTCAACTGTCTAGCTATCGCGGTTCTTGAGATACAGCCTGGTGACAGACAGACGGACGGACGGACAGACAGACAGCGAAGTCTTAGTAATTGGGCCCCGTTGTTACCCTTTGGGTACTAGTCTAACCATCAATCTGTCTACTGGGAAAAACTCAAAAATACTGCACTCAAAAATGTTGCAGCACCGGCTGACGTAGCGCATTGGCAACACCCTTTCAAACTTTGTTGTGAATAATAAATTGTCAAATTTTACTACGTCCGAATCCTTGTAGTCGCAGAAAGCAGAGGCCAATATCCAGCTATGGAACCTAGACCTTACCTAGTGCATAGACTGACCAAATACGATGTTTCTTTCATTTAGGGCGAATTTTACCAATGACACTGAACACAGCAGCACTACTATTGCACAACAATGATGACACTGACAGCTCTTGAACGCGGTTTAGATGTTTTGGGCCCTAATTCACTATGACCACTTAAGAGCGTTTACGCCGTACGGCATTTCATACAAACTTTCAAGCCCTTTTCGAAACCGATGAACGCACTTTAATGAAACGTCATACGCATCATCATCTGCCTAGCCTTTTCCCAACTATGTTGGGGTCGGCTTCCAGTTAACCGGATGCAGCTGAATACCAGTATTTTACATGGAGCGACTGCCTATCTGACCTCCACAATCCAGTTACTGGGTAATACGATACCCCTTTGTTAAGACTGGTTGTCAGACTTTCGAGCTTCTGACTACCCGTAACGACTGTCAAAGATCTGCGAATGACAGCCGGGACCAACGGCTTAACGTGCTTTCCGAGGCACGGAGGGGTCTCGGTATATAAAGATGGTCACCCATCCACAGACCAACCGCGGCAAGCGTAGCTCAACCTGACCGATCGACCTGTGCGGCTGTCATTATTTAGCCACGGGAAAATGTCTTATTTAAAAAAAGATAACTAGAAATCTCTGTTTCTATGGAAGATTTAAAATCGACTTAATTTGGCTATAAGTAACATTATTTTTCGAAAATGTTCCTTTATGTAACTTTTTAGACCTTTATAAATGCGTATGAAGTTTCATTAAAATCGGTTCATTCATTTCGTAAACCAAGGGCTTGAAAGTTTGTATGAAATGCCGTACGGCGTAAACGCTCTTAACGATTCCTTTCTTCGAAACTACGTCAGTACGAGATATTCCCGCCAATCTCGCGTTAATTTCGCGCGGCTTCGTTCATTGTGTCCTTGTGTCATAGACAATAAGGCCCCGGATCGCGTTATGCTGATCCTGATCGCTTCATTGGGACATTCCGCCGGTCCACAACTCCACAGGCACGCCATTAGCGCGTATGTGCCTGGTGTATGTAAAGATATATCTGCATAGGAAACTATAGAAAAAAAAAAAAAACAGTGGCACTCCGGGAGTGCCGATAGAACTGAAAACTTAAACAATTACGTGTGTATTTTTTAATCGTCTTATAAACAAAACACAGCAACAATAACTATGCCAACACTCACTGACATATCGGTTATACATTAAACCGAGTAAGTACATCCCGAGGACAGCCGAACACATCCGAATGTAGGGCGGTGTCGGTTACGATAACAGTGTCGCGAGTTCAATGGTTTTTTCCCACAAAAATAAAACATAAATTCATTCAACACACAAAAATAAATTGTTCTTTTTTAATACCTTACCCTAAGAACTTCTGTAACAGTTCGTCGCGGAGCCACAGACAAATCATACATAAGACGTCCAAATTACATAACGCAGACATTTACACTTATCATAACAAAAAGTCTTTGCCTTAGTAAATAAAAAAAAGTATATTTTTCTTCCCTCTCCTTATCAGCTATGGCTACCGGGCGTCCGTAAAAAAGGTACGTTTGAAAAAGGAACGAAAAAAAATATGGCGGCAAGCTCGAGTAGCGGGTTTTTAATTGGGTCTGTAGGTTTGGTTAGAATTATGACGTTATAAAATGTCTATTAGCTTTATTTATGCTTAATTAATTACTTAATTTGTACCAGGCATAGTTAGAAACTAGAATTGCAAACGATGTCTTGAATTTCTATTATAGAGTTATTATTTTTACACGACCGCCTAAAAAACGCAGTTTTCAGGGTTCATGTCTAGTCGGTTTCTTTATTCCACGACTAGCTTTTTCGCGGATTCGCCCGCGTGGATGTCGGAAAACATCCCACGGAAATGTACTTCTTGTAAAAACCTGAACCAATTCATCATTTGCATTTTCCCAGAGATGTTGCCCGCGTGGATTCCGAATCTGCTTTTGTAAGGCTCAAAATAATTTCAGCATTCTGGATTCGCGTTGTTGCCGTTCAGTGCCAATTGACAAATATCACAACGTGATTGGAATACCCGCGTGCAACATCGAGCGGTTATGCCTCTACGCGTTTTGATTAAACTTAATCGATTATGCTGTGTCTTTGGACCGAGCTAATGTATTCACAGGTCATTTCTGAAGACGAGTAACCGTTGTGACGTGTCAACGTTTGATCAGTTTCGGCTTTGTAAATTTTGGTTGACGAATTCTGCGTCAAGCCAAGTCATCATCTGCCTAGCCTTTTCCCAAATAGGTTGGGGTCGGCTTCCAGTCTAACCGGATGCAGCTGAATGCCAGTATTTTACATGGAGCGACTGCCTATCTGACCTCCACAACCCAGTTACTGGGTAATACGATACCCCTTGGTAAGACTGGTTGTCAGATTTTCGGGCTTCTGACGACCCGTAATGACTGTCAAAGATCCACGAATGACAGCCGGGACCAACGGCGTAACGTGCTTTCCGAGGCACGGAGGGGTCTCGGTATGTAAAGACGGTCACCCATCCACGGACCGGCCGTGGCAACCGTAGCTCAACCTGATCGATCGACCCGGGCGGCAGTTATTTCTTAAAAAAAAAATCAGCTGTTCCCTACAAATTGACGAGTTATACGAAATAAATGTATGAAACAGCTGATTTTTTTTTCGCGATTTCAGATTAGGTCCCATAGTAAAAGTTGTTCATAATGATGAGTACAATGACCTCTTAAGAGGTTTTTGGTGTTTTACAAATAAGCCTGTATAATTATGCGAAAGTGTGTCTGTCTGTCTGTTACCTCTTCACGCCTAAATCGCTGAACCGATTTAGATGAAATTTGGTATAAAGATAGTTTGAGTTCCGGGAAAGGACATAGGATAGTTTTTTATCCCGATACTAATATTATAAATGCGAAAGTGTGTCTGTCTGTCTGTTACCTCTTCACGCTTAAACCGTTGAACCGATTTAGATGAAATTTGGTATAGAGATAGTTTGAGTAATGCGTAAGGACGTACGATAGTTTTTATCCCGATATTCACACGGGATCGACACTTCTGCGGGTGAAACCGCGGGGCGCTGCTAGAATGCATAATATATCACCGGAGACGTCACAAAACACGCTTACCAACCCCGTCGACGTTATTACAACTCTATAACCATGTTTATGTGACGCCTAGCAACACTGAAATAAAACAAAACTTATCAAATAAATCATGCTGGCAACTGAATTCTTCTCCCCCGAGCATCATACGGGATCCTAAAAAGTTTGTACATTAAAAGGCCTACTCGAGCAACAGGTTAAATTATTATTTTTTATGCAAAAAAGTGTAAGTTTGCGAAAAAAATTGGCGTTTGTATGTTGGCAGCGGGTTGTTCTTTTTTCAAGATTTGAATGAAATGAAATGTGTTGTTGGCGGTTAATGTTGCTAGTGTAACGACTTTTTGTACAGACGCCAGCTGATGACAGATTGTAGTAGCTTGATGCTACTACAATCTGTCAAATTTCTTTAATAGATTTTCAACTTTATTGCTAAAGTATAAGGTTAAAAGTTGATTGGGAAAATTTGACAGTTTCGGGTAGTTTTATGTGCTGGTGTCTGTACTATTGAAAACGAGAGCAATGACCTTAGATTTTCTCACGGATGCTTTATAAGTGCTTTTGAGAGTACATTACTAACTTATGGTCGTGTCTGGGTTTCATTCAATCCCTGAAGTGTTTTAGGGGTTTGTTCATAATTTCTCAGAGGACGCCCTGAGTCTGAAATCGCTGAAAACCAGCGCTGGAGCTCTGTCTTGCATAGGGTCCCAGCATAATGCTGAGCGATAGCCGTTTTGAGTCGAAGTGGCGCATGTTTCCCCCCAACCCTTTCTTAATTTTTTTTTTTATATTTTTGTTATTTATTGCGTCATGTTTACCGCAACCAACGTATTTTCTTTTTTTTTAGTCAAAATGTGTTCCTCATAGTGAAATTAGGCTCTTCACTTAGATAACTAACATAACTGATGAAATGTTTTCTGACTCAAAGGAGAATAGCCAAGAGCTTCGACCTACCCTCTAACGAGAGCTGCCCAACGGGGTAGGGTAGTCTGCTATTTTTATAAATTCGTCATTCCAACACGATCCCACCACCATCCCATTGTCATTTTGCTAAAAGTTCGTAATCTGCTAAATTCATAATGGTTGATCATTGGTCGGTCAGTGGCACAGAAATTATACGATGGTAGGTCACTGATCAAAGAAACTCTAAAAATTTTATTTTTCATTATGTACGAGATTACCATTCTATGCCATTTCTTTCAAAGAAGGTCAGTGGTTGACCATTGGAAAGCCATAATGACGCCATTATAGTATTAGTAGATTACCAAACTTGTCAAAATCAACAATTATGAAATCAATGTTAGACCATTCTGACACTATTGTAATAGCAGACTTGAGGCCCTGGTGTATTTAAGGCGACTACATGACCCTAAAGCGCGGTCAATGTCGGACTGCATAGAAAAGAAAGAGATGCGCGATGACACAACGCTGGTAATTTATTGCAAAATATGAAGCAATTATTTAATTACAAAAAATTTATTGTTTGGACTAAAATATGTATGAAACACTAGTGTTTTAGTATGTTGCTTGTAGAATAATCTGACAAAAAATCAGAATAATTGTATGGTTTTTATTGTAAAAAGAAAGTTTTTAGAGGCATCTTCATGATTTTTTTCTATCCTATCAAATTAGTTGTATTAGGTTTTCAACACACTATCTACCTAGCATATATCCTGAAGAATATCATATATTTTTCTGATTTTGTTTACTGTAATCGATCATACTTTTATTGTTACTAAAACTTGCGTTTTTTGTGTTTAGGTCCTGTAAGCCCCTTATGTGATCATAATGATTTAGGGCCCTGGGCCCGCGTCGTAGATGAGGTACAGGCTACAGCCTAGCCCACTCCCTCTCGAAGGAGGAGGCCTGAGTCCCAGGAGTGGGGGGACACTATAAGCCGATTATCCTAATACTAAACCATTTTTTTACTGACACATTTCAAAAGGCCTACTTCAACAAAATTCACACAATAAACTAATTGCCAACATAACAATTTCCATTCCCGCCAATAAAGAGTGTTGCCAACACAATAAAACTTCCCACGTTCGGTGGTAAAATAAAAACTGACGCGACATGGAAAGTGATTGTCTATGGTACGTTGGTAGACGGTGTCGTTCCGCACTATTGTCTTGTGTGTAACACGCTTATGTAATTACAACCTCTTTTTTCACTTAAGCTTGATCGTTATCTCTATGCTCTTCGCATTTTGAGGTTAGGTTACTTTTGGTTTCTTCGTGGTTAAGGGGCTTACATGAGGTAAAACGCGGTCACTGTCTGACTGCATAGAATAGAAAGAGAAGCGCGATGACACAGCGCTGGTAATTTATTGCTAAATATGAAGCAATTATTTAATTACAAAAAATCGATTGTTTGGACTAAAAAATTAAAACACTAGTGTTTTAGTATGTTGCTTGTAGAATAATCTGACAAAAAATCAGAATGATTGTATGTTTAATAGTATGGTTTTTATTGTAATAAGAAAGTTTTTAGAGGTATCTTCATGATTTTTTTTCTGTCCTATCAAATTAGCTGTATTAGGTTTTCAACACACTATATCCTGAAGAATTTCATATATTTTTCTAATTTTGTTTACTTTAGTCATTAGTCGATCATATACTTTATTGTTTCTAAAACTTGCGTTTTTTGCGTTTAGGTCCTGTAAGCCCCTTAAATAATAACAGCCGCACGGGTCAATCAAAGGTTAAGCTTCGATTGCCGCGGTCGGTTCATGGATGGGTGACCATCAATTCATACCGAGACCCCTCTGTGCCTCGGAAAGCACATTAAGCCCTTGGTCCTGGTTGTAATATTCATAGATCTTTGACAGTCAGAAGCCAAAAGTCTGACAACCAGTCTTACCAACCAGTGGCTCCATGTAAAATACTGCTATTCAGATGCATGTGATTAGACTGGAAGCCGACCCCAACATAGTTGGGAAAAGGCTGGTTGGCCAGTTTTGGTTTCTTGGCTTTGCATAATGTATATGCTGACCCTTACTAAGTGGTTGGGACTTGGGACAGAATAATTAGGTACTTTACCCTTCTCTTTACTTAAGATTAGGGGATGTCTTATGTTTTGTTTCTAATGTATCTATGTTAATAATAAAGCTGGAGGGTTTGTTTGGACGCGGTAATCTCTAAAACTCCCGTGCCGTGATTCTCTACGACACAATGAACGAGGCTAAATAATAACAGCCGCACAGGTCGATTGATCAGCTAAAGCTACGCTTGCCGCGGTTGATCTGTGGATGGGTGACCATCTTTACATACCGTGACCCCTCCGTGCCTCGGAATGCACGTTAAGCCGGTCCCGGCTGTCATTCGTGAATCTTTGACAGTCGTTACGGGTAGTCAGAAGCCTGCAAGTCTGACAACCAGTCTTATCAACGGGTATCGTATTACCCAGTAATCTGGTTGTGGAGGTCAGATAGGCAGTCGCTCCATGTAAAATACTGGTACTCAGCTGCATCCATAGTTGGGAAAAGGCTAAGCAGATGATGATCATGATGACTACTGTCTATTGAATAGAATCAAGTTCTTCTAACTGAACAGACAGCTGTGCTGCTGGGGAGTTTGCTGCGTCACTTCTTCTCCCCAGCGAAAGCACTAGGCAGTGGTGAAGAGTTGGCGTTTTGGGAGACTGTCTTATGTAATGTTGATGTTCAAAAAGTGGTCACTCTCAGCGTAATTTGGATAAATGACATTTGATTTTGGAAACAACTTGTGTGCTTGTTGCTATTAGCAATTTCTTAATATAGGTCAGCGGGATTGTCCGAAAGGGTTACCGCTGGCCCGGAACATAAAGGGCTTAGGAAGGAACACGGATGGGTTTTAGTCAGTAAGAGTCTGACACTCCCTTCCGCTCCACCCAGAGCGGGAGCAGTCATGAGTTGACGTTTTGGGGGACTGTCTTATGTAATGTTGATGTTCAAAAAGTGGTCACTCTCAGCGTAATTTGGATAAATGACATTTGATTTTGGCAACAACTTATGTGCTTGTTGCTATTAGCAATTTCTTAATATAAGTCAGCGGGATGGCCCGGAACATAAAGGGCTAACGAAGGAACACGGGTGGGTTTTAGTCAGTAAGAGTCTGACACTCCCTCCCGCTCCAACCAGAGCGGGAGGTGTCATTTGATGATATCCCAACCTGCAAAAAAATGTCCCGAGCCCAGTGTTTATGTTAAGTTGTTGGTAACACGTTTGCCTCCTTCTAGACTTTATATGACTGGTTTTTGCGAGATTCATGTAACCTACCCCTTTGGGCATAACTGGCCAAATGTGGGTTTACTTTAGGTCATAATAAGCATAATGTTCCCACTGCTGGGTCACAGACCTCCTTTCAGTGAGAGAAAATGGGTCTTAATCCACCACGCGGGCCCAGTGCGGGTTGGTAGATGTCACATGTCTTCGAATTCTCTAGGACATGCCGGTTTCCGCACGATGTTTTCCTTCACCGTTTTGAGAGCAGTGGTGATGAAATAATTTACACAATAAAGTGCCTGGTCAGGGTCCGAACAACAACTCGTAAGTCGTGGCTACTGGGCCACCACTGCTCTATAGGTACCTCTGCCGAACCCTTCACCCCAACAAGGCGTGATGATACATATAATGATACGAAGAACGCTATTATATTGTTATTACAGCTACAATTTCGGTCTAGCACCAGCATTCAGTAATTACATACTAATAGCCTGAATGTTCAAAGACTTATTAATATTTATGTTAATTTTGTACAAGTACCCTACATTGCAGAGAATTAAATTGTATATGCTGCGAACTTCAAAAGTATTTGCGAGCGAAAAGCGTTATTAATATGGGGATTTTGAGGTAACCCGAGAATGTTTTGATGATGAATTTTATCTTCAAAATTAATAAGGTACAGAGGTATGAGGAACAGGGTGTAAAATTCACTCATCCTCCATAGAAAGGGGAGGATCCTCTGACGGATGTCGTGTCTAGTGGACAACTGCCCGACGAGTGATGTCGGGACGTTGGATATTTGCTAGTTGCTCGGTAAACTTTACTTGCGCGATGCAGGAATCGGTGTGACGTCACTGTGATGCGTAGTTCGTATGTGGCGACGTAAATGCCGCCACAAGCGGAACTCATAGTTTGGAGGATAGGGTATCAAATAATCAACGCATTTATTTCAATTAAAACAATTACAGGCACTTTTGAATTGTCAAGGGGTCAGTCAGTCAGAAGGATGAAGCTAGTTGTCCAGTCCAAAGCATAGTAGGTTCCTATGGATAAGAACGGGAAAGAAATTCTACGGACACTCTTTTAAACCAAAATCTTACAGATTAGGTTGCAGGTTGACACTTAAAACCTGTCTACCGTACATGTGTGCTTCTTTTTTGGGTGGGAAATCATCAAATGACCCCTCCCGCTCTGGATGGAGCGGAAGGGAGTGTCAGACTCTTACTGACTAAAACCCACCCGTATTCCTTCCTTAGAGGAATACCCTTTCGGACAATCCCGCTACCCCGGCAGGCTTTGGCCCTAGCGGGCCCCTTCTCTGTTGCTGACATCTCTTTGAGGCGCGCGTGGAAAACGTACGCGCCGCCCGGCACGGGCCTGGTCCTGATCGGACGGTGAGCTACCCATTACTCTCCGTCCGCAGGCCCACCACGCCTTCGGTGGCCGGGAGTCGTCCCGTGGCTCCCGACGCGACGCCCGGAGCGTGTTAAATAAATAATAGTACCTAATAAATAAATATGTTTTTCCACTAAGAATTTCTCAGTAGCAGCGTGGAGTTTGAGGGACTAATTTAAGGTATTAGGCTCGCCCCCCTATTATTTAAGGGGGTGTACTAGCACCCCCACATTATAAGGCTCCTTCAAACAGGCGCGACACGCGATAAAATCGCGCTCGACACAAAGGCACCGCAAGTCGCGCAACGAGCGGTACCTTTGTGTAGCGCGCGATTATATCGCGTGTCGTTTGTAGGAGCTTTATGCCAGTTTTCGCCACATTTCACCACACACACACACGAAACATACAAAACAGCACGAACACAGACGAAATTATCCAATTATACATCAACTCGCGCCTTCTTTCCATGAGGGTAAGCAGAAACTACAGAATGCCACCTGCTATCCTGACATACTTGACAAATGCGTGCACTGACTGGACAGGTCCGCTCAATGTGTGTGGTTTTTTCACACCAATCTACATGGTCTTCACATGATCTGGCTAAGATTTTGTCTGGACTTTAAAAGAGACTGTGACCTCTGAGTTTGTTTCGGCCTTTCTTCTTAGAATAGTCAGTTAGGAAACGCCGACCTCATCTAGTTTAAAAAAAATATGATTGACAGAAAATAAATCATTTATCATTTACTCCTTTTGCATCGTTTACGTTCCTACATCAGCACGTAACACACTATCAATCACAAGCTGAATCACTTTGAAGGATATTGCTAATCCATTGCTTCTTATGTTCGAAAAATTTGTCTAATGAACAACACATTATAACGCAATGGATGTTGTCGAACTGTCAAAATGACGGCCATACCTACTGTTAGTGTATTACGCAATAATTATCCGGCTGGTCAAATCAAGCCTTCCTTTTTAGGGTTCTGTTGCCAAATGGCAAAAAACGGAACCCTTATAGATTCGTCATGTCTGTCTGTCTGTCTGTCCGTCCGTATGTCACAGCCACTTTTTTCCGAAACTATAAGAACTATACTGTTGAAACTTGGTAAGTAGATGTATTCTGTGAACCGCATTAAGATTTTCACACAAAAATAGAAAAAAAAAAACAATAAATTTTGGGGGTTCCCCATACTTAGAACTGAAATTCAAATTTTTTTTTTCATCAAAGTCATTCGTGTAGGGTATCTATGGATAGGTCTTCAAAAATGATATTGAAGTTTCTAATATCATTTTTATCTAAACTGAATAGTTTGCGCGAGAGACACTTCCAAAGTGGTAGAATGTGTCTCCCCCCTATAACTTCTAAAATAAGAGAATGATAAAACTAAAAAAAATATATGATGTACATTACCATATAAAAACCACCGAAAATTGGTTTGAACGAGATCTAGTAAGTAGTTTTTTTTAATACGTCATAAATCGTAAACCGCAATTTTATTTACCTGTCATTCAATCAACTCAAATATTAAAAAAAAAAACATTTAATTTCATAAACCTTATGCATAAACCCGGATGCTACGGAACCCTCAGTGCGCGAGTCCGACTCGCTCTTGCCCGGTTTTTTAATCTAAAATGCCGAGTAGCTCCGCCATTGAATAGTTATTAAACAAGCTCAAGCTACGTTTTACACCCGACTTGTGTTGTAAAGCGGAAGGTAGGAATATAAACTGAGTAAGAACAAAGTTCTCAAGTAATTAGGACCGGGACAGACTCCGTCTATTTGAGGGAGATCCTTAGGGTTGCCAAGGAGATAATGTTTCTCCTATGGGGCTTACAGGACCTAAACATAAAAAACGCAAGTTTTACAAACAAAAATATATGATCGACTACAGTAAACAAAATCAGAAAAAATATATGATATTCTTCAGGATATATGCTAGGTGGATAGTGTTTTTTTCTAAAGTATCAAATTAGTTGTATTCTACAACTAATTTGATACTTTAGAAAAAATTTATGAAGATACCTCTAAAAACTTACTTTTTACAATAAAAACCATACTAATATAAATACAATCATTACGATTTTTTGTCAGATTATTCTACAAGAAACATATTAAAGTACTAGTGTTTTAATTTTTCAGTCCCAACTATAGATTTTTTGTAAATAGATCGTCGTTTCAGCCACAGATATAGATATACCTAAATAACGCGAGAGTAACTACTTCGCGTGCCAAAAATTGCACCAACTTATGATTACAAATCGTAAGCCGCCCCTTTCGCGCTCAGTCCTGTGTACTGCTGGCTGGGTAAGTGTGAGCGAGAGCGCGAGCTTGTGACGTCATAGTAGGTAGTCAAAAAATGGCACGCTTGGTTTCATACAGTTCGTGATACTTGCGTTATCTAGGTATATCTATATCTGTGGTTTCAGCCGATAGACGTCCACTGCTGGACATAGGCCTCCCCCAATTTTGGGGGGGGGTTTGCCATGCTTGGCAGGCGGGTTGGCGATCGCAGTATGGTATGATGGTGGAATAAATAGAGAACAAAAAAAAAAGGTGGGTAAATTGATAATTGCTTCATATTTTGCAATGAATTACCAGCGTTGTGTCATCGCGCTTCTCTTTCTTTTCCGCACTTTAGGTCATATAGTCGCCTTAATAAAAATATGTACAAGACTTATTACATATTTTTTGGTTGTTCCTTTCATCTACGCAGGATACAGAAAAAAGCTTTAGCCTAGTTACTTTTACCGTCAATCAACACTCACTTAGGCTTTCTTTTTATTACTTTACTTACTTACTTACTTTTACCAGAAGAATGCCGGTGGGACTCTAAGGCTCCGCTGTCAGTCCGTCCGTCACAGGGCTGTATCTTTTGAACCGTAGACATTTGAAATCTTCCCAGAGTATGTGCTATTAAGGCTGCTATCGCTATAACAACAAAAAATAAAATAAAGATGTAAATCTAAACATTGTATGGTTGTACGTGAGCGTCAAAATGAAGGGACCAAATCTCCAATGTCTGTCATACATATATAAAAAAATAATACCATTAATCTACTATTTCCTACCTTTACTAGAATTTTAGCTACCTCGTCATATACATAATATTTTAACAAAATGCTTGGTCCCTCCATCATGATATCAAGATGGAGGGACCAAACTGATAGGCTACTCCCTGGAATGTTCTACCTACTTAGTGTTATAATACCTTAATTCTACCTTAATATTATTGATTTTGGCTGTCCGAAATATATATCGTTTTAAAGATATCGATTATATAAGTTGGTCCCTCCAAATTGATGATTCAATTGTTTAGTGAAGCAGGTAAATGGGTGGTTTATTTTGGATCTTCGAAGGATAAATATTTAATACCTATTTACTACCTTCTACTCGTGCAAAATTTCTTACGTTAAAGTTTATTTTAACTAGACAAAAAAAAAAAATAAGTAGGTACAACGTACAAATTTTAATCGCAGTAGCATTAATAAAGGCGTTTTTTTAATAAAAGTAGCACAATAATATCTAGCTAATATAAAATGTATCTTTATCTTTAGTTTTATATATTACTATGTAATGGTTCATATTATTTAATTCTCCTAATACTCAATGTAGGTAAACACAAAGAAAAATATTGAAGGTACTATTTACTACCTTCAAATCGTGCAAAATTTCTCGCAGTAATTTATATGGGGCAATTTGAATGGCCGTAATAAAATATATTTGTTTTATTATTCCAGTTATATTTATTGCAATTAACAAAATTACACATTTACTTAATCTACCAGCCGGTCGATTCTGTAAAAATCTCACCGTGAAAACTTAGGTGAAGTGAGTTTGTTTTTGTTAGGAATTGCCACTATTGACAGCTCACTCCACGCTCACTTCACCTAAGTTTTCACGGTGAGATGGTTACAGAATCGCACTGCTGTATTGTAATTAAGTGACGTCAACTAAGAAATGATTTCAAGCGAACGAAATCGCGGGCCGCCGCTAGTATGAAATCAATGACTGAAAGAATTCTGTAATATTAATCTCCTTATTTTGACTGATGAGGAATTCGTCTATGTTGATTTTTTCATCAGAAGACAGCTTAAAAAAATACTGTGTTGGTAAACACAGTTTTCTGAATATCTAGGGATATTGGCTCTTCCTTCCCCTCTTCATGATAAATGGGTAACTATTGTTATAGCAACTACGGAAAAATGATAATGAAATCACTGTAAATACAAACAGGCGCGACACGCGACATAATCGCGCGCGACACAAAGGCACCGCTCGTTGCGCGACTTGCGGTGCCTTTGTGTGGCGCGCGATTTTATCGCGTGTTGCGCCTGTTTGAACGAGCCTTTAGCCAGGACGCAGTTATCGCAAACAGCTTCACTACAATACAATCCATCGACTATGTTTTAGAGCTACCTTCAATATTTTTCTTTGTGTTTACCTACACTGAGTATTACGAGAATTAAATAAAATGAACCAATAAATAGTAATAAATAAAAACTAAAGGTACATTTGTTATTAGCTAGATATTTTTGTACTATTCTTATTTTTTTTTTTTTAAACCGCCTTTATTAATGCTACTAAGATTAAAATTTGTCCGTTATACCTACTTATTTCTTTTTTTTTTTTGTTAGTTAAAATAAACTTTAACGTAAGAAATTTTGCACGATTGGAAGGTAGTAAATAGGTATTAAATATTTATCCTTCGAAGATCGAAAATAAACCGCCCATTTACCTGTTGCACTAAACAATTAAATCATCAATTTGGAGGGACCAACTTATATAATCGATATCTTTAAAACGATATATCTTTCGGGCAGCCAAAATCAATAATATTAAGGTACAATTAAGGTATTATAACACTAAGTAGGTATAACATTCCAGGAAGTAGCCTATCAGTTTGGTCCCTCCATCTTGATATCATGATGGAGGGACCAAGCATTTTGTTAAAATATTATGTATAATGATGAGGTAGCTAAAATTATAGCAAAGGTAGGAAATAGTAGATTAATGGTATTATTTTTTTATATATGTATGACAGAGATTGGAGATTTGGTCCCTTCATTTTGACGCTCACGGTTGTACGGAACCCTTTGGGCACTTTTTTGTTTAACGTAAATATGTTGAAAAAGTGGCCTGTGGATAAATAATAACAGCCGCACAAGGTCGATCGATCAGGATAAGCTACGCTTGCCGCGGTTTTTCTGTGGATGGGTGGCTACTTACCGTGACCCCTCCTTGCCTCGGAAAGCCCGTTGAGCCGTTGGTCCTGGTGTGAAGCCCGAAAGTCTGACAACCAGTCTTACCAAGAGGTATTGTATTACCCAGTAACTGGGTTGTGGAGGTCAGATAGGCAGTCGCTCCATGTAAAATACTGGTATGCAGCTGCATCCGGTTAGACTGAAAGCTGACCACATAGCTGGGAAAAGGCTAGGTTAATGATGATAATGATTTAGAAAAAAATGATACACAAGACCACCAACGAAAACTCAAAAAACTAATCACAATATTTTTCCATCCTATTTCGCAATTTCTCAAGTGGCAACCCTAACGAACACGTGCAACTATGATAAATGACGGTTAGAAACTAGAAAATACATTTCCCGCGTTTTATTTTGTACTCTATACTCTGTGGTTCACTAGAGACGGGACCGGGTCAATGATTTGCATAAATCGACTAATTATGAAAACGATTATTGTTTGACAAACGTTGTGTTTTGTTAATCAGCAGTTTAGGCCTAATTTTGATGAGTAATTATCTGTAATAGGCTATTTGCGGGTTTATGAAGGGATTAAGTATTTCAAAGCCTGGATTAGCGTCAGGTTTTTGACTGCCATGTTGGTTTAGTTCTCGCTGGGTCGTTTGTTTATCAGGGATAACATTATGAATCATAATATGGCGAAGACAATCCGTGTTTTCCTTTTTTTCGCTGCACTACGTAGGTATAATCAAAGAGATAGGCCCCCAGGTCCTGTATTCGTTCTCCAGGTCGGGAAAGTAAAGTCTCCCCAGATATGTAAAGACGCCAGCACATCAAGCTACCCGAAACTGTCTATTTTTCCCAATCAAGTTTGAACCGTATGCTTTAGCGATAAAGTTGAAAATCTATTAAATAAATTTGACAGATTGTGTAGTAGCTTGATGTGCTAGTGTCTGTACCCACATAAGATTATTTCGTGGCCCAAACTAAAAATGAATGGCAACTCGATTTGACAGTTGTCACTTATTTTGATAGGTCAACTGCTTTCGGTCGGGCCCGTATCTTCGTTGACGGACTTGGAGAGTAGTTCTTCTATTGTCTGCACGTTACAGGAACTGATGGACGCTTCAGAACGTGCCGAACTCGTAGCTATTGGTCGAGTGTATCTATTTAATAGATATGTAAACACTGTCTCATTCACAAAAGCGGGGTAGTTGCTGTCAATTATGTCATCTGTCAGTCACGAGAAATGGCGGGAAACAGGCAAAGTGAATCAGGGTTTGTACGATAGCCCTTGGTGTGGTAGTGAGCGATTGAAGTGATATATTCAACATAAATATGGAATCAACATTATTATACAATTTATTGAGTTATTCTTTTAAGTCTACCGGTCGATTCTGTAAAAGTCTCACCGTGAAAACTTAGTTGAAGTGAGTTTGTTTTTGCTAGGAATTGACACTATTGACAGCTCACTCCACGCTCACTTCACCTAAGTTTTCACGGTGAGATTTTTACAGAATAGCACCGCTAGACATACAACATTGTGACAGTTTAATTTATAATCTGTGACCTAACCTATTATGTATGACATATGACAAAAGGACAAAACAGAGGACAACCCCTTTTCCTTCCGTAATAACTAGTCTGAAACAAAAACCTTTGTTTTGTATCCCTTTGTTACTTTCCACAGGACATCAGTCATATCATAATTGTACCCAACAATTTAAAATGCCAGAATTATTCTGCGGGGTAACTACGTAACACTAACAGTAGACGGTGGATAAAATTTCACTAAAATCTCATCACTTGATTGTTTTTATTACCTACTCGCTGTATTACGCAATGATTCCAGTGCGAAAAAGAGATGGTGCTATAGCTCATGTATAGCTCCATCTCTCTTTTATTTGCGTAACACACTATCAGTAGCAATTTCTTTCATTTTGACAGTTCAACGACATTCATTGCGTTATTTACATTGTTGAGCTGACACATTTCTCGAACATATGAAGCAATGGGTTAGCAATATCCTTCAAAATGCTTCAGATTGTGATTGAAACTATTGAAAGTTGGTTACGCAACGCAGGATTCCTTTTTTAGGGAGGGTAAAAACGAGACCTTATTACTAAGACTTCGCTGTCTGTCCGTCTGTCTGTCTGTCACCAGGCTGTATCTCAAGAACCGCGATAGCTAGACAGTTGAAATTTTCACAAATTATGTATTTCTGTTGCAGCTATAACAACAAATACTAAAAACAAAATAAAATGAATAGTTAATGAATATTCCCATACAACAAACGCGATTTTTTTGCCCTTTTTTGCTCGATCTCAAAAATGGCAACAGGTAGACACTTGAAATATTTACAAAATACTCAGTTGTATTTTAACTTTAATAATAAATAATAAAATTAAAATAAAATAAATATTTAAGGGGGGCTCCCATACAACAAACGTGATTTTTCGGCGTTTTCGCCTTGTGGTACGGAACACTTCGTGTGCGAGTCCGACTCGCACTTGGCCAGCTTTTTTTAGTCCATGAAACATTTTTTAACCTAGCATAAAAGA
Source organism: Mesoligia furuncula (assembly GCA_916614155.1). NCBI lineage: Eukaryota > Metazoa > Arthropoda > Insecta > Lepidoptera > Noctuidae > Mesoligia > Mesoligia furuncula. The sequence continues at coordinate 13,399,896 of OU744819.1, forward strand.
ACGCTGCGGACGTTATTTTCCGCAAGAATTGTTTTATTTTCTTAACAAATACGACGCTTGAACGATCTCTTTCTGACATTCCACAGTCCACCACACAGGCGTGTAGCAGAAAGTATCTAATTTCATTAACAGTTCGTCGCTAATTGCGAAACAAAGGAACCTTCGTAAAAGAAAGAAACGTTGTAATAGAAAAGAAAGAAAAAAGCTTTAATTAAGATAATTGAGGTTGTGTCAGGAATTTAGGGTGCTTACGTAGTCGGCAACTTTTTGTGGCGCGATATTTTTGCTAGCAACATTGTGGTGTAATGAATTAAGCGCAAATTATTCAAATTTTTATAAAGTTTTTTTGAAATTTGCAGGTCAGTGTATGGATTCCTGTTTCATGAAATAGTCATTCAATAGGATTATATGAACTTAAAGGGTTGTATTTATGACTTTAATGATTATAATATTCTGTAAAGTCATATTAGTTAAGCTTGTGAATCATATTTTGTTCAACATACAGCCTGAAACTGACCTGCAAATTGCAGAAAACGTAACAAAATTTGAATTTCGCGGATTACCTAGCGCTTCCCCCTTAAGACAGTTTCCGCAAGAACTCTGCCTACCACAACAATTTCAATTTGAAAAGAATTATGTTATTTTGTCGGATAACTTCTCTCCTTCAGCTTAACTTTAAATCCCATTTCAATTAAGGTAAACTAACCTCGCCAAAAGTGTGGCTGCGACATCTACGTACTATGCTTGCCTTAAAAGTGTGAATACGCGAGCGACTCTCGTCGGCGATAGAGGCAACAGCAAGCTTAAGCCGGCCATACCCACTACGCTATGGTCCACCGGAGAGGTCTTCCTGTGCAGGTATGCCTGCGCAGGTGATCCGGAGCGTGTATGAGAATAGACCTGTGCAGTTTTTTGAATCTGCGCCGGTGACCGGCGCAAAATCGAAAACCAATTCTTTCGAGTGACGGACTTTCCGTACGGTGTACGTGTAAAAGAACTGAAGACCGCTTCGGTACACCGGAACGTCCCCATACACGCTACCGACGTGTGGTTGACCTGCACAGGTAACCTCTCCGGTAGACCGTAGCGTGTATGGCTTTACATTAGACGCGTGTCATGTTGCGACGACGCGTTGTCGGTTGTCGCCAACACGCGTCTATGCTTGCAGCTGCCTCTCTGTTGTTGACGCGTGTCATGTGTATGCATATTACCGGAATTTATCCGTTGGTAGTTAAGCAGACCATAGGTAACAGTATACCTTCAACAGTTGTCAATCAAGTAATAGTTGCCCCAAGTTGCAACTTAAGTTGCTCAGTGTAAACGTTTCTTAACGTGGATTATTTCAGTCAATTAATTTGCCAACTTGTATTCAGGTGAGATCAAAAGTTTCCATCTTTTCAGTATTTTTTTTACACAGTCAGTTTTTTTGCTTTACCTTTCTAAACTGAATAGAATTCATTTGAAGTTTGTTAGCTCAAGTATACCTTTCCCTTGAGTTTATTTCTTCAAAAGCAGCGGACGGTGTAAAAAGGTTTTATAAAATTGAGACCTTTTTGGTGTCAATTTTTTCTAAGGCTAGACGTAGAAAAAGGTTTCGACTGAGAAAGTAAATAAGGTCCAATCATTTCTGTGTTCCGTTTTGAAGAGTATAGTTACGTGCCGCTGACATTAATAATAGCCACCGATTTCGGTCACGGTGGCCAATCTCAACGGAGATTAGCCAGGTACGCACGAGATATTATAGTGCACAAGTGTGTGCGCAAACACAGGTGCACGGGACTTCCCTCACTCTCATAGTCCTCAGGGACGGCAATCCGACACGACCGGGGAGAGATCAGGCGCAGGACCAACGGCTTCACGTGCTTTCCGACGCACGGGGGGTATCACACCGCCAACTTCCAAACTCCGGGCTGTTACTGAGAAATTCTCAATGGAAAAACTGACAATTAATTACAGCTACAGACGCCAGCACATCAACCTACCCGAAACTGTCAAATATTGCCAATCAATTTTGAACCTTATGTTTTAGGAATAAGGTTCAAAATCTATTAAAGAAATTTGACAGATTGTAGTAGCTTCATGTGCTGGCGTCTGTACAACGTACAGTCCTTTATCAGTTCTTTTAACTCCGACAAAAACCCAAGAATATGTTCACTGTGATGCAAATTCAGAAGTAGATAAAATAGCTTTGAAAGGAGCCGGACGTGAAAGGTCGTGTACACTTTTTAGGGTTCCGTATAAAAACGGAACCCTATTACTAAGACTTCGCTGTCTGTCCGTCTGTCCGTCTGTCTGTCACCAGGCTGTATCTCAAGAACCGCGATAGCTAGACAGTTGAAATCTTCACAAATTATGTATTTCTGTTGCCGCTATAACAACAAATACTAAAAACAAAATAAAATTAATATTTAAGGGGGGCTCCCATACAACAAACGCGATTTTTTTGCCTTTTTTTGCTCGATATCAAAAATGGCAACAGGTAGGCACTTGAAATATTCACGAAATGCTCAGTTGTATTTAAACTTTAAAAATAAATAATAATAATAAAATAAATATTTAAGGGGGGCTCCCATACAACAAACATGTTTTTACGGCGTTTTTGCCTTGTGGTACGGAACCCTTCGTGTGCGAGTCCGACTCGCACTTGGCCAGTTTTTTTTATCCCGATATTCCCACGGGATCGACATTTACCCGGGTGAAACCGCGCGGCGCTGCTAGTCACACTAATATTATAAAGGCGAAAGTTTGTGAGTGTGTTTATATGTTTGTTACTCCTTCACGCTCCAACGGCTGGACCATTTTTTATAAAATTTTGTAGGGAGGTAGCTGACACCCTGGATTAACATATAGGCTACTTTTTATCCCGATATTCCCACGGGATCGACATTTACGCGGGTGAAACCGTGCGGCGCAGCTAGTTATATATACATATAAGTACTTTCATTAAGAAATTGAGTGATCTGTATGTTCCAGGTTATATTAACTAAATATTTGCAGACTAGAAGTCGCAATTAGCTTGTAATTACGACATTAATAAATAAGTATTTCCTTTGCTTATTTCAGTGGTACTAATTAATTAATTATTACCTAGCTGCGCCCCGCGGTTTCACCCGCGTAAATGTCGATCCCGTGGGAATATCGGGATAAAAAGTAGCCTATATGTTAATCCAGAGAGTCAGCTACCTCTGTACAAAATTTTATCACAATGGGTCCAGCCGTTTGAGCGTGAAGAAGTAACAAACATAAACACACAGACAAACCCCCACACACTCACAAACTTTCGCCTTTATATTATTAGTTTGATAATATAAAACTCTACGTAGACGTAGTGCTGGAAGGCGTACCGTGACCGACGACCTTGTGAAGGCCACAGGAACCAGCAGAACCGGTCCAAGTGGAGGTGCTTGGGGGAGGCCTATGTCCAGCAGTGGACGTCTTTCGGCTGAAATGATGATGATAATATAAACCTACCGCGTCTGTCTGTCTGACGACGATAAACTCAAAAACTACCGAACGGATTTTCATACGGTTTTCACCAATGGACGGAGTGATTCATTAAGAAGGTTTGGGTGTAAAATTCATTAAGGTTTTGTGTCATTTGGCTGGAATGTGACGATTATAGTTGAAAATTTCGGAAAAAATCATGCCCACTGAGAGTTGCCCGCCAGACACAACACCTGTCTGGTCGGAGGATCCTCCCTTTTCTATAGAGTATGGGTGAACTTTACACCCTGTTCCTCATATCTCTATAATCTAATGTAGCTATTTACGTACTCAATCAATTTTTATTAAAATAATGAACAGTGCAAAAGGCTAGCAGCATTGCCACGTTGAATGGCAATGCTAATTCTTTGGCCAAGAAATAGGCCAGCCCTCTGGTCACGTGAAGAGTCGACTAACCGCTTGGCGATATCTCGAAAAACCAAGTGGGCACTCGGACCCCATGGCCCTAGTATTTTTTGCTTTCTTATTTTTTCAAATAAATGTATATATTATTGTTATTATTTTAAATATTAGCATAGATTATGTAAATAAATATAGTTATAGTTAATCCTAACTATATCCATACTAATATTATTATTATTATAATCATACTGTCATCATGGTCCGCATTGTCTTGTCCTTATTAGAACAAATTAGTGGTCGGCGTAGCATGTCTTCTGTATTGTTCGAATCGGCACTTTCCTGTATGTAAACAACTTCATCACCACTGCTCTCAAAACGGTGAAAGAAAACATCGTGAGGAAACCGGCAAGCCCTAGAACCAAAAACTCGAAGACATGTGACATCTACCAACCAGCACTGGGCCCGCGTGGTGGGGCACACTCCCTCTCACTGAGAGGAGGCCTGTGTCCCAGTCCCAGCAGTGGGAACATTATAGAGTGATTATGTAGCTTTTAGCATTCTTACCCATATAACCAAAATCAAAAGTCATTCATTCAAACTAGGCTGAGAATCAGCACTTGACCACAAAATATATAATATAGATAGTACAGAAGTCAATCTACATACAAAGTGCGCTCGAGCAACGCACACATAGACACCGCTCACGGATACGTTATCTCAGACGGGTTGGGAGCAATGCGAGCGTGCGTGGCATCCGCTTGAGACACGCGTCTGTGAAGTGCAGAAATGGAGCAACAAAGAAATAGCTATCTAAGCTCGATTTATATAATAATTTTCTATTTTGAATCAATATTAAACGAAGTAACTATTTTGTAAGGTAAATTGTAGATATTGTATTGTTTTTAGTGTCATTTGTTAGGTGTAGGTCTAAAACGGATAGGGCAAAATAAATTGTGTAAATAGGGTAATCCGTTTTGAAGTTATTAGGGATTTTCGATAGTGAAAATTGACAAATCTAAAATTTTACATGTTTTTGTTCTGTAAACTTTTTGTATTGTAATACTATGTTTATTGTTTTGTTGAATAAGCTCAACAATAAATCAAACAACTAGATACAAGTGCCACTACCACGATAGTTTTTTGTGCATAAGTCAGAGTTGACGACCCTAGCGCGTCCGCCGAGCGTATGAAAAGTGAAGTACATACATGTGATTGACTTCTGTACTATCTGTATTTTGTGACATAAGACAGTCCCTCTAAACGTCAGCCCACACCACTTCCTAGTGTTTTAACTGGCAAAAAGTGGGGCAACAAACTCCCCAGGAGCACAGCTGTCTATTTGATGATTGATGAATGAGCCCGCTCTTGATCTCGATCACGCCTGATGGAAAGCGATGGGTGAGGTCTATGATGGAACGAGCGTGCCCAGAACCTCTCCGGTGGGCCGGTGGGTGGGGGGGCTATATCGTCTTTCACACCTTCATCATATTTTTATTTGGCCCAACGTGTACAAGATTATGTGACTCGTTGATAATGTACTTTATGACACACGATATCCCCCAGTCACCTCCAAATATCATAACAACTCTGCCAGTACAATGTAACCGTTCCCTGAACTCCCTTACACACGAGAAGTGACGTCATAACGAATTAATTACTCTACAAACATTAATTAAGAGCAACTGAATAGCGTCAGCACTCGACGACGCGCCATCCAGGCTGTTTTAAAAAAAAATCGACAAAAAAGAAAACAAGACTCAACGTGGTCGCGTTTGTTAGTCGATTTAAAAATTAAAATTTGAATAGAGTTGCCAGGGTTAAAAATAATGAGGAGAGGTGTGAATTGTATTCAGTGTGGACTGTGCTCAGATGATAAGAAGGGCTTAGTCCTCTATGCGGTTGTTATTTTCTTTTTCAAAGAGAGTGAGAGAGAAAGAGTATTTCATTTCAGTCAACTGTTTTCAAAGTTTGTGAAAGGCTATTCACAATACTGTCAGCTATTGAATGATAAGGGTTTCTGCTTAACTTCAAAAAAGGCAGCGAAAATGGCTTCACACACCAACTTTGACCCCAGAGACCATGTTCAGGGCCCGGAAGAAACGTCTCAAAATATGTGCTGTATATTGATTGATACAAGTACAAAATGATGGATTACGTAAGTGGATACTTTCTAATATCTCTTTACCTGTCAGAATATTTTCGTTCAATGTTTTACGGCACCCATGGGAACCGGAACTGACCTATTTTCCGCATTAGCTATTCTCCTCAACCGGCAGCCATACCAGCCATACATAACACTCGAAAGTTAATTAATTTCAATACTAAAAACACAATACACTACACCACCCACCATTTGTTAAAATACACAGCACGCAATAAATCGTTGAATATTTATTACTGGCAACACCGCGAGCGGCCATTTTGGACGCATCTGTCAATGACACGCGGGAAACTCTTAGGGTTCCTTTTTTAAAAATTCCTTCCTGTTCGTTGGCGCGTTACATCGGCGTCGTCAGCTGTGCGGATGTGTGAGGCTGAGAATTTTCAAGAATAATGGTAGGATTTTAATCTTTGCTCATATTGTATGATCTCATATTGGATTTTCTGTCTTTTCGGAGTTTCTGAAGTTGAAAATTGAATATGACTATTTCATGAAATATCAGTCAATAGGATTATATGAACTTGAGGGTTGGAATTGATGGTTATGATTCTGTAAAGTTATAATTGTTAAGGTCGTGAATCATATTTGAATCAACATACAACCTGCAAAAAAAACGTAAGATAATTTGAATTTACCTACTTTTGGCTATCTGGCGGAGCCCCCTTAAAGCTCAAATTCTATTTTATTTTTCAACTAGCTGTTGCCCGCGATTTCGTCTGAGAGACAGGATCAAAAGAAGCCTATCTCCGTCTCCAGGTCATGGTCTACTCATGAACGTAACAAATAAACTTACTAACTTTTTCAATATGGCAATCAAACCTCAAAGAGGAGGACTTACAATTTATTTTGACACATGTCACAGAAAAGCTTTTTATTAAATTCGACGGTTATGAAAACCCAAGTTTTTCCTAATACTGCTTTTAGCAAGACATAGAAATATGTACTACTTATTTGATTAGCACGATGGAGGAACTTCTTTAGCCCATAAATATTAATTAATACTTTCTTAATTACTTGCTGGCTAACTAATTAATTGACATAAAGTGGCCGATATTCGTCCATATCTGATAACAACGAACCTATCTGTAATTAAATCCAATTTATTACATTCCTCGCATCTTATTTCAGAAAAGCTCTCAAACTCAAGTAACCTTCTTAATTTCCGTTAATATGGCTTATCCCAAATTAAATGCGCATTAGGGTATGAATAAGTAATAGTCTCTGTAAACCCACCTGGAGAGCAGCAGTGGTGGCCCTGACTTACGAGTTTGTAGGTCGTAGTTTTGGATCGAACCCAGGAAGGCGCTTTTAAATTTGATTTAATCAACATAATACACCCATATAAAATATAACCAAATTAAAAAGTACAGTCGGTGATAGCAATTAACTGACCCCCTTAAAAATTAAACGAATTTGAACCTTCTGCTTGTTAACAGTAAGCTTGTCGAACTAGAACAACTGGTCGTCTATGATTAATAAAATAGTTATTCGAATTTGAACTTTAACACGCAGTGTCAAGGTAGGTATGATCTTGAATATTGTTTTAACTTGTAATATAATTGCTAATTTCAACGACGTTCACTATGTTCGTGTGGTCTGGTAGTAGCTGTAGTAAGCTGACGAGAATGAGGTTGTGAGTTCGAAACCAATATATTATTGTCTGTTACGCGTTCTGTTTTACAATATTTTTTAAAGTCATAAATAATAAATTATAAATTTAGCTACCAAAAAAAGCTGAACAGAAATAAAAAACGATAATGATGGTAAAAACGATTTTATTTTATAAATAAAATTATTATAAGAATAACGTAAATGATATAGGTAACATTTACCTGCTTACTAATAACGTTGTTACATACTTCACAGAGTTTAATGTAGTGAATCAACATGTTAGAATATTTAGAAATATTATAGGTATTTCTCTTTATTTCATAACAATAACATCACCACATTAAATATCATTTAACTGAATAAAATAGCATTATGTGTTAATGTTTTACCTATATCAATTTGTTTTGTAAGTAGTTATTTTTAGTTATAAATAAGGTTTTGACAAAAACTAGGTATGCGAAATACTTCGTTAAAAATTATAAGAATAGTTAATTTAACACACACACTGACACGTTAGTATTGTTTGTGGCCAACACTGGTCACTGAAGTCATTCAGTGGTGCTTTTAATAGCGAAGTGGAGCACCATTTTTTCTACTACTTGTTGCAAGCGGTTCCGCATACCGCGCACCATATTCCAACAACAGTCACTTCCTCTCATGAATTCCCATGTTGATGTCACAAGTTGGGCCATATTTTCCAGGACGATCCTTTTGAATATTCCCTGTCTCTTCAAAACGTCTTAGCCGCAATCTGACTGTATTTCTCTGAAACAACACAATAAGCATAATTTTAGTAACGAAGTAAGCATAATTTTTCGAATAAGTTTAGATAAACCACATTAGACCTTTACATGATCTCATAATGAAACATAGTTAATTTTCTATTATTCATTCACAAGTTTTTAAGCCAACTAACAAATTAAAGAATAGCTATAAGTATAAATGAAGCATAAAAAAGAATACACTTACCGCTATATTAAGTTTCCTAGCAATCGCTTTAACACCAACATTCTCCTCATGCAAATAGATTATTTTGTATTTTAAATAATCACAACTGAGACATGACGATTAAACTGTATCAAAACTGATAATTAATAAAAAGGAAAAAGGCGTGGATTTTCGCAATTTGTAAGGCAAGGTAAAAATGTTCGCGCGTATTCACTGCTATTTGTGCATAGAATGTCTTGTTCAATTTATTCTTCTACCCCATATTCTTAATATCATCTCAATAGCAGTTTTTGTTGAATACGCATAATGACGTCTAACTACCCACTTATTAAAAAAGATGAAAATTTTATTAATTTAATTGATGTGCTTGTTCTTTACAATAATGCAAGAAATACTTAACGAACAATATATATATTTATTGAAAACAAAATTAAACATTGAGACAGGACTTGAACTTGCATCTTCCACGTCTCAGCCTTACACACAAACCACGACACCAGATTAACTTGGGTAAGACAGATGAAAATAGGTATCAGTAGCAATGACACAAATTATCAGAACATTAACCTAACCTTTAAGTCTTGCTGCATAAAAATGAAAATTGCGTAACAAATACCCATATACATAGTAATGACCTAACACCAACATCTTAAAGCTCAAGTTTGCGTATCAAAATTATTTATTGTTTCTGTTCATCGGGTAGTGTTAGTCTGATAAACTCATACATATTGAATAACCTTTAATGTTATGAGCAGAGGGTGCAAAATCGAGTAATTTTTAGGGGGGTCAGTTAATTGCTATCACCGACTGTACAATAAAAAATTATAAATTATATTTAAAAAAAATTACTTTACAGCTTTACTTTGTGTAATTTATTTCACCACTGTTGCTCTCAAATTAGAAGGAAAACATCGCGAGGAAACCGGCATGTCTTAGGACCAAAAAGTCGAAGACATGCCAATCCATACTGATACGAGCAGGGTGTGAGGTTGGCTGTAAAGGCGCTGACTGTTTGCGACTGCTCCTAGTTCTAATTAAAACATCTATCATCTTCCTACCCTTAGCCAACTGTGTTGGGCCGGGTCCCAGTCTAACAAGATGCAGCTGAATAACAGTAGCGGTATCTACAACGCCACATGCGAACAACGCGCCATACCGACGTCACGCAAAATCCTGCATCTCGCAAGCAGAGTTTACCGCGCAAGTAGCATAGATACAACGGCCCGACATGAATCATGGGGCAGTTGCCTGCCAGACACAACACCCGTCTGGTCGGAGGATCCTCCCTTTTCTATAGAGTATGAGTTCACTCATAAAGGGTGTAAAGTTCACTTTACACCCTGTTCCTCACACCTCTATAACAGTATTTTTTTACAGCGCTCAATCAATTAACTCAGCCTATCGCAGTCCACTGCTGGACATAGGCCTCTCCCAGGCTACGCCACAACGCCCTCTCCTCCGCCTTCCGCAACCAGTCTGCCCCATCCCAGCTACCTTTTTAAGGTGAGTGGATAGTGGTAGACCGTGAAATTCAAATTTTCTTACGTTTTTTGCAATTTGCAGGTCAGTGTCAGATTGTAACTTGATCAAAATTTGATTCGCGACAATTACGGGTGCATATTTAGAGAATTACTATCATTGGAATCATTCATATATCTTTCTAAGTTAAATTTCTACCACCAACCACCAGTATCTTATGGAAAAGTGTTAGTGGTAGAAATCTAACTTAGAAAGATGTATTATTTTTTCTAATGATTATATTTCTCTAAATATGTGCATGTTATTATCGTATTTTGATCAAGATACAACCTGACACTGACCTGCAAATTGCAAAAAACGTAACAAAATTTCAATTTCGCGGTCTCAACTGCCCATTCACCTTAAGGTCGTCGGTTCATCTAGCTGGGGTGCGTCCCACACTACGCTTGCCGATACGCGTCTACCTGCCATCGCATCGGTCCTTCGAAAAACATGACATAAGCGCTCTATAGCTTCTCAATACCCTCAGGTCTGATAGTATCGATTATCAATTACTACATAGGGGGATGCCTCCCCCCGTAGCTCCATACCATACCAACTTAATTAACACGGAATTCGTAAAATCATGTTAATTTATTAATTAGCAATTTAATGAGACTGTTTCTGATGTTGAAGCGATGCTGTGGTCTGATAATTAAATAATTTTAATACCTATATGTTACTGACTATGAGCGCCCCGCGTTTTTACCCGCATGAGTGTCGATCCCGTGGGAATATCGGGATAAAAACTATTCTCTGTCCTTTCCCGGGACTCAAACTATCTCTATACCAAATTTCATCTAAATCGGTTCATCTGTTTAAGCGTGAAGGGGTAACAGACAGACAGACACACTTTCACATTTATAATACTAGCAGCCGCCCCGCGGTTTCACCCGCATAAGTGTCGATCCCGTGGGAATATCGGAATAAAAACTATCCTATGTCCTTTCCCGGGACTCAATTACTTGAAATAATATCAATTTGAAACAGGCTTAAATAGACTAGAATTAATACTCACTATAAAGATACGCACCTACTCATAATACGAAGAATAAATTAAATAAATATGAAGCGTCCAGTAAATAACTTGCCTTAGGGATAATAAATATTAATTACGTAATAAATAGAAATAATAATCACACTAATATTATAAAGGCGAAAGTTTGTGTGTGTGTGTGTGTGTTTATATGTTTGTTACTTCTTCACGCTCAAACGGCTGTACCAATTTTGATTAAAAAAATTATGGAGGTAGCTGACACCCTGGATTATTTTGTCCTGATATTCCCACGGGATCGACATTTACGCGGGTGAAACCGCGGGGCGCAGCTAGTAGTAATCAAATAAAACAATAATAAATAAAAAATAGTTAAATAGTTTCACAAATTTACTAACTAATTAAATGTGTACTTATAATTTATAAAACAATAATTATAATTCGTAAATTCAATTCTGTATTAATAAAACAGTATAACTTACTAACTACATACTAACAACCTCTTAAGAGGTCATTGTACTCATCATTGTGAACAACTTTTACTATGGGACCAAAACTAAAATCGCGAAAAAAAAAAATCAGCTGTTCCCTACATTTCATCATCATCTGCCTAGCCTTTTCCCAACTATGTTGGGGTCGGCTTCCAGTCTAACCGGATGCAGCCGGATGCAGCTGAATACCTACCAGTATTTTACATGGAGCGACTGCCTATCTGACCTCCACAACCCAGTTACTGGGTAATACGATACCCCTTGGTAAGACTGGTTGTCAGACTTTCGGGCTTCTGACTACCCGTAACGACTGTCAAAGATCCACGAATGACAGCCCTGTTCCCTACATTTATGTTTTCTAATACTAAAAACTGGCCAAGTGCGAGTCGGACTCGCACACGAAGGGTTCCGTACCACAAGGCAAAAACGCCTAAAAAAACATGTTTGCTGTATCGGAGCCCCCCTTAAATATTTATTTTATTTTAATTTTACTATTTATTATTAAAGTTAAAATACAACTGAGTATTTTGTGAATATTTCAAGTGCCTACCTTTTGCCATTTTTGATATCGAGCAAAAAAGGGCAAAAAAATCGCGTTGTTGTATGGGAGCCCCCCTTAAATATTTATTTTATTTTGTTTTTAGTATTTGTTGTTATAGCGGCAACAGAAATACATCATGTGTGAAAATTTCAACTGTCTAGCTATCGCGGTTCTTGAGATACAGCCCGGTGACAGACAGACGGACAGACAGCGAAGTCTTAGTAATAGGGTTCCGTTTTTACCCTTTGGGTACGGAACCCTAAAAATGACATTAAACACCCAGTGTTCTTCCTCCTCTCTCCTACTATCTATGCTGTGCCCGACAGGGTCCATAATTGTGACTAATATAATTAATGGAGTAAAGAATGGAGAATATTTAAGAAGTAAATACCACAGAGCTGGTATTTTTACGGCTAAAGGCACTAGCGTCAGGTTAGCGCGCTAAAGTCAAATTTTCTTACGTTTTTTCGCAATGAGAGGTTTTTCTTTTGAGTATTAAAAAAAAACATAGTTTCCAAGAACCCTGAAGATGGCGTTGAACTGACTACGTTACTAGGTGCCAAAGACAAAACGCTTGAAAAAAAAACATTGCGTCACGTGAAGTCACGTCATATACGCTCGTTGAGTGACAGTTTCGTTTGCTTTCGTTTTACGATCTCAAAATTACATCCAATTGAATTAATAGAAAAATTATGTGACGTTCCCTTCCTTGCAGTAACTTACCAAGTTCAGCGCCATCTATCCAGCGCCTAGGGAAGCGTTAAAAAAGAAAAAGATAATCCCTCATTCAAGTAGTATGTTGAACAAAATATGATTCGCGACCGTAGCGAGTATAAATTTTCAGAAAAATATAATCATTAAAATCATGAATACAACGCCTTTTTTTTGGGTGGGAAATTAACAAATAACTTCTCCCGCTCTGGGCGGGGCGTGTCAGACTTTTACTGACTAAAACCCACCCGTGTTCTTTCAGTTGCCAGTGCCAGGGGCCACCGAATCTCTTTCGAACAGTCCGCGACCCTGGCAGGCATCGGCCCTAGCGGACCTCGTCAGTTAGTGCAATATATGGAATAGTCAATCAATAGGGTTTGAATGCTTTTCGAGGAACGGAGGATGGTCACCATCCACGAACCGACCGCGGCAAGCGTAGCTTAACCTTCCTTCGTTATTATTTAGCCACGAACCCCTCTAATACCTATTTAATATCTGACATTTTATAATTAAAAACAAATTTATCCTTCCTCTAATTACTTAATCCTCCACGTTCCGAAGTATTAAAGATCCATAAATAAAATGAAAAGCTACGGTTTCCCGCCAAAAGATAAATTAAAAGACAAAAGAGTTTTTCTGTTTTGAGGTTATTTCTTATTTATAATTAATTATTTCGAGGGGAGAGGTTGAAAGGAAATACGATGCTTTCCTCCTTGAAATGTCAAGTTGAAATTATTGTTGTTTTAATACATATTTTATTGTGTTGTGATACTAACTTCTGGCCGCAACTTCGTCACGTGGAAGTCGTAAGACACCCAATATATTAACTCTAATAACAGTCACATTTTTAGGGTTCCGTAGTTCCTACAAGGAACCCTTATAGTTTCGTCATGTCCGTCTGTCTGTCCCAGGTTTTGCTTAGAGACCGTAAGTACTAAGCTGTAATTTTGTAGGAGTGCGTATAGCAATTACGCCGACAAAGTGGTAAAATAAAATTTTGGTAAATATTTTTTTTAGGGTAGACTAGATCCCCTACATGTCATGTGAAGTGGAGATGAATATTTTTTTCATCGTCTACCCCATCGTGTGGGGTATCGTTGAATAGGTCTCCTAAAATGACTTGGGGGTTGCTAAAATAATTTTTCGATTTAATGCTCCATTTACGAAATATTAAACTTTAAAGTGCAAATTTTTGTTCCAGTCCCCCCCCCCCCCTCTAAAACCTAAACTACTGGCTTGAAAAATCTGGAAAAATTCACGATGATAGTGCATTTCATGAACTTTAAAGGAAAACTATAGCGGTTAAGATAACTTTATTAGTTTAGCGGTAATAGTCGTTGAACTTGGGTGTTGGATAATTTTGTACCAAATACAAAATCCTGAGCATTAACCCTTTAAAGTGACTAAGATGAAGTAGTTGCTTGTTTATAACGGATAAAGACGCACTGAAAAACAAAACATGATTTTTTTTTTTTTTTTTTTTTTATATTCAGAATAAAGAACAACAAAATCGTACTACATTGTGATAACGGGCTACTACGGAACCCTACACTGTGCGTGGCCCGACACGCACTTCGCCGATTTTTATAAAACTCCTTTTGATAGAAGAAATGACGCATCGCATCGCCCGCCAGCGTTGTACAGACGCCAGCACATCAAGTTACTACAATCTGTCAAATTTCTTTAATATATTTTTCACTTTATCGCTAGAGCATAAGGTTCAAAGTTGATTGGAAAAATTTGACAGTTTCGGGTAGCTTGATGTGCTGGCGTCTGTACTTCGTTTTTGCTTAGCGTTCTTTCTGACTTTTATCTTTTTGCTCACCTCCTAAGGGTCGTAGCATGATGTTAAATAGCCTTATAACCTTCCTCAAGATGCAAAATGAAATCCTACTGGAGGTCTACCAGAATCTCATGGCAAAAAAAAAAAAAAAACTGGCCAAGTGCGAGTCGGACTCGCACACGAAGGGTTCCGTACCACAAGGCAAAAACGCCGAAAAAAACATGTTTGTTGTATGGGAGCCCCCCTTAAATATTTATTTTATTTTATTATTATTATTTATTATTAAAGTTAAAATACAACTGAGTATTTCGTGAATATTTCAAGTGCCTACCTGTTGCCATTTTTGATATCGAGCAAAAAAGGGCAAAAAAATCGCGTTTGTTGTATGGGAGCCCCCCTTAAATATTAATTTTATTTTGTTTTTAGTATTTGTTGTTATAGCGGCAACAGAAATACATAATTTGTGAAAATTTCAACTGTCTAGCTATCGCGGTTCTTGAGATACAGCCTGGTGACAGACAGACAGACAGACGGACAGACAGCGAAGTCTTAGTAATAGGGTTCCGTTTTTATACGGAACCCTAAAAACATAAACTGTGTTGTTTTCATACATTTGACAACATTGGCAATGTCAAATGTATGAAAACCACACAAAGTTTTTTGTTTTTTTCAGAGATTAGCGAGTTCAAACAAACAAAAACTGGCCAAGTGCGAGTCGGACTCGCACACGAAGGGTTCCGTAACACAAGGCAAAAACGCCGGAAAAAAAACACGTACAGCAAACGTGTTTTTTTTTATAAAATAAATATTTATGGGAGCCTCCCATAAATATTTATTTTATTGTGTTTTTATAGTATTTGTTGTTATAGCGGCAACAGAAAAACCTACATGATCTGTGAAAACTTCAACTGTCTAGCTATCGTTCATGAGATGCAGCCTGGTGACAGACGGACAGTGGAGTCTTAGTAATAGGGGCAGCCAAAGGCAGCGGTGACCACTTATCATCATGTGGGCTGCCGGCTTGATTGCCATTCAAGACATTAAAATATATGAGACTTCTTACAAGAGTTGCTATTTACGAAAGCGAGCAATACTTTGTGTATTATGTGAGTGTGTGAGTAATCGAGCTACGAAATAGGTTATAGATGGACGATAAGCTAGCAACACTACGACTGTTAGACATGCAACACTGACATTACTGAACTAAACTTCTAATCGTCTATGGGTCACCCCCTACCATTTGCTCCTGGCTGAAACTGGAAAGAAAAAGAAATTCGAAATTTGAAAATTAAAAATAAAGTCGAATGTTTATTGAAAGAGTACAGTCCACCTAAACATGTATAGCTGTACAAGGATCATTTAGCGCGTGGCCAAAATCGGAACTAACGCCGCCATTTTGATTTTTCAAAATAGTTTCACAAATGTTTACAAGGTTTTCTTACCAACAAGGCTCCCCGTAAATGTCATGTAAGAGCCAAAAGATCAACCTATATAATGTTCCCAGTTAGGACAAAGGCCTCCACAGAGGCCACACAGGCCCAGTGCGTCATTTTGACAGTTCAACAACATCCATTGCGTTATTTATGTGTTGAGCAGACAAATTTTTCGAACATAAGAAGCAATGGATTAGCAATATGCTTCAAAATGATTCATATTCCGACGGATAGTGTGTTACGTAATTAGAGCGGGGATGAGTTAGTTAATATTATTATTTACTAGCTTCTGCCCGCGACTTCGTCCGCGTGAAATTTCATCCTCCCCCCATTCACCCTCTTAGGGGTGGAATTTCGAAAAACCCTTTCTTAGTGGATACCTACTCTTCATAAAGAACACACCCTCCAAATTTCATGTCTCTAGGACCAGCGGTTTAGGCTGTGCGTTGATATATCAGTCAGTCAGGACTTTGAATTTTATATGTATGTATAGATTGCTCAGTAGAAGTTACGAGAAACGTAATTGGAGCGTAATTTTAGCATAAATCACACTAATATTATAAAGGCGAAAGTTTGTGAGTGTGTTTCTAAGTTTATTACTTCTTCACGCACAAACGGCTGAATGGATTTGGATGAAATTTCTCACACAGATAGTTTATAACCACAGCTAATGAGACACAATTGATTTTCTATTATAATGGGCCGCTAGAGGCCCGCGCCAGGACGGAGCGATTAACACATAGGATACTTTTTATCCGACCGGAGAATGGGCAGCAGCGTTCTCTATGCATTACACCATCATACGATACTGTGATCGCCAACCCGCCTGCCAAGCGTGGCGATTATGGCAAACCCCCCCCAAAATTGGGGGAGGCCTATGTCCAGCAGTGGACGTCTTTCGGCTGAAATGATGATGAATGATGATACTTTTTATCCCGATATTCCCACGGGATCGACACTTATGCGGGCGAAACCGCGGGACGCAGCTAGTCTAAACATAAACTGAAACGTAATTTTAGCGTAAAATAAAACTGTAACATAAAAAAATCGTTCAACACACTCATGTCAGGCCGGGTCGTCACTCACGCCTGACCTACGCTTAGTCTATTGTTATACAACAATAGTTATAACAGTGTGAATCAAGCCTTTTGATTCACCGGTTGCTATTGTCACAGTATAAAGATCATACAGTATTTCGACTTCATACAAACGGACGAAACGCGAGCTATACCTACGCGCCTCGACCTCGGCATGCGCTCGGCATGCAGACAGTCGCGACTGTGCCGCATTGACGAACGGACGGTGTGTTGTTTTTTTCTAACAATAACCGCGCGATTTTTTCACTAAAAATAAGTTCAAGTACATATTTAATATGACGAGTAGGCTATATTGTGGTACAATAAGACTACAATAAGATTATACTATGATTAAGATATATAATCTTATTGTAGAATAAGATTAATTCGCAACCTGTTTTGATTGTTCCCAGCGATTATTTTGTGCAATATATAGAAATAAAAACCGGGCAAGAGCGAGTCGGACTCGCTCACCGAGGGTTCCGTAACATCCAGGTTCATGCATAAGGTTTATGTTTATGAAATTAAATGTTTTTTATTTTTTTAGTTGGTTGAATAAAAGGTAAATTGCGGTTTACGATTTATGACGTATTAAAAAAAAACTACTTACTAGATCTCGTTCAAACCAATTTTCGGTGGAAGTTTACATAGTATTGTACATCATGTATTTTTTTTAGTTTTATCATTCTCTTATTTTAGAAGTTACGGGGGGGGGGACACACATTTTACCACTTTGGAAGTGTCTCTCGCGCAAACTATTCAGTTTAGAAAAAAATGATATAAGAAACCTCAATATCATTTTTGAAGACCTATCCATAGATACCTCACACGTATGGGTTTGACGAAAAAAAAAAATTTTTAGTTTCAGTTCTAAGTATGGGGAACCCCAAAATGTATTGTTTTTTTTCTATTTTTGTGTGAAAATCTTAATGCGGTTCACAGAATACATCTACTTACCAAGTTTCAACAGTATAGTCCTTATACTTTCGGAGAAAAGTGGCTGTGACATACGGACGGACAGACAGACAGACGGGCAGACAGACAGACAGACAGACAGACAGACATGACGAATCTATAAGGGTTCCGTTTTTTGCCATTTGGCAACGGAACCCTAAAAATGGAGGAAATATTTCGAACTTCATTTAAAACCAAACATATAAATTGTAAAGTAGCTGCAGGTATCTATAACCAAGTAAAAGATATTCCTTTTTCTCCACATTGTCCATGTTTCCCACAACAATTTTTAATTAAGCTTTATACATAATATAATGCGGATTTTTTATACTTTAAAATTGAATAATAAAGCATTTCGTAAGTCTCAGTCGAGGCGCAAATATTTTTCGGTCGCAAATTTATAAGATTTGTTATTCAAACATAAATATGGATTTTTAATTAAATCTACCAATCAAAAAACAACACGCATTTTTATTAAACACTTTCTATTCAATTCACAAAGTATTTTATTTGTTTATATAAAAAAAGTATATTTATTTATTTATTTTATTATTTATGTATATACACACAGTAAAATACAATAACAAAACTAAATGGAAATACAAAGTAGGCAAATGTAATTAAAATGCTGGAGGCGGGCAGCCCTATCGCATGTTTCCGTACCGCGCGGCTGTAGGCATTTATTTCAAGGTTACGGCCGAGATACAATACTGTATGATCTTTATACTGTGCTATTGTGGCGCGGACATGTTCTACTGATTTTATACTGTAATAGATTACTGCATTATACTGTGTAGTCAATGGCTATAAATAGGCCACCTGTGTTTGTGGTGGGAGTTTCTCACGTCATCATTAGCCTCTAGCCGTCTACTGTTGGACAGTCAATTGACTTAAATTATACGAATTTTCATGACTTACGAGTTGTAGGTTCGAACCCAGACGGCGCTCTTTGTGTGTATTATTATTGTGTGGACATGCCTTAAATTGTCCGAATTTTCAAAAACCAGCTGATCGATTCTGTAAAAATCTCACCGTGAAAACTTAGGTGAAGTGAGTTTGTTTTTGCTAGGAATTGACACTATTGACAGCTCACTCCACGCTCACTTCACCTAAGTTTTCACGGTGAGATTTTTACGAAACAGCACCGCAGCTGTCATTTTTCAAGAGTCGAGTGTAAATGTCAAATCGGAGTTTTTGTCAGTCTACCGATGATTTCAAGTAACAGGGTTATTGGTCATTAACCACCTCTTTAGAGGTCATTGTACTCTTCATTATGAACAACTTTTACTGTGGGACAAAACCTGAAATCGCGAAAAAAAAAAATCTGCTGTTTCCTACATTTAAGTTCGTACGACTCGTCAAAATGTAGGGAAACAGCTGATTTCTTTTTCGCGGTTTCAGCTTTGGTCCCATAGTAAAAGTTGTTCATAATGATGAGTACAATGACCTCTTAAGAGGTTGTTAATGTTTTACCTATGACCCTATATGTATAAGTCAATGCAATCTACTGTTATCTGACTGTACATGAATACAAGTTTTTACTACTGCTTCCTATACTTGTACCGATAAAATTGGGGCCACTTTGAAAGAAATAAAATACGTTGATTTTTTTTTATCAATACCCAATATCATTTCAAAATTTTTTGTGGGAATTAAATATTAATCCAATTATTTTTCTGACGTTGCTATAGCAACGGGGGGGGACGGCTAACCGCTCAACAACTTTCACAACTGTTGATATTTCGTGCTTGACAAATTCGCATAAATTGCTAGTTAACTAGATTTAAATTAATTATTGTAGGTATTGGCAAATTATCATGGCCATTTTCTTTCTAATAATGTGTCAAACGATAATCGAGTTCCGTTCTTAAAATTGGAATGCCGAAAAATGTTGCCAACTTTCTGTTACCAGTAGGTACCTACCTTTTTTTTTATTAAAAACATGAATGTATGATTGGTTTACCATTTCATTATTACCGTGACTTGCATTCAACTTTCGTACAAAAAAAGTTTTCCTGTATCTAAAATGGCCACAGAACGCGAGCCACAATTTTAATTGCTAAGCCAACAAATAAAACAATTAGTAAGCGTATCGCACCTCATTTTATTTGTAAAAATAGATTTCACAATAAAAAAAATATAGGACTTACGCCACGAGCCTTTGCCTCGGCAGCCATATTGTTTGCGCGGGAAATAACGGTGTTCTCCGTTAGCGTAGGTTAAAGACCTCGCCCGTCAATTTGTATTTGCATCTTTTATAACCTCTAAAACAATCTCGACAGGGTTCAATTTTGATTCTTGTATCAACTTTAATTTTGTTAACCTTTTGTTTGCGAAATTCGCTTTGTTAAGTTTGTAGGTTATGTTCGTTTGTTAAAAAAATGTGTTCTGAATAGTGTTTTGTGATAATGTGGAGTTTTTTTTTTATGAGATTTCAATTAGGTTGTGTAATTTTTTTTCTGAAATTTTGTTTTGCCTTTGGATTTAATATATTATTACGGCAAAAATAAAAACAGTTTTACTTAAAATAAATGATTGGTGGGGCAAAATGGACTAATCCAAAAAACATCATTCAATTTCGTACCAAAAATTAGAAAAAATTTTGGCATTTTCAATCTCAAATAGCAAGTAGGTACATGTCAAGATGTTATTTCCCATAAGAAAATAGTACTTTTTAGGGTTCCGTATAAAAACGGAATCCTATTACTAAGACTTCGCTGTCTGTCCGTCTGTCCGTCTGTCTGTCTGTCTGTCACCAGGCTGTATCTCAACAACCGCGATAGCTAGACAGTTGAAATTTTCACAAATTATGTATTTCTGTTGCCGCTATAACAACAAATACTAAAAACAAAATAAAATAAATATTTAAGGGGGCCTCCCATACAACAAACGCGATTTTTTTGCCCTTTTTTGCTCGATATCAAAAATGGCAACAGGTAGGCACTTGAAATATTCACAAAATATTCAGTTGTATTTTAACTTTAATAATAAATAATAAAATTAAAATAAAATAAATATTTAAGGGGGGCTCCCATACAACAAACATGTTTTTTTCGGCGTTTTTGCCTTGTGGTACGGAACCCTTCGTGTGCGAGTCCGACTCGCACTTGGCCAGTTTTTCTTTTTTTGGGTACAAAATGTTCGACTCTTGAATGGTGTCCTTTTGTTTTGTAGCTGAAATGCTTGTCAATCTGTGTGACTGTCTGTTACATATAATGATAGACTAACGTCACTTGACAAAATAAAATAAAACCTTAACCGTCGTTTGACATTGTGCACGGAAATCAGTTTGAAGCGACAAAATCTTTAACTTGTAACATATTTGAATTGTATTGATCCTCAGTGAATCGTCAGCTGTGAGACTTCATTGAGTCATGTATTTTTTGCGATTTTCGTATCCGTACGTACGTAAATTCGCTTCTCAAAGCCAATTTCACAGATTAAACGCCGTCTTTTATTCCGTTGGTCCCGGCTGTCATTCGTAGATCTTTGACTGTCGTTACGGGTAGTCAGAAGCTCAAAAGTCTGACCGAGGGGTATTCCTTCATTCATTGTACCTGGGATGTGGGGGTCAGATAGTCAGTCGCTCCTTGTGAAATAAAGGTATTCAGTTTCATCCGGTTAGACTGGAAGCCGACCCCAAAATAGTTGTCAAGTCTACGAGTGACAGCCGGGACCATCGACTTAACGTGCCTTCTAAGGCACGGAGGGGTAATGGTTGGTCACCCATCCACGGACCGACCGTGGCAAATTTAAAAAAGACACCATAGAAATAAATAAAGAAAAAACCGGGCAAGAGCGAGTCAGACTCGCGCACCGAGAATTGTTTTTAAACGTGAAATGTTTTTAAATTTTCATCGTCAGAGAATTTGAATACTGAGGTGTAGAATATTGCCGTTTTAGATCAGCGCCATCTCTAGATCACTAACGTAATTTTCGTTGATTTCTGAAAAAGGGTGCTATTTAGTGACATCGATTTATTTTTCCTGTAATCTTTACATAAACTTCTATCACGTGTAATAATTTCAGTTTTTTCTCTATGCAAACTTCGGAGATATGGGGGGGGGGGGGAACGAATTTTCTTTACATTTTTCATCAAAAGCCTATGCGGCCTAAAACAAAAAGAAAGCAAACAGTGCTCTTTCTTATAATACCCTACATCAGTCATGTCAAAGATACGGCCCGCGGGCCGAATCCGGCCCTCGGGCCATTTCGATACGGCCCGCGATCACAATATATCACAGATAAAAATTAATCTTTTTTTTAGAGATTTTAGACTGCACTCAATGCCTCTACGCAGATTTAAAAATACGCGCGCTTTAATTAATCTAAGTAAATAAATCTAAGTAATTTCAAGAGTAGCGCCTGACAAGACGAGTGAGAGAGTGTTAGTTATGCTTTTCTCTCTCTCGTGCGCGCGCGAATTCGTCTTCTATTTCGTCCGTGCAGCTAACGCATACTGCGCCCCTCCCTCACCCTCTTTCTTACTTTTGGTATGATTTGTAACAACTATATATAACTAAATAAATAAAGATGTTAAAATAATTTAGTATGTTTTAGTATTTTAATTTGAACCTGGCCCGCCTACACATTCTAAATCTAATATGTGGCCCTCTGCAAATTTGAGTTTGACACCCCTGCCCTACATGCCCTAATAGCCCCCACATCGAATTTTGAGACACCCTTTCAGTCATTGTTGCAAAAAAAAAAACTTATTTGCAAAATAGTTGGGTAAACGTCATTTAAAACTATTCCAAATTTCAAGTTGATAGCATTAGTGGTTCTTGAGGTATTTAGCTGTGACAGACAGACAGACTGAGTCGCACCATTTATGAGTTTCTTTTCACCATTTTGGTACGGAACCCTAAAGACGACAACGCGCAAACAGTCGGCCATCTTTGTTGCCTCTTTAAAATTAATGCAGTACCAGCAGGCAATTAGCACAAACGTCAAAACTTAAAACAAAAACAAAAAAAAAACAACAACAGTGCAATACTTTCATCAGCTACCTTTTATTTCTGTGGTCGCCTCGCTCCTCGAGTATTTAAAAAGTTTACCTAACTGCGCGCGCGCAGATTGGAAATTCAAAAGATACTGTTGTGTGACCTTCTAAGTTTTTGTTTCTGGTAATGACTTCTCATTTAGGTGAGCGGCGAGTGATTCATTTGTAAAGACGACCTTGTGGTGTAGGTGTTGCCATACTGTAAATTAACGTAACGGGAACCCCCCGCTACTTTGAATTTTAAAAAGGTTATGTCATTGGTAGGAGTTTCCTGCCGGGTCAGCGGGATTGTCCGAAAGGGTTACCGCTGGCCCGGAACATAAAGGGCTAAGGAAGGAACACGGGTGGGTTTGAGTCAGTAAGAGTCTGACACTCCCATTCGCTCCACCCAGAGCGGGAGGAGTCATTTGATGATTACCCACCCGAAAAAAAAATAAAAAATTGGTAGGAGTTTTATAATATTTTTGACACACTTTTTTCGGTGTTCGTGGCTAAATAATAACAGTCGCTTCCCATCCGGATCTAGCGTGAAAAGTTCGCGGGAAATTCTCGTTAGTGGTCGGTGTCGGTTTATACTTCAAGACAATAAGAAAAACGACGAAGTTAATATTTACTTGGGGCTTGTAATAACAGCCGCATGGGTCGATCGATCAGGTTAAGCTACGCTTGCCGCGGTTGGTGACCATCTTTGCCTTAAGCCGTTGCTCCCGGCTGTCAAGCCGTTGCTCCCGGCTGTCATTCCTGGATCTTTGACAGTCGTTACTTGTAGTCAGAAGCCCGAAAGTCTGACAACCAGTCTTACCAAGGGGTTTCGTATTAACCAGTAACTGGGTTGTGGAGGTCAGATAGGCAGTCGCTCCATGTAAAATACTGGTATTCAGCTGCATCCGGTTAGGCTGGAAGCCGACCCCAACATAGTTAGGAAAAGGCTAGGCAGATGATGATGACACTTTTTTGGTTATACAGGGTTATTGGAAAAACACCAAAAACCTCTTAAGAGGTCATTGTACTCATCATTATGAACAACTTTTACTATGGGACCAAATCTGAAATCGCGAAAAAAAAATCAGCTGTTCCCTACATTTTGACTATAAATGTAGGGAACAGCTGATTTTTTTTTTCGCGATTTCAGATTTGGTCCCACTGCCTATTGGTCTAGTAAGCAAGCGCGACTGCTGAGCAGGTGGTCCTGGGTTCGATTTCCGGGTCGGGCAAAGTATTTGGTTTTCTGGAATTTCTCAGTAGTAGCCTGGAGTCTGCCCGGTTGTTGGCAATAGGCTCGTCCTCTATTACATGGTGAAAGTGGGTGTGCAATACCTCTGACCAACCCTTCGAGGACACAAGGTCCGAGTCTCTACTCCAGGACTCGTCTGCTCCACCGGCCATCGGTCGTTCGCTAAACATGGCTAGTCCACTGCCACTTCAGCTTATATTCTTACTAGCATGCCGCGCGGTTTCACCCGAATAACTGTCGATCCCGTGCGAACATCGGGATAAAAATTATCCTATGTCCTTCCCCGGGATGCAATCTATCTCTCTGCCAAATTTCATCTAAACCGGTTCAGCGGTTTAAGCGTGAAGGGGTAACAGACAGGCAGATACACTTTCGCATTTATAATATTCGTATGGATGGATTGTATGCCTAAAATTCCCTTACCGTGCCGTGCTGTCAAGAGACTATAGAAAATGCTAAGTCCTGCTATTTTAATTAACATAAAATAAATGAATAGTTTAAAAAACACTAGAAAAACACGCTTGGCCTTTCTCACAAGTGCAAACACGACTATGATACGATATTCTATCATGGAATGCCAGTGCCTATCTTCCGGCTTCATCATCAGACCTTGAAACCTAATCGTGGTCAAAGTTCATTACAATACTTTTCTAAGAAATCCAAAACAGCTATGATACGATTTTCCATCATGAAGTTCCAGTTCATATCTTCCGGCTCCATCATCAGATCAGTTCGACAGTACCATATTATTGTATTGTCATCAGAACTACATACAGCTGCCAATTTTCATTACGCTGCGACCCTTGGAAGATGGTTAAATTAGTTACCTTAGATTCCATTACATAGTTAGTTACATACAGGTCGACCTAATAAAAGCGTGTTAATAATCCTTAACCACCTTCCATTATTATAAAAAAACTTTAATATTCTTCATCACAAAGGTTGGAGAGCTAAAAATACATTTGAAAAGATCCATTAAAAAGCTATTAAGGATAAAATAATCCGATAACCGATCGCTGCCGGAATAAGCCGGTGATAGCCGAACGTAGTTGTTATTCATGCGTTATTTTTCTGTAAAAGCTATTTGGATTTTAAATGGAGTTTTGGATGGTCTGGTGGTTGTGAACGCGACTATCGAGCTTGGTGTCCTGGGTTCGGTCAGAGAGGGCAAAGTGGGTTTTTCCAGAGGGAATATCTCAGTGGCAGCCCAGAAGTAGACTCCTCAACTCAAACTATCTCTAAGATGCTTAGGAGCCCAGCAAAATGAAATAAAAAAAACCGGGCAAGAGCGAGTCGGACTCGCGCACCGAGGGTTCCGTAACATCCGGGTTTATGCATAAGGTTTATGATTATGAAATTAAATGTTTTTTTTAAATTTTATATTTGAGTTGATTGAATAAATGGTAAATTGCGGTTTACGATTTATGACGTATTAAAAAAAAACTACTTACTAGATTTCGTTCAAACTAATTTTCGGTGTAAGTTTACATGGTAAGCTCTTATTTTAGAAGTTATAGGGAAGTTACACACACATTTTACCACTTTGGAAGTGTCTCTCGCGCAAACTATTCAGTTTAGAAAAAAAATCCATAGATACCCACACGTATGGGTTTGATGAAAAAAAAATTTTTGTGTTTCAGTTCTAAGTATCCCCCAAAATGCATTGTTTATGTGAAATCTTAATGCGGATCACAAAATACTTCTACTTATCAAGTTTCAACAGTATAGGTCTTATAGTTTCGGAAAAAAGTGGCTGTGACATACGGACGGACAGACAGACAGACGGACAGACAGACAGACAGACATGGCGAATCTATAAGGGTTCCGTTTTTTGCCATCTGGCAACGGAACCCTAAAAACTGGCTAAGTGCGAGTCGGTCCTTAAGAACGGGTTTTTCCGCGGGTTTTCAGGAGCTCGGCCGTAATTCCGTCATCACCCGGCGCAATGACATTATAAGTAAAATGTTTACACTTACCGGCCGCCTTGTTGTTTTTGAGCTGCTTCAGAGCCATCCTAATCTCGTACAGGCTGACGTCAGGCTTCGGTATAGTGTCGGGTCAATCTAGCTCTTGAGTCGTTGGCCCTTTGGGTACGGAATCTAAAAAAAGAAAAAAATAATGCGAAGGGAAAACGGAAGTAAAAGCGCGGGTAAACGATGCGATGCGACAGGCTGGGTCTGGAAAATAAGAAATTTCACGCGGTCGAACTCCCAGGCCTTAGACTTAGAGTAAGAAAGCTATAGAGCATCGGGTAGCGTGGCCACACATGAGACAAAAAACTAACTTAACTAACATAGGCTACATGAGTAGCTGCCTTGAAAAAACTGGCACGCACTGAGAGACGGAAATAGTATAGCTTTATCCTTTTCTGTTACTTTTATTTACTCAATACTTTATCCCTTTCTTGTGGAAATGAAATGGAGATACCCGTCGTCTATACTTTTCTTTGTCTAAGTCCCAGGCAGAAACTAGTAGATACTATAAACATGAAACAATTGTCTGTACGACGTTTTAATATAATATTATGATCCTTAGGGGAATAGGACCCCGCGACGCTCGTGCTCAACATAGATAGCGAAGTTCCGAAGCTTGACTCGCCCCAGGTTCTCATTCTAACATAGATCATAAAATATGGGGTACTAAATAACCCCATTTGTGAAATTGTGACGTGTATCTCGACCTACATCTTCTAAATGCATTAGTCACAATAAAATAGTCGTTTAGCGTGATTATAATTTAACTTGTAGGTAGTTAGGTACAGTTGTCCGCACGTCACTAGTAACAAATGAACTACGAAACGTTACAGCACCCTAAGGCCGCTATACCACTGGCGTTTTACGAGCGTCTCTCGAACGTCTGCGCAGCGTCAAGGTTGCGCAGACGCGACGTTGACGTCGCGTCGTCGCGTGACAAGCATTAACGTCCGCTGAACGCGACGTCAACGTCGCGTCTGCGCAACGTTAACGTCGCGTTTGTTGGCAACAGGTACAATCACGCCGTCCCCTGCTCTGTCCGTGTGGGTACGGGCGGGGCCTACGGCCGGCGGCCATTTGCGCGCAGACGCGACGTTGACGTCGCGTTCAGCGGACGTTAATGCTTGTCACGCGACGACGCGACGTCAACGTCGCGTCTGCGCAACCTTGACGCTGCGCAGACGTTCGAGAGACGCTCGTAAAACGCCAGTGGGATAGCGGCCTAATTGCGGAACACACTATCAATCTCAGTCTGAATGATTTTGAAGGATATTGCTAATCCATTGCTTCATATGTTCGAAAAATTTGTCTGCTCAACAACGAAACAACTCAATGAATGGTGTTGAACTGTCATAATGAAAGACATTGCTACTGATAGTGTGTTACGCTATTAAAAGAGAGATGAAGCTATACATGAGCTATAGCACCATCTCCTTTTCGCACTGGAATCATTGCGTAATACAGCGAGTAGGTAATAAAAACAATCCGTCTGTCTGCCTTTTCTCCAACGATGTTGGGGTCGGCTTCCAGTCTAACCGGATGCAGCTGAATACCAGTATTTTACATGGAGCGACTGCCTATCTGACCTCCACAACCCTGTTACTGAGTAACACGGGACCCTTGGTAAGACTGATTGTCAGACTTGAGCGTCTGACTACCCATAACGACTGTCAAAGAACTACGAATGACAGCCGAGACCAACTCTTTCCGAGTCACAGAGTGGTCTCAATTCTCGCGTCCGGCCCTGGTGCAAGCCATGGTCCGGGGCGAGAGGGAGTGGGAGGCAGTCACCTCCTTCTGCGAAGCAGTCATGCTAGCGAAGGAGGTGGCGGGACGGCTCAGGGAGAGAGCCTCCCGTCCCAGCCGCCGCGGGAGACGCTCCGGGCGTCGGGAGCCGCGTGACGACTCCCGGCCACCGTAGGCGCTGGCCTGCGGGCGGAGAGTAATGGGTAGCTCACCGCCCGATCAGGACCAGGCCCGTGCCGGACGGCGCGTACGTGTTCCACGTGCGCCTCAAAGAGATGTCAGCATCGGGGAGGGGCCCCTTAGGGCCGAAGCCTGCCGGGTCAGCGGGATTGTCCGAAAGGGTTACCGCTGGCCCGGAACATAAAGGGCTAAGGAAGGAACACGGGTGGGTTTTAGTCAGTAAGAGTCTGACACTCCCTTCCGCTCCACCCAGAGCGGGAGGAGTCATTTGA
This sequence comes from Mesoligia furuncula, assembly GCA_916614155.1. Lineage (NCBI taxonomy): Eukaryota > Metazoa > Arthropoda > Insecta > Lepidoptera > Noctuidae > Mesoligia > Mesoligia furuncula. The sequence continues at coordinate 13,428,370 of OU744819.1, forward strand.
TGATTTCCCATCCGCAAAAAAAAAAAAAAAAGAGGGGTCTCAATATGTACCCGACCGCGGCAGGCTATCTTCGGTCGACGCATGCGGCTGTTATTGTCTAAGAAAGAAAGCGATAATGTATTTAGCACAGACTAAACAATGCACTAAACACACAATGCATCAGATACATACATCAGATAAAAACAAATAAAAAGTGTTAAGGGGCTTCCAGGACCTAAACGCAAAAAAACGCAAGATTTAGAAACAATAAAGTATACGATCGACTAGTAAACAAAATCAGAAAAATACAGGGTTATTGGTAAAACGTTAACAACATCTTAAGAGGTCATTATACTCATCACTATGAAGAACTTTTACTATGGGACCAAAACTGAAATCGCGATAAAAAATCAACTGTTCCCTACATTTATGTTTGTTTACCTCGTCAAAATGTAGGGAACAGCTGATTTTTTTTCGCGATTTCCGGTTTGGTCCCATAGGTAGTAAAAGTTCTTCATAGTGATGAGTATAATGACCTCTTAAGAGGTTGTTAATGTGTTCATTAACAACCTCTTACCAATAACCCTGTATATGATATTCTTCAGGATATTATGCTAGGAAGATAGTGTGTTGAAAACATAATAGAACTAATTTGATACGATAAAAACAAATCATGAAGATACCTCTAAAAACTTTCTAATCAGAATAATTATTCTGATTCTGATATTATTATTATTCTGATTTATTGTCAGATTATTCTACAAGCAACATACTAAAACACTACTGTTTTAATTTTTTAGTCCAAACAATAGATTTTTGTAATTAAATTGCTTCATATTTTGCAATTAATTACCAGCGTTGTGTCATCGCGCTTCTCTTTCTTTTCTATGCAGTCCGACAGTGACCGCGCTTTAGGTCATGTAAGCCCCTTAAGTCCGATACAAGAAATTAGCAGGAAAGTGTGCCTCACGGCTGCGCCAAAGAGGCCCAGTTAGCCACGAGCCTCTCGTAATAAAGGCGATGTCGAAACATTGTTACTTTAACGTGTGGTTGATTGTACAACTAGATTGGTTTTTAATGGGTTATCCTTTGTTAGACGATGTATGGAATGTGGGATGATGTTGTTGTTATTCTGATTATTAAAGTCGTGGCTAACTAATAACAGCCGAGCGAAGGTTAAGCTACACTTGACGGGGCCGGTCAGTGGATGGGTGACCATCCTTTACATACCGAGACCTCGGAAAGCATGTTAAGCCGTCGGTCCCGGCCGCAGATTTTTGACAGTCGTTACGGGTCGTCAGAAGCCCAAAAAGTTTGACAAGAAGTCTTACTATAATATAGATACCTAAATAATATATCTACGGGTTACCAACGGGTAGCGTATTAAGAACGTTTACGCCGTACGGCATTTCATACAAACTTTCAAGCCCTTGTTTTCCGAAATTAATGAACCAATTTTAATGAAACTACATACGCTTAAGCAGGATACAAAGGTCTAAAAAGTTACTTAAGAGCGTTTACGCCGAACGGCATTTCATACAAACTTTCAAGCCCTTTTTTTTCGAAGTGAATGAACTGATTTTAATGAAACTTCGTACGTATAAGCAAAATACAAAGGTCTAAAAAGTTAGTAGAGAACATTTTCGAAATGTCTTATATAAAAAAAGATAACTAGAAATATCTGTTTCTATGGAAAGTTTAAAATCGGTCTAATTTGGCTGTAACACTAAAATAGTGTTGCAGCCAAATTAGACCGTAAAAACGCGACAAAATCGCGCGCGACACGCGTTACGAGCGGTGCCTTTGATCCGCGCGCGATTATATCGCGTTACGCGCCTGTTTGTAAGAGCCTTAAGAGCGTTTACGCCGTACGTTGGTTGCAGCATCAGTGTCGCATTAGGTATTGGATGGGTCAGTAATCCCACAATTCGTAAAACAGCTGATCGAATGTATTGAATAAAATACTATCTTTCACTAACAATAGCTCCGTCGATGCTGTTATCACTTTATCAGCTTATCAATACGTTATCTCTGACCTAAAGAACTTATAACGTCATATATATCATTGGGTGTCCGTTTAATATCAATAAACAGTGCCTCTGAGTTAATATGATGCATCGAACTAAACTCGAAGATTTTTTTTATTCCAAATTAAGTTTTGCCCACGTCGCGCTGCCCACGGGAACGTGGTACTTGGATTAAAAGTACCCTATGTGTTAATGTAGGTTATATACTATCTGTGTGCCAAATTTCATCCAAATCCGTTCAGCCGTTTTTGCGCCAATCCGGGACATACATCCAGACAAACGGACGAAAATTCTAAAAACTATATTTTCGGCATCAGACTCATTTCTCTTAAGAGCGTTTACGCCGTATGTCATTTCATACAAACTTTCAAGCCATTACTTTTCGAAATGAATGAACCGATTTTAATGAAACTTCATACGCATAAGCAGGATACAAAGGTCTAAAAAAATATTAGACCGATTTTAAATTTTCCATAGAAACAGAGATTTCCAGTTATCTTTTTTTAAATAAGACATTTCGAAAATGTTCTTAAGTAACTTTTTAGACCTTTGTATTCTGCTTATGCGTATGAAGTTTCATTAAAATCGGTTCATTCATTTCGAAACACAAGGGCTTGAAAGTATGTATGAAATGCCGTACGGCGTAAACGCTCTTAAGCAACAATTTTTTTTTAATATTCAATATACAGAACCCTAACTGCATAACATACATACTATTAATCACAATCTGAATCATTTAAAGGAGGTTGCTAATCCGTTGCTTCATATGTTGGAAAAATGTAAGCCATTGCTACTGATGGTGTCTCACGCAATTACCCACCAGTTTTGATTTCGTTACTCTTTTATTAGACAAATCAGAAACATGTAATTAATTTATATTTTTGTTTGTTTCAGGTAATTACAAAATATGAAGACGGTTAAAATGAAAAGTATGGAAAGTAACGCGGCCCTGTATTATTTCTTCAGCCAATCATCTGCCTGCCTTTTCCCAACTATGTTGGGATCGGCTTCCAGTCTAACCGGATGCAGCTGAATACCAGTATTTTACACAGAGCGACTGCCCATCTGACCTCCACAACCCAGTGACTGGGTAATACGATACCCCTTGGTAAGACTGGTTGTCATACTTTCGGGCTTCTGACGACCCGTAACGACTGTCAAAGATCCACGAATGACAGCCGGGAGCAACGCCTTAACGTGCTTTCCGAGACACGGAGGGGTCTCGGTATGTAAAGATGGTCACCCATCCACAGACCAACCGCGGCAAGCGTAGCTTAACCTGATCTATCGACCTGTGCGGCTGTTATTATTTAGCCACGGACCCCTCTCTTTCGTAAACCTACTATTACTTTCAAGTGTTACTTTACTATAGTCAGACGTGTCTACTGACGTTTGATCATACATAATTCCATCAGCGATTCACCAAAACAAACAATTAACTCCGTATTAGCAATTTAACACAAGAAACCATGCATTTCTTAGTACCAACAACACAGTTAAGCGAATTGGGTTTATTACAGAACAATGACATACATACATATTAAACAAATACAAACTTTTTACACTAGATTCTAAATTAAATGACTAACTAACTTACAATACAAATAATTACAAAAACAAAGGACCCTCACTAGGCGTACAATCGATGGGCGCGGGGTTAGATTAGGTTAGAATGGTGAAAAAACGCGCGCGAGCTGAGCGAGCGAAGCGTGCGGCGAGCGGTACATCCTAGCTGGTCGCAGTCATTTGGCTATTTAGTATTTTTTAGAAATTTTTGACGTTCACAAAAAGAGGCGCAATTATTATAATATTAGAACGTTGAATAAGCGCAAAATGAGAATTTTCAGAGATTCGATTAAATATAATGTCTTAGCAATTTAGCACAAGAGACCATGCATTTCTTAGTACCTACAACACAGCTAAGCGTACATGGTCGCAGTAAGTAAGCTATAGCGCCATGACCAGATGTAACAAACCGCGCGCGAGCCGAGCGAGCGATACGAGCGGTGCTGCGCCAGAGACCGGCGAGCGCCACATCTAAGTCAATCGCAGTCATTTAGCTATTTAGTATTTTTAGGACGCCAAAATAGGAATGTTTTGAAGCTCACAAAAAGAGGCGCAATCATTAAATTGTTTTGTAACCTATATACTAACTAGCTTCCGCCCGCGGCTTCGCCCGCAAGGTATGTCGCTAAAATCTATCCTATTTCCCTTCCCCGAGAGCACAGATTACTAAATAGTTACTTCGTAACAGATACATCACTCCCATACAAAAGCGAAAATACCTACGGTATAATAGCCTACAAAATCTTACTAATAATACCAGCTGTTTGCAGCGAGAAGAAATGTACCTTAAGATCGCACACAGAGAGTTGAGATTGTTTTGCCCGCCGCGTAACCCACGTGCGAGCGCGTCATCGAGCGAATGTGCTAGGGTCGTACCTATGATGATATTGGTAATAAAACGAATGTTGTAGAAAAACAATAATTTTTTATTTGTTGATCAAATATGTTCTATTTTAATAAAATGATAGATGCATTTTTTTCCTTCCCTGAATTCCCGATTATTAAATTTTATTGTCGAAAATATCCGTAACCGCGTAAATAATTTTAATAAATAATAATCAAAAGGGAAACAGGAGCAAAGCGGAGGAAAATGAATTGTTTTTAAAATTTCCAAGACGGTACTGCCAGGCCGATCCATTATGACGTTGTCCAAATTATTTAAAAAAGCTTTTTTTAATTCTTCAATATAATTATTAAAAGTTTCTGGTGGGACTTAAGCCCGCCATAAAAAGACGAATCCTTATTATAGGCTTTGAAATGAGTAAACAGTGCTGTTTCGTCAAAATTAGGTTTCTCCTGTAACAAAGCATTGAAGCTAGTGCAGTTATGTTTTTTGCTACACTTATATAATAAATATCCTGATACATACACAACGCTCTTTACTTTGACACTCATCCACTGCACAATAATTGCGTGGTTTTGGCATTTTGATACTCAGCGCGGTAACCGTAACGTGCGAGCGAGCGCTCAGGCGGCGTGCGGCAACCCGCTGTCGGTTGTACCGCCGGCGGTACGCGAAGCGGTAGGCATATAACGCGTGGCCTTGAGCGAGTGACGGACGCCTGCCGAGAGGCAGTCTATCTCTCTGTCATATTTATACAGTCAGATAGACAGAGTTACTTTCGAAATTATAATATTAGTATGAATAATAAAGCTGAAGAGTGTATGTTTGAACGTGTTAATCTACGGAACTAACGGTTGGATTTGAAAAATATTTTTTGCATTTTATGGCCTAGTTCTTGAGGAAGGCTATAGGCTATTTAACATCACCCTATGACCCTTAGGAGCCGAACAAAAACAAAAATAAAACTAAGTAATAACGCGGACTGGTGCGAAGCGACGGGATGGGTCGAGGAGCGCAAAATGAGGTTCGATTAAATAAATGCCTTAGCAATTTAGCACAAGAAACCATGCATTTCTTAGTACCTACCAACACATCTAACCGTACACCATGCGTCACCATCGTTAATCACCGGCTGACCCACATACTGCAGCGAAATGATCGCAGCGTTGAGCCGAGATATGTATCAACACGGATATCGAACGGTCAACAAAAGAAATTGGTATACAGGAATAGTTGAAAGCAAATCGTAGTCTGTGTGGTGCCGGACTTAAAGAATAGCACCACCCCATACTTCCTGTGGGTGTCGTAAAAGGCGACTAAGGGGAGTACCGGAGAATGGGCAGCAGCGTTCTCTATGCATTCCACCACCATACCATACTGCGATCGCCAACCCGCCTGCCAAGCGTGGTGATTATGGCAAACCCCCCCCTTTTGGGGGAGGCCTATGTCCAGCAGTGGACGTCTTTCGGTTGAAATGATGATGATGAAAAGTCACTTAAAGGGCAATGGAGAGGGCTATGCTTGGAGTTTCCCTGCGTGATCGAATCAGGAATGAGGAGATCCGCAGGAGGACCATGGTAAGCGACATAGCCCGAAGAATTGCCAAACTTAAGTGGCAGTGGGCAGGGCACATTGTTCGCAGAACAGACGGCCGATGGGGCCGAAAGGTTCTGAAGTGGCGACCGCGTACCGGAAGACGTAGCGTTGGAAGGCTTCACACAAGGTGGTCCGACGACCTTGTGAAGGCCGCAGGAACCCGTTGGATGCGAGAAGCACAGAACCGGTCGAAGTGGAGGTGCTTGGGGGAGGCCTATGTCCAGCAGTGGACGTCTTTCGGCTGAAATGATGAATCGTTTCGCTTGGGATGCATGAGATGAGACAGACTATCATTCATTGTCATCATCATCTGCCTAGCCTTGTCCCAACTATATTGGGGTCGGTTTCCGCTTTCCAGTCTAACCGGATGGAGCTGAATACCAGTATTTTACATGGAGCGACTGCCTATCTGACGTCCACAACCCAATTACTAGGTAATACGATACCCCTTGTTAAGACTGGTTGTCAGACTTTCGGGCTTCTGACGACCCGTAACGACGGTCAAAGATTCACTAATGACAGCCGGGACCAATGGCTTAACGTGCTTTCCGAGGCACGGAGAGGTCTTGATATGTAAAGATGGTCACCCATCCACGGACTAACCGCGGCAAGCGTAGCTTAACCTGATCGATCGTTTATGTATGTACTTATACATATAATAATTATGTTCTCCAACTTCATATATCATAGACAACAGCTATGAGAACAACGTCACATTGTTCTCAAAATTACCATCCATATGAAATCGGTCAGTAAGTCAGCACTTTCGTTGGAATTACACCAATTCTTAGAATATGTACTGGTATGGGAAAGTATGGCATACTAGTCATAATTGCGAAACCAATCATATCGCTGGACAAAGGAGAAATTTACCAGAAAGTACCGAAATGTATGCTATACAGGACTAACAGTGCCCCGCGGTTTCACCCGCATAAGTGTCGATCCCGTGGCAATATCGGGATAAAAACAATCCTATGTCCTTCCCCGGGACGCAATCTATCTCTCTGTCAAATTTTATCTGGTTACTGATTCTAATGATAATAATTCTGTAAATACATATTTGTTACGGTCTCGAATCCTATTTTATTCAACGTACAACTTAATACTGACCAGCAAATTTCAAGAAACGTCTGAAAATTTGAATTTCGCGGGCTACTATAGCGCTTCCCCCATAAAGCGACTACATGATCTAAAAGCACGGTCACTGTCGGACTGCATAGAAAAGAAAGAGAAGCGCGATGATACAACGCTGGTAATTTATTGCAAAATATGAAGCAATTATCAAAATTAAAACACTAGTGTGTTAGTATGTTGCTTGTAGAATAATCTGACAAAAAATCATAATGATTCTATGCATATTAAGTATAGTTTTTATTGTAAAAAGAAAGTTTTTAGAGGTATCTTCATGATTTTTTCTATCGAATCAAATTAGTTGTATAATGTTTTCAACACACTATCTACCTAGCATTTATATCCTGAAGGATATCATATATTTTTCTGATTTTGTTTACTGTAGTCGATCATATACTTTTATTGTTTCTAAAACTTGCGTTTAGGCCCTGTGAGCCCCTTGGGCTCAAATCACACCGAGATGGCAGCGAAGCGGCGAGCAGTTTCGTGTCATAACATTTTAAACTTTATCTTCAGTACTATAATACATAGTATCACTTGAGAAACTTGAGTCGTCGGAGTGCTCGCGGCGCCGCGGGCGGCCGCGCGACCTTTTCAAATTTCTCAAGCGATATTATGTGTTATAGTAATGAGGATAAAGTTTAAAATTATATGACACTGAAACTGCTCGCCACTTCGCTGCCATCTCGGTGTGTTTGAGCCTTATAGGAACTTATTTACCTCAAACTGCAAATACTCAAATACTATGCGAACCGGTAGACCAAACCACGGTCCGTCAGTAGGACATAGTATTGCAATCGGAGCTGCCCTTCGCGAGTGAAAGGCGGTCGCCGTACGCGCATCGTTGCTTAGATCACCGGCTAGGATCTACGAGTTGTTGTTTGGGGGGTAAGCAGACTTACTTGTAGCTTACTTGGTAGTTTAAATAATAAATGCTTCGTTGGAGGCCGCAAGTGCGACTCCTGCGTCGGTGCTCCATGGACCAATTGGAATTTGACCAAATTGGTTTATGTGGAAAATGACATGTTTCCATCGTCCAAATATCAACTGGGCTATGGAGAATTGAGAAATGTTTCTCTCCCTTAAGAGTATAGTTAAAGCCTTGTCCATATAAAAAAAAAATATCATAAACAATTTTTGAAACCGCTTAATAATCATTTATTCAATTAATTATCATGACAACAATTCACTCCTTTTTTGGTTAAATTTCAAAGGTAAGGGGTGAATCGATACACCAAAATAATTATTTAAATGTCAATTGTCCACTCGTCCCTTCGTAAGGGGCGAATCATTACACCAAAATAATAAAAAACGGCGTGAGTGGAACATTTTAATCGAAATTTAAATAAATAATTTGTGAAAATTTCAACTGCCTAGCTGTCGCGGTTCTTGAGATGCAGCCTGGTGACAGACAGACGGACGGACGGACAGACAGTGAAGTCTTAGTAATAGGGTCCCGTTTTTACCCTTTGGGTACGGAATCCTAAAAAGACATAAAATATACACACACAACGTAGTCAAAAGCCTCTTAAGAACTATTATATTCACCTCTGCCTTGAGACTTCGAGAGATACGGGTGTGATGTTATGTAAATGATCACTTTTACCCGACAGAAGCGTGGAACACAACTAGTTTTCTTCTTACATCCTGTTCAAGTAACTCCCGCGCAATCAGGGGCAACCGCCATCTTGGATCAAGAATGTTGCCACAAAAAATATAACCTCACATTATAGTTCGCTGACCTCGTGTAGAGGAGGCTAAATTCTGTTTAACTGCATCTAGACAATTATCGTACAGTCAGGGATTGGGATTGTTTAGCAGATTGACTCATTATCTGTCTAGCCTTTTCCTAACAATGTTGGGGTCGGCTTCCAGTCTAATCGGATTCAGCTGAATACCAGATTACCTAACAGGATTTCAGTTTATATTTTTGTTTTTGTAGCTAATTTACCCCATTATTGCCTATGGGGTAAATCAGACAAATCAAACAGGTAAAATTTGTGCTTTTATGTAGGGACATACAAACACATATTTTACCTGTTTATAAGTAAAGATAATTTATAGGTATCCTTGTATTTTTCGCCTGCAAACACGACCAATATTCTTTTATCAAAGCCTACAAATACATTGAAAATTTTCTAACATGACCACAGCATAAAAAAAAACGGCCAAGTGCGAGTCGGACTCGCCCATGAAGGGTTCCGTAGCAGCAAGTAACATAATATAAAAGTTCTTGTAGTTTGAGTTGATTGAATGAAAGGATTGAAAGGTAAATTGCGGTTTACGATTTATGACGTATTAAAGAAATACTACTTACTAGATCTCGTTCAAACCCATTTTCGGTGGAAGTTTATATGATAATGTAAGTACATCATATATATTTTTTAGTTTTCTTATTTTAGAAGTTACAGGGGGGGGGGACACATTTTACCACTTTGGAAGTGTCTCTCGCGAAAACTATTCAGTTTAGAAAAAACCGGCCAAGTGCGTGTCGGGCCACGCACAGTGTAGGGTTCCGTAGTAGCCCGTTATCACAATTTAGTACGATTCTGTTGTTCTTTATTCTGAATAGGTAAAAAAAAACATATTTTGGTTTTCAATGCAAGTCTTTACCCATTATAAATAAACAAGCAACTACTTCATCTTAGTCACTTTAAAGGATTAATGCTAAGGATTTTGTATTTGGTACAAAATTATCCAACACCTAAGTTCAACGACTATTACTGCTAAACTAATAAAGTTATCTTAACCGCTATACTTTTCCTTTAAAGTTCATGAAATGCACTATCATCGAGAATTTATCCAGATTTTTCAAACCAGTAGTTTAGCTTTCAGAGGGGGGGGGGGACGCCCTACTGGAACAAAAATTTGCACTTTAAACTTTAATATTTCGTAAATGGAGCATTCAATCGAAAAATAATTTTAGCAACCCCTAAGCCATTTTAGAAGACCTATTCAAGGATACTCCACATGATGGGGTAGATGATGAAAAAAATATTCATCCCCACTTCACATGTAGGGGAGCTACCCTAAAAAAAATATTTTCCAAAATTTTATTTTACCACTTTGTCGGCGTAACTGATATACGTACTCCTACAAAATTTCAGCTTTCTAGTGCTAACGGTCACAGAGATTAAGCGAGGACGGACAGACAGACAGACGGACGGACAGACAGACATGGCGAAACTATAAGGGTTCCTAGTTGACTACGGAACCCTAAAAATGATATTAGAAACCTCAATATCATTTTTGAAGACCTATCCATAGATATTCTACACGTATGGGTTGGATGAAAAAAATTTTTTTTGAGTTTCAGTTCTAAGTATGGGGAACCCCCAAAATTAATTGTTTTTTTTTTCTATTTTTGTGTGAAAATCTTAACGCGGTTCACAGAATACATCTACTTACCAAGTTTCAACACTGTATTTCTTATAGTTTCGGAAAAAAGTGGCTGTGACATTCGGACGGACAGACAGACAGACATGACGAATCCATAAGGGTTCCGTTTTTGCCATTTGGCTACGGAACCCAAATAAAAAAAGATCCAGTATACCCTGTCAAGCTCCTAATTGCGTTCTAAAATAATTGAAGTGAAAACTCGTAAATCTAAAAAAATAGAGTACTTTGTTTATGATGTGAACTGACCCACTATTAGTACATAATGTTATGTAGTCATTATGTGCTACATTGTTATGATTTGCCTGCACTTATTGAACTGGGTCAGATTGAGGTACTAGTTGTTTCATGCAAGTTTGCTTGTGTTTTTATTTTCTTTGTTTATGTTATTTATAGAAAGAAAGAAGAAGAAAGAAAATACATTTATTCAGCACAGACTAAAAGACACACAGTACACCAGATAGTCAGATGATAGTCGTACATCAGATAAAAACAAAAATAAAGATAAAAATAAAAAGTGCAAAGTCCGATGTAAGAAATTAGCAGGAATGTGTGCCTCACGGCTGCGCCAAAAAGGCCCAGTTCAGCAAAAAACTAGTTCTAGTCATCATCATCTGCCTAGCCTTTTCCCAACTTTGTTGGGGTCGGCTTCCAGTCTAATCGGATGCAGCTGAATACAAGTATTTTACATGGAGCGACTGCCTATCTGAGCTCCACAACCCAATTACTAGGTAATACGATACCCCTTGGTAAGACTGGTTGTCAGACTTTCGGGCTTCTGACGACCCGTAACGACTGTCAAAATTACACGAATGACGGCCGGGACCAACGGCTTAACGTGCTTTCCGAGGCACGGACAGGTTTTGATATGTGATCACCCATCCACGGACCAACCGCGGCAAGCGTAGCTTAACCTGATTAATCGAACCGTGCAGCTGTTATTACGTAGGTAGCCACAAGCCTCTCAGGGGGACTACAGGATCTAATTATAATGCCTAAAGGTATATGATCGACTACAGTAAACAAAATCAGAAAAATATACGATGTTCTTCAGGATATATGCTAGGTAGATAGTGTGTTGAAAACATAATACAACTAATTTGATACGACAGAAAAAAATCATGAAGATACCTCTAAAAACTTTCTTTTCACAATAAAAACCATACTAATATACATACAATCATTCTAATTTTTTGTCAGATTATTCTACAAGCAACATACTAAAGCACTAGTGTTTTAATGTTTTAGTCCAAACAATAATAGATTTTTTGTATTTTTTTTTTGCTTCATATTTTGCAATAAATTACCAGGGTTGTGTGATCGCGCTTCTCTTTCTTTTCTATGCAGTCCGACAGTCATCATCATCTGCCTAGCCTTTTCCCAACTATGTTGGGGTCGGCTTCCAGTCTAACCGGATGCAGCTGAATACCAGTATTTTACATGGAGCGACTGCCTATCTGACCTCCACAACCCAGTTACTGGGTAATACGATACCCTTGGTAAGACTGGTTGTCAGACTTTCGGGCTTCTGACTACCCGTAACGACTGTCAAAGATCCACGAATGACAGCCGGGACCAACGGCTTAACGTGCTTTCCGAGGCACGGAGGGGTCTCGGTATGTAAAGATGGTCACCCATCCACACACCAACCGCAGCAAGCGTAGCTTAACCTGATCGATCGAACTGTGCGGCTGTTATTATTTAGCCACGGGCCCCTCTATCTATCCATCCTATAGAAAAAGGATATAATAAAACAAAAAAGTCTGTTTAATCAAAATTATTCTTCAACTATAAATTAATAATTATTTTTTGATGGATAAAAAACCTGATTAAACACCAAATTACCTGAATCTTAAAACGCAAGAAAATAAAAGAAATGAAATACAAAAATTAAGGAGTCCCTACAAAAAGCATAAAATAAAAAATTAAATAAAAATTTTAAAAAACCCCCGACACAAAAAAACAATAAAATCAAGACCGCGCTTTAGGTCATGTAGTATTTAATGAAATAGGTAGAAGTAAGAAGAAGGTTACAGTAGGTCACAGGTAAAGGTCTATTATATTAAGCAGTCTACACACGAAACCCGCCGACATGATGACCCGCCGACATGCTCGGGTACAAGTCGCCACACGATTCTTTTGAAATAAAGCCGCCGACATCAAGTCGGCTGTGTCGGCGGGTGGGTTTGGTGTGTAGACTGCTTTACAGGCGAATGCTACCGGTGGGGAAACGCCTTTACTTTATCACGATCAGTACAATTCACCTGTTTCACAAACTCTATTACCCTTCCCTTTTGTCTATTCTCCCCTCTTGTGACGTCACAAGTTGTTTCCGCGACACTGCGAGCGCGACACATGTCATCTCGTTCTCAGGGAAGACGAGATACTTATTGTGAACACGTGTCTTTTGTTTTGTTGGAGAAATTTTCTACATGTGCGTGTTGCTTGTATGTTTTTAACCGACTTTAACAAAGGAGGAGGTTATGTGTTCGATGACTTGGTTTTGTCGTCTATTCTGTAGAAACTCGCAGCGTGCGCTGTCATTCTACCTGATCTAGGGATTGACAGTTTTGACAACTCATTTCGAACTCACTTCACCTGTAGTCCGACTTTTAATTAGCTGCAGTAAAATGACACTTCCTACTGTCATTTCGTTAAAAAATGTTGCCACACTATCTCTACTAGTGATGTGATTAAAACGCAATGAAACATCGTTTTAATTTATGTATTCGAAATTGACCAATTTTGATTTAACCTTAAACAATCAAATATTCTTTGTATTGATCGGATAAAAGTATATGTTGTAGTTTCAAATCAGCGTTTAAACATGCTCTACTAAAAATATTTTTTTTGCAATCGTTTACTCTAAAACTATACGGATCTAAGAAATCAATTTTTTTAAAATAAATTATAGTTCTCATTAGGAATAACGTTTACTACACAGGATTCGCAAAATGCCAAAAACCACAAAAATAAGAATATTTAAAAGATAAATGTTTGTAATTAGAATTAATGCTTTTTATTATAAATCCAATCCGATCGATGTGATGACAAAACAATAATTATAGTCATTGCTCAATGTTTTCGTTGTAAACTTATATCATCCTGTATTTCAATTTTCATTATAAATATCAACTTCTAATAATACATAATTATCCCCTTTTATAAAATCAATTTAACATGTATCGATTTTGAAATTTGAACTGAATGTTACTTGAATGAATCGATTATTTTGCCACATCACTATTAAATTTCGTTAAAAAGTGGTAACACATAAGCTGTAATTTTACTGCAGCTAATTAAAAGTCCGACTGTAAGTTTTCACTGACAGATTGTCACAGAATAATATGATACTTTTTTTTTTTTTATTCTTAGTCGCTTTTCCTACTTTTAGGGTTCCGTTGCCAAATGGCAAAAAACGGAACCCTTATAGATTCGTCATGTCTGTCTGTCTGTCTGTCCGTCCGTCCGTCCGTATGTCACAGCCACTTTTCTCCGAAACTATAAGCACTATACTGTTGAAACTTGGTAAGTTGATGTATTCTGTGAACCGCATTAAGATTTTCACACAAAAATAGAAAAAAAAACAATAAATTTTGGGCTTCCCCATACTTAGAACTGAAACTTAAAAATTTTTTTTTCGTCAAACCCATACGTGTGGGGTATCTATGGATAGGTCTTCAAAAATGATATTGAGGTTTCTAATATCATTTTTTTCTAAACTGAATAGTTTGCGCGAGAGACACTTCCAAAGTTGTAAAATGTGTGTCCCCCCCCCCCCGTAACTTTTAAAATAAGAGAATGATAAAACTAAAAAAAATATATGATGTACAATACCATATAAACTTCCACCGATAATTGGTTTGAACGAGATCTAGTAAGTAGTTTTTTTTTAATACGTCATAAATCGTAAACCGCAATTTACATTTTATTCAATCAACTCAAATATGAAAAAAAAACATTTAATTTCATAAACATAAACCTTGTTAATACCAAAACCATAAACCCGGATGTTACGGAACCCTCGGTGCGCGAGTCCGACTCGCTCTTGCCCGGTTTTTTATTTTAAAGTTTCTTTTGTAACTAATTATTGTAATGGATTACCTAGTTCCGGTAATAGACGGAATTTCCCTTCTTTCTTTACATTCATGAATGCGTCCTTGCGAGAGTACCGTTATAAGAGGTTAATGCATATTAAATGACTTGCCTACAGTGCGTATAAAATCATATACTCGTCCGTAGAAATTATTTGGTTGGAGCACCGTTACTAGGGGGACATTATCGTCATTGCCATGGGAATAGTACCAAGACTTCATGTATGGAGAGAGATCTTTCTGAACAAACGAGTCTGTTCCGTTGGGTCTATAATAGTCTAGCAGCGCCCCGCGGTTTCACCCGCATAAATGCCGTGGGAATATCGGGATAAAAACTATCCTATGAATGCCCCGAATGCACTCTCTCTCTCTGCCAAATTTTATCGAAATCCGTTCAGTGGTTTAGGCGTGAAAAGGTAACATATAGACGGACACTAAGGTCCTTTCCGCGTGGACACGGTAGAGCATACGGTGGAGGTCTACCCACACCGCCGCGTCCTCACGGCGGCGATCGGCGGTGGCGATCTCTCGCGTCCGGCTCTAGTCCAGGCCATGGTAAGGAGCGAGAGTGCATGGGAGGCAGTCGTCTCCAGGGTTGGATTTTGTACGATAATTATAGTATTTATACTATAATTTCGCCCTTTGTACTATATACTATCCACATCTAAGGATAGTACGTTAAAAAACTATAATTTTAAGTTTGCTCCCGAATGCTTAGTTTTACGTCATATGAATATTTCGACCGTAGGTGTATCTGACCGAATTCTGATCTTGCGATGTTTTCTGTGTCGATGGCCGGAGATTACCTGATTATCCTCTGCAGTACACTTCTCTCTTTCCACTAATCTTGTTCCTTCCATTCCATTCGAAATTCAATCAAAGTAACAACAATCGTTAGCGAATTTTAGTGTAAAATAATACGTTTTTTTGTGTTTTAATTAAGGAAAATTGCAGTGATGGTCATGAAAATGACGATAGACCGGAAGTATCCACCCCAAAGAAAAAAATTCTGAGTAAAGTTTGCCTTAACTGATGTTGATTTTAATGACTATTATGTTAAATTAGAAATAATGAAAGTGTACTATAATTTTTGATAAAATACTATCCTTTTCATTTTTTTGTGCTATCTTTTTCAACGTACCTAAATCCAACCCTGGTCGTCTCCTTCTGCGAAGCAGTAATGCTCGCGAAGGAGGAGGCGGAGCGCGTGAAAGAGAGGCAATATTTGCGCCCTCACGCCCCTAGTCGCCGCAGGAGACGTCCTGGGCGTCGGGAATCGATAGCCGATTCCCGGCCACCGTAGCAATGGGCAGCTCGCCGTCCAGTAAGGACCAGCGCCCTAATTGCGTAACACACTATTACTATCAATTTGAATCATTTTGAAGCATATTTCTAATCCATTGCTCCATATGTTCAAAAAATGTGTCTGCTCAACAACGCAAATAATGCAATGAATGTTGTTGAACTGTCAAAATGAAACCCATTGCTACTGATAGTGTGTTACGCAATTACCCTGCAGGCCCGGGTCGACGGCGCGTTGTGTTCCACGCGCGCCTCAAAGAGATGTCAGCACTAACTGACAGGGTCCGCTAGGGCCGATGCCTGCCAGGGTCGCGGGTTGTTCGAAAGAGATACCGTGGCCCCTGGCACAGGCAACTGAAGGAGCACGGGTGGGTTGTACTCAGTAAACGTCTGACACGTCAGCTCCGCCCAGAGCTGGAGAAGTTATTTCAGAAATTCCAACGCAAAAAACCGGGCAAGAGGTAACTTCCGGGTTTATGCATAAGGTTTATGTTTATGAAATTAAATGTTTTTTTTTATTTTTGAGTTGATTGAATGAATGGTAAATTGCGGTTTACGATTTATGACGTATTAAAAAAAAAACCACTTACTAGATCTCGTTCAAACCAATTTTCGGTGGTAGTTTACATGGTAATGTACATCATATATTTTTTTTAGTTTTATCATTCTCTTATTTTAGAAGTTACAGGGGGGGGGGACGGGACACACATTTTATCACTTTGGAAGTGTCTCTCGCGCAAACTATTCAGTTTAGAAAAAAATGATATTAGAAACCTCAATATCATTTTTGAAGACCTACCAATAGATACCACACGTATGGGTATGATGAAAAAAAAAAAATTTGTGTTTCGGTTCTAAGTATGGGGAACCCTAAAAATTATTGTTTTTTTTTCTATTTTTGTGTGAAAATCTTGATGCGGTTCACAGAATACATCTACTTACCAAGATTCAACAGTATAGTTCTTATAGTTTCAGAGAAAAGTGGCTGTGACATACGGACGGACAGACAGACAGACAGACATGACGAATCTGTAAGGGTTCCGTTTTTGCCATTTGGCTACGGAACCCTAAAAAAGGGTCCGCTCCGCGTTGTAATCGCCTGTTCTACTCTATAAACAAACAGACTCCATATTAAACCAAGAAAAAATAGCACAAAGCACAACCCGAACGATAAGTCAATCTTACCGTTAACACAGCACTCGTAAAGTTTATCATAAGATCTAGTTGTTCCTTGATTAGTTACTTTACTTACTTTTCTAAGTAAATAACGAGTTTTATAATACCGTATTGTTTCACCCAACCTATTTCCATGCTCATTTGTATTTATAATTAAAGTATTAATTGCAAATTGTAATGCTTTCATATTTTTAGGGTTCTGTTAATAATAATGAGATTTTTTTTAAGGACCACTAACCTCATGTCCTCGTGTCCTTATCCCATTCCAATAATTTTGGATCTCAAATGAAATCAAAAGTCATTTATTCATCATTATATAAAAGCGCATAAAAAAATTAAAATAGCTTCTAACAACGAATAAAAAGCAAAATATATTCTGGAATATTAATAAATATAGTGTATTTACAATATTTAAAATTAAGTAAAGATGGACTGTGCGATCTGTAACCACACGACGGAGGGCTGCGCCTGCATAAAGTGCAGCGTATGTGCGTCACAGTTCCACCTGGAGTGTGTGAACAGCGACCACCTGGTGCCCAACACAAACAGCTGGCGATGCTGTCGATGCGAGTCACTTAGAGCCGCTGCCACACCAGCCAAGATCGAAACAGGTGTCCGTGCGTAGAATGTAACTTTTTGTCGAAATGGTAAATTGATTGTGAACCCTCCATCGTGGCATATTTGGTAATAAAAGTGTGTATTGTTGTTGTTGTTGTTGTTGAAATTAGCCTGAGAATCAGCACTTTTTGAACGTCAAAGACAGTCCCCCAAAACGTCTACCCTTCACCACTTCCTAGTGCATTAGTTGGGGAGAAGACCTTTCGCAAAAACTCTTCAGCAATTTAACGTAGCATATCTTTTTCCATACATCCCTATATTCAGTTGTCATTGGTTGAATTCATCAAATGACCTCTCCCGCTCTGGGCGGAGCGGAAGAGAGTGTCAGACTAAAACCACACCCGTGTTCCTTCAGTTGCCTGTGCCAGGGGCCACGGTATCTCTTTCGAACAACCCGCGACCCTGGCAGGCATCGGCCCTACCGGACCCTGTCATTTAGTGCTGACATCTCTTTGAGGCGCGCGTCGAACACAACGCGCCGTCGACACGGGCCTGGTCCTTACCGGACGGCGAGCTGCCCATTGCTCGCCGTCCGCAAGCCCGCGCCTAGTCACCCCATTTCTTGCCATGTCATCTTATCACACAATCCATCCAATGGTTCTCTGGTCTTCCCCAATTCTTGGCGATGTGTTAGTAATTTTTAACCATAAGGCATCAAATACAGATAGTGTTATCCACGAAGACCCCCCCACTCTTCTTCCTAATCGGTTACAGTACAAGTGTGCAAATTTCCACTACTGTTTTGATTTTGTCGATACACACAGATTACTTTCATCTGCCTAGCCTTTTCCCAACTATGTTGGGGTCGGCTTCCAGTCTAACCGGATGCAGCTGAATAACTATTATTTAGTATTTTACATGGAGCGACTGCCTATCTGACCTCCACAACCCTGTTACTGGATAAACCGATACCCCTTGGTAAGACTGGTTGATAAACTTTCGGGCTTCTGACTACCCGTAACGACTGTCAAAGATCCACGAATGACAGCCGGGACCAACGGCTTAAAATGCTCTCCAAGGCACGGAGTGGTCACGGTATGTAAAGATGGTTACCTATCCACAGACCAACCGCGACAAGCGTAGCTTAACCTGATCGATCAACCTGTGCCGCTGTTATTATGTTGTCACGGGCACTCACACTTGTATTATAGAGGTCAGTGCACGGGGCCCTTAATAATACGCACTGATTACTTATTAGTGGGTAATTATAATTAGTGTGTATCTAAAAAACTAAAATACTAGCAGAATTAACAAGCAATAACCACTTAGGAGTCTTCGTAGAAGGCACTATCTGTACTTCATTTCATTACTTTTGACCGAAATTATAGCAAAAAAAAAATGCCGTTTGCTTAAATAAAAATGCCGTTCGCTTCTGTGATTACTTTTAAATTATTAGAGAAAATGATGACGTTGTCTGTTGGAAAAGTGTCGGCGATAGTATCATTAGGGCGCAGAAACTTGCTCATAAGATACGGAACTCTCGGTAAATAGTTTGCACTCGTGTTTACCCATTTATCATTCTAGTCTTCGACAGATCGAGTCGGGGAGAAGGTAAATGACAGATAGGGTCATTTGTAGAAAGTAGTGTTATAGTTAGGACGTAGAGACCTGGAAAGATACTGTGTAAGTAACTCTTAAAACTATTGGAGAAAAAACGGTTAAGTACAAGTTGGCGCGAAAGTCCTCAGCCTTTCGGAAAATGCTATAATTATTGCAAATGGCGGCAAATGTCAATTCTACTTTGACATTTGTGAATTAGGTAAATAGATAAAAAGTACACATTAACAAGTCATGAAGAAGGCGGAATAATTATTTCCTCCTTCATCCTTAGGAGTCAAGCTTTTTGCACGACTCCTAAGGATCATATCATGATGTTAAAAAGCCTATAGTCTTCCTTAAGAATTAGGCTAACATAAGCAAAAAGAATTTTCAAATCCGACCAGTAAGTTCCAGAGATTTACTGCCTTCAAAAAAAAAACAAATTCTTCAGTTTTATTATTAGTATTATAGATTTTGATCTTCATGCATCCTAAGCCACTATTACGAATATCATTAAGCTAAAAGCATTTATTTATAGTAAAACAAAACTTACCTACTTCAATAACGTATACTCGTAAAAGCATTTTTCTTTGTTTCTTATAATATCAACCACAACAATGTCCCAGTTATTTTTTATATCCGCGCTACAATTATAACTCATTCGTTCCAGCTAACATGGAGTACCATTCAATTAATTCAATACCTTGTTTATTAATAGCAGGAAAAACACTACCCTGCAACCACCCCTTGGCGGCCATTTTTGATGACGTAATTGTTGTCACTCAGTTGCTAAGCAGCCATTGATCGCGGTCATTCACCCGCATAGCTTGTATAATAAAAAGTTAATAACTCGATACATAATATAACTAGTATTTCAAGTCACCCAATCATAGAAGTTATTACCGAAGTAACAGGTTTCGTAATAAGGTATTTTTCGTTTCTGCAATGTGTCTGGCTGGTTGGACGAATTTTTTTTTGTCATTAGAACGTTGCATTATTTTTGGCGGTTATTTTGATGCTGTCAAAATATTCCATGGATTGTGTTCATAGCTTAGATAAAGAAAAGTATAGACGGCGGGTAGCTCCATTTCATTTCCACAAGAATGGGATAAAGTATTGAGTTATTATAAGTAACAGAAAAGGATAAAGCTATAATATTTCCGTCTCTCAGTGCGTGCCAGTTTTTTCAAGGCAGCTACTTATGTAGCTCATGTTAGTTTTTAGGGTTCCGTACCCAAAGGGTAAAAACGGGACCCTATTACTAAGACTTCGCTGTCTGTCCGTCTGTCCGTCTGTCCGTCTGTCTGTCTGTCTGTCACCAGGCTGTATCTCAAGAACCGCGATAGCTAGACAGTTGAAATTTTCACAGATGATGTATTTCTGTTGCCGCTATAACAACAAATACTAAAAACAAAATAAAATAAATATTTAAGGGGGGCTCCCATACAACAAACGCGATTTTTTTGCTCTTTTTTGCTCGATATCAAAAATGGCAACAGGTAGGCACTTGAAATATTCACAAAATACTCAATTGTATTTTAACTTTAATAATAAATAATAAAATTAAAATAAAATAAATATTTAAGGGGGGCTACCATACAACAAACATGTTTTTTTCGGCGTTTTTGCCTTGTGGTACGGAACCCTTCGTGTGCGAGTCCGACTCGCTCTTGGCCAGTTTTTCTGTCATGTGTGGCCACGCTACCCGATACTCTATAGCAGGGGTGGCCAACTTGGTTAGACCCAAGATCTGCTGTTCACTGACGACACCCTGTGCGATCTACCAATTACATAGGTACTTCTTGAAATCTTTTATGAAACAGCATAGTTCAGTACACAATTATGTAATATTTTGAGAAAATATAAAACTGAAAATTATTCTTAGCAACTACTTCTTTATATTAATGTGAGCATGGCGTTTGAGCATCTTTCGCTAAATTAGCAAAATCAGATTTGCAGTTGAAAATATTTTTTTGTCTTGCCACGATGGACTGGACTAATAGTCGCGATCGACCGGTTGGCCACCCCTGCTCTATAGCTTTCTTACTCTAAAGGTGAATATAGACTAGAGCATTTTATCGAGCATTTCTGTGTAATGTAACGTTCTTATAATGGTACAATACAGGTAAAAGCTCAGTTTCCAAAGCATTTCCATGTAATGTAACGTTCCTGCGAATGCCCGGCGTAATGCTCACAGCGAGTGTGCATTTACCGGTAACATTTCGTTGTACCTTGCGTTCATTCTTCAACACCACCACCAACGTCGCATCACCCCGCACCCGCGCGTCGCCCGCGCTCGTGCAAAGGCTCGACGAAATGTTACACCAATACGATCGTTGGTTTGTGCAATTATTGTTGTAACAAAAGGGCGAGCATGCTCGACGTCTGGGGCCCTAGTCTGCTATTTTTATAAATTCGTCATTCCAACACGATCCCACTACCATCCCATTGTCATTTTGCTAAAAGTTCGTAATCTGCTAAATTCATAATGGTTGATCATTGGTCGGTCAATGGCACAGGAATTATACGACACTCGTAACGAATTAAAAGCTATGAGTGCACAATGACGTTCTAATGGTAGGTTACTGATCAAAGGAACTGTCAAAATTTTTGCAGATTACCGCGTAAGTCAGTAATTCTTTTTTCAATACGTACGAGATTACCATTCTATGCCATTTCTTTCAATGGAGTGTCAGTGGTTGACCATTGGAAAGTCTGACGCCATTTTATTAGTAGATTACCAAACTTGTCAAAATCAACAATTATGAAATCAATGACAGACCATTCTGACACTATTGTAATAGCAGACTTGAGGCCCTGGTTCGTGAAGGGTGATACACTAGAACATATTATAGAGCGGCTCGTTGTTCTGTTACAAGTAAATGCTCAAGTCTATACTCACCTTAAGGTTCTTAAAGTGCTTTTAGGATATTTTGGTTCTTGAATGACATTGAAAAGAGGGCGTTGCGGGTAAACATTTGTGAAATTGTCACAGAAATTGTTTTGAAATACAATATGGCGGCGTTAGTTCGATTTAGTCAAGATCCTTGTAGCCTTGTGGCGATGATCGATCACTTGCCATCGCGGTCATTCAAGGAGGCTTCGGCTTGTTCGCCATTCAAAACTATATCTAAACTAATATTATAAAGAGGAAAGCTTTGATTTTTTACTTGTGTTTGTTTTTACGTTTTCGTGCTAAAACGGCTAAACGGATTTGGATGAAATTTGGCACGTGGGTAAGACCATGACCTGCATTAGAACATATGATACTTTTTATCCCGATATTCCCACGGGATCGAGACTTATACGAGTGAAATCGCGGGGTACAGCTAGTCTAGTACTCTATAAAATTATTAATTAACCTACTTCGATTCTGCATTGTTATGCCATCATTAATAATCTAGAAACGTTTCATTATCTTGCCTAAGCATTTCGTGATTAAACTATTAATATAAAAACTGGCCAAGTGCGAGTCGGACTCGCACACGAAGGGTTCCGTAATTCCGTACCACAAGGCAAAAACGCCGAAAAAAACACGTTTGTTGTATGGGAGCCCCCCTTAAATGTTTATTTTATTTTAATTTTATTATTTATTAAAGCAAAAATACAACTGAGTATTTTGTGAATATTTCTGTTGCCATTATTGATATCGAGCAAAAAAGGCAAAAAAAATCGCGTTTGTTGTATGAGAGCCCCCCTTAAATATTTATTTTGTTTTGTTTTTAGTTTTTGTTGTTATAGCGGCAACAGAAATACATAATTTGTAAAAATTTCAACTGTCTAGCTCTCGCGGTTCTTGAGATACAGCCTGATGACAGACAGACGGACGGACGGACAGACAGCGAAGTCTTAGTAATAGGGTCCCGTTTTTACCCTTTGGGTACGGAACACTAAAAATGACAAAGTATTCTTAAGTAATTAATTTTGTAATCATTATCATCATCATTTCAGCTGAAAGACGTCCACTGCTGGACATAGGCCTCCCCCAAAGGGGGGGTTTGCCATAATCGCCTCGCTTGGCAGGCGGGTTGGCGATCGCAGTATGGTATGGTGCCCATTCTCCGGTACGCCCCTTAGTCGCCTTTTATGACACCCACGGGAAGTATGGGGTCACCACCCCATACTTCCCTATTCTTTAAGTCCGGCACCACACAGACTAATAATTAATAATAATTTTGTAATAATTAATGTTAATTACTTTGCATACCTTGTATTGTATACAATCAAGTATTTTCTAACTGAACAGACAGCTGTGCTGCTGGGGAGTTTGATGCGCCACTTCTTCTCTCCAGCAAAAGCACTAGGATGTGGTGAAGGGAGGGGCCCGTTTTGGGGGACTGTCTTTTGTAATTTTAACGTTCGAAAAACGCTGATTCTGAGCCTCATCATCTGCTTTCCCAACTATGTTGGGGTCGGCTTCCAGTCTAACAGGATGCAGCTGAATACCAGTATTTTACATGGAGCGACTGCCTCTCTGACCTTTACAACCCAGTTACTGGGTAATACGATACCCCTTGGTAAGACTGGTTGTCAGACTTTCGGGCTTCTGACTACCCGTTACGACTGTCAAAGATCCACGAATGACAGCCGGGACTAACGGCTTAACGTGCTTTCCGAGGCACGGAGGGGTCACGGTATGTAAAGAGTTTGAATAAATGACTTTTGATTTTGAATACATTAAATTGATGTGTCTCGATATTAAATAATTGCAATAGTGTCTAGTCGTTTCCACTATTATAAGTAATTTCCTATTATCGAAAATATTTAATTTACGAGATTAATAGATACCTACCTAAGAAGGGGCCCGTGGCTAAATAATAACAGCCACACAGGTCGATCGATCAGGTTAAGCTACGCTTGCCGCGGTTGTTCTGTGGATGGGTATCCATCTTTACCTCTTAAGAGATTGTTAATGTTTAACCAATAACCCTGTACATGATATTCTACAGGATATAATTATGCTAGGTAGATAGTGTGTAGAAAACATAATACAACTAATTTGATACGATAGAAAAAAATCATGAAGATACCTATAATAATAATAATAATCGTTTATTTCAGGCATTAGCACCCATAAAATTAAAATTGAAAACTTAGACTAAAAATAAAATAAAACTTATACTAAAAACATAAACATTTCACACCAGAGAAGCCAAAACACAAAGAATTACAATTATTTTGTCTCCCTCAGTACATGCACCGCATAAAACACAGCTTTTACTATAACATTTTTACTTGCCACCACACGTGAAAAGAACGACGCCCTGAGCTTCCTCATGAGCGCAAAGAAGTCGGTAACTCCGCTCTCAGCAAACATCTCAGTCGCACTACACCGCCAGGGCAGGTTGAGCATGACCCGAAACGCGTTATTATATTGTACACGAAGAGTGTTGTATGCACTCTTCGTGTACTTGTACCAAAGTTGACTGGTGTAGAACGACTGACAGTAAGCCTGGAACAGTTACCTTTACTTGCTTCAAATAAAAACTTTCTTTTTACAATAAAAACCATAAGTACTAATATACATACAATCAATCTGATTTCTTGTCAGATTATTCTACAAGCAACATACTAAAACACTAGGTAGTGTTTTAATTTTTTGGTCAAAACAATAGATTTTTTGTAATTAGATAATTGCTTCATATTTTGCAATAAATTACCAGCGTTGTGTCATCGCGCTTCTCTTTCTTTTCTATGCAGTCCGACAGTGACCGCGCTTTAGGTCATGTCATCATCATCATCATCTGCCTGCCTTTCCCCAACTATGTTGGGGTTGGCTTCCAGTCTAACCGGATGCAGCTGAATACCAGTATTTTACATGGAGCGCCTGCGACTGCTTTAGGTCATGTAAGCCTGGCGAAATGTGGAGGTACTAAAACCCTTCGAGTAATACCGACTAAAGGGTGACATGCGCCCTCTGTAAAACAAAAGTAATCTCTTTGAAACTTTAAAAGTATTCCCTCCTTGCGATTCCTCCTTCGCTACTACGCGACCTCATTATCGTACAGCGTAAAGCCCGTCACAGACGTAGCTATAAATATATATTAATATATCGAGATATATATTGTAACTAGCTTTTGCCCGCGGCTTCGCTCGCGTTAAGTATTATTTTAAAAAAAACTAATACATTTCGCCATCATCCCTTATTTTATCCCCATGGGGGTTGAATTTATCAAAATCCTTTCTTAGAGGATGCCTACGTCATAGTAGCTATATGCATGCAAAGTCTTAGCCCGATCGGTTTAAAATTGACAAAGTTTCATACAAAGTTTCATACCCTATTTTATCCCCTTGGGGGTAGAATTTATCAAAATCCTTTCTTAGCGGATGCCTACGTCATAACATCTACCTGCATGCCCAGCCCGATCCCTCCAGTGGTTTGGGCTGTGCGTTGATAGATCACTATGTCAGTCAGTCAGTCAGTCACCTTTGAGTTTTATATATTTAGATATAGCAAGCTACCACGGAGCTATACTACATATAATATATATTTTGCCCTCACTCGGCCTGCGGTCGTCCTATGCCAAAATATACCGAGATATAGTATATTTCGACATATAAAGTATGTTGGGGTAAGATCGCCAATGGTATAAGACCGAATGAATCAAATTCCCACCTAATGTGGCAATGTTTTTTAATGCAGTAATAAACATTGGTGTTCTCCATCATTATTGTTATTCTGCTACGACGAAGATCAGAGCAAAATTTAATTTTGCAGGCAAATAATTTGATTCCTACGGTCTTACCCCAGCAACGAACTTACCCCAACATACCTTATTGGGTGACGTCATAGAAATACAGCGCCCCGCGGTTTCACCCGCATAAGTGTCGATCCCGTGGGAATATCGGGATAAAAACTATCCTATGTCCTTTCCTGGGTCTCAAACTATCTCTATACCAAATTTCATCTAAATCGGTTCATCGGTTTAAACTTGAAGAGGTAACAGACAGACACACTTTTGCATTTATAATATTACTAGCAGCGCTCCGCGGTTTCACCCGCATAAGTGTGGATCCCGTGGGAATATCGGGATAAAAAGTAGCCAATATGTTAATCCAGGGTGTCAGCTACCTCCAAACAAAGTTTTATTAAAATTGGTCCAGCCCTTTGAGTGTGAAGAAGTAACAAAGATATAAATACACACACATACACACACTCACAAACTATCGCCTTTATAATATTAGTGTGATATCTGATGTGCCTTTGGTAAACTCAACCCTGAGATGAATAATGTGTTACACAATTATCGTACTGGTCAATTTCCTGCGAAGTTTTTCCATTTATCTCGTCTGTTACACGTCCGTGGTACAAGTAAAAGTCTGTGGCAATTTGCACGCGGCCGAGCGTAGCCACAGATAACTACACAGCTATTGAAATCAGCCGGCGAATTGAAAATACACGTCAGTATAATGCGAGCGGATGCCTCGAGTGCCTATAGACTATACAGGGTTATTGGTAAAACATTAACAACCTCTTAAGAGGTCATTGTACTCATCATTATGAAAAACTTTTACTATGGGACCAAACCTGAAATCGCGAAAAAAAATTAGGCTTTTCCCTACATTTATGTTCGTATATAACTCGTCAAAATGTAGGGAACAGCTGATTTTTTTTTTACTTCACCTAAGTTTTTACGGTGAGATAGTTACAGAATTGCACTGCTGCACTCTGATTGCGTAATACACTATCGGTCTCATTTCGAAGGATAATGCCAATTCATTGCTTCTTATGTTCGAAAAAATTGTCTGCTCAACGACGTAATGCAATTAGTGTTGTTGAACTGTCAAACCGAAAGCCATTCCTACTGTTAGGGTGAAGCCAGACGAGCGTAACTTTTTGAGCTGTGAGTCGCGTAATTTCAGTCGCGTAAATTCGGTTTCATACAAAAAACCTGTTTCGTTCACACGGCGACGCAAAATGAGTTGTCTGCCATAATTGAAGTCGAACAACGGCTAAAGACAAGGCTGTCTGTGGAATTTATCAGAAAAGTCGTATAGTGGATTCACCCAGCATAATTTTCTATCATCATCTTCTGTCTTCGCTATAATTATGCTTCGTAAATACACAACGTTTTTATTATATCCATTGCACTACACAAACACCCAGTACAAGCGTTGAAAAGCAACTGAATAAATTACGCTCGTCTGGCGGCCCAACAGAATTTCTGCCGAGCAGAAATTACGCGACCGAAATTACGCGACTCACAACTCAAAAAATTACGCTCGTCTGTCTTCACCCTTAGGGGCCGTCTCAACGAGCGAGAGAATCGCGGCGATATTATCGTCGTGCCACGTACTTCTATACACTCTCTTAGAACGTGTCTCCACACTGCGATCTCATCGCGGCGAAAATTTGATGGCACCGCGAGACTGTCGCCGCGATTCTCTCGCTCGTGGAGACGGCTCCTTAGCGTGTTAACCAGATAAAGTATAAAAAGACGATCGAACTTGGTTCGGGCCGAACCACGAACATGGTGCGCTCCGAACCATATTCACTCGTGTGGTGCACGGTCCGAACCAGCCGTACCGATATTAATAATAATAATGTCCGGCGGACCGTGCACCACACGAGCGAATATGGTTCGGAGCGCACCATGTTCGTGGTTCGGCCCAAACCAAGTTCGATCGTCTGTTTATACTTTTATCCCGCCGTATGTTTCCATCAAAATAGACACGTTTTATTACAAGTAGTTTTGTATGAGCAAACATTTTCAATTCTCACCGTTACGCGTGCTTCGGTCATGTCTCTCGTAGTCACCAGACGTTTTGCATAAAAAACTGCACTTTTTTGTGTGTACTTTTAATGCCAATCAGTTCTCCCCACTTTAACGGTTTTTTGATGACTGAGAATTTTATTAATCATTTTGAAAGTTTTATGTGGTGATCACGTCATCATCTGCCTAGCCTTTTCCCAACTATGTTGGGGTCGGCTTCCAGTCTAAC
This sequence comes from Mesoligia furuncula, assembly GCA_916614155.1. Lineage (NCBI taxonomy): Eukaryota > Metazoa > Arthropoda > Insecta > Lepidoptera > Noctuidae > Mesoligia > Mesoligia furuncula. The sequence continues at coordinate 13,456,581 of OU744819.1, forward strand.
CGGATGCAGCTGAATACCAGTATTTTACATGGAGCGACTGCCTATCTGACCTATGTGGTGATCACGTATTGATGGGAAATAGGAATGTCAGGAGAATAGAGATGCCAATCAAGCATCAAGTTTAATTAAACAAAATATACGCGTCGACTTGAAAACCTCGTACTTTTTGTCGTCGGTTAAAAATTAAAAATGATTGAACCCTGGCTTGACACTTCTTGAAATCTTTTTTCACTAAAACACGGTGTCTGAAAGGTTAATTCATCATTGCAAGACCTCATATACCCCAATTAGAGTATTGAATTAAGGTGAATGGATAGTGGTAGACCGCGAAATTCAAATTTTCTTACTTAGCCTTACTTTACGCATTTAAAATTGAGTCTTATAGCCTTGGAATAAGATTTCATTTTCTTTGCCTCAATCGGCGGTCAGTATAGCAAAATACATAATTTTTGAAAAATATACCTATATTAAACGTTACTGAAACCGATCCAATAGTCAACTATGAACAAACTACTTCCAGGACTTGCGTTTATTCTGTTACACCTTGTATATAACACTAGCTTCTGCCCGCGACTTCGTCCGCGTGTAATTTCTTGTTCCCCGACCCACCCCGTCGCATCGCATCGCCCGCCCGCGCTATTACTTCGTTTTTGCTTAGCGTTCTTTCTGCCTTTTCTTATTTTTGCTCGGCTCCTAAGAGTCATAGCGTGATGTTAAATAGCCTATAGCCTTCCTTAAGAATTGAGCTATCAAATGCAAAAAGAATTTTTCAAATCCGACTGACGGTTCCGGAGATTACCCCCTACATACAAACTTACAAACATTTTAAGTGACGTATAGATACATTTCTTCCCGATGTTTGTAACGTTTAAGATAAACTTAGAAAATATAAAACAATACCAGACTTTGTTTTGTCTGATAACACAGCATTTTACTTCCAATCCAACTGAAATCAACAACCAACAAAAACAAAGTGAAACAACTATAAATAACATTCAATTGCTTTCAAGCGTATTTACGTTCGTCTGCGCTCGCGCATCGCCGGTTATTTTTGATGCAGTTCACCGCGGTTTGGGACAAAGAGGGGCTATTTCTGTGCCAACGGATGCCGCGCACCCATCCTTGGTATAGACGGAATTAATGATAAGTCAGCGGAAAACAAAGTTAAAAATTACAGAACGTGGTTTTAAATCCCATCTTTGATTTTAATGAAAATTAAGCTAAGAAAGAAAATAACCTCCTTTGTTGAAGTCGGTAAAAAATAGAACGTCATACAATCACTACCTTCCGCCCGCGGCTTCGTCCGCGAGGTATGTCGATTAAAACTATCCTATGTCCTTACCCAGGATGCAATCTATCTCTGCCAAATTTCATCTAAATCCGTTCAGTGGTTTAGGCGTGAAAAGGTAACATAGACAGACACGGAGTTACTTTCGAATTTATAATATTAGTATGGATAAAGTTGTCGTCATTATGAAGTTCATGAATTATTTGACAGCTATTCTATTTGCGGTGTTACCAATGATAAATGATTTATTTTCTGTAAGTAGGTTTGTACAAACACTTACACGTCAATCATATTTTTTTAAACTAGATGAAGTCAGCGGTTCTTACCTGACTACTCTGAGAAGAAAGGCCGAAACAAACTCAGAGGTCACAGTCTCTTTTAAGAGCCTGTACTACCTCAGTTAAAGTTCACTCTTTATCTCGCTCGCACGATACTGCTCGCGGACTGTGTGAGAGCGAGACAGAGTGCGGTGCTGGGCGGAAGGCAGCGCCAATAGTTTAGGTATTTGCTTTTTACGGTGAAAATAAAGGTAATATAAAAAAACTAAATAACTTAAGACCTGCTTTATAGTTAGTTCAGTTAGTATGCAAAGTTTCATGATCTAATTTGAAGTATTTTTTTACCATACTATACTGCGATCGCCAACCCGCCTGCCAAGCGTGGCGATTATGGCAAACCCCCCCCCTTTAGGGGGGAAAATAAAGGTAATTTAAAAAAACTAAATAACTTAAGACCTGCTTTATAGTTAGTTCAGTTAGTATGCAAAGTTTCATGATCTAATTTGAAGTATTTTTTTAATACCAGCGGTTTATTGTTCAATTTGGAGGTAACTTTGGATTTTTTTTCTATCGAGAATATTTTATGGAATCGTGTTTTCGGCTAACATAGTACCTAGCATTAATCCTCAACTTTACCATATATTTATTTCAAAATTAATGCTGCGGTATTTTCGACATAACGGAGGATCATGCTAAGCCATTTGAGGTAGTATAGACTCTTAAAGTCCAGACATAATCTTGGTCAGGTTATATGAAGACCATGTAGATCGTTGTCTGAGGTGGTCTTTTGAGGAAGGAACCTGATTGAGAGGACCTGTCCAGTCAGTGCACGCATTGCACGCTCACGTACTCTTATTCACCAACTCTCAGAATGCACCCTCACTCTCAATCACGGTGAGCTGAAACTTTTAAAGAAATGGAACAAAAGATAGACACAAGACTATCAAAGTTTAAAGCATTCATTTCAATTACTCTTATAACTTTTGAACTGTCAAAAAGTTGGTCAGATAGTTAGACAGAAAGTTGAAACTAGCTGCCCGTCCCAACTAAAGGCTCCTTCAAACAGGCGCGACACGCGTAAAATCGCGCGCGACACAAATGCAACGCAAGTCGCGTAACGAGCGGTGCCTTTATTTATTTATTAAAACTTTATGCAGAAGTAAAAACTGTACAAAGGCGGACTTAATGCTTTGGGCATTTTCTACCAGTCTACCTTATGGTGATGCAGAGATACAGTAGGGGCAATACCAGAAAACAACTTAGAAAAAAAAATTATAACTAGAATATAAGAATAAATAAGTACATATATACATACATACAACAAAATATAAAACAAAAAAAAAAAGTTATGAGTGATAAAGAAGAAAACCTACAACAACTTAATTCTGAGACGTTTCTGCCAACTTCTTGTGTGTGTGTTCTCGAGCTTTCACTTTAAATGTGAACTGATCGGTAACCGTCCTGATATTCCTTTCCTTTGTGTCGCGCGCGATTATATCGCGTGTCGCGCCTCTTTGTAGGAGCCTTAACGTGTAGCTAACCTATACAAAAGACCAGCGGTAATTGCGTATCAGTAGCAATGGCTTCCATTTTGATTTGACAGTTCAACAACATACATTGCGTTATTTACGCTGTTGAGCAGACAAATTTTTCGTACATATGAAGCAATGGATTAGCAACATCCTTCAAAATGATTCAAATTGAGATTGATAGTGTGTTACACATGTAGGTTTAGGGTTCTGTTGACCAGTATTAATGTGTACAGACGCCAGCACATCAAGCTACTCCAATCTGTCAAATTTATTCAATAGATTTTCAACTTTATCCCTACAGCATAAGGTTCAAGGTTGATTGGGAAAATTTGACAGTTTCGGGAAGCTTGATGTGCTGGTGTCTGCACCTTCTACCTTAATTATACAGGATTTTTTTTACGTAACAAAATAACTTAAAACAATAATGTATTTCGTTACATATAATATGAACTTCATGCTTGTTACAGCTGTGTCGGATTTAATTTGTCATACATGTGTATAATAACATGTTCAAAAACACTAAACAGCTGTTTAGCATGATTTTGTAGTATTATGTTTTACTCAACGTTATTTTTATTATAAGCGAAACCTGAACATAGTTTGTTCAGAATAAGTAACTGAATCGATTCCAATAATTTTTACCCCATGTTATATTTTGTCCCAAAAATATTTAAAAAAGTTTAAGGTGACTAGTTGGCCCTTGGTAAGACTATATAATGATCTCACAGCTGGGAATCAGGCCTCGTCTTCAAGAGGGCGTGGGCTGGAATCCACCACGCGGGCCCTGGTAGATGTCACATGTCTTCGAAGTTTTGGTTGTAGGACATGCCGGTTTCCTCACGATGTTTTCCTTCACCGTTTTGAGAGCAGTGGTGATGAAATAATTTACACAAAGTAAAGCGCCTGGGTCCGAACCTACGACCCACAAATCGTAAGTCGCGGCAGTTAGCACTGGGCTCCACAGCTCTTACCATCATCATCTGCCTTTTCCCAACTATGTTGGGGTCGGCTTCCAGTCTAACCGGATGGAGCTGAATACCAGTATTTTACATGGAGCGACTGCCTATCTGACCTCCACAACCCAGTTACTGGGTAATACGATACCCCTTGGCAAGACTGGTTGTCAGGCTTTGGGGCTTCTGACTACCCGTAACGACTGTCAAAGATCCACGAATGACAGCCGGGATCAACGGCTTAACGTGCTTTCCGAGGCACGGAGGGGTCACGGTATGTATAGATGGCCACCCATCTATAGACCAACCGCGGCAAGCGCAGCTTAACCTGATCGATCGACCTGTGCGGTTGTTATTATTTAGCCACGGGCCCCTCGAGCACCACTGCTCTTACCATACAGTACCATAAATGTTACCATGCGGTATTTATTTTTGGGTTGCCGGATGCTCAAGTACCGTCAGAAGCTAACGGTTGATTGGTTAATTTAATTAACCTTATTTTTGTTGACCATCAGTATTTTGTCGTAAATTGTCAATGATGATACTTGATAGTAAATAACAAGGTCAGGTTTCAATTGATTTTATGTGGAGGACTTGTGGCTGAACAATAATAGCCGCACCTTGCCGCGGTCGATTGGTGGATGGGTGACCATTCATCTCATATCGAGAACCCATCTTCGCGATTTCAGGTTTGGTCCTATAGTAAAATTTGTTCATAATGATGAGTACAATGACCCTCTAGAGTTATGGGTTAATAGCTGCGGCACGCGGTTTCACTCGCGTAAATGTCGATCCCGTAGGAATATCGGGATAAAAAGTAGCCTATACAACAGAAATGCATCATCTGTGAAAATTTCAACTGTCTAGCTATCACGGTACATGAGATACAGCCTGGTGACAGACGGACAGTGGAGTCTTAGTAATAGGGTCCCGTTTTTACCCTTTGGGCACGGAACCCTAAAAACACGAATAGTATAGATAGTATATTACCCAGTTACTTGGTTGGGTAGATCAGGTAGACAGTCGCTCCATGTAAAATACTACCAGTATTTTCAGCTGCATCCGGTTAGACCTGATGACACCAACAAAATTGCGTAAAGGTTAGGCCTTGAATATTAATCTTTAGTCTTTACAAATATTATTAATTAATCTAAACCCGTTAGTCCCTTACATTTATCGTAAAAAGAAACTCCGTTAAAATTAATCACAAAATACCATCGCTACGTTACCTAAAAATCCCTGTACGGACATCAAAACAAACAGTTGAAGTTCAATCAACGCTACACTCTCCAATTTATTTTGCTATCGCTCCGCGCCACATGTTCGTGAGAACGCTGGCTGGGACATACAAATAAACACAAACGTTTCAGAGTCAACGCTCTGGTGTGAATGGTTTTAGAGGTAGGTAGAGATGGAGGTTAAATTAAACTTTTATTAATATAGGGGTAAAGGATAAATGATTTTATTTTTGTAAGTAGGTTTGTACAAACACTTTTACACGTCAATCATGTTGTTTAGGGTTCCGTACCCAAAGGGTAAAAACGGGGCCCTATTACTAAGACTTCGCTGTCCGTCTGTCCGTCCGTCTGTCTGTCACCAGGCTGTATCTCAAGAACCGCGGTAGCTAGACAGTTGAAATTTTCACAAATTATGTATTTCTGTTGCCGCTATAACAACAAATACTAAAAATAAAATAAATATTTAAGGGGGGCTCGCATACAACAAACGTGTTTTTTTGGTACGGAACCCTTCGTGTGCGAGTCCGACTCGCACTTGGCCAGTTTTTTTAAAACTAGACGACCCCATCAAGTTTGTTTCCTATCTGACTACTCTGAGAAGAAAGGCCGAAACAAATTCAGAAGTCACAGTGACTTTTAAAGTCCAGACATAATCTTTGAAGACCATGTAGATCGATGTCTGAGACGGTCTTTTGAGGAAAGAACCACACAGATTGAGAGGACCTGTCCAGTCAATGCACGCATTTGTCAGAAATAGTGCAGGTCAACTCAAGACTTGAGATGTCTGTGTGGTGCCGGACTTAAAGAATTGCACCATCCCTTACTTCCCGTGGGTGTCGTAAAAGGCGACTAAGGGTCTTACCGGAGAATGGGCAGCAGCGTTCTCTATTTATTCCACCATCATATCATACTGCGATCGCCAACCCGCCTGCCAAGCGTGGCGATTATGGCAAAACCCCCCCAAAATTGGGGGAGGCCTATGTCCAGCAGTGGACGTCTATCGGCTGAAACGACGACGACGAACTCAAGACTAAAAAGTGTCTAAATAATAAAAGCCGCACGGCCGGGTCGTTCAAGTTTTAGCTACGCTCGTCGCGGTCGGTTCGTGGATGGGTGACCATCCATTACATATCGAGACCCCTCCGTGCCTCGGAAAGCACGTTAAGCCGTTGGTCGCGGCTGTCATTCCTACGAATGACAGCCGCGACCAACGGCTTAAAGTTCAAGACCTACGTCTTGGACAGTTGTTTAAAATATTTATTCCTCAATGTTCATGATAGCACCTACCACTGTTTGTCTCTGCATCACCCAAAGGTTGACTGGTAGAAAATGCTTATGGCATTAAGTCCGCCTCTACATTTATGTGCTTGAAGTATTAAATAAGTAAATAACGGTTGTAGCCCAGTAGGTCTGACAACTAGTCTTGCCAAGTGGTATCGTGTTACTCAGGAACTGTGGAGGTCAGACAGGCATTCGCTTCATGTAAAATACTGGTGCAAAACAAATGATGATGAATCAGTTGAAACGTAGATTGACCGCTTATTTTTAAACTATTTTTTTATACTGTGGTATCAATTTCTTCTTTCTTTCTTTTATCTCTCTCTCTCAAGCCTCAAGTCCGGCCATTTAATTAATTAATGTATTCGTTCAAAAGTTTCCCTCTTAATCTACTTCATTACGGGGTAGCAACAGAATACAATTAGCCAAGTATAACAGACAGTAGCGGCCAACGGGCCAACTACAAAACTTCCACACAGAATTGTTAATCTTTACAACTTACCAAGATCTTAGATGAGAGAATTCAGAGACTTCAGAATTGTCTCTGGGATGGCAATGCGTCTGCGATGACAGATGTAGATGACGCGACAGTCGCCACCAAGGGCGGGTTGTTGACGTCGGGTATACGTCAAAAATGGCGCTATCTATCATCATCGCAGCATCATGTGTGCTTGTGTGACGTGATGTGTGCCCTAACAGGCATTGCACAGAGGGGGCTCCGGATTAGTCTCTTGAAAGATAACGGTGCCCCCCTTCCATAGTGCAGATGGTGACCACCGTGAGGTAAAAATCCCACACTCCCTGGTTTTATCCCCAAAGACCAGGCCCCTTGCGAAGGTTTCCCCCCGAGAACAAAAAAAAAAGGTACATAATAAGAAGTTACTCTCAATATTTTTTGCAAAAACCTTAGTTTACTTACCTTCCATTCTATTTTTACTCCCAAGCAAACACACCGTAAATAATAAGAAGGTAAAATAACCAACTCACATCTGACCTTTTTGTATAAAAAATATATAACCTCAAAAAATATTTCCCGCCAATTTGATGCGCCATCTTTCATAGACAGAGAACCAGGTAGGGATTGACCTCGTGGCCCGTCTTTAAACTAGGGTTGTACCGACAAATTACGGTTTACGGTTTTTATAAGACTGCCTTATGAGATTTTTTATAGGTAGGTTATTAGGTTAAGAGCGTTTACGCCGTACGACATTTCATACAAACTTTCAAGCCCTTATTTTTCGAAATGAATGAACTGATTTTAATGAAAGTTCATACACATAAGCACGATACAAAGGTCTAAAAAGTTAGTAGAAAACATTTCTGAAATGTCTTATTTAAAAAAAGATAACTGGAAATATCTGTTTCTATGGAAAATTAAAAATCGGTCTAATTTGGCTGTAACACTATTTTTCGAAAATGTTCTCTACTAACTTTTTAGACCTTTGTATCCTGCTTATGCGTATGAAGTTTCATTGAAATCGGTTCATACATTTCGAAAAACAACGGCTTGAAAGTTTGTATGAAATGCCATACGGCGTAAACGCTCTTAAGGTTCATTTGAATGAATTTTAGGATAGGTTGTTTTATTTTATTTTTTTTTGTCTTTACATTTTGATGTCTATAGACTTTAAAAAAGTAAAAAAAAAATTAAGGGATATAGGGCTGAATAATTACAGCCGCAACTGTCGATCGAAGGTTAGGCTACGCTATCGTTTCGTAGATCGGTGACCAATTGACCATCCTTAACGAGACTCCTCGGAAAGCACGTTAAGCCGAAACTTTATGTAAGGTAAGTACAGACGCCAGCACATCAAGCTACTACAATCTGTCAAATTTCTTTAATAGATTTTCAACTTTATGGCTAAAGTATAAGGTTCAAAGTTGATTGGGAAAATTTGACAGTTTCGGGTAGCTTAATGTGCTGGCGTCTGTACAATATTCTGACAAATAAATGCATTATTTCGTATTTGTTTTTACACAGTGTCCACTAAAGGATGTACCTAGGTATTACATTAATAATACAGTTTTCCTGTTTGCCGTTTTATAATAATTATGACGTCATCATCAAGCTATTTAAATACTACATCAATTGCGGTATTTACGTTGTTATTATTACCAGCCGCACAGGTCGATATAATATCAGGTTAAGCTAAGCTTGCCACGGTTGGTTTGTGGATGGGTGACAATCTATATATACCGTGCCTCGGAAAGCACGTTAAGCCGTTGGTCCCGGCTGTCATTCGTGGATCTTTGACAGTCGTTACGGGTAGTCAGAAGCCCGAAAGTCTGACAACCAGTCTTATCAAGGGGTATCGTATTACCCAGTAACTGGGTTATGGAGGTCAGATAGGCAGCCGCTCCATGTAAACTACTGGTATTCAGCTGCATCTGGTTAGACTGGAAGCCGACCCCAACATAGTTGGGAAAAGGCTAGGCAGATGATGATGAAGCAGACGGCTCTTACGAAAAAGTGTCTCACACGAACATGTTTCGTTCTTCGATGAAACTCGGGATTTTTAATATAATAATTAACGTAGCGTTTATACTACAAAAAGGATTTTTTGTAGTATAAACGCCTATGGGATGAGATGGTACTAAACTGATTTTTTCGAACATAAAGCAAATGCAATCTATCTCTCTGCCAAATTTTATCGAAATCCGTTCAGTGGTTTAGGCGTGAAAAGGTAACATACAGACAGACAGAGTTACTTTTGAATTTATAATGTTGGTATGGATGTGAATACACCCACCGTAAGGGCAAGAACAAGATCAGTGGCTAAATATCAAAATCTTGATCATAATATCATGTCTGTAGGTAGATAGAACTTGGTGTTATTTGAATCTTTTTTTTTGCGCTGTGAAATGACATTAAGTACGCATCTCCGCTCGTCGGGGGACGAGACGGAGTATGTGGGACTCCCTGCCAGAGCGGCAGTATACCCACTAAAACTCAGCGGTGTTCCCTCATCGCCTTGACCCCCCCAGGTCATGGGAATCCGGCTCAGCCTTTGCGTCCTCAACCCCCCGGCGCATGCTCGCCTATCTGGCGGGCCCCGCAAGTCCCCCCGGCTGGGGGAATGGCCGGGAACACCTGGCCATTCCCGTCCGGCACTGGTGGAAGCCGGTGCAATACAGGCGAGGGTGCTGGCTTCCACCTGGGAGGAGTCAGAGATGACTGTCATACTGACGTCTTCTTCGACCCCTCCTCCGCCTTCGGAGTGTTATTTGAAACTATTCCAACTCTTCTGACTTAGTTGATCACGTAATTAAAAAGTTTTATCTCAATTTCAGCGCTTAGGTATCTCCGCTGCCAGAATAACAAATTAAATTATCCACTTGAATTCGTACTCAAAGTCGTTTTCACTAAGTTCTGAAAGATTTGAAAGGATTTGAAAGTTTTGAAAGGTTCTGTTCTGTAGATTACAACATTCTCTTGTTTTTTTGAAGTGAAAACTTTTTTAGGCGCGTTGGGCATATTTTGAGTTGGGAAAAAACTATTAAAGTCGCGTCACACCACCTTCGCCGTATGTCAGTGAGTGATGGCAAAGTATTCTGTTTGTGTTTTGTTTTCACTTTTGTCGCCATTCCTGGAGTGCCACGTTTTTTTTTTTATTAGACTATTTTGTGTCCCGTAACTGGTTTCCTTCCAATTCTCCCTGTCTTGAGCGATCTCTGACCATGTTGGAACTGCAAACCTCGTTAGATCGTCACACCACCTTCGTCGTGGTCTACCTCGACGGCAGTGTCCTCCCTCAGGCGTCCAGTGAGTGACGATCTTTGCCCATCTCTCTTACCCTTATCCCAATTTATTTGTGCTTGGCGAAACATGTCCTTTGTTTTCATGCTTCCCTATTAATAAGAGTAAACTAGACGCGAGCTAGAACTCACTGGTGGTCATGGCCAAAAAGACCGCTGTCTCACCTGGCTTCGTGTCCGACAGAGCTAGTACCAGTGTTGAGCAGTTACACGCTAGTCTACATGCACAACGTCTAGTTCTCACGCACAGAAACACCGTTCCGTACTGATAGGCGCGTAAAAAAATTCGAGAAGTGCTTTAGAAAATCGAGTTTTATGAAAAAACCACTCAATAAATCAATTAAAAATAAAGTTTATTGAACTCTTCGATAACTGAGCTTTGTCGGTACGGACTTGACTTTGAAGATTTTACAGTTCTTTTAATACTTATTTACACCCAAAGTTACGTTGAAAATAACAAGAAAAACGAACCTTTGTTGGCTCATAACTTTTTAATGGCTTTTTATTTTACTATTCTGTTTCCGTACAGACAAAATTATCAATACGTCAAAACGATATCATGTCTAACTTTGGATGCACAATGTCAAACAGTGGAGTAATACTCTCCCGAAATTTGTATGGAAAAATATCGACTAGTGGCTTTAATCGCCTCCCTTCCTAGACATATCATCTTACACACAGTCCATCCATCGTTTCTTTGGTCTTCCTCTACTCGTATAACCGTCCACATTCGTCCTCAAAACTTTCCTGACAACATTTCCCTCGTTCCACAAACATGTGTGCTATATTTAAGACATTTACTTTCTCTGCGGACCGATCAAATAACAAAATGATGGGCCAAGTCCAGTCCCCTTTGTAATAGAAAGAGCTGCGTAGACATAAAAACAAATAAATATACAGTCAACGTATATCCATGGTAACAATATGACTTCGACAACGACTTTATTTCGTGGCCACAAGAGCGGTTTTCGTAGTTCAACTTGTACTATGGAGCTGCGATTGACCGTTCGCCCAAAGCGTTTAATTATTTCTAAAACCACCCTGTTCCGCTCAGCCTTAAATTACGTAACATGAAATAATCCTACACCTTGCCTATAAAAAGAAAAGAAATCCCTACATCTTTGCCTTTTTGTTACAGAGTGAAGGAGACGGCGATAGATTCAACACAAGTGCGAGCGAGAGAAGAGTTTTGAATCAAACCGGTTACCGAGTGTCCGTTTTGAAATTTGAACGCATCGCCTAGTATGCTAGTTCGAATTTCGAGTGCTTTAAGTGTTTTGTGATTGGTTAAATTGAGAGAGTGATTCAAGATGGCTGTTTTTCCCGCGCTTTTTGGACTTCTGCTGGCTGTTGTTGTGTCAGGTACGTTCTTATTTTACTTTTTACTAGATGACGTGGACATTGTCCTGAGTCAGGACAATGAAACCAAAAATGATGGTGACCAAAAAATGATTCGTACAAAAATCCCATAGAAAGGAGGTCGTTCAGTTTTACCCGAAATTACGCATTTTCCGGGAAACTAGTCCATTATTTTTCCATAAAAATTTAAACGAACATTTTAAAACCAAAACTAGCTAAATCGGTCCAGCCGTTCTCAAGTCTTGCGCTTGTCAGCTAACAGCAGTAATTAATTTTTAATTATATAAGATTGTTAAAACCAGTCAGTTATTGTTTAGACAGGAAGCCGACCTAGTTGGGACAAGGCTAGGCAGATGATGATGATGGTAAGATTGTTAAAACAAAACCATATAACTATACGAGTCTTAAGACAAACCTTCTGATGTGTACTTAGAAATAGAAATAATTTGTATATTTAACTCAGAATGAGAAAATAGTTAAAAAGACTTCGTTAAGTTTGTAAAAAAAATGAAGAAAATATTAATTTCATAAAAACTAAAACTTATTTACACACTTGATTAGCACAGTACCTACCTAACTAAACTTGCTCCCTTTGCTACAGAAACATGGCGCAAAGTAATGTAGTGTGATTAAGAGTTTCCTATGTTGGTAGCACTGCAAATTTGACAGCTGTCAATAATTTCGCGTGGTTCAGACGTTTACCTACTAAGTAAACAGAAGGTCTGATCCCCAAGATACAGGTGCCGCCTAGTTTGGGGACTGCCGCCGTAAAGATCCAAATGATGATCACTAACAGCTACAGACCGCCGTTAAGTTAAGTTTATTATAAGATACTTAATACATGTAACATTGGTTTGTAACATTGGTTCAATAAATAAATTCCTTTATTTTCCAATTACATACACTGTACAGACGCCAGCACATTAAGCTACCCGAAACTGTCAAATTTTCCCAATCAACTTTGAAGCTTATACTTTAGCGATAAAGTTGAAAATATATTAAAGAAATTTTACAGATTGTAGTAGCTTCATGTGCTGGCGTCTGTCTCTGTACTATAGTGACACAAATTGAAAACCCGCTATACGATTTTCTTCCGTCGTTAAACAAAATTAATATCTATTCTAGAAGCTCCTAAGTCGAATTTCACCTAAAACAGCTTTAACTTTTACGAGCCCTGGAAGGTGAAGACCCCGACTTTGGCCGAGGCAATATCTCTGTGCAGCTTATACCTCGTTTTATATACCACTGACAGGTTGTCTGCGAAACACACCATTTTACCACTTAATTAAAAACATTATCCATCTTACGGGATCCTCAGACGTTGGGTTCCCCCATAAAAACCTTCATCCCGTATGGGTAGATACCTATAGGAATACGTATCTCTTTCTGTATTTTCTGAGATCTCTAATCTCTCTGCAGTCTGAGCAGTGGTGGCTCAGTGGTACCGGTCGCGGTTCACGAGTTGTAGGTCGTAGGTTCGAACCCCGACAGCCGCTTTACTTTGTGTAAATTATTTCATCATCACTGCTCTCAAAACGGTGAAGGAAAACATCGTGAGGAAACCGGCATGTCCTAGAACCAAAAATTCGAAGACATGTGACATCTACCAACCCGCACTGAGGCCACGTGATAGAGCCCACTCCCTCTCACAGAGAGGAGGCCCAGTGGAAATATTATATAGGCTGATTACACAGACTCTCTAACTTAAAAAACTGACCAAGTGCGAGTCGGACTCGCACACGAAGAGTTCCATACCACAAGGCCAAAACCCCCTTAAACATTTATTTTATTTTGTTTTCAGTATCTGTTGTTATAGCAGGAACAGAAATACATCATCTGTGAAAATTTCAACTGTCTAGCTATCACGGTTCATGAGATACAGCCTGGTCACAGACAGACAGACAGACGGACAGTGCAGTGAATATGTGAGTTTGTACGGACAATCGAACTCCCATACAAACACAAACAACCGTACAAACTCCCACATTCATTTCTTTTTGTGATCGATTGCCGCGGTTGGTCTGTGGATGGGTGACCATCTTTACATACCGTGACCCCTCCGTGCCTCGGAAAGCACGTTAAGCCGTTGGCCCCGGCTGTCAATCGTGGATCTTTGACAGTCGTTACGGGTAGTCATAGAAGCCCGAAAGTCTGACAACCAGTCTTACTAAGGGGAATCGTATTACCTAATAACTGGGTTGTGAAGGTCAGCTGGGCAGTCGCTCCACGTAAAATACTAGTATTCAGCTGAACTGGAAGCCGACAGACCGTTGGGAAAAGGCTGGGCAGATGATGATTAGAATATATAGGCTCGCCCCCTCTCACAATGACGAAATGTGAGGCCCACTTCTGTTATACTGGCGTAATTATTAGGTAATATTTTTACGCCAGAAACTCTTGCCAGCCATTAATATTCGGCGAAAAAAAGACAAAAAAACATTATGTTCGCAGAATGGTAATATTTATTAGTTTCCCATTCGTATTCAGCGGGCGGAGTCATAACCTGACTCAGACTATTGTAATTTCTCCACAATTGTTACGGTATGTTTTCTTGAAATTTCGCGAACGTGCGGTATATTTTTTGAGGGTAATTTAGCTAGGTTTTCGGTTCGGCAGTGTTTTATTCTGGAAGCTAAACACGTAAATGCAGTGTTTGGAGATAGTTACTTTTTACGCGAGTGTTTATTCTGTGTTATGTTGTGTTAGTTGTGAATTATAAACCTATTTCTTTACTGCCTTCCTTGTCAAAAATATTGGAAAAAATTATAAACAAAAGGTTGTTGAAATATTTGGAAGATAAATCAATTCTGTCTGAGCGGCAGTTTGAAAATAGGCCTAAAGTTTCAACTGCTGATGCGGTACACCATCTGACTGACTATCTAGCGCAAGAACTTGACAAGGGTAACCACACAGTAGGAATTTTCCTGGACCTCGCCAAAGCTTTTGACACAGTTTCCATTCCAATTCTGTTGCGCAAGCTTGAGCTCATAGGTGTAAGAGGCACCCAGCTGAGAATGTTCAAAACTTATTTAGAAGATCGTTCTCAGTGTACACACTGGCAAAGATTGGCAATGTTCTCAGCGCTGTTAAAAAAAAACTCATTTTTTGGTGTTCCTCAAGGAAGTATTTTAGGGCCCACTCTGTTTTTGATCTACATAAATGACCTTTGCAATCTAAAACTAGAGCATGGCACTATTATAACTTACGCTGACGACACTGCTCTACTTTTTTCGGCTGACTCAGAAAATGAAGTCTACAATCTTGCGCAACACGGATTCAACATTGTAAATAAATGGCTTCAGATTAACTCACTAACCCTAAACGCAGATAAGACTAATTACATTAAGTTCATCCCCTCAGCGTTGCATGCTCATTGTTGCCCAGTCCCTGCAGATAGCCAGTGTAAGTGTCCTAATATTAAAAAGACAGATAAAATAAAAAACCTGGGTATTATAATAGATGAAACCCTTTCCTTCAAACCACATATGGAAGCTCTAAATAACAGAATTCGTAAACTGATATACGTATTCAAAATAATACGATTTATTGCGGATCCAAAAATAATTAGGCAAGTATACTTTGCTCTTTGTCAGTCTATTTTGACTTACTGTATTACTTCATGGGGTGGAGCGAGTAAAACTTTGTTATTGCCCATTGAAAGAGCTCAGAGAGCTATTCTCAAGGTGGCTACTTGGCGCCCTTTTCTTTTCCCCACTAACATCTAATATATAAAAGGAGAAACTGACTGATATAATATTGATTTATGTTTGATTCGGCATGTGAGCGCTGGGGATCTGTCTCGCATAGGGTCGTAGCATTATGCTGAGCGACGGATTTTACACGGCCCCCTATTGCATGGGACTTAAAACAGAACTGGCGAAATGTGGATATGGTTAAGCTACACTTCTGCCTAACCCCTCGGGAAATACAAGCGTAATGCTATGCTATGTATGTATGTGTCGTAGGATTGTCGAATCCGCTGTTTCACAAAACCGCTAGTGGTTTTACAAAATAGCTCCGTTATGTAAAACAACTGAACAACGTTCAGAGGTTTTCCATAATTACCGAAATTGAACACGCAGAATTGCATAAACGTTCTGCATTTATCAATGCAGCGGGTCAACGATTAGCGGTGTCGTAACAACAATAATGGCGTCCTAAATAGAAATAAATAATACGACTAAAAATTACCTTAATTCAAGTGAAGACAGTGATTTTATGAACAATATTAGTTAAAAGTTTAAGGACAATATTAATTAAGTAGTATTATGAAATACGCTTATTGAGATTGATATGCCAGTCTGCATTACGTCTAAAAGGCGGCGCCGTTGACAGCGCACCATGCCTTTTTTATAAACTATCACTTGGACCGTGTAGGTTGGAAAAAGGAGTATCTAAGACGGCCTTCCTGATACCGTGACGTCCTCGACCGCAACATCAACTGACCGCGGCAACTGTGACATAACCTCGTGGTAATTCAAGGGAACAAACCAGTTTAGATCCCTTACTGCTAAGCAGTTTTCTAAAACGTAGTGCAATGACAATCCTGCTGAACTTTGTTCAGTTGTTTTTGATAACGGAGCTGTTTTACAAAACCACTAGCGGTTTTGTGAAACAGCAGTTTCGACAATCCGTCTGCCACATATCTACATAGATAAATAGACAAAACGTCTAATGCTTGGTTCCTATAAACAAAAACGAATCGTTTTGCTTACCAAATGGTAGCATTTTTGATTGCTAACCTAGGCATATTAATAGACTAGCTAATTTTACCTGTGATAGCTGCTTCCATATGGGAGGGTCTCCTATACAAAGTATAGCATATAGTTTTGTATAATTTAGAAGCATTTTTTGTAAATTTTGTAAATGTATCCGTTTATTATGATTTTTTTGATGTTGACTTGAAAGAGCATGGCAGTTGAGAACGTGTCATGCTCACTTAAATGTCTCACCGATGGTGGCGCGTGTGTTGGAACATTCGGTTCCTTACAAAATGGTTGAGCTGGGTGGTGCTGATCCACGCGTCATGTTTGTGAACGGGCGCCGTCGGTTGAGACTGGTCATCTCTTATCTGCCAAGGCTTATTTTTAATCTTATACATATTTTGATTTATTTCTTCATTTGTGTCTTTTTTAGGGTTCCGTACCCAAAGGGTAAAAACGGAACCCTATTACTAAGACTTCGCTGTCTGTCCGTCTGTCTGTCACCAGGCTGTATCTCAAGAACCGCGGGATAGCTAGACTGTTGAAATTTTCACAAAGTATGTATTTCTGTAGCCGCTATAACAACAAATACTAAAAACAAAATAAAATCAATATTTAAGGGGGGCTCCCATACAACAAACGCGATTTTTTTTGCCCTTTTTTGCTCGATATCAGAAAGGGCAACAGGTAGGTACTTGAAATATACACATAATACTCAGTTGTATTTTAACTTTAATAATAAATAATAAAATTAAAATAAAATAAATATTTAAGAGGGGCTCCCATCCCACAACAAACATGTTTTTTTCGGCGTTTTTGCCTTGTGGTACGGAACCCTTCGTGTGCGAGTCCGACTCGCACTTGGCCAGTTTTTTTACATTGTTCTCACATAATATAGAAGCAACAAGAATAATGTACCCAGGATTTTGTAATATCTTGATTTAAAAGAGTGTCCATGGAATTTAATATCTTGATTTAAAAGAGTGTCCACGTTTTGGAATGGGCAACTAGCTTCAACTTTCTGACTAACTGACAGACTATTTAATTTTGACAATTTAAAAGTGCCTGTACAAGGTTTAATTGAAGTAAATGCTTTGAGTTTGAGTTCAAGCTATGAGGTATTTGCTTCATTATTGGTAAAGATACAAGACTCTTAGCGATCCGAAAATTATAGGAATCGGCCATAATACCAGCTATATCGAGCACTATCTCGGTTAGTCGAAGACCAAACCACTTGTAAAACCATCAATGGATGTACCTATCACAAGTTTATTATTGAAACCGGACCTTTGTTATCCTTAAAACTATAATTTCTGTCATCGACGCGCGCAGACACAAACAATCTCTTCCGCCGTGTACCATCGACAACTTTTTTATACTTTTTTCTAAGAGTAGGGTTGTCGAAAATATTATAAAGGGTATTTTTTTTTTTTGTTGAAACTTTACAGGTGTAATTGGTACCGGTTTAAAGATCGGTAAAAACAACAAAAAAATAGGTTTTTGCTTGGTGTTAATTTTATATTTCTGACCGACAGCAAGTAAATTTTAGATTTCAACCATTCATAACTACAAGACTTGTAATGCTATAGTTATGGTTGAGCATTCAAAAGATCACACCAATATTATAAAGGCGAAAGTTTGTGTGTTTGTTTGTTACTTCTTCACGCTCAAACGGCTAGACCAATTGTGATAAAATTTTGTATGGAGGTAGCTGACTCCCTGGATTAACATATAGGCTACTTTTTATCCCGATATTCCTACGGGATCGACATTTACGCAGGGGCGCAGCTAGTTGTCAATAATTTATAAAGAGTGTACGGAATTTCGAGTCCCAATATTCGGTGTCATATACATTCCAGCCTACCGTAGTTAATAAACAGTCGCAATATTAACACAAGGTAACTCCAGGTCTTTGGCCTACAATAGAGCCATCAAGGCGAACTGACGCTTACATTATGTATTCCTACCGCATCAGTTCGTATCAGTCAAATATGTCAGTCGGTCTTGAATTCTCGATGGATGAGCGATGCATGAATAATAGCATAATCAATCAGCCAATAATGTTCCCACTATTGGGACATGGGCCTCTTCTCTTTGAGAAAATATATGAGCACCATGTATCTATCACATAATTGATTTACCTGTCATTGCTTCATTTTTAATTCTTCTTACCTTTTGTGATAGACTAATTTTATTCGAGGTGTATCATCTTCACATATAATTATATTATGTATACAAGACCTTGTAAAGCATTTTAAAAGAGTAACGGTGGAGTTTCTTGCCCATTCTTCTCTATACGAAAACTACCTTTTGGAATGGGCGACTAGAATCAATTCTATTTAGTTGTAATTTTTGACGTTCTGCCTATTTGAAATAAATGATTTGACTTTGTCTTTGAGAGAGAGTGGGCTGTAATCCACCACGCGGGCCTAGATGTCATTGTCTTGAAATTTTTGGTTCTAGGACATGCCGGTTTCCTCACGATGTTTTCCTTCACCGTTTTTGAGAGCAGTGATGATGAAATAAAATGCACAAAGTAAACGCCTGTCTGGGTTCGAACTTCCTGGGCCACCAAAGCTCCATATGATATTTAATTTCAGTCAACTCAGACTACCGGTAGTCAACTGCTGGACGTACGGCTTGTTCCAAAAGTCATCATCTGCCGAGCCTTTTCCCAACTATGTTGGTGTCGGCTTCCAGTCTAACCGGATGCAGCTGAATAGCAGTATTTTACATGGAGCGACTGCCTATCTGACCTCCACAACCCAGTTACTGGGTAAGACGATACCTCTCTTGGTAAGACTGGTTGTCAGACTTTCTGGCTTCTGACGACTAATGTAGGTTTATGAAAAATAAAATAGTTTAATTTTGAGTGCCACTTAAGGCTCCTACAAACAGGCACGACACGCGATAAATTCTTATATTATAACTACGAAAGTTACTCTGTTACTTTTTCACGTCTTAACGGCTAAACAGATTTTGATGAAATTTTACACAGAGGTAGACGTTCCCGTGGGATTATTTCCGACTTTCATACAGGCGAAATCGCGGGCATAAGCTAGTATGAAATAAATATTGCTAGACGGGGCGAATGGTATGGTAGCCGCTTGGGTAATCCGTTTGACGTGACAGTGAATGGCAAAGGGAAACTGTCCATAGTAAATTGGATCGGGATTTCAGTAACTTTTGAATGTTAGATATAGCTATACAGTTTCAGTTTGTAATATCAAAATAATAGCTTTTTACTTAATGCATTATGAAAGTATAGACGGAACTTATACTAACAATAAAACAATTTTTAAAATTTTTGGGTGTTTGTCTGTCTGTTTGTTCCGGCTAATCTCCGAAACGGCTCGTCCGATTTTGATGTAATTCGGCACATCGGTAGACCATGACCAGAAGAAATCTATAGACATACTTTCCATCGTGGAGCGCAGACGAAGTCGCGGACAACAGCTAGTTAAAACATACAAAAAACGTAACTTTAAAATATAAAAAATACTTTTTTATGTTACGGTTTTTTGATAAAATTTTTGTTTGTCTGTGTCTGTTTGTTCTGGCTAATCTCCGAGACGGCTCGTCCGATTTTGATGTAATTCCGCACATCGGTAGACCATGACCAGGAGAAGGATATAGACAGTCATACTTTTCATCCTGGATCGCAGACGAAGTCGCGGACAACATAAACATAAAAAACATAAAAACGTTAAAACATAAAAAAACGTAACTTTAAAATATAAAAAATACATTTTTGTATTAAGGTTTTTTGATAACATCCATGTCCGGGCAGCCCTATTTTTTTCGTTAAACGGCCACAGACAACTCTGTCGGTCGGTGTGTTTACAAAGTCAGATTTAAACTTGTTAGGTAAACATTTACGGAGTCAGTTACAGGTTGTTTGTTTTTTTTTTTCTTGTTAGTTTTTGGTGTATTGATATTTTAATTATTTTTCTAGTTTAACTTTCGAAGGATTCTTGTTGGAATGATAAAGTATATGTACTTAAAGTTTTTGGTGTGGGTCCGTTGATCACATCGCATTGTGTACTTTACTGAGCTGTCCAGCCAATTGCCTCTCAAATTGAAATTGCCCCTCAAATCATTTAGCAAAGGAGCACGGAGGAAGCAGAAAGAGCATGCCAGGTACCATGCTCTTTTTGCCTCAAGATCTTCACCTAATATGTAAAGTTTTGGCTCAGAGGACTAAAAACCGGCCTAGTGCGAGTAGGACTCGCACACGAAAGGTTCCGTACCACAAGGCATAAAACGCCGAAAAAAAAAACGTTTCTTTAAATTTGTTTGTTTTGATTTGTTGTTTGTTTGTTTTTGTTGTTTGTATCTATGAAAATTTCAACTGTCTAGCTATCACGGTTCATGAGATACAGACAGACAGGGAGACGGACAGTGGAGTTTTAGTACCCTTTGGGTACGGAACCCTAAAAATAGCACCACTAACACAAATAATTAATTACAAACTTAAGAGTAGTGGGTTCCTAAGGAGAAGAACGGGCAAGAAACTCCATGGAAGCCTTTTGAATTATATTATTACAAAATATAAGGTGGACCGACGACCTTATGAAGGCCGCAGGAACTTGTAGGATGTGAGAAGCACAGAACTGGTCGAAGTGCAGGTGCTTGGGGGAGGCCTATGTCCAGCAGTGGACGTCTTTCGGCTGAAATGATGATGATGATGAAAATATTACATCATTCAAATATCATCCTCTTTCACATCATCTGTAAAAGTCAAATTTCTAACATGGACTTACAATTGACTCGAAGCCATAAAACTGACGGCAGCAATCCAATAGCAAGCTTATGGTAACGAGAATAAAGATCTCTGTGAATTTGACAAATCTGTCGAATGACAGAAACTCAATAGCAACCTTATTGCAAATGCAATAAAGATCACTATGATTTTGACAGTGATGCAAACTCAGAGGTAAACTGTCTGTTGACGGTTGTAAGGCGGCTGGCTATATGTATTAAGGGGCTTACAGGACCTAAACGCAAAAAACGCAAGTTTTAAAAACAATTAAAGCATAAAATCGACTACAGTAAACAAAATCAGAAAAATATATGATATTCTTCAGCATATTATATGCTAGGTAGATAGTGTGTTGAAAACATAATACAACTAATGTGATACTATAGAAAAAATCATGAAGATACCTCTAAAAACTTTATTTTCACAATAAAAACCATACTAATATACATACAATCATTCTGATTTTTTGCTAGATTATTCTACAAGCAACATACTAAAACACTACTGTTTTAATTTTTTAGTCCAAACAATAGATTTTTTGTAATTAAATAAATGCTTCATAATTTGCATTAAATTACCAGCGTTATGTCATCGCGCTTCTCTTTCTTTTCTATGCAGTCCGACAGTGACCGCGCTTTAGGTCATGTAAGCCCCCTTTTTTTTCCGGATGGGAAATCATCAAATGACCCCTCCCGCTTTGAGTGGAGCGGAAGGTTGTCAGACTCTTACTGACTAAAACCCACCCGTGTTCCTTCCTTAGCCCTTTGTAAAACAGCAGGCAACAAGGCGAGAATATATGTAAACAAGCCGTGCAGCTAAACCCAACACCCTGTATACCTCGGTGTTACTTCCCAGACATGTGCGCATGACCGTGGCAGTGGGGCAGGTTCAATATAAACACCTTGCACTTGAGAATAAACAGAACCTATACTATAGATTCCTGCTTCCTTTTTTGGAGACACTATGTTCCAGGGGTGGCCAACTTGGTTAGACCCGAGATCTACTGTTCACTGACGACACTAGAGATGTGCCGTTGCCGGCAATATTGCCAGCAATATTGCCGGGAGTCGAAATATTTGGGAATATTGCTTAATTACAAGTCAAATTAACTACGGAAACCATGTACAATACTTAACATTGGCAATTAAGAGCGTTTACGCCGTACGGCATTTCATACAAACTTTCAAGCCCTTATTTTTCGAAATGAATGAACCGATTTTAATGAAACTTCATACGCATAAGCAGGATACAATGGTCTAAAAAGTTACTTAAGAACATTTTCGAAAAATAGTGTTACAGCCAAATTAGACCGATTTTAAATTTTCCATAGAAACAGAGATTTCCAGTTATCTTGTTTTAAATAAGACATTTCGAAAATGTTCTTTACTAACTTTTTGGACCTTTGTATCCTGCTTATGTGTATGAAGTTTCATTAAAATCGGTTCATTCATTTCGAAAAATAAGGGCTTGAAAGTTTGTATGAAATGCCGTACGGCGTAAACGCTCTTAAAGGTCATAATCTACACTGTGTACAATAAAATATTGTTTTGGGTAAAACTGCCAATAATATATAATATTTGGCAATATTCCCGGTATTTTGCCGGCAATGTTGCCCATATTGCCATACACGGTAGTGATTAAAATTGAGATGAGAATTGAAAATCGTTGTGTATTGATTAAAAGGCATAAATTCAAAACATTTCTTTTAATGTTGTACTTGTTTTTCATATAGGTACATATAATATGCAGGTAATAAGTATATAATATGGAAATAATTAAAAATCTTTTTGAACGACACGCGTGTGCGTTTTTCAAATATTTCATGATCGATATCACTACACAAATATAACTAAACGATAATTATAATTGCAGTAATAATAAAATATATTGGTATTATTTGACAGGCAACATTGGCAATATTGCCAATGTTGCTGGCAATATTGGTATTTTACCGGTAGTGGCAACATTGGGAATATTGCTGGCAGTGGCAATATTGCCACCAGGCACATCATTAGACGACACCCTGTGCGATCTACCAATTACATACTTCTTGAAATCTTAAATGAAACAGCATAGTTCAGTACACAAATATGTAGTATTTTTTATTTTATTAAGAGGGAAAATATTAAACTGCAAAATTATTCTTAGTAACTACTTATTTATATTAAAGTGAGCATTGAGTTTGAGAATATTTCGCTAGATTAGCAAAATCTGGTTTGTCGTTGAAAAATATTTTTTACCTTGCCACGATCAACTGGACTAATAGTCGCGATCTCGCGATCAACCGGTGGGCCACCCCTGGCTATATTCCATTTGAAATAAGATTAGACATTTAAATAAACCTTTTTTACAGCCCGTTCAACCGATTTTGAATTCTATTGCGTTGTTGGCATGACACATGGCAGCTGCAGTAAACGGTTGGTATTGTAACCACTTTTTTTGCTTTTAATACCATGCATATGCCTACGGTATAGAAGTCAAAATCGGTTGAACGGAGTGTAAAAAAGATTTGTTTAAATGTCTATCTTATTTCTAATGGAGTATAGTCAAGTTCTAAGTGGCTCAGCGAGTTTTAGAAAACGTTAGGCTGTGTAGAGCGTTGTGTCTGTGTGACATTCTTGAGGGGGCACGTGGCTAAGTAGTGCCAGTCGTACATCATCATCTGCCTAGCCTTTTTCCCAACTATGTTGGGGTCGGCTTCCAGTCTAACCGGATGCAGCTGAATACCAGCATTTTACATGGCACGACTGCCTATCTGACCCCCACAACCCAGTTACTTGGAAATACGATACCCCTTGGTAAGACTGGTTGTCAGACTTTCGGGCTTCTGACTACCCGTAGATCCACGAATGACAGCCGGGACCAACGGCTTAACGTGCTTTCCGAGGCACGGAGGGGTCACGGTATGTAAAGACGGTCACCCATCCACAGACCAACCGCGGCAAGCGTAGCTTAACCTGATCGATCGACCTGTGCGGCTGTTATTATTTAGCCACGGGCCCCTCAGGCCGAGGCGCTTTACTTTGTGTAAATTATTTCATCACCACTGCTCTCAAAACAGTGAAAGAAAACATCGTGATGAAACCGGCATGTCCTAGAACCTCGAAGACATGTGACATCTACCAACCTGGACTGGAGCCGCGTGGTGCATTACGGCCCTCTCCCTCTCACAGAGAGGAGGCCTGGGTCCCAGCAGTGGAAACATTATAGGTTGATTATGGTCTTGCTGAGGTCCATCCGAGGATGGGTGACCATACCAAGAGCCCTCTGTGCCTCAGGAATCACGTTGAACCGTTGGTCCCGCCATCTTCTTCTTCGTGTCGATGGCACGACTGTATTTTAAATCTTGTTTTCCCAATCGTGTCTCAGATATAACATGTCGAAGTAAGCTATTGTCGAAGTACAGCATGCAGGAGTAGAGTACGTCGAAATTGAATCATGTCGGACTACCATTGTTGTTGAAGAAGCATGTCGTCGAATTCTCATCGTTTCCAAGTTAAGTCATGTCGAAGAAACGCTTTGTCGGAGTAGGTACAGTAGTGTCGGACTTAAGGTATACTATATCGAACTAAAGTATTGTCGAAATGAAGATGTGTCGGAGTTCCATATTGTCGAAATAAAATCTTGTCGTACTACGGTTTGTCGAAATTCGGTTGGTAAGTCAACTTTGCCACTTCCACGGCGTTGTCGGTGGCGTCAATTGTAAATCTTTATATTATCATGTAGCTGATTTACTATAGGGAGGGACTTGTAGCAACGATCCCAATTATTTTTATGGAAATTTATAATTCATTGCTTTATTTGTTGGAAAAATTCGCCAGCTCCACGACGAAAATAACGCAATGAATATCGTTGAATTGTCAAAACGAACGACATTGACATGGCGCGTGTGTTGAGTAATAACACGGCTAAGTTTCGATTCCCAGAACAAGGTCATTGTTATTTGGTTTACTCTTTGCGGTTTTTTAGGGTTCCCTTCGGGTAAAAACGGGACCCTATTGCTAAGACTTCGCTGTCTGTCCGTCCGTCTGTCTGTCACCAGGCTGTACCTCAAGAACTGACCAGCCAGACAGTTACAACTTTCACAAATTATGTATTTCTGTTGCCGCTATAACAACAAATACTAAAAACAGAATAAAATAAATATTTAAGGGGGGCTCCCATACAACAAACGTGTTTTTTCGGCGTTTTTGCCTTGTGGTACGGAAGTTACGGAACCCTTCGTGTGCGAGTCCGACTTGCACTTGGCCAGTTTTTTCAATTGGGGCCCGGAGTCTACATTCCTCCACCAGACCTGAAGCGCTAAATATTTCATCACCACTGCTCTCAAAAAGATGAAGGAAAATTCATCGTTTTGAGAGCAGTGGTGATGAAATGATTTACACAAAGTAAAGCGCCTATCAGGTTCGAACCTACGACGAACAACTCGTAAGTCGCGACAGTTTCCACTGAGCCCCCTACTGCTCTCATCTCTAATCTCTTCGGTAAGTGCACGCATGTGTCCTTTAGGTATGCACTGGCCGGAGGTATTTGCCCTGATACACAGTCAGTTATTGTTCTCATTGACCCCTCCAACGACCGTATTACCTCGCAGATCGATCTGAAGTAATTGGTACATGAGTCACAGCAGCACCCAGTCATCTGTTACGTGACATAGCGGTGACTCAGGACGTGATAGCGTGGACAGAGATCTAAGTTAGTTAGACGCCATTTTGTACTTGTCTGGTCTTTTTAGGGTTCCGTTGCCAAATGGCAAAAACGGAACCCTTATGGTTTCGTCATGTCTGTCTGTCTGTCCGTCCGTATGTCACAGCCACTCTTTCCGAAACTATAAGAACTATACTGTTGAAACTTGGTAAGTAGATGTATTCTGTGAACCGCATTAAAATTTTCACACAAAAATAGAAAAAAAAAACAATTAATTTTGGGGGTCCCATTTTTTTTTCATCAAACCCATACGTGTGGGGTATATATGGATAGTTCTTCGAAAATGATATTGAGGTTTCTAACATATTTTTTTTCTAAACTGAATAGTTTGCGCGAGAGACACTTCCAAAGTGGTAAAATGTGTGTGTGTCCTGTAACTTCTAAAATAAGAAAATTATAAACCTAAAAAAAATTTATGATGTACATCACCATGTAAAGTTCCACCGAAAATTGGTTTGAACGAGATCTAGTAAGTATTTTTTTTTAATACGACATAAATCGTAAAACGCAATTTACCTTTCATTCAATCAACTCAAAATAAAAACAAAAAAAAAACCATTTAATTTCATAAACATAAACCTTATGCATAAACCGGGATGTTACGGAACCCTCGGTGCGCGAGTCCGACTCGCTCTTGCCCGGTTTTTTTTGAGAGTCATTTCGTGAGATAAAAAGCGGTAGATAGCCTATTTGGAATGCTAGCTTCGAATACTCTTGTTAGTTGATTTTCTTTTGTTTTTATTATGGACGAGCTGCGCCCCGTGGTTTCACCCGCATACATCTCGATCCTGTAATTTCTAATATAATTCAGTCATGATTCGAAAGACATGTGGCGCCATCTATTATCATAATAACGTTATTGTTGTTTTCCTCGGGAACAGCACTTTTTTTCGGGATGAAAGGTACCCTTTGTCCGCTTCTGTACACTTACACTGACAACGTATATGCAAAATTTCAGAAATAGAATCAGTAATACAAAGTTAGTATAATCCCAAAATGTCAAGATTTCGTGAAATAGTCATTCAGTGGGATTACTTGGTCTTAGAGAGTTGTGTTGATGACTTTAATGATTATAATTCTGTAAATACATATTTATTACGACCGCGAATCATATTTTAATCAACGTACAACTTAATACTGACCAGAAAATTGCAAAAAACGTAAATAAAAATTGAATTTCGCGGACTACCTTAGCGCTTTCGCCTTAACATTTAGGTACCATTTTATTTAAGCCAATCTTTTTTCGCAGTGGTGCAAAACACTTTTCGATCACTGTCGCAATGAAACTGCAATGCTACTTAATGTCGAGACCACGTAATTGTCCGAGGTGAGTCAAATCCGTGACTCGAAGCCATTGCCACAGTCTGCTGTGCTGACTCATCCAGTTGCACCTTTGTTCCGATCGGAGACTCGATGCAGACTAACTGGATTTTAAAATGCTAATAATTTTATGTATACTGTATCATCATCTGCCTAGCCTTTTCCCAACCATGTTGGGGTCGGCTTCCAGTCTAACCGAATGCAGCTGAATACCAGTATTTTACATGGAGCGACTGCCTATCTGACCTCCACAACCCAATGACTGGGTATTTGGGTAATTCGATACCCCTTGATAAGACTGGTTGTCAGACTTTCGGGCTTCTGACTACCTGTAACGGCTGTCAAAGATCCACGAATGACAGCCGGGACCAACGGCTTAACGTGCTTTCCGAGGCACGGAGGGGTCACGGTATGTAGAGATGGTCACCCATCCACAGACCAACCGCGGCAAGTGTAGCTTAACCTGATCTATCGACCTGTGCGGCTGTTATTATTTAGGCACGGTATACTGTATAAAGGATGTAAAAAGATATACCCATAGCAGTCAACAACGCATTATGCACATAAAACTAAGTAAGTAAACGACCGCGACACGCGATATAATCGCGCGCGACACAAAGGCACCGCTCGTTGCGCGACTTGCGGTGCCATTGTGTCGCGCGCGATTTTATCGCGTGTCGCGCCTGTTTGAAGGAGCCTTTATTTTTGGTGTGATGCTGTTTGCTGTGCGCAGAGTAACACACGCAAAACATTGTGCTAATGGGTGCATGCAACGGTACAGTGGTCGTGGGGGTATTTAAAGTTGTGTTGAAACATAAAAAAAACTTGTTTTCGTAAAAAAACGTCAGTTAAAGTTGGAATTATGACCTTCAATATCTCCGACCAGAAGGTGTCGTTTTACTTCCGTTATAAGCACACTCTAGAGTCAATAGCAACACCATTTCAAATAAAATAAAAAATAAAAAAAGCTTCTTAACCTGGATAACCGGATACATTACCTAGAAGATAAATTACAAAATGAAATAAGATTTTGTATTCAATTGCCTGCCAGACTGGTAAAAATGTGTCATGTTATCGTGATGGTATTCTTGCGCGTTGACAAATTACCATCAGATTATAACTCGGTTTCATCCGCATAAGTGTCGATCCCGTGGGAATATCAGGATAAAAAGTAGCCTATATGTTAATCCAGGGTGTCAGCTACCTCCATACAAAATTTTATCAAAATTGATCGAGCCGTTTGAGCGTGAAGAAGTAACAAACATATAAGCACACACACATACTCACACACAAACTTTCGCCTTTATAATATTAGTGTGATACAAATAAGAGCATTAATAAATGACAGAAGTGACCTTGAGCGCTCGGACGTTGCACAATAATCGAGCAAACGGTATCTTGAGTCATCTGACGCGAAAGTGCACAGTATAAATAAAGGCTAACATCATTGTCTGACCTGAGGGGCCCGTGGCTAAATAATAACAGCCGCACAGGTCGATCGATCAGGTTAAGCTACGCTTGCCGCGGTTGGTCTGTGGATGGGTGACCATCTTTACATACCGAGACCCCTCCGTGCCTCGGAAAGCACGTTAAGCCGTTGGTCCCGGCCGTCATTCGTGGATCTTTGACAGTCGTTACTGGTAGTCAGAAGCCCGAAAGTCTGACAACCAGTCTTACCTAGGGGTATCATATTACCCAGTAGCTGGGTTGTGGAGGTCAGATAGGCAGTCGCTCCATGTAAAATACTGGTATTCAGCTGCATCCGGTTAGACTGGAAGCCGACCCCAACATAGTTGGGAAAAGGCTAGGCAGATGATGATGAACATTGTCTGACCTGTGTATCCAACCTCGGACCCTCAGCAGTCGCGCTTACGAGCACTGGACGAACGAGGCAGCTTAAGAGGACTATATGACCTAAAGCGCAGTCACTGTCGGACTGCATAGAAAAGAAAGAGAAGCGCGATGACACAACGCTGGTAATTTAGTGCAAAATATGAAGCAATTATCTATTTCCAAAAAATCTATAGTTTGGACTAAAACTTAAAACACTAGTCCCTTTAGTATGTTGCTTGTAGAATATTCTGACAAAAAATCAGAATGATTGTATCTTTATTAGTATGATTTTTATTGTAAAAATAATGTTTTTAGAAGTGTCTTCATGATTTTTTTTCTATCGTATCAAATTAGTTGTTTTATGTTTTTAACACACTATCTAACTAGAATATATCCCGAAGAATATCATAAATATTTTTCTGATTTTGATACTGTAGTCGATCATATACTTTTAGGTATTATAAAACTTGCGTTTTTCGCGTTTAGGTCCCCTTAAGTTTCTTTGCTTCTTTTTCTCAAATTGGTCATAGCCAATATAAAACTCTCCGCAGAGCAATAAAACCTCATTGGTTGGGAATTTTATCGACAACGGTCAATGTGCAACGTAATTAACTCTATGTGATTCAACTGCTGAATCATTAGGCCAGCTTCCTCTGTGATGAGGGTGACACATAATAGTAAATTGGTATAATAAACGTCTAGCATAGCTATTCACAACCATTCGATACGCTTCCGTAACGTATCGAACATCAATCGATGTTATCGTTGGAGTCCTCTAAACTTAGGCCTTTGTCTTTGTCTTTGTTACCGATACGCGCGTTGATAATTTGGCTAGTTTTCTGTTGTTGTTTTAATTATATTTTTTATTGGGTATAATTAGATTATTACCAAAAAACCAAAATGACGTCACCAACGCCAAGCGTCGAGTTAATGTAACCGCGTTGTAGCTTGGTTTAAGAAATGTTATCCACATGTATCAGCGATTACGGTGATGAAAAAATAAAAAAAATAAACGTTTTAACAAAAAAAATAACCGACGAAGAAAGAAACTAAAAATAAAAAAATAAACCTTTGTCTAACTAAGCTCCTAAATTAATGTAAATGACTAATTTTGAGTCTGAGCCAAACAAAAATAAAGGCTCCGAGTTTGATTCATCTTCGCTAATTGATCTGGGTTGTTTGTTTGGCGCCGACTCAAAATTAGTCATTTACATTCATTTAGATAGTTAATTTGATCTAAAGTCAAAGAATCTCCTTGACGAAGAAGTCTCTGAGTCCGCGTGGTAGTAACTAATTTAGGTGATCATAGCGTTAAAATGGGTAGAAATGAAATATCACTATTAAGGGTCCTGCAAACAGGCGCGACGCGCGACGCGAATCGCGCGCGACACAAAGGCACCCTGGCGCGCTAACGATAAGAGCAGTAAGTATGTTTTGCATAGTTTTGAGTATTGGCACTCAAAGTTTTTGTTACAATTTTGTTATTCCGGACTTCTGTTTTTAAGTTATATTAATTGTGATGGTTGAAACGTGTAGCCTAAATAAAGCGGTTTTATATTTTTCACTGTAAGTATATATATTTGAATAGTTTTAAATAACGAAAATCCTTTTATATCTAGTGTTTATTGGACTTACTGCCTTTATCCTTAACGAAATTTACTGGTTCCCGATAAGCTATTACAACAGGTGTCAGCACATCTGGTAGAGCTCATTGCGCTGATTCGGGATCAATATTTAACTCATTTTGTAAAAAAAATTACTTACTGCTGATATCGCTAGCGCGGCAGCACCGTTCTTTGTGTCGCGCGCGATTTTATCGCGTGTCGCGCCTGTTTGAAGGAGCCTTTATACGAACATAAATGTAGGGAACAGCAGATTTTTTTTCGCGGTTTCAGTTTTGGTCCCATAGTAAAAGTTGTTCATAATGACCTCTTAAGAGGTTGTTAATGTTTTACCAATAACCCTGTAGACGGGGTGCACGTTGAAGAGCCTCCTCGTGGCAGAGGACACGGTGGAGCACACGGTGGAGGTCTGCCCCGCTTGGGCGGAGCACCGCCGTGTCCTCGTAGAGGCGATCGGCAGCGACGGCGACCTCTCGCGTCCGGCCCTGGTGCAAGCCATGGTCCGAGGCGAGAGGCAGTCGCCTCCTGCTGCGAAGCAGTCATGCTAGCGAAGAAGGTGGCGGGACGGATCAGGGAGAGAGCCTCCCGTCTCAGCCGCCGCGGGGGACGCCCCAGGCGTCGGAAGCCGCGTTACGACTCCCGGCCACCGTAGGCGCGGGCCTGCGGGCGGAGAGTAATGGGTAGCTCACCGTCCGATCAGGACCAGGCCCGTGCCGGACGGTGCGTACGTGTTCCACGCGCGCCTAAAAGAGATGTCAGCATCGAGGAGGGGCCCCTTAGGGCCGAAGCCTGCCGGGTCAGCAGGATTGTCCGAAAGGGTTACCGCGGGTTTTAGTCAGTAAGAGTCTGACACTCCGTTCCGCTCCACCCAGAGCGGGAGGAGTCATTTGATGATTTCCCATCCGAAAAAAAAAAAAAAAAAAAAAACCCTGTAGACACTTACATATACCCTTTTTAATGTACCCAAATCTTATGATTTATTGTTTTCCCTTTGATCGACCGATAACAATGATTTCAGCCTCTCTGAAACCTTGGCCTTTTCGCATTTAAAAAACTGGCCAAGTGTGAGTCGGACTCGCACATGAAGGGTTCCGTACCACAAGGCAAAAACGCCGAAAAAAACATGTTTGTTGTATGGGAGCCCCCCTTAAATATTTATTTTATTTTTATTATTTATTATTAAAGTTATAATACAACTGAGTATTTTGTGAATATTTCAAGTGCCTACCTGTTGCCATTTTTGATATCGAGCAAAAAAGGGCAAAAAAATCGCGTTTGTTGTATGGGAGCCCCCCTTAAATATTTATTTTATTTTGTTTTTAGTATATGTAAACTAGTTGGTACAGAAATAAACATTTTGTATTTTTTTTGTATTTGTATTTGTATAGCGGCAACAGAAATACATCATGTGTGAAAATTTCAACTGTCTAGCTATCGCGGTTCTTGAGATACAGCCTGGTGACAGACAGACAGACAGACGGACAGACAGCGAAGTCTTAGTAATAGGGTCCCGTTTTTACCCTTTGGGTACGGAACCCTAAAAAGGACCCCTTTCTCTTGCCTATAAAACATGGAACCTCCCGAAAAAGGCCTGAAATTCCTGACTTCGAACCAATATCCTTCCATACATCATCGCCATTTATTCGGGATCGAATAAGCGACGTCATATTCCGTCTGCGACGCATGTGACGTATGAACGTGATACGATCTGAAAACATAAAAAATATCAATGTTGAAATATGGACGATATTATTTATTACTATTCTGGGTTGCATCTAACCCCTTTTGGGTTAAGGGAGAAGCATCGCTAAAAACGTAAGAAATTGGAATTTCGATGCCAAAAATGCAAGTTTTAGACCAACCGCGGCAAGCGTAGCTTAACCTGTTTAATCGAACCGTGCAGCTGTTATTACGTAGGTAGCCACAAGCCTCTCAGGGGGACTACAGGATCTAATTATAATGCCTAAAGGTATATGATCGACTACAGTAAACAAAATCAGAAAAATATTTGATATTCTTCAGGATATATGCTGGGTAGATAGTGTGTTGAAAACATAATACAACTAATTTGATTCGGTAGGAAAAAATCATGAAGATACCTCTAAAATCATGACCTACAAGTAACGCAAAACAAAGCAATCAAAACTCTGTTTAATTACAATTACTTAACACCTACAAAAGAACTTTACACTAAAACTAAACTATTTAACCTAAAGACATTATATACATACCACACATGCATACTAATAAAGAAAATTCTAACTAACAAAATACACTCACAAATCACTTTTAAACGCAAAACTTACCACTACTACGCTAGGAATAGGGAAAGTATAGAACTGCCTTCAGTTAGAACTTTGTACGGAAGGAGAACCATACAGTTTGAGGGAGCGCAGCTTTATAATAAGTTACCTAAAGAAATAAGAGACTCCTCATCAATGAACATTTTTAAAAATAGATTGAAGTTGTATTTGGCCAACCAACAATAATAATAAACGACTACCGCTGTATTTATGATAGATCGAACGACAACTATGATACTAATAATATTTTATTTTAGTTAAGTTTCTCATATTTAAGTGAACTATGTATGTTCTTTTTGAGAAATAAACTTTCTTTTTACAATCAACACCATACTAAAATACATACAATCACCCTGTTTTTTTGTCAGATTATTGTACAAGCAACATACTAAAATATGTTTTAATTTTTTAGTCCAAACAATAGATTTTTTTTAGATTTTGCAAATTGCAAAAAACGTAAGAAAATTGGAATTTTGCTGGCGCTTTCGCCTTAAGGTGTCAAAATATTATTTATTGATTTGATATCAATATGTTTTGTGGGTCACGACTATACGGCCAAAGTAATCTCGGGACCCTTGTAGAACTTCTTTTGTACCATTTTCAACCTACTTCAAAAGAAAAAGGACGTTGTCACTTAAACTTGTATTTTTTTTCTCAGACATACTTTACCTACTACATTACCAAAGACTACAATATATACCTAATGAGGTGTAACTAAAGCGCTGTCACTGTCGGACTGCATAGACAAGAAAGAAAAGCGCAAAATATGAAGCAATTATCTATTTACAAAAAATCTATTGTTTGGACTAAACAATTAAAACACTAGTGCTTTAGTAAGTTGCTTGTAGAATAATCTGACAAAAAATCAGAATTATTGTATGTACATATATTAGTATGGTTTTTATTGTGAAAAGAAAGTTTTTAGCGGTATCTTCATGATTTTTTTCTATCGTATCAAATTAGTTGTATTATGTTTTCAACACACTATCTAACTAGCATATATCCTGAAGAATATCATATATTTTTCTGATTTTGTTTACTGTAGTCGATCATATACTTTATTGTTTCTAAAACTTGCGTTTTTTGCGTGCAGATCCTGTAGTTAAGGAAATTCTCAGTATTAGCCGGAGTCCGGATTCGTTCCCAGTTGATGACAATAGACCTTTATTTTTGCTAATTAAAGTTATTTATTCGTTTACGTTATAAGTCCGCTATTTTCTTGTACATTCAGCCCTTTGTGCATTACAGTAGTTGATGTTCTAAGCGTTCTTCCGGCGCATCTTGAGCAGAAAGAAATTGCTTCAAAGCAACTTCAAAGTCTCTTTTTAGCCTCATTAAGTCAAACATTCTTCCATCTATTAGTTTTAACTCCCGTTTTGTTTAGTGGACTGTGCATGAACAAGTGGCGCCCTCTGTAATGACGGCGCGACTGCACGTTGTGTACCGTTTCCATTGTTCTCCGGCCCGTCATACGTATTTTTATCCATTTTTAAAAGTCTTGAATCGTTGTTTCGTTGTCAAATTAAAGGGATCGTGATTGTAAAGCAATTATTAGACTGCTGTTCGAGATTTATTCGTAAGAATAAAATATGTACTGAGTACGTCAAGCTACCCGAAACTGTCAAATTTTCTCAATCAACTTTGAACCTTATGATTTAGCAATAAAGTTGAAAATCTATTAAAGAGATTTGACAGATTGTAGTAGCTTGATGTGCTGGCGTCTGTACAAAGGCCAATAATACGATTCAATGACAATCTAATCAGTAGGTAGGAGAGCGTTTAAGTATTACGTAACGCATTTTTTGTAGATTTTAGACCCAGGGTGGGTCTAAAATCTACAAAAAATGCGTAATAAAAATGCGTAAACCCCTAATTTACTAGTTTTTTATAAAAATAAAAGAAAGGTACATAACGCGTTGTTCCAATGCCCGCTCCCGCCCCTGTAACGCACCGTAACGTTTTACAAGACCTCCCCGCTCCCCCAAATTGCGTTACGTAATACTTGAACGTTCCCTAAGCAATATTAAAAGTGATTGACAAAATGATTATTATCATAAAATGATTATTTAATTATGATTAAGCAAAACTTGCATAGGTACCTTATTTCTTATGAACTGAAAAGGTTAATGATAACGAGATAAGGAAGAAAGAAAACACTTTTATTTGCGGTAAACATGACACAAAAAAAAAACAGTGGCACTCCGGGAGCGCCGACAAAAGTGAAAACAAAACACAAACAGAATACTTTGCCATCACTCACTGACATATCGGATATACATTAAAACCGAGTACATCCCGAGGACAGCCGAACACATCCGAATGTAACGGTAACAGTGACGCGAGTTCCATCTCAAAAAATGGCCAACGCGCTTAAAGAAGTTTTCACTTCAAAAAAAAACATAATGCTTTAATTTTACATACATTATGAGAGTATTCTATTCTATTCTATTCTAACAAGTAATACAAACAGGCGCGACACGCGATATAATCGCGCGCGACCGCTCGTTGCACGACTTGCGGTGCCTTTGTGTCGCGCGCGATTTTATCGCGTGTCGCGCCTGTTTGAAAGAGCCTTAAGAATGGAAGATGAAACCATTTTGCGGTGACCCCACTAACCTCAAATGTCATCGGATAAGGGTAAGTAGAAGAAAACAATGGGAACAAACGCGAATACATTAAAGTTTCCAGAAAATGTAGCATCCTCTCCTTTCACAGGCAATAAGTCTACAATTTCCATTTGTTTCGCCTTTAAAAAGTTCTCGAAGCGTCCACGCTAATTTTAGGATGAAAAGTAAAACAAAAATACTTGTTCTTAGTCGCCTTGTCTTACTGAAAAAAATAAACTTGTTCTCGCTGAGAGAATACTTAATGTTTTTGGATCACTCGGTTTTTTGCCGCTTCACAAGCTTTTTTTGGGGTCAAACAGTCAGGGAAGATCATTTTTAAAACGAGTTTGGGTAGGATACAAAGGACTAAAAAGTTATTTAAGAACATTTTCGAATTGAAAAAAAATATAACTGGAAATTTCTGTGTCAATGGAAAATTTAAAATCGGTCTAATTTGGCTGTAACACTATTTTTCGAAAATGTTCTTAAGTAACTTTTTAGTCCTTTGTATCCTGCATAAGCGTATAAAGTTTAATCATTTATTTCGAAAAACAAGGGCTTGAAAGCTTGTATGAAATGCCTTACGGCGTAAACGCTCTTAAGCAAATTGACACTACGCCAATTTGCCGTGTTTTACAGCCTTTACATGCCGTGTATTGCCTTTTCAAACAACCGTCAAAGAATGACAATTGTGATTTGAATATTTCATATCTGGCTGGTAGTTCCGTAGATTAGCGCGTTCAAACAAACCAACAAACTCTTCAGCTTTATTATTAGAATACAGTTCTTCCGCGTATCACAGTCCACTGCTGGACATAGGCACGCCATCCAACAAGCTCTATTCTTGTTCACAATGAGCGTGCTTCTCAAAGGATTTAATCTTATTTCGGGAATGTTAGTCAACACGACAGAATGCTCGTCCAAAGTTATGAGGACATATTGGACCGTTTAGCTATGTAAATTGGACTTTACACAAGATGTAAGTGAGATAGAATACCCACTTGATATTAGACGCGGAATTCACGCGCATAGATTTAACAAGCCCAAAAGTATAGAGGTATGAGGGAACAGGGTGTAAAGTTCATAAACTCATACTCTAATAGAAAAGGGAGGATCCTCCGAGGGTGTTGTGTCTGCGCGATGATTCACTTTGCATATATGTATAATTGTTGCACGGTAAACTCTGCTTGCGAGATGCAGGATTTTGTGTGACGTCATAATGACGCGTAGTTCGCATTTGGCGTTGTAGATACCGCTACAAAAGTATGAAAACTTCTCTTACCAAGGGGTATCGTATTATCAAGTAACAGCGTTGTGGAGGGTAGATAGCTCACGTGATGTACACTGGTATAGAGGTATGAGGAACAACAGGGTGTAAAGTTCACTCATACTCTATAGAAAAGAGAGGATCCTCCGACCAGACGGGTGTTGTGTCTGGAGAGCAACTGCCCAATGATTCATGTCGAGCCATTGTATACTTGCGCGGTAAACTCTGCTTGCGAGATGCAGGATTTTGCGTGACCTCATGCGCAGTTCGCATGCGGCTATGTAGATGCCGCTACACTGGCATTTAGCTGCAATCGGTTAGTCTGAAAGTCCAGCCCGATATGGTTGGGAAAAGGCTAGGCTGAAAAAGATATATACTGGCAAACAAACCAGCAGCACGTGGTAATCCCCGCCTATTAACATCTGCAATACCAGAAGAATTGCAGAAGCGTTGCCATTCCAGGGACAAAGCGGATCTTCTTTCTTTCTTGCTACTACTAAAACGTGCTAGCTCTAATTGGTAAGCTAATCTTCTGCCCGTACTTGTCCAGTGTCCAGCATACTGCTAATGTAATCGCAGATGGGAAACTCAATTTGTTACAGTGACAATCACAACACAGTCAACGCATAACATTATTGTACCACATACTAAATAATAGTGTCGTACGATTTGACGATTAACCAGTTGTATTGTGAGCACTTTTTTCTCTCGTATCATCATCATTATTCAGACGAAAGACGTCATGATCACCCACTATCATATGCCTGTCCTTTCTTGTGGCAATCCCCACGCTGCAGCGCTTTCTACTCGTGATGGTAACAATATCCTCCGCCCATATCGCCGCCGGACGAGCGACACTTCATCTCCTCTTCGACCTACTTCATTATTCAGACGAAAGACGTCATGATCACCCACTATCATATGAATGTCCTTTCTTGTGGCAATCCCCACTCTTCAGCGCTTTCTACTCGCGTTGGTAACAATGTCATCCGCCCATCTCGCTGCCAGCGACACTTCGTCTCCTCTGCGACCTACTGCTGGACACAGGTCTCCCCAAAGCATCGCCTATCGATTGGTCCTGTGCTTCTCGCATCCAGCAGATTCCCACGACCTTTACCAAGTCATTGGTTCATCTTGTGAGGGTCATACCCTCGCTGCGCCTTCCAGTTTTTAATCCCCATCGACAATTTATTCTGCAAAGCTAAGTGCCTACGTCCATTACCACTAAAATTAGGCAGTTCTTGGGGCTGTATCGGATACCTTGGCTCTGCTGTGAAACTCCCCATTTCAGGAATCACAATCAGAAAGGGACACACAGGTATTAGTGACAAAGACGACGCGAGACAAAGCCGTACTTTTTCTAAAACTCGATGTGTCAAAAAAACGACCAGGAGATGCAAAAAAAAAATAATCAAAAGTAATTTATTCAAACTAGGCTGAGAATCAGCACTTCTTCAACGTCAAAATTACATAAGACAGTCCCCCAAGAAGCCCGCCCTTCACCACTTCCTAGTGCTTTGGCCAGGGAGAAG
Organism: Mesoligia furuncula; assembly: GCA_916614155.1. Taxonomy (NCBI): domain Eukaryota; kingdom Metazoa; phylum Arthropoda; class Insecta; order Lepidoptera; family Noctuidae; genus Mesoligia; species Mesoligia furuncula. Next base: position 13,494,918 of record OU744819.1, read on the forward strand.
TGGCATAACTAACTCCTCAGCAGCACAGTTCCACATGCAGTTAGAACTATATAAAATCAGCGAGCAGTTCAACTGTGGCAGTTCTTATCGTTCGACTTGAGCGTGACAAACGGATAAATTGGCACAATTTGCGGTAGCGATAAACCTTGCTAGTAGAATTTTCATCAGCGCCATTGTTGCGAGTTAGTGATGTGATATTATATCGATAGTTTTTATTGGGTGCCCTAATTGATAAGCTATTTCATACCGTAAGCTTGTTCCAACATGTCGATGGCTATAAGAGTAGGGGAAGACCAAAGAAACGATGGATTGACTGTGAAAATGATGAAAGGGGGTGACTACCGAGATGACGTCTAATAGAGAAGTATTGTAGAAAAGAATTGTGCAAGAAAATGATGACGACGCTGTGTGACAACCTACCTCAATTTACTTAAATAGATAGAACAGATAGAATAGTCTGTGTGGTGCCGGACTTAAAGAATACCACCACCCCTTACTTCCCGTGGGTGTCGTAAAAGGCGACTAAGGATCGTACCGGAGAATGGGCAGCAGCGTTCTCTATGTATTCCACCATCATACCATACTGCGATCGCCAACCCGCCTGCCAAGCGTGGCGATTATGGCAAACCCTCCCAAAATTGGGGGAGGCCTATGTCCAGCAGTGGACGTCTATCGGCTGAAACGACGACGACGACGAGATAGAACATAACATATGGCAGCTTTTAGCAGTTGTGTTATAAAAGTATTCATGAAAAACACCGGTTATTTTTCTAAACCTTACGTAAAGTCAAGAGCAATCGTCACTAGCCGTCATCGTCACAGCGAATTACCGAATTATCCGAATTATGCGAAACTCTGCCACTATTGTTAGACGGGGCGAATCGATTTTATGTCCCACTGAGAATGATATTTCAAACGCGGAAGATGATGGCTAAGGTTTGTTCTTTATCTTGTTTTAATATTTGGAGAACGTAAACCTGAGCAAGTAAAAAGAAATACTTACATAAGACATTTTCTTAATTATATTGCGTGGTGACGTTTAAAAAAATGTTTTATTTACTCACATGTAAACAAACAAGATGAAAGGAATAGAAAAATACGTACAGACGCCAGCACATCAAGCTACTACAATCTGTCAAATTTCTTAAATAGATTTTCAACTCTATTGCGAAAACATAAGGTTCAAAGTTTATTGGGAAAAATTTACAGTTTCGGGTACCTCACGGTAAGGTGAGGTGATCCCAAAATTATGGTCTGAAATCTCCAACTTCCACTGTGAACAACACAACTTTATGCGAAAATCATATTATGTCTCACGTAGTTCTAATGTTCGGCCTAACCAAGACTTGATACGGTGTTATCGATAATTCTCCCGTAGATCTTAATTTCGGCCAGATGAAGGGTTAACCTTTAAGTATGGACGTCATTTTTTCTTAACACTACTGTGGATGTGGAGTCTCACAGGCTCCTATATGCACACACATTTTTTTTGAAGAATTTGATATAAGATCGCTTTAAAACTGTTTGAATATTAAAGTTATGGGATTTAGTAACAAAATAACGGGCTTATATAATCTACTTTTATTTCAAAAATTATAGAAATTTGAAAAATAAAAAATTATGGCACTTTTCAGTCTAAATCTACTTAGGTTACATTTTTAGGTATTAAAAACAGCCAAACTTATTCCTTTAACAAAATGAGTCTTTTTTTCTCAAAATATAATATATAAGAAACCAAAAACACGAAACACCTACTTCAGGTAACAAATATAAAAAAATTTGACAAGTAACAACTAATAGTTACTTTTCGATAACTCCGATAGTGGAATATTGTCCGAACTATCTCTACCTGACTCTTCTCCTAGGTCCTGGTCCTGGTCCTGATCTTCATAATTGTCACTTTCATGATTTTGTATCAGTTCGAACTCCAATATAAAAAAATCTTCAATATTCTCTTCATTGTCAGACTGATCCGAAGCTAAGAACAACTCACTCACTTTTGTTCGAAAGATGGATCTGCTGCACGCAAAGTTTTTCTCGCAGGGCCCTGAACAGAACTCGTAGATGGTTGTTTTGATTTAGAACTACCGGCTTTATTGTTTTTTGAGATTTTGTACTACAAAATCGGAAACAAACATAATCGCCCTTATAAAATATATCATAGGGCAACAATGGACGTGTAGCCTGACAGGCTCCGATCAATATTTTGATGGTCATTACTTACGTGATATTCATCGGAAGTCGCAACCTCCTCCCTCGTTGGTAGTTTTACATCTAAAACAAAAGCTACTGAGCCGCTCAATCGCGAGGAGTGGGGGAAAGTAGGTGAAACTAAGAAAACGACAACATCGAGTAGCCTGTGAGACTCCACATCCATACTTAAAGGTTAATATTGATAAATGATAAATGATTTATTTTCTGTAAGTAGGTTTTTACAAACACTTTTACACGTCATCATATTCGGTAAACAGTTAGCTCAGCAAATAGTGCCAAGTACTAATAATACACAAGCTGTCAACCAACCTGCACAAAGGAATACTTTTGTTCTCTTAGACACTGATCCTCACGAAGTAGATCAAATATTGATGGGCTTAAGATCTGATAGTGCCCCGGGATGGGACAAGGTCCCGACTAAATTTCTAAAGTCTGCTCGATATGATATCGTTCCCATAATAACCCATCTTGCGAACCTTTGCTTCCAAAAAGGCATTTTCCCTGAGCTGCTCAAGCAATCCATTATTACTCCAGTACATAAGGGGGGGACAGAGACGATGTCAATAACTACAGACCTATTTCTATCCTACCGGCAATATCCAAAACAATTGAAAAACTTCTTAATGTTAGATTAACTCAATACTTAAATAAATTCAATTTACTTTCGAACCAACAATTTGGCTTCAGGCAAGGATTATCTACGGAGGACGCGGTTTCGGCTCTAAGTTCCCTGGTAACTGAACACCTTGATGCTGGGAATAAATGCTTAGCGGTCTTTCTAGACCTTAAAAAAGCTTTTGACACCGTCTCTGTTCCAAACCTTGTGAACAAACTCGAAAATGCTGGAGTAAGGGATATTCCTCTGAAACTTTTCAAGGACTACCTCTTAAGAAGGACGCAGAGGGTTAAGATGGAAGAATATGTCAGTGAAGATGCGGAGGTGACATATGGTGTTCCACAGGGAAGCATACTGGGTCCTACCCTCTTTCTTTTGTATATCAATGACCTGTGCAACATGAACATCGAAAATGCTAAAGTCTTCTCGTACGCCGATGACACCTCTGTCGTTTTTACTGGGAGCTCATGGCACGACGTAAAACTAAAAACAGAAATGGGCATGGCCCAAGTCGCCAACTGGCTTAGTAATAACCTGCTCACGCTAAACACATCCAAGACGAATTACGTATGCTTTAGTGTGAGTAACAGGACACAACTAAGTGACGATTTTAACATAAAAATTCATGAGTGCGGAGATCCAATAAACATATGTTGTGCCTGTTTATCTATTTCCAAAATTTCGCAAACTAAGTACCTGGGAGGTGTAATTGATCAACGTCTATCATGGTACCAGCATCTAGAACAGGTTACAAATAGAGTTAGGAGATTGAGCTGGATATTTAAATCACTGCGTCACTTGCTCCAAAAGACATAACCAGTAAACATAAATCCTCTAGAAACATCCTGAATGAGGTATACTTGGCTCTAGTGCAATCGGTTTTACTGTATTGTATCACGGTTTGGGGAGGTGCAGCTAAATCCAAGCTCATATACTTAGAGAGAGCCCAGCGTGCTCTTATTAAGATTATGTACTTCAAAAACATATTATACCCTACAAATAACCTTTATACTATCAGCAATTTAATCTCGATAAGAAAGTTGTACATAATCCAAACCGTCTTGAAAAGACATAAAACTCTACCATTTCAATCAGAAAAATTAACCAAAAGAAGGAAAGACTTAGTAGCTCCAGTTTCCCAAACTAAAACCGTATTTGCATGCAGACAGTTTAATAAACACTCAACCGAATTATACAATAAGATAAACAAAAAAATATTCATATACACCAAAAACACATATGATTGTAAGAAAACCATAACTAGTTGGATCAAAAAACTCACGTATGAAGAGACCGAGGCACTTCTACAGTACATTAAATAGCAAGATACTTAACAACAATTTATTACTCAATTGTTACACACATACAAAAACAAAAACTGGCACTTAAAAAAAAAATCAAATTGACACATACACACACACACGCACCACACACTCACACTCACACACACACACGCACACTTACACTCATCACACATAGTCACACACACTCTTACACAATTTTTCTTGTTTTTGCTGTTAATACGTTATTATTTAGTTTTTATTTTTTATCATTTTTTATAAATTAAAAAAAGAAATATTATAAATGCAAATAAGTAATTAAGCACAAGTGTAATTACCCACATATTTGTTACTGTTGTAATTATTTTGCTATGGAAGAGCGGGGCCTCCTAACACAGGCAAAAATTGCTTAAAAGGAGTCCCCAAACACAACCACCCATTGTTGTAACAAATTTCTTGAATAAAACATTTTGTATTTGTATTTGTATTTGTATATTTTTTAAACTAGATGTGGTCGGCGTTTCCTATCTGACTACTCTGAGAAGAAAGGCCGAAACAAACTCAGAGGTCACAGTCTCTTTTAAAGTCCAGACAAAATCTTGGTCAGATCGTGTGAAGACCATGTAGATTGATGTCTGAAATGGTCTTTTGAGGAAAGAACCACACAGATTGAGCGGACCTGTCCAATCAGTGCACGCATTTGTCAAAAATCGTGCAGCTCAACTCAGAAATTGAGGAGCTCAACGATTCGACGAACAATACCAAAGAAAGGACATTTGGGTAGGCCGCGTAAATTACTCAAACTGCCAGATCGTGATTAAAACTAAGAAGGAAAACAGAAAAAAAAAATGACCCACATAGTCCTCACATTCACAATAATTACTTAAATGAAAAAAAAAAAAACCTTTACAAAGTAAATATTCATGTCATTGTCTAAATAAAATTCATCAATGTCAATGTGTATATAAAAAAATCCGGACATAATCTTTGAGGACCAATTGTTATGAACGTCGACAAGATTGTCCCGAAAATATAGATCCCGATAGTTTTCCTCTATATCGACACTCCACATCCCTAAACAATTCCGCGCACAGCGTTAACTTGATTCTCACAATTCCTAACTCTCGAACTAGTTCATACTTTCTCGGTAAGTTCCATAATTATTAATATAACGCTTTATTAAGTGAGTCGGAAGTTTTGCACTGTTTCGTGTTATTACATTCTCTTCAACATTCGAGGCTTGGCAGAGGTCCAGGGTTGCAACAAGTGGCGGAAAAGATAAACACGAGAAGTTTTTATGAGGTACTAATGTATTGCCAGTTGAAATTAAACGCGCGCAGTCGTTACATGTGTTCAAAAGACTCGTGAAGGAACACTACTTGTCGTTGTGATCTTGTTGTCCTCACTGCAACCATCTACTGTCTTCTTTTATTTTTGTTGCTTATATAATTTAGTATGGTATTTATGTATCTCTAATTTTGGATTATGTATGTATCTATCTATCTATTTGAGTGTATTGTATACTTATGTATACAATACACTCAAATTTGCACCAACGACAGCCCCATTTTATGTCCCGGAAAATAACTGTCCATTCCAAGGTTGCCTGGAAGAGATCGCAGAAAGCGATAAGGCCGCCCATTGTATATTTTGTAGTGTTTGATGTATTTTTCTCATGTTATGTATTTTTGTGGTATACACAATACCTTTATTGGTTATTTATTCATTTATACTTATACTAGCTGCGCCACGCGGTTTCACCCGCGTATATGTTGATCCCGCGGGAATATCGGGATAAAAAGTAGCCTATATGTTAATCCAGGGTGTCGGCTACCTCCATAAAAAATTTCATCAAAATTGTTCCGGCCGTTTGAGCGTGAAGAAGTAACAAACATATAAACGCACACACACACACTCACAAACTTTCGCCTTTATAATATTAGTGTGATAAATAAATAAATAATGTAAGCACTATCAGTAGCAATGACTTCCATTTTGACAGTTCAACAACATTCATTGCGTTGTTATGTTTTCGAGTAGACAAATTTTTCGAACATATGAAGCAATGGATCAGCAATATCCTTCAAAGTCATTCAGATGGTGTTTGAATGCGTGTTACGGAATTAGGGTGTTCGATTTCCGGAACCGATTTGAATGGCGTGCAATTGGAGAGGCTTTTGTCCAGCGGTGGACTGACGTAGGCTGATAATGATGAAGCCATTTCTCTTACCAAATATTGGCAATACTATTACAGTTACTAGCAGAGTTCTTTCACACGGTCCTCAAAGATACGCGTTGACATTGATGAATTTTATATATACAATGACATGAATATTTACTTTGTAAAGTATTTTTTATTTTTTTAGGGTTCCATACCTAAGGGTAAAAACGGGGCCCTATTACTAAGACTTCGCTGTCTGTCCGTCCATCTGTCTATCACCAGGCTGTATCTCAAGAACCGCGATAGCTAGACAGTTGAAATTTTCACAAATTATGTATTTCTGTTGCCGCTATAACAACAAAAACTAAATAAAATTAATATTTTATGGGGGCTCCCATACAACAAACTTGTTTTTTCGGCGTTTTTGCCTTGTGGTACGGAACCCTTCGTGTGCGAGTCCGACTCGCACTTGACCAGTTTTTATTTAAATATTGTGAATTAGTTAGTTTTAATCATGATCTGGCAGTTTGAGTAATTTACGCGGCCTACTCAAATGTCCTTTCTTTGGTATTGTTCGTCGAATCGTTGAGCTCCTCAAGTTCTGAGATGAGCTGCACGATTTTTGACAAATGCGTGCACTGACTGGACAGGCCCGCTCAATCTGTGTTGTTCTTTCCTCAAAAGACCATTTCAGACACCAATCTACATGGTCTTTACACGATCTGACCAAGATCAGACAAAATCTTGGTCAGATCGTGTGAAGACCATGTAGATTTTAAATGAGACTGACCTCTGAGTTTGTTTCGGCCTTTCTTCTCAGAATAGTCAGATAGGAAATGCCGACCTCACCTAGTTTAAAAAAATATGAATGACGTGTAAAAGTGTTTGTACAAACCTTACAGAAAATAAATCATTTATAATACACACCATATATAAATGTCTGTTGCCAAGCAGTGTTGCTGTATTCCGGATTGTAGGGTATGTGTGGTGTAGTCAGTGCCGGATTAGCCCCTAAGCAAATTAAGCATTTGCTTAGGGCATCACGGCTCGGGGGCACCAAAGGCAGAAACAGCAGCAACATTTGCTAGCACATGAAAGGCAAGGCTGTTTATCAGCAAGATATTACAAGACCCAAAGGTCACTCTAGCTAGAGATGTGCGCCAATCTTTACAAATCGCTCGTCGATGTTTTGGAAAAACACGAGGTGACTAGTGAATAGGAGGGGCTACGGGCGTGGGCGTGGATTGCTTAGGGCATCAAGTAGTTTTAATCCGGCACTGGGTGTACTTACAGGCACATGAGACATTCCAGCTTTGTCTCCGGGATGGCAACACGTCTGCAAAGCCACAGCATGCCATATTGCAGAAGTCCACAGGCGGCGGTGACCACTTTCCACCAGGTGGACTCTCAGCTTGTTTGCTTTAAAAAAAACTCAAGTGAAACTGTAATACTTTCAATTGTGGGTAGTTTCACAGTCAGTGGGCTTGTTGAGTGGTGTCGACGACCATTTGCCACTGTTGCGACTGCACGTGGTGGGCAACTCACCGTGAAAACACGTCACGCTTCTGGTTTGGGGGACCTGCTGAGATGTATTGTTTCATCGTGCATTTTACTATTCGGGGGGCTCACAGAACAGTCCTAGAGCGATGATAAATTAAGTGTCGCGCGGTGTTGTATCATGTGCGGTGCAACTGTTAACTGTCACCTTGACCTGAACTGCTAATGATTATGATAGGACTCCTGGGTAAAGTCAATGCTCATTTCTCTACATTTTGACAAGTTTTTGACATTTGTTTGTCGCCAAGATGAGATCTTGCGACTAGATTTTGAACGTTTATATTACGAGAATTGGCCTTCTAATGTCTTCCGTGGTCCTGAAGCTTCGCTTTTGCTGATGCAGTACAGGATTTCATAATAGCCAAGAGTTATGTCTCCTATGTCATGTGTGTCTGTGTGGTGCCGGACTTAAAGAATATCACCACCCCATACTTCCCGTGGGTGTCGTAAAAGGCGACTAAGGGGCGTACCGGAGAATGGGCAGCAGCGTTCTCTATGCATTCCACCACCATACCATACTGCGATCGCCAACCCGCCTGCCAAGCGTGGCGATTATGGCAAACCCCCCCTTTTGGGGGAGGCCTATGTCCAGCAGTGGACGTCTTTCGGCTGAAATGATGATGATGATGATGTCTCCTATAAAAGTCAACGTCGTACACCGCATCAAGATGCTTTCATAATCAGCCAGCAATGGCCCCACTGCTGGAACACAAGCCTCCTCTCTGTGAGAAGTGGCAGTAATCCACCACGCGGGTCCAGTGCGGCCTGGTAGAAGTCATATGCCTTCGAATTTTTTGATTGTGGGACATGCCGGTTTCCTCGCGATGTTTTCCTTCAGCATCAAGATGCTTGCTATGTGAATGTACTGATGAAACGCATACTGCAGTTTACAAAATATTCTGTGTACTTTACGCTGTCGCCAGATCTCGCTGATAAGCGTTTAATAGGAGAATCCAGTCTAACCGGATGCTGATGAATACCAGTAGTTTACATGCAGTAACTGCGTATGTCAGGGACACATAATAAATCAAATGCCTCGCAAACCTAGTGACATACCTATTGTGATGGTACTATAGGCCTACCAGAATCTCATGGCAAAAAAAAAACAAATATACTTTGTGGTTTTCATACATTTCACAACATTGGCAATGTCAAATGTATGAAAACCACAATGTTTTTTTGTTTTTTTTTTGCCATGAGATTCTGGTAGACCTCTAATTACGTTACAAATTTTGAATAATCTTGCTAATCCATTGCTCCATATGTTCAAAAAATGTGACTGCTCAACATCGTAAATAATAAAATAAAATGTGTTAATGCATCATCTTAAATAACTTATTCTAGTTACAATGGGGAGAATCCATTTTAAGCATTAGTTGGTTGTGTTAGGATGCTCCGCCCTTCCTCAGATTATACATTGTTATTAAGTTATCGAGCCTTTTCAAGATAATGATTATAATGATAGATAATGATTTTCAAGATAATGATTAGATAATTTTTATACAAACAAAAACAATATACAAATATGATTCTGATGTTCTTTATTCTGAATAGGTAAAAAAAAAAAACATATTTTGCTTTTCAGTGCTAAGGATTTTTGTATTTGGTACAAAAATTATCCAACACCCAAGTACAACGACTATTACTGCTAAACTAATAAAGTTATCTTAACCGCTATACTTTTCCTTTAAAGTTCATGAAATGCACTATCATCGTGAATTTTTCCAGATTTTTCAAGCCAGCAGTTTAGGTTTTAGAGGGGGGGGACGCCCTACTGGAACAAAAATTTGCACTTTAAAGTTTAATATTTCGTAAATGGAGCGTTAAATCGAAAAATAATTTTAGCAACCCCCAAGTCATTTTAGAAGACCTATTCAACGATAACACGATGGGGTAGACGACTAAAAAAATATTCATCCCCACTTCACATGTAAGGGAGCTACCCTAAAAAAAAATATTTTACAAAATTTTATTTTACCACTTTGTCGGCGTAATTGATATACGCACTCCTACAAAATTACAGCTTTCTAGTACTAACGGTCTCTTAGAAAAATCTCGGACAGACAGACAGACGGACATGACGAAACTATAAGGGTTCCTTGTAGGAACTACGGAACCCTAACAAAAGAATGAAATGAAAACACAGTATTTTTATGAAAAGCAAAAAACGAGCTAGAGATGTGTGTGTTATGTGAGTAGAAGATGGTGTGGAGGTGAATGTGTATGTGAGTAGTGGGTGTAGGTGTGGGAGTGAGAGAGTGGAAGTGGAGGGTTGTACCTACACAATATAACATGGTGGAGATAAGAGATTAATTATTTACTGTAATTTGAGAATAATGCAAGGAAGGTTGTGGAACTGTCAGAATGAAAGCCCTTGTTACTGTCAGTATGTTACGCATTTACCCCGCTCCAGCTGATGTAGCTAGTTGCCTTGTGAATTATAAAAGCAAAAATCTTTAACAAAATGTCGCCGAAATAACGTATGCTCATACACGTGCATGGCAGAGACAAGGCATTCCATTTCCTGGAGTACTCGGCATGTTATGAAGAATAAATTCGGTGGTAGCGGGTACCCGTGACGGCTCGTTGTTGGTAGCTGCTATCTGGAGCGCGACGACATGCCGCAGACAGACGAGCAGGGCTGGCACGCGAGGGTTCCTCATGTTATTGGATGGCTAAATAATAACAGCCTTACGGGTCGATCAAAGGTAAAGGCTACGCTTGCCGAGGTCGGTCTGTAGATGGGTGACAATCCTTTACATACCAAGACCCATCCTGTCCGTGGAAAACACGTTAAGCCGTTCATCATCATCATCATCATCATTTCAGCCGAAAGACATCCACTGCTGGACATAGGCCTCCCCCAAAAGGGGGGGGGGGGTTGCCATAATCGCCACGCTTGGCAGGCGGGTTGGCGATCGCAGTATAGTATGGTGGTGGTATGCATAGAGAACGCTGCTGCCCATTCTCCGGTACGACCTTTAGTCGCCTTTTACGACACCCACGGGAAGTATGGGGTGGTGTTATTCTTAAGTCCGGCACCACACAAGTTAAGCCGTTGGTTCCGGCTAACGTTAGTAGATCTTAGACCATCGTAATGGGAAGTCAGAAGTCTAAAGTCTGATTACCAGTTTTACAAAGTATCTTGTTGGGTGACAGGGTTGTGGAGGTCAGATAGGCAAGCGATTCTTGAAAAATACTGGTATTCAGCTGCATCCTGTTAGACTGGACTGGAAGCCGACTCCAACATAGTTGGGAAAACGCTAGGCAGATGATGATGATGATGATTTGTGGTGAAAAAGTAGAAATGAGTGTGCTGGTCAAGAAAACACACCACAACCAACAAAAAATGTTGTTCAAAACAAACCACGTCGACAACCACAGATATAGATATACCTAGATAACGCAAGTATCACGAACTGTATGAAAACAAAGCGTGCCATTTTTTGACTACCTACTATGACGTCACAAGCTCGCGCTCTCGCTCACACTTACCCAGCCAGCAGTACAAAGGACTGAGCGCGAAAGGGGCGGCTTACGATTTGTAATCATAAGTTGGTGCAATTTTTGGAACGCGAAGTAGTTACTCTTGCGTTATCTAGGTATATCTATATCTGTGTCGACAACTCACTGTCGTGGTGTGCTTTCGCTTGACGTAACCTTTGTATTCTCAACCTTATCAGATATACAGGGCGAATTTTTTAAGTGATCGTGGATGGCCAAATCCGAAACTATGAGGAATAGCGAAAAGTACTCAAAGGAGTCGCGGGCTCGATTCTGATGAAAACTAAAACTGCATCATTGGATTTTTGTAAAATCAATATTATGTCGCTGACATAACAGTGCACAGTGTTAAAATTCTCTGACGAATATAGGGCTCGCCGATAAAAATTAAAAAAAAAACGCCGAAAAAAACATGTTTGTTGTATGGGAGCCCCCCTTAAATATTTATTTTATTTTAATTTTATTATTTCTTATTAAAGTTAAAATACAACTGAGTATTTTGTGAATATTTCAAGTGCCTACCTGTTGCCCTTTTTTGATATCGAGCAAAAAAGGGCAAAAAAATCGCGTTTGTTGTATGGGAGCCCCCCTTAAATATTTATTTTATTTTGTTTTTAGTATTTGTTGTTATAGCGGCAACAGAAATATACGAAAATAATAATATATAGAAATAGACAGACGGACAGACAGCGAAGTCTTAGTAATAGGGTCCCGTTTTTACCCTTTGGGTACGGAACCCTAAAAACACGATGTTACGGAACCCTCGGTGCGCGAGTCAGACTCGCTCTTGCGGATTTTTAAATCATACTTCACTTGCAGCAACCCTACGCTCTTGTAAACTGATTCACTGCGTACATGAAAGGAACGTCGCGTATCATGTCGCTGACTTAATACAGGACTTGCAGAGGTGCTGGTGACAGTTACGATTACGACTTACAACATGGAAGACAGTAATGTGTATCTGAAAGTTGTAATATCACGCCTGTATTCCCTGCCTCCGTGCCATGTCTGTGTGGTGCCGGACTTAAAGAATAGCACCACCCCATACTTACCGTGGGTGTCGTAAAAGGCGACTAAGGGTCGTACCGGAGAATGGGCAGCAGCGTTCTCTATGCATTCCACCACCATACTATACTGCGATCGCCAACCCGCCTGCCAAGCGTGGCGATTATGGCAAACCCCCCCCCAACTTGGGAGAGGCCTATGTCCAGCAGTGGACGTCTATCGGCTGAAATGATGATGATGATTCCCTGCCAGGGTAAGCAGCGGTGTGTAGTCACCTTGAATCGTGTCGATGGTACTACTTACGGGTAATAGTAGTAGGGCTCGTGAATAAGTAATAACAGCGGTATGGGTCGATCCTTGCCGCGGTTGGACCGTGGATTGGAGATGGATCTTTACAAAACGAGACCCCTCCGTGCTTATTTCTTACTTATTTTTGGAAACTTCTTTGTTTAGGAATCCGATTTTAATCTGTGCATAGTCTTTGACATAATGTTGCCACTGTTACAAATTAAAATTTGTTGCCTCTGATGGCAACCTATGCAGGTGGTTTGGTGTTGGAATTAAAGGAAACAACAAACTATCTCAAACACTTTATAATTAAAAGTTTAAAAGTAATTATAGAACTAATTTATGTTATTACATAGATACTACTTAGATAATTTACTAAAGTTAACACTATTAACCTTTTGAACGCCAATGTCGGCTATAGCCGACATGAGCAAGCGTGCCCTGTGCGCCAACGACGGCTATACTCGACAAAAAACAGGTCGCAGAAAAATACAAAATAAACCTATTAAATCATTACTTTTATGTATTTTATTGATACACCTTGAAATTAAGATTTTCGGGCTTGGCGTACAGGGCATAGGAATACCGATATGGCGTGGCGGTGAAAAGGTTAATGCCAGCCAGCTAAAACTTCAGCAGAAAGAGCTATGGGCGTGCATCGGAAAGCACGTTAAGCCGTTAGTCCCGGCTGTCATTCGTGGATCAATGACAGACATTCTGGGTAGTCAGATGCCGGAAAAGTTTGAGAACTCTTACCAAGGGGTAACGTGTTATGAGGTGAGGTTTGAGGAATAGGTTGTAAAGTTTACTCACCTCCATAGAGAAGGGAGGATCCTCCGACCAGACGGGTGTCGTGTCTGGTGGGCGACTGCCAGACGATTAATGTCGGAACGTTGTATAAATGCTAGTTGCACGGTAAACTCTGCTTGCGCGATGCAGGATTGTACGTGACGTCAGTGTGATGCGTAGTTCGTATGTGGCGATGTAGATGCCGCCACAGAAGTTTTCAATCTAATAATAAAAAAACGACACCCAAAATTGCTGTTTCGAATTGGATGAAACTGTGAACCAGTAACAACAGTTAGGTAACCCATTGTTTAGATTTGAACCTTGAACAGAGCATGTATCTAATCGGTCAGCTATTGACAATCCGTTACAGTTTTAAACAATAGCATAACCAGCCCATAAGGTTCCCACTGCTGGGACACAGGCCTCCTCTCTGTGAGGAGTAGGCTGTAACCCACCACGCGGGCCCAGTGCGGGTTTGGTAGATGTATCGCGTTCAAAATAATATTTATATAAAAAATAATATTTTTATTTATTTAAGTGATTTAAGCTTAAAGATATAATAAGTACACTATATGTTTTATTATCTAAAACATAATTAAAAATCCCGACTGCGGTAAAAAACTTAAGAGCTAAGAAACTGAAAAGCTAAAAACAAGACCATTTTAAATTAAATAAAAGTTGGAAGCAGGCGGGACCCATTTGAATAAAAATGGTATGGGTCCCGCCTGCTTCCAACTTTTATTTAATTTAAAATGGGCTTGTTTTAAGCTTTTCAGTTTTTTTTAACTTAAGTTTTTTACCGCAGGCGGGTTTTTTTATTTTTTTAAATAACTTTTTTTATTTCCAGCTTTTTAGTTTTTTACAATTTGTCACTTCGAATTGCTTTTAAGTATATATGTTGTATATATTTTTGTAATCACCTTTTAAAACCCTTTATTTTTATACCCCACTCGATAGGTTTTGAAAAAAAAAAAAAAAAAAAAAATTAATATGGCGTCCAGTAGTCGCCATATTGAATTTTCACTAACGTCATGTCTTTAGTGACACTCGCCGGACTAAGAGGAATCGAATAACGTGTGAATCGTAAAAATCGGCCCAGGCGTTTGGTCTGTATAGTGCTTCAAAGGAACATACAAACATACATACATACATAGGCTGATGAACACATTACCACTCCTTAGCGTCGCGCAGTCTGGTAAAAATCAGCCATTTCTTTTTAATATTTAGTATTTTTATTCTATTTATAAGCTTGGATCCTTATGGCTAAATATGTTAAAATAATATTTCAAAAGCCCAGGGCAATCCCTGGGCTTTTGAAATATTATTTTAACGAAAAGGATCCATCGTCTTATAATTGCTAATATCTAGAAAAATATGTCATGATGTCGGACTAGAGATTAATAAAATTGAAATCTATATGTTTATCCTTTAGTTAAAACCATCCCCCGAAAGTTGAAGTGGAGAATCAATGACGAAATACAATCTGAACTTAAATATCTCAAAACTACCTATGTGTGGGTTGGATCCTTTCCGTTTAACTATGGCCAAGTGCGAGTCGGACTCGCACAAGAAGGGTTCCGTACCACAAGGCATAAACGCCGAAAAAGACACGTTTGTTGTATAAATATTTATTTCGTTCTGTTTTTAGTATTTTGTTGTTATAGCGGCAACAGAAATACATAATTTGTGAAAATTTCAACTGTCTAGCTATCGCGGTTCTTGAGATACAGCCTGGTGACAGACAGACTGACGGACAGACAGCGAAGTCTTAGTAACTTTGTACTACATTTTGTACTGAATTATGCTGTTTCATATAAGATTTCAAGAAGTATGTAACTGGTAGATCGCACAGGGTGTCGTCAGTGAACAGTAGATCTTGGGTCTAACCAAGTTGGCCACCCCTGCTATAGATAAATAATATAATCATATTAAAGATATCTATCTACTTCGGCTTACCTCTTACAAAAATTGACCCTTCGCTGCTGTAGGGCAGGCGGGTGACGCGTTGGGTCGTGAGTCGTCAGACGAAGTCGCGAGCTGAAGCTAGTTGTTTAGATTAGAACCGGGAACAGAGCATGCATCGAATCGGTCAGCCATTGGCGATTCGTTTCCCTCTGAAACAATGTTTAATTTTCAATGTCAATGGGAAAGGATGTTTCTGCGTTATTCTTGTCGGTTTTAGAAGGTCGGGCGTTCGAGGCTGGCTGAGGCATTTTTGTAAAATGGCGTTTTACCCAAGGAATTTCAACACACAATCATAATAGGAAAGTGGGGCCACGGAGGCTATATAATATCAGCCGCACAAGTCGATCGAACTGGTTAACCTACGCTTGCAGCGGTTGGTCTGTGGATGGGTGACCATCTTTACATACTGAGACCCCTGCGCGCCTCGGAGAGCACGTTAAGCCGTTGGACCCGGCTGTCATTCATGGATCTTTGACAGTCGTTACGGGTAGTCAGAAGCCCGAACGTCTGACAACCAGTCTTACCAAGGGGTTTCGTATTACCCAGTATTCTGGGTTGGAGACATAGGCAGTCGCTCCATGTAAAATACTGGTATTCAGCTGCATCCCGTTAGACTGGAAGCCGACCGCAACATAGTTGGGAAAAGGCTAGGCAGATGATGAATCATAATATGAAAGAATTTTAAAGAAAATTCCTAATACGTTTCTTCATAAATGTTTGGAAAAATCCATCTCCTCAACAACGTAAATCATCATCCAGCCCTTATACCAATTTATTTTTGGTCAGCGCAACCTGTCTCTTTCTTCCACACTTCTATCAGTCGTCATCTCAGTAGTCACCCCCTTTCTAACCATACCATCATTCACGCAGTCCATCCATCGTTTCTTTGGTCTTCAATGTTGAGAACATTCACTGCTGGGACACAGGCCTCCTCTCACAGAGAGGGAGTGGGCCGTAATCCACCATGCGGGCCCAGTGCGGGTTGGCAGTTGATTGAGCTGGGACATATGAGACCGGAATAACACAAAGTTTTACCTGTAGCGGTATCTACAACGCCATATGAGAACAACGCGTCATCGCAAAATCCTGCATCTCGCAAGCAGAGTTTACCGCGCAACTAGCATAGATACAACGGCCCGACATGAATCATCGGGCAGTTGCCCGCCAGACACAAAACCCGTCTGGTCGGAGGATCCTCCCTTGTCTATATCCTCATACCTCTAAACATATACCCAATAAATTCCATTTGACTCAATACAACAAACTATTTACTCTACATTTTTTCGAGACCAAACCCCCTGTAACTTATAACCTTAATAACCTTACAATTCTCCATCAGAATATTGCCAGCATTTTATGTAAAAGAGAAATTCTTGAAATAACTTTACAAGAACTACGTGAAGCGCATAATGACCCAGATGTAATATGTCTCTCAGAAACCTTTATAAAAAAAGGATACGAAAGCTACATTAAAATTCATGGCTATGAAATGGCAGCTAACTACTGCAGAGAAAAGCAAAGAGGTGGCACTTGCATCTTAATAAAAGAAAATATTTTCTTCAAAGACCTGCCATTTGTAAAAGCCTACGCCACGCAAAATACATTCGAGGTTTGTGGGATTGAACTTACACATCATAAATTAATTATTATTTGTATTTATAGAACACCTCAATCGGATCCCACCCAATTCCTAAGTAAATTAAATAGCCTCCTGCACAATCTAACGCAACAGTATAAATCTAAAATGAATGTAGTTTTAGCAGGTGACTTTAATATCAACACCTTAAAAAAAGGTTATATTACTAATCAATTACAGGATTTGGCATATAATTATAACCTGAAATTTCACATCAATGGGCCAACACGTAAGTTATCATGTATTGATCACATTCTTAGTAACATTCCTGACGCTACTGCTATTGTAATGCCACTTCACTTATCTGATCATGACACTGCACAAATGTTGACCATTCCACTAAAATACAAGACACAAAAACTACCAACATATTATACATATAAAAGAGATTTCAGCATGGATAATATTCGAAAGTTTAAGGAATGCTTACGTAATTTATCTTGGTGTGAGATATATACAGCTAATGACGCAAACGTAGCATTTAATTATTTTCATGAAATGTTTTGCTTACTCTACAATCTTTGTTTCCCTAAATTAAGAGTAAAAGTTAATATAAATAACAAAAAGAAACAAACTTGGATAAGTAAGGGCTTAAAAAAAAGTTGTAAGACAAAACGTTCACTACGTCATAGATTCTATAAAAATAAAACAGCAATTAATAAGATCAAATACATTAACTACTCTAAACTCCTTAAAAAATGCATCTTTAACTCCAAAAAGAATGCAAATACTAGCTTTATTGCTAAAAGTGACAACAAATGTAAAGCCACCTGGAAGGTTATAAATGACGAGCTTAACAATACAAATTCTAAAAGTAATATTGAGAATATAAAAATTAACAACACATTAATTTCCAACCCAGTTGAAATAGCATCCGCTTTCAATAACCACTACATCAATACAACTAATAAGTTAATAGATACAAACGTTAAAAGTAACTGTGGGAAAAATGTAACTGTCAATTCAATGTTCCTTAGGCCCATGACAGCAAATGAAGTTAGACAGGAAATAACGCTTTTGAATAATACCAGTTCCGAAGGCTACGATGAACTCAGCACAAAAATTATTAAAGGATGTGCTAACGAAATCATTGACGTATTAACATACTTAATTAATTTGTCATTTAGCTGTGGAATTTTTCCAGAAGCGCTGAAGTTTTCCATTATTAAGCCTCTGTATAAAAAAGGAGAAAGACACGACATGAATAATTATCGCCCTATTACACTAATACCCATTTTATCTAAAATATATGAAAAATGTATGTACAAAAGACTCCTACATTATTGTAATAAATTTAATATAATAACAAAGGAACAGTATGGGTTCCAACACGGTAAGTCTACAACATTAGCCATCTATGCCCTCATGAAAGTTGTATTACCTAGTATCAATGATAATAATCTAACCACAGGTCTATTCTTTGATTTATCAAAAGCTTTCGATCTAGTTTCCCACGATTTACTATTACAAAAACTAGAATCACTTGGAATCAGAGGGCCACCCTTAGAATGGATAAAGTCATACCTTCATAACAGGCAACAATGTGTTACTATACCAAATATTAATGACGATAAGGACGTAATATTATATGCATCTGAATATATTTGTAACAGATTCGGTGTTCCTCAAGGAAGCATACTGGGGCCAATCTTATTCTTATTGTACATAAATGACATCACTCAAATAACAAATCATAAATGCATCTTATTTGCGGATGACATTTCTATTATTGTGACATCTAATAAAAAAAATAATACAATTTATGACCATGAAGCTGACATTAACAACACAATTGACATCTTAATTAAATGGCTTAATATTCAAAATTTAAAAATAAATCTTGACAAATCAGTATACATACAATTTAATAAATGTAATAATAATAAATCTAATTTCAGTCTAAATATACCCAAACTCAAATCTGTGACACAAACTAAGTTTCTGGGTGTAACTATTGATGAACATTTAAACTGGAAAATGCATGTAGACAATGTCTCTAGTAAAATAAATAAATTTGTGTACGCGCTCAGACAAGTCAAAAAAGTTACTAATTTAAAAACAGCCATATTGGTTTACCACGCATACGTAGAATCTATACTGCGCTATGGACTTATAATTTGGGGCAACAGTACCGACCAACATAGAACATTTGTTGCTCAAAAAAAGTGCATTAGAGCTCTATACGGACTCCAACCTGACGAATCATGCAAACCAGTATTTAAAAAACTTGATTTGTTACCGCTACCTTGCCTATACATCTACGAAATATGCATGTTTGTATGGAAACATAAAAAGTTATTTAAAACAGCGAACGATATATGTGCTCGAAACCGACGAGACCCTTATAGGCTCGTACTAAGCAATGCTCCTAGGCTTGCAAAATATAACAAAAGCTGTTTAGCTATGTGTGTACGGATTTATAATAAATTGCCTGGTGACTTTAAATTGTTGAATACGACATACTGTTTTAAGCGGAAATTGAGCGCATGGCTAAGCCAATATAACTTTTATAGTCTGAAACAGTTCTTTGACACAAAGTGTTAGTAAGTTACTTTTATTATTATTTTTTGTAAATTTTGGAATTTGCATGCTGAGGCTAAGCTCGGCAAAACATGTTTGTACTATTTTTAACTGTAAGACCTGTTATACCATGTTTTGAGCAAATAAATATATTATTATTATTATTATATTATTATTACAATTCAGTGCGATATGTAATTAAACTGTGATCGCTCCGGTTCCTATATTTATTATATATCGGATACCAATACTTATATCGATATACATTTAGTAGCAATTTCGAGTGCAGTGGAAACATTTCTCTGGACGCTGGCCAAACGCGTTCCCAACCCGTTATTGGAATACTTTTACAAGTGATATTATTTACCGATTACGGTGAACTGGGGTTCAAGGAAATATAGTATTTCTGTGTAACTGTCTTTGTAAACTGACTGCGTCGTTGGACTCGTTCGTTTAGTGGTCGCAAGCTCTACAGCTGAACCATGAGGTCTGGGTTCGTTTTCGTTGTAATTTCTTCCTTAAAAAAAAAAAACAGTGGGACTCCGGGAGTGCCGACAAAAGTGAAAACAAAACACAAACAGAATACTTTGCCATCACTCACAGACATATCGGATATACAGTAAAACCGAGTACATCCGAAGCGGGTATTTTTTTAATCGTCTCATAAACAAAACACGCGCGGTGTCGCTTACGGTAACAGTGGCGCGGATTCAAAGGTTTTTCCCCATCTCAAAAAATGCCGAACGCGACTAAAGATTTCACTTCAAAAAAAAAGCTATGTCAAAAATGGCGTGTGGTGGTGGTGGGGTGGGGTATGTCAAAAAGGTGGCTGGACTGGATGCGGAAGGCGGAGGACAGGGTGTTGTGGCGCAGCCTGAAGGAGGCCTATGTCCAGCAGTGGACTACAATAGGCTGACTTGATTGAACGGCGTCAGTGACCGCTTACCAACAGTCTGATAAACAGAAAAAAACCTTCCTGAAAACATCTAGATAGCCATTAGCGTTAAGAAGTAGTTTTAAGATCAAATCCAGACACAACTTTAAGAGGCTTACAGGACCTAAACACAAAAAGCGCAAGTTTTAGAAACAATAAAAGTTTATGATAGAGTACAGTAAACAAAATCAGAAAAAAATATGATATTCTTCAGGATATATGCTAGGTAGATAGTGTGTTAAAAAACACAATACAACTAATTTGATACGATAGAAAAAAACCATGAAGATACCTCTAAAAAACTTTCTTTTTACAATAAAAACCATACTAATATACATGCAATCATTCTGATTTTTTGTCAGATTATTCAACAAGCAACATACTAAAATACTAGTGTTTTGATTTTTTAGTCTAAACAATATTTTTTTTGTAATTAATTAATTGCTTCATATTTTACAATAAATTACCAGCGTTGTGTCATCGCGCTTCTCTTTCTTTTCTATGCAGTCCGACAGTGACCGCGCTTTAGGTCATGTAAGCCCCTTAAAGACTGTTTTCACCTCCATTCCCTTAGTCATTTAAACGGCTACCTCCTAGCCTGCCCTCTCCCCCCCCCCCCCCCCTCACCTCAGCGGAGCATACAAAGCTGAGGTAATATTACAGAGGGATTGTATTTGTTACTAGGATTGTACTCGTAACCGCATCACACACGGCTGGGTAGAACGAGCAATGCAATGTACAGACGTCATCAGCACATCAAGCTACTACAATCTGTCAAATTTCTTTAATAGATTTTCAACTTTATCGCTAAAGCATAAGGTTCAAAGTTGATTGTGACAATTTGACAGTTTCGGGTAGCTTGATGTGCTGGCGTCTGTACCAAGACGGCGTTGACACTTTTAGGGTTCTGTACCCAAAGGGTAAAAACGGGACCCTATTTCTAAGACTTCACTGTCCGTCTATCTGTCTTTTTTTAGGGTTCCGTACCCAAAGGGTAAAAACGGGACCCTATTACTAAGACTCCACTATCCGTCTGTCTGTCTTTTTTTAGGGTTCCGTACCCAAAGGGTAAAAACGGGACCCTATTACTAAGACTTCACTGTCCGTCTATCTGTCTTTTTTTAGGGTTCCGTACCCAAAGGGTAAAAACGGGACCCTATTACTAAGACTTCACTGTCCGTCTGTCTGTCTTTTTTTAGGGTTCCGTACCCAAAGGGTAAAAACGGGACCCTATTACTAAGACTCCACTGTCCGTCTGTCTGTCTGTTTTTAGGGTTCCGTACCCAAAGGGTAAAAATGGGACTCTATTACTAAGACTTCACTGTCCGTCTGTCTGTCTTTTTTTAGGGTTCCGTACCCAAAGGGTAAAAATGGGACTCTATTACTAAGACTTCACTGTCCGTCTGTGTGTCTTTTTTTAGGGTTCCGTACCCAAAGGGTAAAATCGGGACCCTATTACTAAGACTCCACTGTCCGTCTGTGTGTCTTTTTTTAGGGTTCCGTACCCAAAGGGTAAAAACGAGACCCTATTCCTAAGACTCCACTGTCCGTCTGTCTGTCTTTTTTTAGGGTTCCGTACCCAAAGGGTAAAAATGGGACTCTATTACTAAGACTTCACTGTCCGTCTGTCTGTCTTTTTTTAGGGTTCCGTACCCAAAGGGTAAAAACGGGACCCTATTACTAAGACCACTGTCCGTCTGTCTGTCTGTTTTTAGGGTTCCGTACCCAAAGGGTAAAAATGGGACTCTATTACTAAGACTTCACTGTCCGTCTGTCTGTCTTTTATTAGGGTTCCGTACCCAAAGGGTAAAAACGGGACCCTATTACTAAGACTCCACTGTCAGTCTGTCTGTCTGTCACCAGGCTGTATCTCATGAACCGAAACAGCTAGACAGTTGAAATTTTCACAGATGATGTGTTTCTGTTGCCGCTATAACAGCAAATACTAAGAACAGAACAAAATAAATATTTAAGGGGGGCGGGCTCCCATACAACAAACGTGTTTTTTTTGCTTTCTGCTCCCCGTTGCTATGGAAAGACAAAGTCTTCATAGTAACGCGAGTCTACGGGTCGCCCCGTGCTCGTGCAGAAGAGATGTCGAGCTGGATAGAAAGAACTTTGTCTATTCTTGGTAGTTTAAAACATTATTTTTAGTATATGCGAAACCCGAAACACGTGTCTAGTATTTTTATGTAAAGAATCTATATACAAAATTTCAAAACTGTATCATGAAAAATCACAAAGTTATAAGCTTGTTAAGTTACCTGTTTGTCCGTATAAAAACTTGCGCTCATTGATAATAGTACCTAGGTACCTAACCGTTCGGCGCGGCGATTGGATAACCTACTTAGTGTCGCTCGGTGTCCAACTTTTAATCTTTTTTTAATATACATGGAACAAAATATAACATGGGGTAAAAATGATTGGAATCGATTCAGTTACTTATTCTGAACAAACTATATTCAGGTTTCGCATTGTATACTAAAAATAACGTTCTAGAGATAGATTTGGTCATGCTACGCGAGCTGTTCGACCGTATGTGTCTCGTAATACACGTAGACATATGTAATTTGCTTTATATACGACGTAACATCTTATGTACTGTGTTATAGAGATTTATCGCCATTCAGACGAGAGAATTACTTGCTTACTCGCTTATCTTCAACTTGTAATATAAGACTTACTGGTTTCTCTTCATCAGCCTGCCTTTTCCCAACTATGTTGCGGTCGGCTTCCAGATCTGACCTCCACAACCCAGTTACGTACTGGGTAATACGATACCCCTTGGTAAGACTGGTTGTCAGAATTTCGGGCTTCTGTCTACCTGTGGCCGTAACGACTGTCCAACTGCTTAATGTGCTTTCCGAGGCATGGGGTTATCACACCGCCGGACCTTCAAACTCCGGGCTGTTACTAAGAAATGCCCAATGGAAAAACCCAATAAAACTTTTGCCCGACCCGGGAATCGAATCCAGGACGCCACGCTCTCGCTCACGCCCTTGTGACCACGAAACCAAAGGGGCAGTTATCATCTGGTAACTAGATGTTAGTGATGCGACTAAAAATTGTGACTACATTCTAGAAAGAAATAATGAAAAAGTATTTATTGCGACTTGTACTGGAAGATCATAAACTAAACTAAACGCAATAAAAACTGCCCAAGTGCGAACAAAGTCTGACAACCAGACTTATCAAGAGGTGTCGTGTTACCCAGTAACTGGGTTGTGGAGGTCCATGTAAAATACTGGTATTCAGCTGTATCCGGTTAGACTGGAAGCCAACCCTAACATTGTGTAAAGACAAGGCAAATGATGACCCATTACAAAGTTTCACCAACCAATTAAAAAACTGGCCAAGTGCAAGTCGGACTCGCACACGAAGGGTTCCGTACCACAAGGCAAAAACGCCGAAAAAAACACGTTTGTTGTATCTGATACAAAAAAATTATCAGGCTGACAAAAAAATCCCAAAACGATTATTACATCAGGACTGCCACAAATAAAAGCAAAGCAACATGGAATGTTATTAATGAGATCAAATATAAATTTCCGATCGATAGCGTAGAACAAATTATTACCAACGACGAAATAATAACCAGTCCCAAACACATTGCTAAAACGTTTAATGACTTTTTTCTTGACATTAATAATAATAATAAACAATTCGATACGCTAAATAACTCTTTAAATAAATTGACATATAATTTTAATTCTATTTTCTTGACTCCGACAATTCCAGAAGACATAAATAAAATAATAATTTCATTAAAAAATAAAACCAGTACAGGATATGATGGAATTACGACAAATATTGTTAAAGATGTTGCTGATATAATATCAGAACCCCTATGCTATATAATCAATTTGTGCATAGAAGAAGGCATATTTCCGGACAAATTAAAAATTTCAATTGTAAAGCCAGTTTTTAAAAAAGGTGACAGAACAAATATGGGCAACTATAGGCCCATAACGCTATTACCCATCTTTGCCAAAATTTTAGAAAAGGTCATTTATAAATGTCTCTACACCTTCTTCGAAAGCCATAATATTTTCTCTCCAAGTCAATATGGTTTTAGGAAAAATAAATCGATTAATGTAGCAATATATAATTTCTTAGGAAAAATAATGACAAATTTGGACAAAATACTGCCGGCTGTAGCAATATATATGGACATGTCAAAGGCTTTTGACCGTGTTGACCATAATATCCTCCTAAGAAAACTATATGCATACGGTGTGAGAGGCAATGCATACAATCTCATAAAATCATATCTATCTAATAGGCAACAGATTACAGAGATCAGGAAGGTAAACCTAGTCACAAAAACAGAAGAAACTTATGCGTCTGAATCCAGAACGGTAGAGCTTGGCGTTCCACAAGGGGGTATCTTATCCGCCCCTCTCTTCCTTGTCTATATAAACAACATGCCTTCAGTATTAAATCACGACATGACATTATTTGCTGACGATAGCACTGTATTATTCACTAATGACCATACAATTAATTTAGAATCTGACCTTAACGAATCTTTAGTATTAGTAAATGACTGGCTTAATTCAAATAAATTAATGATTAATATTGACAAGACCAAAATAATGAATTTTAAAATAAGAACTCGACGTACGGGTGTTTTAAATATTAAGTATCAGGATAAAGACATTGAAGAAATAGAAACAACAAAATTTCTAGGGTTACACGTGGATGACAAACTAAATTGGAAAAATCAAGTTGACAATGTCTGTAAAAAGTTAAGCAAGTTCTCATATGCCCTTCACAGACTAAGAAAAATTACAAATCTACCAACACTAATAACGGCATACCATGGTTACATCAGCTCTAACCTTAGATACGGCCTAATATTCTGGGGCAATAGTGTTGATAAGGAACGCGTGTTCGTTGCACAGAAACGATGTGTCAGGGCAATTTACAACCTACAAAAAACTGAATCCTGTGAACCTTTTTTTAAAAAGATGAATGTATTAACATTACCGTGTCTATATATTTTTGAGGTCGCAGTTTTTGTTAAAAATAATATTGACCTATTTAAATATCGAACGCGTATACGGCATCAGGACAAGCTAGACATAGTGCCTAGTAAGACTGATTTCCTGCACAAAAGTGTTTTTTGCTCGGCTCCGCGTATTTTCAATAACATTCCAAGGCCGATAATTGCAATTACTGAAATAAAATCATTTAAAAAGAATCTCCATGAACTGTTAGTGAACAAATGTTATTAATTACTCTGTGAAAGACTTCTTTGCCGACAAATCACTGTTAGAATACAATCTGCCTAGGTCATGATGCGTTTTTTTGTAGATACATAATGCGTCTTAAACATGATGAAGAACTCTTGAAAAGCATGACGAAGAAGAGAGTCGTTTCATTTAGGAACTGTTTTATTTATTGAAATTTATTATTCCAACAAATATTTAATGATTTAAAATTTGTAATGTACTTTGAAATTTGTTTTAATATTATTGTCGACATGCATGTAAACTCACTTTATGTACCCACATTTTATTGTACGCCCTAAGGGCAGGACATAGCTGTTCACAAAACACAAAATTAAAACCAGCTGTATTATGTACACTTTCCTATGATCCACAATAAAGATGAATTGAATTGAATTGAATCTAAAAACAAAATAAAATAAAATAAATGATTAAGGGGGGCTCCCCTTAAATATTTATTTTATTCTGTTTTTGGTATTTGTTGTTATAGCGGCAACAGAAATACATCATCTGTGAAAATGTCAACTGTCTAGCTATCACGGTTCATGAGATACAGCCTGGCGACAGACAGACAGACGGACAGTGGAGTCTTAGTAATAGGGTCTCGTTTTTACCCTTATAAAAAATTATTATAAAATAAAGTACTTAACAAAAAGAAAAATGAAACAAAGTCCTAAAGAAACCTTTCGTAACAAAATGGAAGGTATTTAATAAAAATACCCCGTCTGTAGCGGGGTGACTCACTGGGAATTCAAACCCACGCCCCCGCGTAGACTACACAGCATACCTTTACGTGTGCCCATATGAATAACTCAGTTGTGCATTCAGTCAGTTATGGTTACTTGAGAAATACTGCGTATTTTTTTTTCTACATGAAATGTAACCAATATTTTGATATACAGGGTATTTGGTAAAACATTAACAACCTCTTAAGAGGTCATTGTACTCATCATTATGAACAACGTTTACTATGGGACCAAACTTGAAATCGCATTAAAAAATCAGCTGTTTAGTACATTTTGACGAGTTATCCGAGCATTTGTAGGGAACTGTTGATATTTTTTTTCGCGATTTCAGGTTTGGTCCCATAGTAAAAGTTGTTCATAGTGATAAGTACAATGACCTCTTAAGAGGTTGTTAATGTTTTACCAATAACCCTGTATAAGAGTGTTCATGGAGTTTCTTGCCCGTTCTTCTCCATAGGTCCTACGCTTTGGAATGGGCAACTAGCTTCATCTTTCTGACTGACCAACCCCTTGACAGTACAAAAATGTCTGTCATTGGTTTATCACACTTCACACTAATATTATGAAGGCGAAAGTATTTGAGTGTGTTTGTATGTTTGTTACTTCTTCACGCACAAACCGCTGGATTTGGATGAAATTTGGCACACAGGATACGTTTTATCCCGATATTCCCACGGGATCGACATTTACGCGGGTGAAACCGCGGGACGCAGCTAGTTTGAAATAATTGCTTGAGCCTCAGTTTTCTGACTTAAAAGGCAGCAAAGGGGCTATCACTTCTGTTCAGTTTTGGGCTAGCAATTGTTATGTACAAGGTTGGTTCGGTAAAGGAAAACATCGTGAGGAAACCGGCATGTCCTAGAACCAACAATTCGAAGACACGTGACATCTACCAACCCGCACTGGGCCCGCGTGGTGGATTACGGCCCCCTCCCTCTCACAGAGATGAGGCCTACGTCCCATTGGGAACGTTATAGGCTGTTTATGATGGTTAGATGTGGGTGTACCTTTGCCTAAGCCTTCGAAGATTATAAGTCGTGAACTCGTGATGTTATGTTATTTAGAATCTTTTTTGTTCTACACAATTGTTTCGTAAAATAACCTCTGTGGGAGTGCAATGACTGACAGTACGTTCACCTTGGGTAGCAGACACTAGCTTTATATATTACGCTATGTATACTGTATCTATTCAGTCTGGGAGATCCAATAAAAGACAAGAACTCGAGCCAAATGGTTTCACTTTCTTTGAGATGGTTTGGTTTCTTTTAATTACATACTGTCGTGTTTCGTTTGGTAGAAAGTTCTTTTTTTGATTAATCATTCTTAATTTCTTATGTCCTTATATTACGACTGTTTTTGCAAAGGTGTGAGTGTGTATGTAAGTTTTGAGTATAAATGTCGATGGTAGAAAGTAGGGGAAGACCAGAGAAACGATGGATGGAATGTGTGAATGATGATATGGTTAGAAAGGGGGTGACTACCGAGATGACGACTAATAGAGAAGTGTGGAAGAAAAAGACATGTTGCGCTGATCAGTAATTAATTGGGATAAGGTAGGAGAATAATGATAGGCGGATGTGTACCCTATGTTTGTGAAGACAGGGTAACTAATTGTATAACTTGAATTGACTCATTATTGTTATATACATATATATGTTATACCTACTAAAACTGTACAAAATCATATGACTCCTCCCGCTCTGGGTGGAGCGGAAGGGAGTGTCAGACTCTTACTGACTAAAACCCACCCGTGTTCCTTCCTTCCTTAGCCCTTTATGTTCCGAGCCAGCGGTAACCCTTTCGGACAATCCCGCTGACCCGGTTGTGCGCAATAAAGGTAGTAAGATGGTTTTAGGCATTCTCTACCAGTCAACCAAGATTCATTCATTCACTCACTGATTTTGACAACTATTTTATCTAAACACATAGGGGCTTATTCATAAACGATGACTAAGGTTAAATGATGTTTGAACGTCATAAATGTATAGTTAAACAGTCGGTAATCACCACTTAACTTTATGCAACGATTATGAATCAAGGGGTGAATCTTCGTTTCGCCGTAATCTGGTCTGAACTCCATCCTTCCATCCGCTTTCAAGATTTTTTGAAGTGAAAACTTTAAGCGCGTTGGGTATTCTTTGAGATGGGAAAAAGCCATTGAACTCGCGCCACTGTTACCGTAAGCGACACCGCGCGTGTTTTGTTTATAAGACGATTAAAAAAATACCCGCTTCGGATGTGTTCGGCTGTCCTCGGGATGTACTCGGTTTTAATGTTATATCCGATATGTCAGTGAATTATGGCAAAGTATTTTCTTTGAGTTTTGTTTCTACTTCTGTCGGTACTCCCGGAGTGCCACTGTTTTTTAGGGTTCCGTACCCATAGGGTAAAAACGGAACCCTATTACTAAGACTTCGCTGTCTGTCCGTCTGTCCGTCTGGCCGTCTGTCCGTCTGTCTGTCAACAGGCTGTATCTCAAGAACCGCGATAGCTAGACATTGAAATTTTCACAAATTATGTATTTCTGTGGCCGATATAACAACAAATACTAAAAACAAAATAAATTAAATATTCAAAGGGGCTCCCATACAACAAACGTGATTTTTTTGCCCTTTTTTGCTCGATATCAAAAATGGCAATAGGTAGGCACTTGAAATATTTACAAAATACTCAGTTGTATTTTAACTTTAATAATAAATATTAAAATTAAAATAAAATAAATAGTTAAGGGGGGCTCCCATACAACAAACATGTTTTTTTTTTTTGGCGTTTTTGCCTTGTGGTACGGAACCCTTCGTGTGCGAGTCCGACTCGCACTTGGCCAGTTTTTTTTTGCTTCTGAGGCCTTACAAATATACATTTACCTGTAGGATCATAATCATAAGTAAATTAACGGAAAAAAGGAATACTTTCCTCGACTTTTTCTAACATAAATTGATTACTTTATAATTTCCCTACGGGCACCTGAATTTATAATACTGAAGATCAACGGTAACGTAAACGTAAAAGTATGAAGTTGTTTACGAACTTCGAATTTATAAAAATACTAGCTGCGCCCCCGGTTTCACCCGCATAAGTCCCGATCCCGTGCGAATATCGGGATAAAAAGTAGCCTATATGTTTATTCAAGGTGTCAGCTACCACCATACAACATTTTATCGAAATTGGTCCAGCCTTTTGAGCGGGAAGAAGTCATTATCATCATCATCATCATTTCAGCCGAAAGACGTCCACTGCTGGACATAGGCCTCCCCCAAAAGGGGGGGTTTGCCATAATCGCCACTGCTGCCCATTCTCCGCTACGACCCTTAGTCGCCTTTTACGACACCCACGGGAAGTATGGGGTGGTGCTATTCTTTAAGTCCGACACCACACAGACGTGAAGAAGTAACAAACATAATAATAAACACACAGAAACAATTTTTGGTTCTAGGACCTACCGGTTTCCTCACGATGTTTTCCTTCACCGTTAATAGATTTAATAGATTTTCAACTTTATCGCTAAAACATAAGGTTTAAGGTTGATTGGGAAAATTTGACAGTTTCGGACAGCTTGATGTGCCAGCTGGCGTCTGTACATTTGAGATACATTTGAGCATCATCACGTGGAAGCTATTTTGAACAACCCCAAATAAACTTAATCTATACTAATATTATACGTTCGAAAGTAACTCTGTCTGTCTGTCTGTATGTTACCTTTTCACGCCCAAACTACTGAACGGATTTCGATAAAATTTGGCAAAAAGATAAATTGCATCCCGGGGAAGGACATAGGATAGTTTATATCGACATACCTCGCGGGCGAAGCCGCGGGCGGAAGCTAGTCATGAACATATCAATGTATTTACAGTATTTTCGTTTTGTTTATTAAAATCTATATTTAAATCTTA
This sequence comes from Mesoligia furuncula, assembly GCA_916614155.1. Lineage (NCBI taxonomy): Eukaryota > Metazoa > Arthropoda > Insecta > Lepidoptera > Noctuidae > Mesoligia > Mesoligia furuncula. Next base: position 13,525,254 of record OU744819.1, read on the forward strand.
ACTTCAAGTGTTTAATTCAATGCTGGAACCTTGCCAAAAGCTTGCGTTTGCGTTGAATGAAAGATGAAGAGCATTTTGAACTTGTTGTGCACTCTTGAGGGGGCACTTGAGGGAATCGTTCGTCGTTTCAGCCGATAGACGTCCACTGCTGGACATAGGCCTCCCCCAATTTAATCGCCACGCTTGGCAGGCGGGTTGGCGATCGCAGTATGGTATGATGGTGGAATAAATAGAGAACGCTGCTGCCCATTCTCCGGTAAGACCCTTAGTCGCCTTTTACAACACCCACGGGAAGTGAGGGGTGGTGCAATTCTTTAAGTCCGGCACCACACAGACAAGGAGGGAATTGGACTTGAGGGAATGGCTTGTGGCTACTGATTGATTTGCGACATGAACACACGCTTCTGTCAAGTTGGCTACCATAATCATTCTAGGGCAGGTGATGTGCAGGACAGGTCAAGGTCACAGGTAACAGTTGCAGTGTCTAATATACTACCTACATATGGCTGATTTTTCCTACACCAGATATTTTTTTCGGAGGAATAATTTTGGTTTTTTGACAATTCTTCCATACATAAACTGTCAGACGTCAATTTTATTCCACGAAAAAAATTATAAGTCGATTGAAAAATCAGCCCTTAGTATATTTTATTTATCTCTCAATATTAATTTATCCTCATCGCGACTAAAACTTCCCACAAAACAATATCTGTATCAAATAGCAGATATTGCCAAAAAAAAAAATGGAATCAAATAAATAATGCAATCCCTAAACAAAGCGAAAAAATTTAAAACAAAAAAAAACTGGCCAAGTGCGAGTAGGACTCGCACACGAAGGGTTTCGTACCACAACGCAAAAACGCAAAAAAAAAACATGTTTGTTGTATGGGAGCCCCCCATAAATATATATTTTTTTTATTATTTATTATTAAAGTTAAAATACAACTGAGTATTTTGTGAATATTTCAAGTGCCTACCTGTTGCCATTTTTTATATTGAGCAAAAAAGGGCAAAAAAAATCGCGTTTGTTGTATGGGAGCCCCCCTTAAATATTCAATTTATTTTGTTTTTAGTATTTGTTGTTATAGCGGCAACAGAAATACATAATTTGTGAAAATTTCAACTGTCTAGCTATCGCGGTTCTTGAGATACAGCCTGGTGACAGACAGACGGACATACGGACATACGGACAGACGGATAGACGGCAGACGGATAGACGGACAGACAGCGAAGTCTTAGTAATAGGGTTCCGTTTTTACACTTTGGGTACGGAACCCTAAAAACTTACTTTAAGTCGAGTGTATGGTAACTCCCCAGCCCTCTATACTTATTACGAGCTTCTGCCCGTGACTTCGTGCGCGTGAAATTACGGCCCCCAACCCATCCCGTAGCATCGCATCGCATTTCCGCGCAATTGCTTCGTTTCCGCTTAACGTTCTTTCTGACCTTTTTACAAGCTTTTATTTAGCTTGCACTGTTCGTATGTATGTATGTAAGTTGTCCGTCAAAATTTGCAAACCATTTCTCGACCATTTGTTGGTATCCGATTGAGGTGAAATTTTGCATACACCTTTAGTTCTGGTAACAATACAATGTGCAGTACTCAATATCTGGGGGCACGGGAGTGCCCCCGCCAAGACGAGCCAAGCGAAGCGCAAGGGCACTACCTACCTTTTCTCGAAGCACTTCGTCGTATTTTTGAACCCTCTTAACTTGGCTTTGTATTATACCAGATAAACAAAATTTTCGGGATATGATGTCAGTGGTTGACTTATTAAACCTATAAAGTTTCAATTGCATAGCTCTTATACTTTAGATTTTATTGATATCTAAAATACCCCGATTTCGTCACTGACTCACTGACTGATGATCATCAATATTCTTAAGGTTCTTCCTGAAGTCCTAGAAAGCTGAAATTTGGTATGTAAGCTAGTAATAGTACACAAACAACAAAAAAATCATAAGACTTGAAACTTTTACCCCCCCCCCCCCCCCCAACCCCTTAAACTAGGGGGTGAAAGTTTGTATGAGACTTCCGTAAATTTTGATGCTAGAGGTCTGAAAATTTATATAGGGGGTCCTTGTTATAAATAAACCCCAAAAAAAGAAAGAAAAAATGAACAACAAAAAAAATACTCGTATAAATATCATAGGCAACTTACAAAAAGAAATGAAATCCCACAAAAACATTTCATGTTAAATGTTGCCAAGACGAGACCATGTAGCTCGCACTATCAAAAAGTAATCAGATCTCATGTAGAGCCAAGCTTCTAACTCTACACGCCCTAACTCTACAAGACCTAACTTCGCAAACTCTACACCTTAGTCAAAATATATGGCTTGGCCATTTCGCTACATTTACATGAGCGTAAGGTGAAAAACTCACATACTGTTAATGGTTCTTGTAGTAACGAAACGGCCAAGCCATATATTTTGACTAAGGTGTAGAGTTTGCGAAGTTAGGTCTTGTAGAGTTAGGGCGTGTAGAGTTAGAAGCTTGGCTCTACATGAGATCAGGATCTGATTACTTTTTGATAGTGCGAGCTACATGGTCTCGTCTTGGCAACATTTAACATGAAATGTTTTTGTGGGATACATATATGTTATGTCTAAAACTGAACAAAAATGTTTCCATTCAATTCTTTATTTATTATCCTTTTTTTTTTTTTTTTTGGATGGGAAATCATCAAATGACTCTTCCCGCTCTGGGTGGAGCGGAAGGGAGTGTCAGACTCTTACTGACTAAAACCCACCCGTGTTCCTTCCTTAGCCCTTTATGTTCCGGGCCAGCGGTAACCCTTTCGGACAATCCCGCTGACCCGGTTGTGCGCAATAAAGGTAGAAACGTGGTTTTAGGCATTCTCTACCAGTCAACCAAGATTCATTCATTCACTCACTGATTTTGACAACTATTTTATCTAAACACTTACCGTCTTATTACAAAACGAGATCTAATTTTAGACCTAGCCTAAACCTTCGAGCTTTACTCTATTTTGAACTTTATTCCGATAAACGTATTGACAACTTAGACTCGGTTTTATCGCCAGTTTTTGTAATAAGAACTTTAGCTTCGTCGGATTATAGTTCGAAATTTATAAACGGCTGGATGTTTTAAACCTGGGTTTAAAGATGAATCTTGTTTTGTAATAAGGCCGATAGGGTCTTATTCATAAACGATGACTAAGGTTAAATGATTTTTAAACGTCAAAAATGTGTGGTTAAACAGTCGCTACTCACCACTTAGCTTTATGCAACGATTATGAATAGAGGGTTGTATTTTCGTTTCGCCGTAATCTGGTCTGAACTCCATCCTTCCATCCGCTTTCAAGATTTTTTGAAGTGAAAACTTTGAGCGCGTTGGGCATTCTTTGAGATGGGAAAAAGCCATTGAACTCGCGGCACTGTTACCGTAAGCGACACCGCACGTGTTTTGTGTATAAGACGATTACAAAAAAACCCGCTTCGGATGTGTTCGGCTGTCCTCGGGATGTACTCGGTTTTAATGTTATAAGTATCCGATATGTCAGTGAGTGATGGCAAAGTATTTTCTTTGTGTTTTGTTTCTACTTCTGTCGGTACTCCCGGAGTGCCACAGTTTTTTTTATCTTCCCTTAGGCCTTAGAAATATACATTTACCTGTAGGATCATAATCATAAGTAAAGTAACGGAAAAAAAACCGGGCAAGAGCGAGTCGGACTCGCGCACCGAGGGCTCCGTAACATCCGGGCATATGAAATTAAATGTTTTTGTTATATTTGAGTTGATTGAATAAAAGGTAAATTGCGGTTTACGATTTATGACGTATTAAAAAAAAAACTACTTACTAGATCTCGTTCAAACCAATTTTCGGTGGCAGTTTACATGGTAATGTACATGATGTACATCATATATTTTTTTTAGTTTTATCATTCTCTTATTTTAGAATTTACGGGGGGGGGGGGGGACACTCATTTTACCACTTTGGAAGTGTCTCTCGCGCAAACTATTCAGTTTAGAAAAAAATGACATTAGAAACCTCAATATCATTTTTGAAGACCTATCCATAGATACCCGACACGTATGGGTTCGATGAAAAAAAATTTTTTGAGTTTCAGTTCTAAGTGTGGGGAACCCTAAAATTTATTGTTTTTTTTTCTATTTTTGTGTGAAAATCTTAATGCGGTTCACAGAATACATCTACTTACCAAGTTTCAACACTATAGTTCTTATAGTTTCGGAAAAAAGTGGCTGTGACATACGGACGGACAGACAGACAGACGGACAGACAGACAGACAGACAGACAGACGTGACGAATCTATAAAGGTTCCGTTTTTTGCCATTTGGCTACGGAACCCTAAAAAGGAATACTTTCCTCGACTTTTTCTAACATAAATTGATTACTTTATAATTTCCCTACGGGCACCTGAATTTATAAAACTGAAGATCAACGGTAACGTAAACGTAAAGTATGAAGTTGTTTACGAACTTCGAATTTATAAAAAATACTAGCTGCGCCCCCGGTTTCACCCGCATAAGTCCCGATCCCGTGAAAATATCGGGATAAAAAGTAGCCTATATGTTTATCCAGGGTGTCAGCTACCACCATACAAAATTTTATCGAAATTGGTTCAGCCTTTTGAGCGTGAAGAAGTAACAAACATATAAACACACAAACAATTTTTGGTTCTAGGACCTACCGGTTTCTTCACGATGTTTTCCTTCACGGTTACGTTGCACATCATCTGCTCTGCTAATGATTGTGGTAAACCCGTAGGGGCTAACATGGGGTAAAGCCGTGTTAGAGATATTAGTCAGTTGGCAAGGTGCTGCCAGTGTTGGCTGGACAACCCGCCCACGCTACGAGTTGGTACAGACGCCAGCACATCAAGCTACTACAGTCTGTCAAATTTCTTTAATAGATTTTCAACTTTATCGCTAAAACATAAGGTTCAAAGTTGATTGGGAAAATTTGACAGTTTCGGACAGCTTGATGTGCTGGCGTCTGTACATTTGAGATACATTTGAGCATCATCACGTGGAAGCTATTTTGAACAACCCCAAATAAACTTAATGTTATACTAATATTATAAATTCGAAAGTAAATGTCTGTCTGTCTGTATGTTCCCTTTTCACGCCCAAACTACTGAACGGATTTCGATAAAATTTGGCAGAGAGATAGATTGCATCCCGGGGAAGGACATAGGATAGTTTTTATCGACATACCTCGCGGGCGAAGCCGCGGGCGGAAGCTAGTCATGAACATATCAATTTATTTACAGTATTTTCGTTTTGTTTATTAAAATCTATATTTAAATCTTAACTTCAAGTGTTTAATTCAATGCTGGAAGCTTGCCAAAAGCTTGCGTTTGCGTTGAATGAAAGATGAAGAGCATTTTGAACTTGTTGTGCACTCTTGAGGGGGGCTCTTGAGGGAATGTGGCTACTGATTGATTTGCGACATGAACACACGCTTCTGCCAAGTTGGGGCTACCATAATCATTCTTGGGCAGGTGATGTGCAGGGCAGGTCATCATCTGCCTAGCCTTTTCCCAACTATGTTGGCGTCGGCTTCCAGTCTAACCGGATACAGCTAAATACCAGTATTTTACATGGAGCGACTGCCTATCTGACCTCCACAACCCAGCTACTGGGTAATATGATACCCCTTGGTAAGACTGGTTGTCAGACTTTTGTCGACTACCCGTAACGACTGTCAAAGATCCACGAATGACAGCCGGGACCAACGGCTTAACGTGCTTTCCGAGGCACGGAGGGGTCTCGGTATGTAAAGATGGTCACCCATCCACAGACCAACCGCGGCAAGCGTAGCTTAACCTGATCGATCGACCAGTGCGGCTGTTATTATTTAGCCACGGGCCCCTCGGTCACAGGTAACAGTTGCAGTGTCTAATATTGACCTACATATTATGGCTGATTTTTCCAACACCAGACAATTTGATCGGAGGAATAATTTTGAATTTTTGAAAATTCTTCCATACAAAAACTGTCAGACGTCAATTTTATTCCACGAAATAAATTATAAGTCGATTGAAAAATCAGCCCTTAGTATATTTTATTTATCTCTTAATATTAATTTATCCTCATCGCGACTAAAACTTCCCACAAAACAATATCTGTATAGAATAGCAGATATTGCCAAAAAATAATGGAATCAAATAAATAATGCAATCCCTAAACAAAGCGAATCAATTTAAAACAAAAAAAAAACTGGCCAAGTGCGAGTAGGACTCGCACACGAAGGGTTCCGTACCACAACGCAAAAACGCCAAAAAAAACATGTTTGTTGTATGGGAGCCCCCCTTAAATATATGTAATTAATCAATCAGTAATTTTCAAGTTATGGACTAATACGCGTAAGTGTGACGGCCTGGCTTATTGATACGAGCTACGGGTGTAGTGTCAAAGGGAAAACATCTCCAAACCTTGGTCAAATTCTAGTGCAATATTTACAACAAAACTATTACCTACTTATTACAAACAGATATTCCAGTTATTATTTAAAACTAAAAATTACGAAATAAAATAACTTAAATTTCGGAAGTCGTTGTCTTGGGATCTGTATATTTTAGTTTTTTGAGTTCATTTCTTTTTGAAGTCGGTTTAATTATTTTTTAAATTACTTTTTTTAACACGCTTTTATTAGCTTCACTTGTAACTACACAACTAACTAACAATGTAGTAAAATCTTAGAAGTCAATTTTAATCTACATCTAATTGTCGTATCGAAATGAAACTTTGTATGTATATGTAATTTGGAAGACAATACTATAATTTGGTATCTTGGAGCTGATCTGATGATGGAGCCAGGAGGTGGACAGTGGAACTCTTCAGTGGCTAGTAGTAAACCCCTCGAGTGTGGGCTCATATGATTTGTTTATGTTATTAGAAGGCAAGGATGCCAAAGCTTTCGCTTTGAGTATGGCTTGGAAATTTGGGCATGAGCCCATATCTCCAAGCTCAGAAGAAACTCATCACCGTTTCATCATCTGCCTAGTTTTTTCCCAACTTTGTTGTTGTGGGTTTCCAGTCTAACCGGATGGAACTGAATACCAGTTTTTTACCTGGAGCGACTGCTTGTCTGATCCTCACAGTCACAACCCAGTTACTGGGTAACACAATACCCCTTGATAAGACTGGTTGTCAGACTTTTTGGCTTCTGTCTACGGGTAACGACTGTCAAAGATTTAAGGCTCCTACAAACAGGCGCGACACGCGATATAATCGCGCGCGACACAGAGGCACCGCTCGTTGCGCGATTTGCGGTGCTTTTGTGTCGCGCGCGACTTTATCGCGTGTCGTGCCTGTTTGAAGGAGCCTTAATGACTGTCAATGGTCCACGAATGACAGCCGGGATCATTAACGAACTTTCCGAGGAACGATCCTCCGTCCCTCGGAAAGTAAAGATGGTCACCCATCCACGGACCAACCCCGGCAATCGTAGCTTAACCTGATAAATCGACCCTTGCGGTTGTTATTAATTAGCCACTTAGCCCCTTCCTTGAACATGTATTTATAATTTTATTTTATTTTGTTACAGGTATGTACTCGATCATAACATCATCATTGCAAGCTGAAATATTGGTAAGACATAAAGCCCTGGCCACACTGACGGGAATTTCCCGGTAGGAGCCCGGAGTTTGGACTAAGAAGCTTTATCCTACAGTTCTTATTTATTTATAAGTTTCTGATGAAACTGTTTGAAGGAGCCTTTACGAATGACAGCCGGGACCAACGGCTAAACGAGCTTTCTGAGGTCGATATGTACCTAATGGATCACCCATCGACCGCGGCTAGCGCTGCTTAACTTTGATCGACCCATGCGGCTATTATTATTTAGCCACGAGATTTCCGTAGTACATAATATTAATGATTTGCTAATGTGCGTTGTTCATTTTTTTTTTATGTATAACTAGCGGCGTCCCGCGGTTTCACCCGCATAAGTTTCGATCCCGTGGGAATATCGGGATGAAAATGAGCCTATATTATGTTAATCCAGGGTGTCAGATACCTCCATACCAAATTTTATCAAAATTGGTCCAGCCGTTTGAGCGTGAAGAAGTAACAAACATATAAACACACACATACACTCACAAACTTTCGCCTTTATAATACTAGTGCGACAACGTAACGTCACTCTCGCCTCTAATCCCCGAAAGGTTAGGCAGTTGTGTATATTTTTTTTTTGGCTCACCAACAATTACACAAAAATCGAGATACAGAAAGAAAGAAAGAAAAAGTATTTATTGCGACTCGTACAGGAAGATCTCAAACTAAACTAAACACAGTATAATAAAAATCCAAGTTATAAAATAGTAACAAAAGGAAAATGAAACAGAAAGTCCTAAACGAGGCCAAAAGGCTCCTATCTCAGCATGATGCTGCGACATTTAAAAAATAAATGTCACAGCGCTGGTATTCTGATAGAGCCGAGATACATCCAACCAATACCAATTTCTTACAGGTAATTTCTTACTTACTGTTAGTAAAGACGCCAGCACATCAAGCGACTACAAATCTGTCAATTTTTTTAAATAGATTTTTAACTTTATCGCTAAAGCGTAAGGTTCGAAGTTGATTGGGAAAATTTGACAGTTTCGGGTAGCGTAATGTGCTGGCGTCTGTATATCCTCATTTCACCAGTTACATATAAGTCCCCAGTAATAGGGGATTTATTCCGGTCTGACCCCCGAACCCCCCGTCCACCACCCCTCGCTCCTCGATCGCCTGCTAGTTCGTCTTCTGTTTTAATCTCTGTCCGGGCACAAATCCAAACTCCAGGCTGCTACTGAGAAATTTCAAATGGAAAAACAACAAAAACAGTTTGCCTAACCCGGGAATCGAAGCCAGGGCCTCGTGCTCAACAGTAGCACTTGCGAGCACTAGACCAACGAGCCAGTCGGGATGTATATTAAGAGGGAACGGGGCCTGTGAGTAATTTGAAAAATAGGTATTTGAAGAACCCCCCCCCCCCTACCCCTTTGGTATTTTTTTTTTTGGTATTTGGTATTTGGAGGGGCCCGTGGCTAAATAATAACAGCCGCACAGGTCGATAGATCAGGTTAAGCTACGCTTGCCACGGTTGGTCTGTGGATGAGTGACCATCTCTGCATACCGTGACCCCTCCGTGCCTTGGAAAGCACGTTAAGCCGTTGGTCCCGGCTGTCATTCGTAGATCTTTGACAGTCGTTACGGGTAGTCAGACAGAAGCCCGAAATTCTGACAACCAGTCTCACCGAGGGGTATCGTTTTACCCAGTAACTGGGTTGTGGAGGTCAGATAGGCAGTCGCTCCATGTAAAATAATGGTATTCAGCTGCATCCGGTTAGACTGGATGCCGACCCCAACATAGTTCGGAAAAGGCTGGGCTGATGATGATGATGAGGTATTTGAAGAAAGTATTGCCGTCGCCTTACCTTAAGTCTGCCCCCGTAGTGTGTGATAGGGACAGCTGCAGCTCTGACCTAAATAATCACAAAAATTTTGACGAGATCGACATTTCGTATTCCCCTTTTTTCTCCTCGAAATCTGAGCCGATTAGATTATTTTTTACATTAAGATTTTAAGAAAGGATGTTTAGGTTCCTAACATTTTTTTGAATGGTAATAGCTTTTCTAATTTGTCTGGTAGTCCTCTAATCACGGCGGTAATTTAGGGCATTTTTTGTAATTTTTAGAGGGTCATATTCTCTTTACTAATTAGTTGCTGAAAAAAAGAAAATGACAGGGACGTGGTTACAGCAGACCTTGGATTTATGAAAAATAAAAATGACTCTATAGGTATTATTCAGGAAGAAAAAAAAGGGGATATATTTGTATGGAGAATCGCACGCCCTGTTCTCTCTTAAAACATAAATAATTCTTCTTTAGAAAAACAAAAAAAAGTTAAAGAGTATTGTAATAAACAAATTGCTACATTGTATTTCCATGTCCACTGTCAAATTAAGGAAACAAACAATCAAACAGCGAGGCCATTACTCTTTTCCAGCGGATTACGTTATGATGTAACTTTATTGCATTTGGTTATTCAGTAATACAGAAAGGAAAACATAAAATTGTCAACATTTACAGGGTGTAAAAAGACCCATTATATAGCCGTAAACTAAACATTCTGTACATGAAACTCAGTAACATTGCTGGGAAACGACTTTTATTCTTGGTGTGAAAAGCTGTTTACAAGAGCGTATAGAGGTATGAGGAACAGGGTGTAAAGTTCACTTAACCTCCATAGAAAAGGGAGGATCCTCTGACCAGACGGGTGTTGTGTCCAGCGGGCAACTGCCCGATGATTCATGTCGGGCCGTTGTATCTATGCTAGTTGCGCGGTAAACTCTGCTTGCGAGATGCAGGATTTTGCGTGACGTCGTTATGACGCGTTGTTCGCATGTGGCGTTGTAGATACCGCTACAAGCGCAATGCAAAACATTGTGCTTATGTGTGTATGCACTGGTTCAGAGGGGTAACTGCGTAACACACAATCAGCAGCAATGGGTTTCATTTTGACAATTCAACAACATTCATTGCGTTATTCACGTTGTTGAGCAGACAAAGTTTTCGAACATATGAAGCAATGGATTAGCAATAAGCTTCATTCAAATTGATTGTGTGTTACGAGATTAGGATGCATGGGTCGTGGGTGTATTTGAAGTTGTTTTATAAGGTTGTTTGTTGGCCTAGGCCAAACCTGTTCTCTCTACACGGGTTGCATGGTTGCGGTCGGTCGATAGGCGACGTAGGATGCAAGAGCGAGCGAAGGGCACCCCAAGGTTAGGTTTTGTTAGGTTACTTTAAACCCTTTACACAGAAATAGGAGCCCCGCGAAGCGGGGCTCCGTCGACATAGGATGCTAGAGCGAGCGAATGAGAACTGGTTTGGCCTAGTTCATCCTAAAATCGGGTTTGGCCGGTAACATTAATAACAACAATCCAACACTTCAGCAGTTATGTCTCCGTCCCGACTAACATGTCACTTCTTCCAAACTTCTCTATTAGGCCTCTTTTCCACGGAACGGTGTTTTTACGGTACCACGCCGTGCCTGTCAACACGCTTCCATTGTGATCCATACGACACTGACGACCGTGCAACACGGATAAAACCGTAGTTTGTCACAGCAAGAAAAACGTGTGTACAAAGGGCTTTAATCGTCATAGATAGATAGATAGATAAAACGTTTATTCAGTGCAACAAAAGACACAATACAGGTAAAAAACATCAAAAGATTAAAAAGATAAATTGACCCATAGACACCTAGCTCATATAGGTACATCTATAACGGTCGATCACTACTGGGCGGTGGTTGCACCATATGGGAGTCCAACCCAGCATATGCCAGGTACAATACCTGACGCTGGTATTCTGCTGCATCCCGTTAGTGACATACGGATGTCGAGAAGACACATCTGAGTTTCAACAAAATGGTACCTACACAGTGCGTCACGTATATTATAAAGGTGGTAAGTACCCACAGTTGACTTCCTTTTAAAACCAACACAGACAGAAAGAAAAAATTTGAAATTTTAAACTTATTAAATACTAGCTGCGCCCCGCGGTTTCACCCGCATAAGTGTCGATCCCGTGGAAATATCGGGATAAAAAGTAGCCTATATGTTAGTCCCGGGTGTCAGCTACCTACATACAAAATTTTGTCAAAATTGGTCCAGCCGTTTGAGCGTGAAGAAGTAACAAACATAAAAACACACACACACACTCACAAACTTTCGCCTTTATAATATTAGTGTGATTTGTGTAGTGTACTAGTGTCTACTGGATTACTTGATTATCATAGTGTAGGTATTAGCAAGTCATCTCAGTATTCACAGTCCATCGAAGGTTTTGGTCCTCCCCACCTCTTATAGCCATCTGCATTCATACTCAAAAATTCATTTTTAATAACCGCCATGTTTCCAGGCGAATCCAGCTGCAACCGAAGCGTCACAATGAGAGCTTTTAATTAAAAATTCCGATGTGTTATGATACCCAACCGACTCGACGAAGCATTGAGGCTGTCTGGCTCACTGCCAGCTGTAATATCCGAAATAATCATGCAATTGCATTGAATAAAAAAACTTTTTTATAAAAAAAAAAACAACCGACTTCCAAAAAACACTACAAAGTGAAAAATAACTTTAATTTCGGAAGTCGGTGTCTTTGGATCTGTATTTTAGTTTTTTGCCACCTTTTACAAAATATTGCTTTTCCCGATGCAGGGACGTAAATTGTTTCATCAATTCCACTTCACCAAATGGTGCTTTCCGAGAGCAAATGCACGAGTTGCTATAAAAAATACTCAAATCGCTATAGGTGTGCCTATAAAGTTTGAGGGTTTCCCTCGATTGCCATGGGATTCCCTCATTTGGTTCCGACTTGGTGACAATGAGACCACCTCGAGACCATACCCTTTCAAACAAAAAATATTTTTTGGATTCGGTCCAGCCGTCTTCGAGTAATGGTTGAACATACATAAAAAAAAAAAAAACATATAAAGTCGAACATATAACCTTCTACTTTTTGGAAGTCGGTTAAAAACAGATTAGCAACCAGTTTTAACTGGGGGTATCGTATTCCTCAGTAACTGATGGTGGTCGCTCTGTGGTTGGTTTACCATCCATTTGTTGAGGAATGCATACTCCTTATTAGTAATCTATGGTTGTGTTGCCTACCAATACTTACCGTTGATGAAAGTCATTCTAATTATACTAAGACCTCAATATACTTTTTTTTTCATTTCTCTTATTAACTGTTTTCTCATATCCTCGCCACCTAACTTTAACATGGTAGCAGAGCGTGGTATCGGGACCCCTCCTCCAAAAGTCTGATAACCAATTTTACCAAGGGGTATCCTAATATGTTACCTAGTAACTGGGTTGTGGAGGTCCGATAGGCAGTCGCTCCATGTAAAAATCTAGTACACAGCTGCGTCCCAGCTGACCCCAACCCCGTCATAGCTGGGAAATGGCTGGAAAGATTTTAGTTTTGGTGATACGGAGCATTTACTGCACGACTCACTCTTATCCCAGTGTTCGCCGGTACTGTCACAGCGGGGGTAGTTATGAAAGCTTCTACGCCATAGAGTGGAGTGACGCACGAGTGCTTTTAGCGTCGGACGTCGCGTCGTTGATGTTACCGCGGTGATGTCAGAAGGTGGATTTATTTGTTTTCTGACTGTACTATGTACTTGTGTAAATGTTTGTTTGAAGATGGGTGTGAGACTTTGCCCGCGTGAAATACCTTAGCTTAAAATGTATCCTTTTACACTTGGCAATACTGTAGCTTTTTATTCGGGAATTAATTTTCGGAAACGGATCAGTAGTTCCGTAGATTACCCTCTACATACAAACAGAGGATCTCCTCTGTGAGTTTGTTTGTTTGTGTTTGGGCGAATCGGCCCTGAAACCTTTAGCGTTAAGACTAGACAAGAATTCCTGAACTTCGGTACGCAAGTTGTCGTCTATTTAGGTCATTAACTCCAAACTGACTAATTATTGGCAATAATCGTGTTTATAGCAAAGGTATATACTTCGGCTCTTTCCATTGGTGTATATGTTACTGTAAAAGCCCGAACTGCGGTAAATTTTAGGATTTACCGGTAAATCCTAAGATTTAGCAAGTCTCACCGGTATTTCATTCTTTGATTTCGGACATTTACCGGTGTCTGCGGTAAAACCTAGGATGTACCAACTGAACGCCGGTAAAAGTTTGAAATTAAAGATTATTATAGAACAATTCGGACTTTTACCGGTGAGACTTGGTAAATCTTAGGATTTACCGGTAAATCCTAAGATTTACCGCAGTTCGGGCTTTTACAGTAACATATATATTATTATGGTTATGGGGCGCCAAGAATTCCTTAACTTCGGTACGCAAGTTGTCGTCTATTTAGGTCATTAACTCCAAACTGACTAACTATTGGCAATAATCGTGTTTGTAGCAAAGGTTCTCCTTAAAAAGCTATTTTCATTGGTGTTTGTATTCTGGCCATTGGGCGCCAAGATTAGAATCATTAATCTGTTTTGGCTTTTAAGGGTATCAGGTGATTGGCTAGCAACAGATCACTGATATTGTCTACGTTATCTTTGGCCCATGCCACAGATAAACATGGTGAATTTGTTACCTGCCTTCCTCATTTTAGGAAAATAGACGTGAAGATATGTATGGTATTTAAAGTATTTCCTTAACGTCTATAATGCAAAATAAGATTATTAATTAAATGTCACGGACAACAGTAGGCGTTTCGAACCGACATACTATCGAACTAATAAATCACTGAACTAATGAGCAATCGCTGTAGGGTTTTTCGCAACAGGATTTTTTGCACAAACGTTCATCATTTCAGCCGAAAGACGTCCACTGCTGGACATAGGCCTCCCCCAAGTTGGGGGGGGATTGCCATAATCGCCACGCTTGGCAGGCGGGTTGGCGATCGCAGTATAGTATGGTGGTGGAATGCATAGAGAACGCTGCTGCCCATTCTCCGGTACGCCCCTTAGTCGCCTTTTACGACACCCACGGGAAGTATGGGGTGGTGGTATTCTTTGGCCATGTTGCGTGACTGCGTGTTTTAACGTTACTTGTAAGTATCTCCGTTTGTATAGAAAACACGCACAGTCCAACACACTGAAAACGCAACCACGCGCGTTCATGCGGATCACGCGCATACACGCGGAGAAACATGCACCCCCGCGCGTAGGTGCGGGGCGAGACGCAAGGTATGGCACACCGAATTCCGCAGTGCCGCGCGTGATTTTGAATGGGCGTGACGTGTGTGACAGAGAATGGCGAATAAATGAGAGCCGCCGTGCGTGAATCTACAAAACGCACCTACGCGCGTGAGTGCGCAAAAAACCCGCACGATGATGCAGATCTGCACTCCCGCAGGAACGCGCGTAGGTGCGCCGACACGCAATATGCAGCATGATGCGGGGCAGTGTGAAGATCGCCTTTAAGTCCGGCACCACACAGACAGCACAAACGTTACATCGCACCAATAAAGCATCGATGAAATAAAACATCACCTGAATTATCGACACACCGTGTTCGATATAATAAAAATCAAATCATCAACTTTCGAAATCAAGTAGGAAACCCTAGTTGAAGTTTAGTAAGAAACCAATGGAGGGTCTCAAATAAAATTTAATTTTATTAATAGGAAATAAACAGCTCATTTATCAAATTAAATTTCAGTCGATAACATCCATCCGTTTCTTACTAAGCTTCCACTATATCCGACGATCCTGCATACTTGTCTCTTTTATTGACTACACCTCTGTCTGATCCTTTGGGGAATACAGTCGTGATGATATGTTAAGTTATTATCAGTGATCGGAATAGGCTGAGTTTATTTACCTTCATTTGGGTCTGGGTCATTGTTTTCATTTTAATCATGGTCTGGCAGTTTGAGTAGTTTATGCGGCCTACCCAAATGTCCTTTCTTTGGTATTGTTCGTCGAATCGTTGAGCTCCTCAATTTCTGAGTTGAGCTGCACGATATTTGACAAATACGTGCACTGATTGGACAGGTCCGCTTAATCTGTGTGGTTCTTTCCTCAAAAGACCGTTTCAGACATCAATCTACATGGTCTTCACACGATCTGACCAAGATTTTGTCTGGACTTTAAAAGAGACTGTGACCTCTGAGTTTGTTTCGGCCTTTCTTCTCAGAGTAGTCAGATAGGAAACGCCGACCACATCTAGTTCAAAAAATATGATGACGTGTAAAAGTGTTAAACACTTTTGATTTATTTTCTGTAAGTAGGTTTTTACAAACTTTGTAAAAACCTACTTACAGAAAATAAATCATTTATCATTTACCTAAAGTTAAAAACAGGCACGAAAATCGGAGCCTTCCTTATGCCAAAATTTTTTTTACCGGTAAATTTACCGGAACTTTAATTTTGTAACTTTCGATATCTTATTTTATCATAAATGCTAAATTATTTAAAAAAAATAAACAATAATAAAAATATATCTATTTTTAATATTGGTTATTTTATTTATCAAACCATTGATTACGATTTATTAAGGGCTGATTTTTCAATCATCTGATAATTTTATTCGAGGAATAATTTTGAAATTTTGACAGTTATTTCATACAAAATCTGTCAAACGTCAATTTTATTCCCCGAATAAAAGTTATCTGGTGATGGAAAAATCAGACCTAAAGCATTTATAATGTTAATGACAAAATAAGATATTGAAAGTTACATAATTAAAGTTCCGGTAAATTCATCGGTAAAAAAAATTTAGTCATAAGGAAGTCTCCGATTTCCGTCTCTGTTCTTTAAACTTTAGGTAAATATACTCAGCCTATGGTTATTATTCAACAGTAACCGTTAAAATAACCAATAATTTTAAAATTCAGGAATCCATATCAGAATCACCAAATTAAAATTATAATGTCTATCATTCAAAATAATGTAACGGCCAGCCATGATGGCGGTCCTATTAAAATAAAACTAATAGCTTTTACGATGTCATTTCATAGGTTTTATATTTATTGTGGCCATTTTATGTTAGGAGACTAGCTTCTGCTCGCGACTCTGTTCGCCTGCCTTTTCCCAACTATGTTGGGGTCGGCTTCCAGTCTAACATTATGCAGCTGAATACCATTATATTACATAGAGCGACTGCCTATCTGACCTTCACAACCCAGTTACTGGGTATTACGAAACCCCCTGGTTGTCAGACTTTCGCGCTTCTGACTGACGATCCGTAACGACTGTCAAAGATCCACGAATGACAGCCGGGACCTACGGCTTAACGTGCTTTCCGAGGCACGGAGGGGTCTTGGTATGTAAAGATGGTCACCCATCCACGGAACAACCGCGGCAAGCGTAGCTTATCCTGGTCGATGACCCGTGTGGCTGTTGCTACTAAGCCATGAGCCCCTCACTCTGTTCGCGTTGAAGTCGTAAGATATACAAGTCATACAGGTGACAGGGACATAACACATGCCTTTGTGTCGCGCGCGATTTTATCGCGTGTCGCGCCTGTTTGAAGGAGCCTTAATCCTGTGCACAAACGCGCTGCTGGTTACCATGGATTAAGGCCAGCACATCAAGCTACCCGAAACTGTCAAATTTTCCCAATCAACTTTGAACCTTATACTTTAGGGATAAAGTTGAAAATCTATTAAAGAAATTTGACAGATCGTAGTAGCTTGATGTGCTAGCGTCTGTACATGATTCTGAACCGCATTCAATTCATTTAGTTGAATTCATGCTTACAGTCAGCGACTTAAAAACACCTACTTAAAAGTTACAGAATTATAAGTATATTTTTTATATTTATAATTATAAAATGGCGAAGACAGTCCGTGTTTTTCGTTTTTTCTCTGCACTACGTAGGTATAAACCAAAGAGATTGGGATCGGATTTGGATTGGATTGATTGGTATTTTAGCACAGACAAAAAAAAATTACTTGAAAATGTTTCACCAATGGGGTTTGATATGATTAATTTAACAGTTAACTGTAAGATAAGATAATTTTATTTGTCAAAACATGTGTTTACATGCAAATTATTAATATTTTGTTCGTACATGTTTCACCGTAAGGCGTACAAATTTATAGTGATTATAATAAAAATAAAAAAGTACATTACAAAATAAAAACTAAATTACTAAAGACACTTCAATCCAAGTAATAATAAATATATCCATAATAATAATAAACGTCGATAAGTCAGTAAAAGAAATTAATCATAAAATGTCACAATATTTAAGTACTAATAAAATAAAATTGTCTGTGTGGTGACTTAAAGAATTGCACCACCCCTTACTCCCCGTGGGTGTCGTAAAAGGCGACTAAGGGTCTTACCGGAGAATGGGCAGCAGCGTTCTCTATTTATTCCACCATCATACCATACTGCGATCGCCAACCCGCCTGTCAAGCGTGGCGATTATGGCAAACCCCCCAAAATTGGGGGAGGCCTATGTCCAGCAGTGGACGTCTATCGGCTGAAATACGAAAATAAAATAAAAAATGTCAAATAGTGTCTTTCAAAAAGTCATTTATATTATTATAACACCTTGTCTGTTAATAAATCTCGAATCATTTTTTTAAACAAATTTACTGGCAGTTCTTTATATGACTGCGGTATTTTATTATAAATTTTAGGAGCCATACAGAAAACGCTTTTTCCCATTTGATTATTATCACAGTTGATTATTATCACGTCTCGTTACGGGGGAAGGTGTCAGCTAGTCCATTCTGTTACCCTTTTATGGTTCTGCCAAAGTGGCCTTTTTAGGCCCCCAGATCTCAGTCTGAATCCGGTAAAAGTTGTTCAACATTCACAGTCAGACTGATCTTAGTCTCAATTTGTCAAAAAGAAATTCTAATTTCCCTACATTTTCGACAAGTTTATGACTTTGATCGTCGCTGAGATGAGATCGCGACTGGGTATTGAATCTTTTTAATTATGAGAATTGGTCTTCAGATATAATATGATTCATATTAAATAGAACGTATTTGCCTTTAAGGTAAATAAAAGTAAGAGCTTTCAGCTACCCGAAGTTAATATCCTAATGGAAAAACGACATTTTATAGCTTTAATACTGTTTATGTGACTTTTCATGGGGCTATCTAAATATATAAAACTCAAAGGTGACTGACTGACATAGTGATCTATCAACGCACAGCCCAAACCACTGGAGGGATCGGGTTGAAATTTGGCATGCAGGTAGATGTTATGACGTAGGCATCCGCTAAGAAAGGATTTTGATAAATTCTACCCCCAAGGGGATAAAATAGAGGATGAAAGTTTG
Organism: Mesoligia furuncula; assembly: GCA_916614155.1. NCBI lineage: Eukaryota > Metazoa > Arthropoda > Insecta > Lepidoptera > Noctuidae > Mesoligia > Mesoligia furuncula. The sequence continues at coordinate 13,544,013 of OU744819.1, forward strand.
TATGAAACTTTGTCAATTTTAAACCGATCGGGCTGAGACTTCGCATGTATATAGCTACTATGACGTAGGCATCCCCTAAGAAAGGATTTTTAGAAATTCAACCCCCATGGGGATAAAATAAGGGATGATGAAGGATGTAAATGTATTAGTTTTTTTTAATAATACTTAACGCGAGCGAAGCCGCGGGCAAAAGCTAGTTAGATATAAGTTTTATACCTCCAAATAGCAGGTGCCTGAAACTCTTGACTCATCATTATCATTTTGCTCTGTTTCTAACGGGATGCTGCTGAATACCAGTATTTTACATGGAGCGACTGCCTATCTGACCTCTACAACCCAGTTACTGGGTATTACGATACCCCTTGGTAAGACTGGTTGTCAGACCTGAAACTCTTGACTATCTTCATATTTGTGTGAGCTTCCGCTCGCGGCTTCACACGCGTGCTATGTCGATGAAGCCTCGTGCTTACCCAGGATTCAAAGTATCTCCATACCGAATTTCATCAAAATCAGACAGACAGACAAAAAAAAAATTAAATTGTGTTTTGTTAAAGTATACTTTCATTATGCATTTAGTTAAAAGCAGGGACTTGAAACGTTGCTCAAAATAACGTTACTTGGAGTTCCGGTATCGATAATTTGTACAGTTCCACCAGATTGATATTTATATTTATAACGTTATTGATATTTTTAGATTTTAGTATCGTTACAAATTTTGGAACGTTACACGATAACGTTAGTGGTTACGGAACGAAATTCATTTCGTTTTCAAGTCCCTGGGTAAAAAGCTGATAGTTTGACATTACAAACAGAAACTTGTATTATATTTATTTGTATGTATCGCGCTTGTGTGAGGACTGTGAGGCCAATGGTAGCCCAGCCCTGAAAATATTATGTATGTAAGAAAAAACTGGCCAAGTGCGGGAAGTGGGTCGGACTCGCACACGAAGGGTTCCGTACCACAAGGCAAAACGCCGAAAAAAAACACGTTTGTTGTATGGTAGATTGGGAGCCCCCCTTATATATTTATTTTATTTTGTTTTTAGTATTTGTTGTTATAGCGGCAACAGAAATACATAATTTGTGAAAATTTCAACTGTCTAGCTAACGCGGTTCTTGAGATACAGCCTGGTGACAGACAGACGGACGGACAGACAGCGAAGTCATAGTGATAGGGTCCCGTTTTTACCCTTTGGGTACGAAACCCTAAAAAATCAACATCTTTTTAATAAAATAAGTGATAGGCATAATTTTACTACTAGAAATAAAGATAAATTAGTCGCTCCGTGTAAAATACTGGTATTCAGCTGCATCCGGTTATACTGGAAGCCGACCCTAACATAGTTTGGAAAAGGTAGGCAGATGATGATGAAATAAAGATAAATTAGGTCAACCTTTTCTCAAATTATCTAAAGTACATACATCTTTTATGGGGTACTGTGTTAAATGCTACAACAAAATACCTTGTGACATATTGCAATTAAATGAAAGAAATTTTAAAACTCATATTAAAAGTACACTTTGTAAACTTTACAAGGGATTATATCCAAGATAAGAGTGCTTGGAAACATGCTGGTCCTGCTCCGTAGGACAATCTAGAGTCTAGACAAAATCAAACTGGTTCCTAATTCTATTTATATTTTTAATTTTTTTTATGACATTGATTTTTACAATCTGTAACTACAGTAACTCACACACTTGTTAAAATTCTAGGAAAATCATCTACTTTTACAATATTTGTAAATAATGTAGTAAATACACTCGAGAGCAATGAATCCGGGTCACTTAAAGAATCCTAAAAATCTCGGAAACTAAAAATGCTAGGTTAATGCAATAAATTGTATTTAATAGACAATGTAATACTCCTTAAATGAAGGTATTAAAACTTCTTAGTTATTGTAAAGTTATATCATAATAAAATCAAATTTGAAAAAGGGCCACTTTCGAAGATGGAACTACGAAATTACAGCATTTGGTTTTGCTTTTGTTTGTAATCTGTCATTTATGTGGGTACATAAACCATGTTGATAGTGCTCTATGTTCATTATTCAAGCTGAAATTATGTCGCTTACGCCTGAAGAATGCACCAGAATACTTACAATGCTGGAAACCGGCCGGAGTCAGCGCGATACAGCCAGGACTGTCGGTGTGTCGCTGTCTACAGTACAAAGAGTTCTCCGAGGTTACGAAGAAACTGGTTCTAACCTACGCAGACCAGGAACGGGCAGAACCAGGTGTACCACAGCACGAGAAGACCGATACTTGGTGAACACCATGCTTCGAAATCGCTTTCTCACAGGAACTGAACTCACAAATCAGTTTCGACGCCTCGGAGGAAGTAACCCAAGTGCATGGACAGTAAGACGTCGGCTTGCTGAATCTAACTTAAAACCCCTTAGACCTGCAAACGGCCCTAAACTGGAGCGTGGGCATCGTATTTCAAGACTAAGATATGCCCAGAGCCACGTAAATTGGAGTATTGAAGATTGGTCAAAAGTTATGTTCTCCGACGAATCAAAATTTATGCTCTACAAGCACGATGGAAGACACAGAGTGTATCGAAGACCAGGGGAAAGATTCAAGCAAGCATGCATCGAAGAAAAAGTAGCCTACGGTGGTGGGTCTGTGCTTGTATGGGCCGGAATTTCTTCTGAAAGTCGCACAGAGCTGGTGATCATAGAAAACGGCTCTTTAACTAGCGTAAGATATGTGGAAGAAATCCTCAATGATCACGTTGGTCCATTTATGGTCAATTTAGGTGAGGATGCTATATTTATGCATGACAATGCCCGACCTCATACAGGTAGGATTGTGAATGACTACCTTCAAGAGATGAACATTACTCGTATGGAGTGGCCAGCGCGCAGCCCGGATATCAACCCGATCGAGCATGCTTGGGACGAGCTAGGCAGATGCGTAAAACAACGAAACCCTCCCCCAATCACGCTTCGTGAGCTCAAAATTGCTCTCACAGAGGAATGGGAGAATATTCCCCAAAATCGTATAAGAAACTTGGTGTACAGCATGCCAAACCGCGTAAACGCAGTAATGGAAGCACGAGGAGGCAATACGAAGTATTAAAATTCAAGAAAATCGTAATAAAGTTCAAAAATTTCATGTTTCCTATTTTTGTTTTAAGGAGAGATCAGCAGTTTTTTTCTTTATGTAATTTTGTGTTAATAAAATGTATGGTGACTCATATTTTTTTTACTTTCATTTAAGGAGTATTACATTGTCTATTAAATACAATTTATTGCATTAACCTATCATTTTTAGTTTCCGAGATTTTTAACATTCTTTAAGTGACCCGGATTCATTGCTCTCGAGTGTATGTGAGCACCATGTATCTATCACATAATTGATTTACCTGTCATTGCTTCATTTTTAATTCTTTTTACCTTTGTGGTAGACTAATTTTATTCTAGATGCATCGTCTACACATATAATTATATTATGTATTAAAAACCTGGTAAAACATTTTGAAAGAGTAACGGTGGAGTTTCTTGCCCATTCTTCTCCATACGAACACTACCTTTTGGAATGGGCGACTAGAATCAATTCAATTTTACTGTAATTTTTGACGTTCAAAAGTGCCTTTAATGTGCCTGTTTGAAATAAATTATTTGACTTTGATTTGACCTTAGTAAAATATGACACTTCGATAAAAGTCTGTTCAAATTCGCGATGCCAACTGACATGAGATAATGTACTTATAACAATGGTACACGTTTTTAGAAACGGCAAGCTATTCATATGCAAAGCGGTGGTCAGTGTGGGGCTACGAGAACAGCGCAGCGGGGGTACAGGCGGAGCGGTGAGCGATTGGCTGATTTTTTTAGAAAAAATTTCTAATTTTCGAATAAGTAGTAGGGAATTATGGAAATAGAAGCCATGATGAGCTGATCCATGAAAGGCAGTAGGATGATGGTGTTAATTGTTTATTAAATATGTTTATAATTTTCCAAACTGTCTTTATTTTATTGTTTGCTGATTTAACCTTGTTACTAATGAATGAAGCTTTAGCTGCTTTGCAGATATTTTTAAAAATTTTAGAATAAGTAGCCAACATACTTATTAAAAGTATCCGTGTTTATATATACGGCTTAAGGTAGTACAGTTCAAAAAATCTTTCCCTACTTTTCCTGATTCCTTTAGTTGCTCAGTCACTGAATAAAAATTTAGGGCAAATAGTTTTAGGTTTCTTCTTAAAAGAATTATTGAACTCTGTTTGCACTAATGAAAAGAATTCTTCATACAAAATATTACCATTAGTCATACTTAGGTTCTGAGAAATTTAACTTCATAATAAAGGACCAATGTATAATTAATTCTCTGTCCTTCTCATACTTCTGACTTTGTTCATTCTTCCTTTCATATTCAGTCCATTCTTCTTTGGAATGCACTTCCTCTTGATATCAGGACGGCCACCAGTCGGTATGCATTTAAGCGGAAATTGCAGAGTTATTTTCTAAACAAATAGAGTAGAGTCATCTCAACACCTCTCTCCCTTGAATTTGTATGTATATATATATTATAAGTATATATTATAGTAAATAGTATGTATGTGTATATAATCTATTTATGTATTTGTGTACCTAGTTTTAATAGTTTTTTTTTAATTTTATCATTGTTCCTCTCAACCGAAGCACCTGCCATCCAATCTCTTCACCACCCTTGGTTGACTCTTAGAGAATGCCTAAGGCATTAAGTCCGCCTTTGTACCTTTTTGTGCGATAAGTTTAAATAAATAAATAGTTACAAAGATATATGCCAAGGTGTCAGTCACCTGTATACGCAAAACTGTCAGCTATTAATTCGCATATATTATAATCTCCATAATTAACATTCTGTCAACGTCGCATAACTTTGACGTTTGTCACCAGGCTCACCGCAACGCATTGTTTTACGTGTCGGGCCATGAGAGGCGCGATTTCGATATTCAATTTGGCTAACCTTTTCCGAGCTATGTTGGGGTCGGCTTCCAGTCTAACCGGATGCACCTGAATACGAGTATTTTACATGGAGCGACTGCCTATCTGACCTCTACAACCCAGTTACTCGGTTATACGCGTGGTAATACGATACCCCTTTGGTAAGGCTGGATGTCAGACTTTCAATGTTCTGACGACCCGTAACGACTGTCAGTGATCCACGAATGACAGCCGGGATCATTAACGAGCTATCCGAGGAACGATCCTCCGTTCCTCGGAAAGTATAGATGGTCACCCATCCACGGACCAACCCCGACAAGCTTAGCTTAACCTGATGAACCCATGCAGCTGTTATTAATTAGCCACTAGTCTCTTCCTTGAAAATGTATTTATAATTTTATTTTATTTTGTTACAGGTATGTCTCAATCATTAATACATCATCATTGCAAGCTGAAATATTGGTAAGACATAAAGCCCTGGCCACACTGACGGGAATTTCCCGGTAGGAGCCCGGAGTTTGAATTAAGAAGCTTTATCTTACAGTTCTTATTTATTTATAGGTTGTTCCAAAAGTTTCTGACGAAACTGTAAACAAACTCTGTTTAATCTGCAATCACTCACTTAAAGGCAATAAGTATCATCTGTATTGGGAACATTTCAACTTTATAGAAACAAAGAAAATACATTTATTTATTACTAGCCCGCGGCTCCGCCCGCGAGGTATGTCGATAAAAACTATCCTAAGTCCTTCCCCGGGATGCAATCTATCTCTCAGCCGAATTTTATCCAATTCCGTTCGGTGGTATAGGCGTGAAAAGGTAACATACAGACAGACGGGATAAAAACTATCATATGTTCTTTCCCGGGACTCAAACTATCTCAATACCAAATTTAATCTAAATCGGTTCAGCGGTTTAAGCGTGATGAGGGTAACTGACAGACAGACAGACACACTTTCGCATTTATAATATTAGTATGGATGTCACCACTGTTTCCAACGTTATTGTTTGAATAACATGATTAAATTGCGATTGAAAAATCCTCGACGAAAAATAAGGTTATAGAATTAACTTCAATTGTCAAATGAAAAACATCTTTAAGGTGATTTATAATAATGATAATAATAAGCTAAGAATATAATATAATATAATATAAATATAATACGCACATTGAGAGTAACTCGATTATGTCTGCCTCTCAAAATGGATGTAGGAATGGGTCCCGCGGAACTAAGGAGCTACTGCTCATAGACATGGCCATTAGCCAACAGGTTCGTCGATCCCGCAAGGATCTGTCGACATGTTGGATAGATTACAAGAAGGCCTACGACTCGGTGCCACATACATGGCTCATGAGGGTGCTGGAGTTGTACAAAATAGATGCAACTCTACGCACCTTCCTTGAGTCGTGTATGGGGCAATGGAAGACGGTCCTTCGTTATCCAGGATGTCGACAGATCCAGGGAAATGATGAACCTGTATGGATTAAACGGGGAATATTTCAGGGCGACAGTTTGAGTCCACGGGTTCTGCTTAGCCCTGAATCCTCTAAGTACATTACTGGAGGATTCAGGTCTAGGCTATCGGTTGAGGAGAGGTGGTCAGGTCATATCTCACCTCCTTTACATGGATGATTTGAAACTCTTTGCTCCCAACAAGTTGCGTCTGATGGAGCTACTGAAGGTAACTGAAACTTTCAGTAGCGCCATCAGGATGCAATTTGGTGTCGACTAATGTGCAGTCATGCATGTAAAGCGAGGGGAGATTATGGAATCCGAGGGAATTCAACTCTCGGATTCCATAAGCCTCAGATCCCTCTCCTCATCCGAAAGCTATATGTATTTGGGTATGTCGGAAGCGTTAGGCATCAACGATGCTGACATGAAGCAATCGTTGAAGGAGCGCTTCTTTTGTCGCCTGAAGAAGGTATTAAATAGTCTTCTTTCGGGCGGAAATAAGGTGCGCGCCTTCAACGGTTGGGTCATGCCGGTTTTGATGTACTCTTTCGGCATACTCAAATGGACTCAGACCGAACTCGACGCCCTGGATAGAAGAGTCCGTACACTACTGACCGCAAACCGGATGCATCACCCACGATCATCGGTGATGAGACTGTATATCCCGCGGAAGTGCGGGGGTCGAGGCTTTTTAAATGCGAAGACCCTCCACAACCGCGAGGTGTGCAGTCTCAGGGAATATTTTTTAAAAGCCGAAGTGGGTATGCACCGTGATGTGGTCGCAGTGGACAAGGGGCTCACCCCGCTCTCCATGGCTAAAGAGAACTGGCGCAAACCTGTAGTACTTTCTACTGATGACCGCAAGAAGGTATGGCAAAGCAAGGAGCTTCACGGGCGCTTCTATCGGGCTCTTCATGAGCCCGGTGTAGATTTCATAGCGTCCGTATCCTGGCTACGTTTTGGTGACCTTTTCGGGGAAACTGAAGGTTTTGTCTGTGCAATTATGGACGAAGTTATCTTAACGAATAACTACCGGAGACATATTATGAAGGACGGGACGGTTGACGTGTGTCGGGCATGCCACCGTCCGGGTGAGTCTATCAGACATATTATCTCTGGTTGTTCTCGTCTGGCTAACGGCGAGTACTTGCACAGGCATAACCAAGTGGCCAGGATTATTCACCAGCAACTTGCTTTGAAATATAAGCTTGTGGATTCTGAGGTACCGTATTACAAGTATGTGCCCGACCCAGTTCTTGAAAATGACCATGTCACGTTGTACTGGGATCGGTCTATCATTACTGACAGGACTATTGTTGCCAATAAGCCTGATATAGTGGTGATAGATCGATTAGCGCGCCGCACAATGATTGTCGATGTTACCATTCCACATGACGGGAACCTCGTGAAAGCTGAGAAAGAGAAAGAAATTAAATATCTCGACTTAGCACACGAGGTTGTTGACATGTGGAATGTGAGCTCGGCTATCATTGTGCCGATTGTCGTATCAGCCAATGGACTGATGGCCGAAAGCCTCGATCAACATCTATCGAGGCTCTCGTTAGGTGGTTGGATCAAGGGCCTGATTCAGAAGGCAGTACTCCTCGATACGGCTCGCATTGTGAGGAGGTTCCTGTCTCTGGAGCCCTAACCACCGGTAGCTTGGACCCTGCTCCCGACACCGGCGGATCACTGTTTTTTATATTTTTAAATGTTTTTTTATAGTTATTTTTTAAATTCAAATATTTAAAAATGTAATAAATAAGGAATTTAAATGAATAAACGGAATAATAATAAATTTATTTAGACACATTTTGATGACATGATGCACAACAAACAAAAGATAATAAAACAAAAATGAAAATAATTAAAGATATAGTGCAAAAAAAAAGTAGCGCTAGACCCCACACTAGGATACCCTGTGTCGTGGGATCTAGTTATTACGGCGTTAATGACACAATATAAGTGCACTAGTGGGTAGTTCAGTTTCGTTTGGTTACTGAGTCTAAACAATATTTAAACTTACTTATCAAAAGGAAACATGCAAAATTACAATTATAAGGTTTGTGTAGAGTGTAGTTTAGTGTAGTTTGTATGTACGTATGTTTGTAATAAAGGAATGTGTTAGGAGGAAGTGTTACACCTGGGTGAGTATTTGCGAGGGACTTAAAGTATGAGAGTCAAGAGAGCTTCAGTCCGTGCATAGTCCTGAGCTGATAGCCACTTAATAACTTTTATTTTGCAAGTACGCTTTGATTATTGATTATGAGATTTAATATTGAAATTTCGCGTTTAAGGATTCAAATAATAAAATAGCGCTCAATTTTTAAGTAGCACTACAAATTGGCATCCACGGGTACGTTTTCCGATCCCTTTGTTTACATTTTTGTCAGGTATTTTTTGAACAGACCATACTCCCGTCTCTTTCTTGCTTCATTAGAGAGAAAAAGACAGCAGTAGCCTAAATCAAGTCTAGTTGGTGCACCACAGAACCAGGACTCCATATTTTTGCTCTAACAGTGATTCCTGAGTAAAACTTGGACGCCTGGTGGCCTACTTACCCCCTAAGTTAAAGTTAAGCTAGTTATGCACAGCAGGATGTAAGTAAAGTCGGGTGCCGCTATGAATATTCTAGTGGAATTAAGCTGTTAAGTTGATTCAGTCAAGTTACTCCATTTTCATATATTTTTCATTAAAATAGTCTCTCTCTCTACTGGAGCTCTTTGTGCTCGCTCTGGGGGGTTCGTGGCTAAGTAATAACAACCTTAAAAGTCGATTAATCAGGTTAAGTTACGATGGGTGACCATCCTTAGCATCCGTGCCTCGGAAAGCACGTTGAGCCGTTGGTCCCGGCTGTCATTCGTGGATCTTTGACAGTCGTTACGGGTCGTCAGAAGCCCGAAAGTCTGCCAACCAGTCTTGCCAAGGGGTATCGTATTACCCAGTAACTGGGTTGTGGAGGACAGATAGGCAGTCGCTCCATGTGAAATACTGGTATTCAGCTGCAAACAAACACACTATACAACAAAAAACATTCATTGCGTTAAATACATTGTTGAGGAGACAGATTTTTCTAACTTATGAAGCAATGGGTTAGCAATATCCATCAAAAATGATTCAGGTTATGATTGATAGTGTGTAACGCTATTCACCTTGTGTTCACCAACATTTAAATCAACTGATTAAATATTTAATCAAGTCTATATTTAAAACTAGCTTCTGCCCGCGACTTCGTCCGCGTGAAGTGTCACCCTCCCTCCATTAGGGGTGGAATTTCGGAAAACCCTTTCTTAGTGGTTACCTATTCTTCACAACGAACACACCCTCCGATTTTCATGTCTCTAGGACCAGCGGTTTAGGCTGTGCGTTGAAATATCAGTCAGTCAGGACTTTGAATTTTATATAGGTATATAGATTTCTTTAGGAAATTTGACATAAACCAACTGTTTAAATATCTAACCGCGCGGTGGTTTCAATGTTGGTGAACTCCGGATGAGTGCTAACGTGTTCCCACCGTAAGCGGCAGAGGAGGACCCCGTGGAGTTTGAGTGGGTTAGAGTCCCACATAACTGCACTATCTCCCCGTGGTAGTGCAGAATGCATGAGCATTTCTCCAGGATAAAAAACCGGGCAAGAGCGAGTCGGACTCGCGCACCGAGGGTTCCGTAACATCCGGGTTTATGCATAAGGTTTATGTTTATGAAATTAAATGTATTTTTTTATTTTTGAGTTGATTGAATGAATGGTAAATTGTGGTTTACGATTTATGACGTATTAAAAATAACTACTTACTAGATCTCATTCAAACCAATTTTCGGTGGTAGTTTACATGGTAATGTACATCATATATTTTCTTTAGTTTTATCATTCTCTTATTTTAGAAGTTACAGGGGGGGGGACACACATTTTACCACTTTGGAAGTGTCTCTCGCGCAAACTATTCAGTTTATAAAAAAATGATATTAGAAACCTCAATATCATTTTTCAACCTACCCATAGATACCCCACACGTATGGGTTTGATGAACAAAAAAAATTTGAGTTTCGGTTCTAAGTATGGGGAACCCTAAAATTTATTGTTTTTTTTCTATTTTTGTGTGAAAATCTTAATGCGGTTCACAGAATACATCTACTTACCAAGTTTCAACAGTATAGTTCTTATAGTTTCGGAGAAAAGTGGCTGTGACATACGGACGGACAGACAGACAGACAGACATGACGAATCTATAAGGGTTCCGTTTTTGCCATTTGGCTACGGAACCCTTAAAAAGGCCTTACTTAGGGTGCCAGTTAGAATGGAAGCCGACCCTAAAATATAGTCGGACTTTTAATTACCTAGCTGCAGTAAAATGACAGCTTATAATGTGTTACCTATCATTTGGGCGCGTAAACGGAGCGGGCGGCGCCGAAAGGTCCATATTGGAAAAAGCTTTGCTGCGGTGCTATTCTGTAAAAATCTCACCGCGAAAACTTAGGTGAAGTGAGCGTGGAGTGAGCTGTCAATAGTGTCAATTCCTAGCAAAAACAAACTCCCTTCACCTAAGTTTTCACGGTGAGATTTTTACAGAATCGACCGGCAGATTTGCGAATCAGTTTGACAGGGGCGCCCCACCTAAAAAAAATCTAGGGCCGCCGCTGCATTTTTTATTACTAATTTGTCTTGCCCCCGACACCAAATAGCTGTTGAAAAAATGGCGGTCGTCTATTTGATTTAAGGTGTCTACATGACCTAAAGCGCGGTCACTGTCGGACTGCATAGAAAAGAAAGAGAAGCGCGATGTCACAACGCTGGTAGTTTATTGCAAAATATGAAGCAATTATCTATTTACAAAAAATCTATTGCTTGGACTAAAAAATTAAAACACTAGTGCTTTAGTACGTTGCTTCTAGAATAATGTGACTAAAAATCATAATGATTGTATGTATGGTTTTTATTGTAAAAAGGAAGTGTTTAGAAGCGTGGCGATTATGGCAAACCCCCCCCCCCCCCTTTTGGGGGAGGCCTATGTCCAGCAGTGGACGTCTTTCGGCTGAAATGATGTTTTCATCACACTATCTACCCAGCATATATCCTGAAGAATATCATATTTTATATTTTTCGGATTTTGTTTACTGTAGTCGATCATATACTTTTATTGTTTCTAAAACTTGCGTATTTTGGTCCTGTCGTTGTTTCAGCCGATAGACGTCCACTGCTGGACATAGGCCTCCCCCAATTTTGGGAGGGTTTGCCATAATCGCCACGCTTGGCAGGCGGGTTGGCGATCGCAGTATGGTATGATGGTGGAATACATAGAGAATGCTGCTGCCCATTCTCCGGTACGATCCTTAGTCGCCTTTTACGACACCCACGGGAAGTAAGGGGTGGTGGTATTCTTTAAGTCCGGCACCACACAGACTTTGGTCCTGTAAGCCCCTTAAATGACTGAAATTGGCGTCTTTTGGTTTTTTCGCGGCCATCAATAAATCTTGTTTTTCTAGTAGGTACAGAATAGGGTAACAAACGAAACTTATTTGACATGCATATCTCTAAACTCAGTCCGAAATGAGCTAGTAAGAAGTGTCATTTTACTGCAGCTAATTAAAATACTATAGTTGGGAAAAGGCAAGGCAGACAGCAGACTGTACTAAATATGACTCCGTGTGATATATTGAGCTGCCTTGTTGCAAAATAGCCACACGAAACATCTGACAATACAACAATATGTGGGAATTTATTATGTAAGATGTCACCAACATTGATGTCAGCAGGTTTTTACTTCAACAAACTTTTTTGTAAGTACTAGGTGCTCATTTGCACTGACTGACTTTATTGGTCGCTGTTGCGAGTGCTGAGTATGGAGTCCTGCAGGGTACCTACTCGCTTAAGTTGTATGGGTAGTGGTAGACCGCGAAATTCAAATTTTCTAACGTTTTTAGGGTTCCGTAGCCAAATGGCAAAAACGGAACCCTTATAGATTCGTCATGTCTGTCTGTCTGTCCGTCCGTATGTCACAGCCACTTTTCTCCGAAACTATAAGAACTATACTGTTGAAACTTGGTAAGTAGATGTATTCTGTGAATCGCATTAAGATTTTCACACAAAAATAGAAAAAAACAATAAATTTTAGGGTTTCCCATACTTAGAACCGAAACTCCAAATTTTTTTTTTTCATCAAACCCATACGTGTGGGGTGTCTATGGGTAGGTCTTCAAAAATGACATTGAGGTTTCTAATATAATTTTTTTCTAAACTGAATAGTTTGCGCGAGAGACACTTCCAAAGTGGTAAAATGTGTCCCCCCCCCCCTGTAACTTCTAAAATAAGAGAATGATAAAACTAAAAAAAATATATGATGTACATTTCCATGTAAACTACCACCGGAAATTTGTTTGAACGAGATCTAGTAAGTAGTTTTTTTTTAATACGTCATAAATCGTAAACAGCAATTTACCATTCATTCAATCAACTCAAAAATAAAAATAAAACATTTAATTTCATAAACATAAACCTTATGCATAAACCCGGATGTTACGGAACCCTCGGTGCGCGAGTCCGACTCGCTTTTGCCCGGTTTTTTTGCAATTTGCAGGTCAGTGTCAGATCGGATCTTGATCAAAATATGATTCGCGACAATAACAGGTACATATTTAGAGAATTATAATCATTAGAATTATTAATATGTCTTTCTAAGTTAGATTTCTACCACCACCAATCTCTTATGGAAAAGTGTTTATGGGTATATCCACTATCAAACTTTTTTTTACTAGGTGGGCTCATTTGCACTGACTGCCTTGTTTGTCGCTGTTGCGAGTGCTGAGTATGGAGTCCTGCAGGGTACTCCCTTAATACACTCACATTAGCAATGTCTTCAATTGGGACATGACCTAAAGCGCGGTCACTGTCGGACTGCATAGTGCATCTATTTTTTGGACAAAAAAATTAAAACACTAGTGTTTTACTATGTTGCTTGTAGAATAATCTGACAAAAAATTAGAATGATTGTATGTAGATTAGTATGTTTTTTATTGTAAAAAGAAAGTTGTTAGAGGTATCTTCATGATTTTTTTCTATCGTATCAAATTAGTTGTATTATGTTTTCAACACAGTATCTATCTAGAATATATCCTGAAGAATAACATATATTTTTCTGATTTTGTTTACTGTAGTCAATCATATACTTTTATTGTTTATAAAACTTGCGTTTTTTTTTGCGTTTAGGTCCTGTAAGCCCCTTAACAAAATTCATTGCGTTACTTACGTTGTTGAGCAGACAAATTCGAACATACATGTGCAGCAATGGATTAGCAATAGCCTTCAAAATGAATCATATTCATCATGAAAGTGTGTTGAGAACGGATTTGGATGAAATTTCACGATATTCCCACGGGATCGAGACTTATACAGGTGAAACCGCGGGGCTCAGCTAGTAAATAATATCATAAGTACTCATTTCCGGGGTACTTCTGTACCCCACACAAAATAACAAGTCACAATAAATGAGTACAATCACGCCCCACAACAAAATAAAAAAAAAAATCCTCCACTTTACGACCGACCAATGTTTTTACTTTTTTACGGTTAAAAGTCCGTTATCTGTCCATCTCATTTCCCACCCTGTTTTACGGTTCGGCAGTGCCAGCTCACGCTTGACCGTTTTTGTACCCTTTTGCAGGTAATTTTTGGTAATGATAAAGGACTGCCCGTTTGTCTATTTGTAACGAGGGTGACCGAATTTCTTTTTATTTTCGGGTTGGAATAATTTAAACGAATTTCTTGCTTTTGTAAATGTAATCAGGACCTTCTGCGTAGTTTTAAAAACTGTTTCTTATTTATTTTTTCTAACGACTTGACAAATAACTCAGAGTTCTTTAGTATGGTTCATCATCTGACTAGCCTTTTTCCAACTATGTTGGGGTCGGCTTCCATGTGGGAGTATTTTACATGGAGCAACTGCCTATCTGACCTCAACGACCCAGTTACTGGGTAAAACACAGAGAAACCAATTTTATAATTATTACCATTCGCTCGCTCTTGCATCCTATGTCCTATTTCTGTGTAAAGGGTTTAAAAGTAACCAAACCAAACCTCGAGGTGCCCTTCGCTCGCTCTTGCATCCTACTTTGCGCTTTCTGTGAACCAAGGTATCTGGAAACAGTGGTTTCTATGAACAAAGTTTACGGAAAGAAGTGCTATCTATGAACAGAGATCTCTGTCAACAGTGCTTCCTATGGACCGAGATATCTACGAACAATGTTTTCTATCAACATAGTTTTCGGCGAAACGTGTTGTCTAGGAATAGAGATTTCTATGAGCTTTGCTTTCTGTATATATGTAGTTGTATCGTACAAGCGTAGTGTTTCTATCATATTATTATGTTCCACACGGTTGATTTCAGACTATAGCACTATTGACAAGTTATAATAATGTTTGAAGTTGTAGCGTAAACTGAACTTTATTTTGTACGAATTAAAGTAATTTTTCCATTAATTCATATTTGTTTACATTATTGGCAAATAAATCGCGAATGCACTGTAGTTTCGAACGTACGCACATCAAGCTACTACAATCTGTCAAATTTCTTTAATAGATTTTCAACTTTATCGCTAAAGTGTAAGGTTCAAAGTTGATTGGGATAATTTGACAGTTTCGGGTAGCTTGATGTGCTGGAGTCTGTACCAAGGACGTACAGCTCGTCGCAGACTAGGCTACCTACCACTGTCATCCATCTACCAATTTAAAAATATTCTTTTGCCGCCCAAATAATTCCACCTTAAAATAAATGCCAATCAATTTGACTAAGCCCATATTCCTCCCATAACTTTATTCTATCAATATTAAACAATATAAAAACTGGCCAAGTGCGAGTCGGACTCGCACACGAAGGGTTCCGTACCACAAGGCAAAAACGCCGAAAAAAACCATGTTTGTTGTATGGGAGCTCCCGTTAAATATTTATTTTATTTTGTTTTTAGTATTTGTTGTTATAGCGGCAAGAGAAATACATAATTTGTGAAAATTTCAACTGTCTAGCTGTCGCGGTCCTTAAGATACAGCCTGGTGACAGACAGACGGACGGACGGACAGACAGCGAAGTCTTAGTAATAGGGTCCCGTTTTTACCCTTTGGGTACGGAACCCTAAAACACCAAGAACATTCTAAGTCTACCCAAAGAAGCCAGGCAATATTAAAATTCGTTTTTTCACAAAAAGATTAGGCAGGTAGGGTATTAAAATTCAAATTCACCTCCACACGAAAACCACCCTAACTTTCCATTGGACAAAGTCGAATTCCCTTTGTACGGTGCCCTTTAACCCACATGCTGTGACAGGTGGTCAGAAAGACCCTTCCTTTTATTGTAAGAATATATTTTTTTTTGTTCTTTTTTTATTTCTTCGTATATTTGGGTACATTTCGTCCAGCGGGTGTAAAGGGGACGAGGTTTGATGTCGGGAATGTTCAAATAACGAACAACGATGCAGTTACAGGAAACAAAGGATTTTCTGAGTAAAATATATGATAAAATTTTGTTATTTTACACGCGGCGGAACGTGGATCTACGCGAGACACAATGCCTTTTTAATTGTTTCTGTAATCACGGCATTCACGTAAAAAAATAATTAAATGGATTTGGGCTGGACACATCTGCCGCATGTCAGACGAGCAATGGGCCAAACTTACGACCCAGCGGGACCCAAACACAAAAAAACGTAAGTTTCAGAAACAATAAAAGTATATGATCGACTACAGTAACAAAATCAGAAAATATATGATATTCTTCAGGATATAATTAGGTAGATAGTGTGTTGAAAACATAATACAACTAAACGATACGATAGAAAAATCATGAAGATGAGGTATCTTCATGATTTTTCTATCGTATCGTTTCTAAAAACTTTCTTTTTACAATAAAAACCATACTAATATTCATGCAATCATTCTGATTTTTTTGTCAGATTATTCTACAAGCAACATACTAAAATACTAGTGTTTTAATTTTTTAGTCCAAACAATAATTTTTTTGTAATTAAATTATTGCTTCATATTTTCCAATAAATTACCATCGTTGTGTCATCGCGCTTCTCTTTCTTTTCTATGCAGTCCGACAGTGACCGCGCTTTAGGTCATGTGAGCCCCTTAATGGCAAACGACATTGCGGCAGGACCAGACGGAGATGGCGGGATGAGCAGGACTCTTTTAGTAAAGTTTGGTCCTTAAGCTCTGGACAGAGAGAGGTGGAAAGAGAGTAGGGAGGGCTTTGTCCAGCAGTTGGACATGAATGGCTACAGTCAACCTTAGGGCTTTTTTGTTTTTGCGGATGGGAAATCATCAAATGACCCCTCCCGCTCTGGGTGGAGCGGAAGGAAGTGTCAGACTTTTACTGACAAAAACCCACCCGTGTTCCTTCTTTAGCCCTTTATGTTCCGGGCCAGCGGTAACCCATTCGGACAATCCTGCTGACCCGGCAGGCTTCGGCCCTAAGGAGGTCCCTCCTCGATGCTGACATCTCTTTGAGGCGCGCGTGGAACACGTACGCGCCGTCTGGCACGGGCCTGTTCCTGATCGGACGGTGAGCTACCCATTACTCTCCGCCCGCAGGCCCGCGCCTTCGGTTGCCGGGAGTCGTCACGCGTCTCCCGACGCCCGGAGCGACTCCCGCGGCGGCTGGTACGGGAGGCTCTCTCCCTGAGCCGTCCCGGCACCTCCTTCGCTAGCATGACTGCTTCGCAGAAGGAGGTGACTGCCTCCCACTCCCTCTCGCCCCAGACCATGGCTTGCACCAGGGCCGGACGCGAGAGGTCGCCGCATAATTTACATGTATGATTCTCGGGATGGGCGAAGTGATCTTGGGTTTTCTATCTGGAATTTCTCAGTAGAAGTCCGGGGTCTGGACTCGTGCCCGATTGATATACAGTTATACATATTATCCTATCGGGGAAATATCATCATGATCTACCTATACTTTTCCCAACTTTGTTGGGGTCGGCTTCCAGTCTAATCGGATGCAGCTGAATACCAGTATTTTACATGGAGCGACTGCCTATCACTATCCTATTTATCCAGCAGTGGACTGCGATAGGCTGAGTTGATTGATTGATTGATTGACTGCCTATCTGACCTCCACAACCTACTTACTGGGTAAGACTGGTTGTCAGACTTTCGGGCTTCTGACTACCCGTAACGACTGCCAAAGATCCTCGAATGACAGATCAGGACCAACGGCTTAACGTGCTTTTCGAGGCACGGAGGGGTCACGGTATGTAAAGATGGTCACCCATCCACAGACCAACCTCGGGAAGCGTAGCTTAACCTGATCGATCGACCTGTGCGGCTGTTATTATTTAGCCACGGACCCCTCATATACAGTTATATATCTATAGTATAATATCCTATAGGGGAAATATGTCTCAAAGAAATGAACTCGACTTAACCAAGAAAGAGAGCATTCATTAAGAAATAAGGATGTCTTCATAAAACATGCTGATGTCATCCAACTCCGGAATTGGGTCACGCCATCGTATTATCTTCATATATACAATACACAAATATATGTTTATGATACAAGACGCAATCAGATTTGTTAATGAACTGACAAACACAAACATTCGTTACTTGGGGACAAATATGGCGTTGTTGCCACAATTTGTTACTGCTTGATCAGCTGGGGATAGTCATCATGGGATTACCAAACACTTTTATAGCAGCCGTGAAAACTTAGGTGAAAAATTGTGTTATGTATGAGGATCAGGATGTAAAGTTCACTCATCCTCCGTAGAAAAGGTTCCTCCCTTTTCATCACACTAATATTATAAAGGCGAAAGTTTGTGAGTGTGTGTGTGAGTGTGTGTGTGTGTTTATATGTTTGTTACTTCTTCACGCTCAAACGGCTGGACCAATTTGGATAACATTTGGTATGGAGGTAGCTGACAACCTGGATTAACATATAGGCTACTTTTTATCCCGATATTCCCACGGGATCGACATTTACGCGGGTGAAACCGCGGGGCGCAGCTAGTAATCACTAAAACGGAAAATAGTGGCCACTGTTATCCGTTTCAGTGATTATAATAAAACTAAACAATGTAAAACTACTGTTTATAATAATATTAACGTATAATGTTGTGGAGTGCATTTTCATTCTAAAATAAAAGAAATAACCAAACAAACGATGAGGGCGCCACTGCGCGGTCGGCGTTTGGTCGGCGTCCTTTTAACAAAATCTCTGAATTTTTTACTTAAAAACCTCCCCCTCTTTATTGTATTTCAGTCAAGTGTATAATAATGAACAGTACAGGAAGGTAATTTTTACCATGACTGAACACCGATGGGTGTTGTTGAGCCTGTGAAAAAAAAATACCTCTTTTACATCATTACTTGACTTACATAAAACACAGAAGAAAACCAGTAAGTAACTCTAATTGCGTAACACACTATCATATCACAATCTGAATCATTTTAATTGATCCCTAAACACAAAAAACCGGGCAAGAGCGAGTCGGACTCGCGCACCGAGGGTTCCGTAACATCCGGGTTTATGCATAAGGTTTATGTTTATGAAATTAAATGTTTTTTTTTAATTTTTGAGTTGATTGAATGAATGGTAAATTGTGGTTTACGATTTATGACGTATTAAAAAAAAAACTACTTACTAGATCTCGTTCAAACCAATTTTCGGTGGTAGTTTACATGGTAATGTATATCATATATATTTTTTTAGTTTTGTCATTCTCTTATTTTAGAAGTTACAGGGGGGGACACACATTTTACCACTTTGGAAGTGTCTCTCGCGCAAACTATTCAGTTTAGAAAAAAATTATATTAGAAACCTCAATATCATTTTTGAAGACCTACCCATAGATACCCCACAAGTATGGGTTTGATGAAAAAAAAAATTTTGAGTTTCGGTTCTAAGTATGGAGAACCCTAAAATTTATTGTTTTTTTTCTATTTTTGTGTGAAAATCTTAATGCGGTTCACAGAATACATCTACTTACCAAGTTTCAACAGTATCGTTCTTATAGTTTCGGAGAAAAGTGGCTGTGACATACGGACGGACAGACATACAGACAGACAGACAGACGGACAGACAGACAGACAGACATGACGAATCTATAAGGGTTCCGTTTTTGCCATTTGGCTACGGAACCCTAAAAACGCAAGTTTTAGAAACAATTAAAGTAAATCAGAAAAATATATGATATTCTTCAGGATTTATATGCTAGGTAGATAGTGTGTTGAAAACATAATACAACTAATTTGATACGATAGAAAAAAAATTATGAAGATACCTCTATAAAAGCTTTTTACAATAAAAACCATACTAATATACATACAATCATTATGATTTTTCGTCAGAATATTCTACAAGCAACATACTAAAATACTAGTGTTTTAATTTTTTAGTCCAAACAATAGATTTTTTTGTAATTAAACAATTGCTTCATATTTTGCAATAAATTACCAGCGTTGTGTCATCGCGCTTCTCTTTCTTTTCTATGCAGTCCGACAGTGACCGCGCTTTAGGTCATGTTGTCTGCATGAATGTTGATGAACTGTCGTTCGTCATTCTTTGTCTGTTTTCGTTTTATACATCCAAAGAAAGAAAAAGTATTTATTGCGACTCGCACAGGAAGATCACAAACTAAACTAAACACAGTCAAAAATAAAAAACCAAATTATATTTTATTTAAAAACTGCAACTGTCAATTTCAATTTCAACTGTCTAGCTATCACGGTTCATGAGATACAGCCTGGTGACAGACAGACAGACGGACAGAGGAGTCTTAGTAATAGGGTCCCGTTTTTACCCTTTGGGTACGGAACCCTAGAAAAGTAACAAAAAGAAAAATGAACAGAAAGTCCTGTACGAAGCCAATAGGCTGCTATCTCAGCATGACGCTGCGACATTTAAAAAATAACTGTCGCAGCGCTGTGATGTTACAGAAATAAATAAATAATAACCTACGGTGCAAAAACGTCACTATGCAAATGATGTAACTTTTCAGGAGGAGCGTTTGAAAATTCGATTGAAAATTTGACATCCTAAGGGCTGATTTTTCCAATGTCAGATAATTTTGTCGGAGGAATAATTTTGAATTTTTGTGTCTAAACACACTACGCCGAAGTTAAGCGACCGAATTTCGCCATGATTACGCCTGCAATGCAATTTGAATTACTGACGACACATTATGCGTACCTTGCCGAACTTCGGTCGCGTAACTTCGGCATAGTGTGTTTAGACACTTTGACCGTTATTCCATGCAAAAACTGTCAGACGTCAATTTTATTCCGCGAATAAAAATTATCTGTCGATTGAAAAATCAGCCCTTTATGTTATAAGTTCTTCTTGACTAACTAAAAACGACACAACTGCCCTCTCGTGGAAACACACTACACAAATGACAATTACTCACCAGGTAGAGGGGTACATTAGGTCAGCGGGATTGTCCGAAAGGGTTACCGCTGGCCCGGAACATAAAGGGCTAAGGAAGGAACACGGGTGGGTTTTAGTCAGTAAGAGTCTGACACTCTCTTCCGCTCCACCCAGAGCGGGAGGAGTCATTTGATGATTTCCCACCCAAAGTTACATTAGCTACTTTTTCTCATACTCAGATCAATTTTGAAAAAAGGAGTTATTGCGTTCTGAACCCCTGAACCCCCCTCCACCCCCCCCTCCCCACCTCATCCCCTCCTGGATCGTCTTCTGTTTTAATCTTTGTCTTATCCACTATAAACTTTCTCATACCGGTTTGATCCGCTGGAAAAAGGCTACGCAGATGATGATAATGAATATAACGAGATATTTCGACGTGACGTTATTCAGACTCTTTAAAGAAGACTGATTAAAAGAGCATGGCATATCATCATCATCATTTCACATACATAGGCCTCCCCCAAAAGGGGGGGTTTGCCATAATCGCCACGCTTGGCAGGCGGGTTGGCGATCGCAGTATGGTATGGTGGTGGAATGCATAGAGAACGCTGCTGCCCATTCTCCGGTACGCCCCTTAGTCGCCTTTTACGACACCCACGGGAAGTATGGGGTGGTGCTATTCTTTAAGTCCGGCACCACACAGACAACATGACATGGCATATAATTATGAGTTATTCCGTTCTGATCCCCTGAACCCCCCCTCCACCCCGTTGCATGAGTGACGTTTTTACACCGTTAAATATTAGCAATTTAAGGAACCTTCATCATCATTTCAGCCGAAAGACGTCCACAGGCCTCCCCCTAGCACAGCCACTTCAAATAGTGTTATGTCCCAGCATACATCGAATTCCTGCGGCCTTCAGCTTTCGGCGGGTCCACCTTGTTGAGGCCTTGCGACGCGGTAAAACCTTATACCACAGTAAAAACGCGTTGTTGGATTTTCATTTATTTAAGTGTCGCCTAGGGTATATTTCTCTTTACCGTATACGGGAAAAAAGACCTAGACAATTTTCATTCCTTTCGGGAGCGCTCTGATGACTTGCAAAACCTCTTGGAAACGTCACACCGAATACCGAAGAGATGATCAGCATCTTTTTACCGACTTCAAAAAAAGGCAAGTTATCAATGTATTATGTAATATTATTGAAAGTGCATTATATACACATTATTCACAAATGCTAGTCTATTAGGGCCTCCAAACGTAGCCAATAGACGTCCACTGCTGGACATAGGCCTCCCCCAATTTTGGGAGGGTTTGCCATAATCGCCACGCTTGGCAGGCGGGTTGGCGATCGCAGTATGGTATGATGGTGGAATACATAGAGAACGCTGCTGCCCATTCTCCGGTACGATCCTTAGTCGCCTTTTACGACACCCACGGGAAGTAAGGGGTGGTGCTATTCTTTAAGTCCGGCACCACACAGAAAAACTCCAAACAAATATAGACAATTTTATAGATGCATGTGTGTGTA
Organism: Mesoligia furuncula; assembly: GCA_916614155.1. Lineage (NCBI taxonomy): Eukaryota > Metazoa > Arthropoda > Insecta > Lepidoptera > Noctuidae > Mesoligia > Mesoligia furuncula. The sequence goes on from OU744819.1 coordinate 13,566,286, forward strand.
TGTTTCTTTGTCCACGCATTTCTCCGCAACTATTAATCGGATCGTGACCATTATTTTTATTGGCTTGCATTTACTTCAACTTAGGGAACAGTGCAAGTTTCATCAAAATCGATTCAGTAATTTTCAAGATATTATGGACTAATACGTGTAAGTGTGACGGCCTGGCTTCTTGATACGAGCTACGGGTGTAGTGTCAAAGGGAAAACATCTCAAAACCTTGGTCAAATTCTAGTGCAATATTTACAATTGACAATAAAACTATTATACAAATGTTCCAGTTTTTACTTAAAACTAAAAATTACAAAATATAATTTAAAAAAATTTAATCGACTTCAAAATTAATCTAACTCAAAATTATGAAATAACTTTAATTTCGGAAGTCGAGTGCAAAAAAAAATAAAACTAAAACACAGATCCCAAGACACCGACTTCCGAAATTAAAGTTATAGTTCATAATTTTGAGTTGATTTCTTTTGAAAGTCGATTAAATTTTTTGTATGTAATATGTGTAGAGGGTAGAAGGGACTTAAGACACGCAAACTGTAACCATGGTTATTCATACATAAATAATTCTAAACTAAAACCAGATTTAAAAAACTGGCCAAGTGCGAGCCGGACTCGCACACGAAGGGTTCCGTACCACAAGGCAAAAACGCCGAAAAAAACATGTTTGTTGTATGGGAGCCCCCCTTAAATATTTATTTTATTTTAATTTTATTATTTATTATTAAAGTTAAAATACAACTGAGTATTTTGTGAATATTTCAAGTGCCTACCTGTTGCCATTTTTGATATCGAGCAAAAAAGGGCAAAAAAATCGCGTTTGTTGTCTGGGAGCCCCCCTTAAATATTTATTTTATTTAGTTTTCATTATTTGTTGTTATAGCGGCAACAGAAATACATACTTTGTGAAAATTTCAACAGTCTAGCTATCGCGGTTCTTGAGATACAGCCTGGTGACAGGCAGACGGGCAGACGGACAGACGGACAGTCGGACAGATAGCGAAGTCTTAGTAATAGGGTTCCGTTTTTACCCTTTGGGTACGGAACCCTAAAAAAAATAAAACCGGTGAAGTGCGAGTCGGACTCGCGCACCGAGGCGAGGGTTCCGTACAAAGTAGGTAACTACAAATTTACGGTTTTAGAATATTTTCCTTTACTTCTGTTACATGACATTGCTTCTTGCCAAATTTCATGATTCTAGGTCAACGGGAAGTACCTACCATATAGGTTTTGATTCCTTTGCGAGTGTCAAAATATGCGGCACAAACGGAACAGACATACTTTTGATTGCGTTGACTTTGAAGTTTGATTATTTCACTGCTTCAAGGGATTGGAGCCCTGAGCATTTGATATTAATTTGAACTTGATAACTCCACGCACTCAGACTCAAATGGGATTGGGCGGGTCACATCAGCCGTATGCATGATGACCGCTGGGCAAAAATCTCCACACAATGGGTGCCTGAAGATGGACGGCGCCGCCGAGGCCGGCCCTGAAAGAGATGGCGAGATGACTTGGACGCGTACTGCGAGGGCTGGTTTGAGGTGGCGCGGGAAAAGAGTTCCTGGAAGGATTTGGGGGAGGCCTTTGCCCAGCAGTGGGACAGCATAGGCTAGCAAAAAAAAAAAAACTCCACGCGTTCTTGAGAAAAAGGGTGTTGACAGACAGACAGACAACGAAGTGATCTTATAAGGGTTCCGTATTTCCCTTTTGAGGTACGGTACCCTAAAAAATAGATGTTCCATACATTTTGACCTATTTTCTAAGCTAGAGGGTCTAGAATCGTGTGCTGAATTCATGGTACAGACGCCAGCACATCAAGCTACTATAATCTGTCAAATTTCTTTAATAGATTTTCAACTTTATCGCTAAAACTTAAGGTTCAAAGTTGATTGGGAAAATTTTACAGTTTCGGGTAGCTTGACGTGCTGGTGTCTGTACCAGGTTGGGCGTCGGAGTCCTTGCCACCTTGTATGGACGACTTTTGCTTATTTGACGCTTCTTGTGTAATGTCTAAAACTTATGTTTCAAATTAGTATTATATTTCAAGTTAAACAAATATCAACTTTATTTCAATCGCAATTAAGTTGATTTCAGAATGACTTGCACCGTTGAAAAAGTCATAAAAACATTTGAAGTCGTAGCGTAAACTGAACTTTATTGTGTAGGGTTTAAAGTTATTTTTGTTGTTTACATTTTTGGCAAAAAATCGCGAATGCTGCGGATTACAGTGTAGTGAAAACTGACATAAACAACACGTCTGCCATACCCTCTTTGTCCATAAGCGTGATGTTCCAGTCCCTTCCCACCGCACATCAGCCGAACCGTGTCGGCCGGACGTACCATCCGTTATAATCACTACGTATTTCCGGTTACAGCAGACGTGGTCACATAATGGTTTTATAATAACTACAGTTTTTATTTGGACTGTTAGAGAAATTACTTTCGACAACCTCGTTGGTAGGGCCTTGTAGACTAGATCTGTAGACCATTTTTAGGGTTCTGTAGACTTCGCTGTCTGTCCGTCTGTCTGTCACCAGGCTTTATCTCAAGAACCGCGATAGCTAGACAGTTGAAATTTTCACAAATTATGTATTTCTGTTGCCGCTGTAACAACAAATCATCATCATCTGCCTAGCCTTTTCCCAACCATGTTGGGGTCGGCTTCCAGTCTAACCGGATGCAGCTGAATACCAGTATTTTACATGGAGCGACTGCCTATCTGACCTCCACAACCCAGGTACTGGGTAATACGATACCCCTTGGTAAGACTGGTTGCCAGACTTTCGGGCTTCTGACTACCCGTAATTATGTATTTCTGTTGCCGCTGTAACAACAAATACTAAAAACAAAATAAAATAAATATTTAAGGGGGGCTCCCATACAACAAACGCGATTGTTTTGCCCTTTTTTGCTCGATATCAAAAATGGCAACAGGTAGGCACTTGAAATATTCACAAAATACTCAGTTGTATTTTAACTTTAATAATAAATAATAAAATTAAAATAAATATTTAAGGGGGCTCCCATACCACAAACATGTTTTTTAAAAGAAAGCTAAAAGACCACAGATTCAAAAATTCAAAAAAAATAAATAACGGTTTCGAATCCCTCCAGGTCCCTTTTTGGTCAACCACTCACATTTGTGAAAATTTCAACTGTCTAGCTATCGCGGTTCTTGAGATACAGTCTGGTGACAGGCAGACGGACAGACAGCGAAGTCTTAGCAATAGGCTCCCGTTTTTACCCTTTGGGTACGGAACCCTAAAAAAAAGACATAAAATATACACACACAGCGTAGTCAAAAGCCTCGTACTCAGCTAAAAAAATGTTGACAATATTGTCCATTGCTTGATGTCACATTATTTATTAATTGACATTGACAATTTGAGATTGACATTTGACAATACAAATGATGCGCCCGCGTCACTGGCTTAAAAATGACAACAAACTAAAGTGAAAACAATAAGAATCAAAACAAAAACAAAATGCCAATTGTATATGCTAATAAATCTGGACTCTGGGTTGCTACTGAGAAAAATACTAAGGGATAACCAGCCTATAATGTCTCCACTGCTTGGGACATAGGCATCCTCTCTTCGAGAGGGAGTGGACAGTAATCTACCACGGGACCTGTGCGGGTTGGTACTTGGTAGATGTAACAGGTCTTTGAATTTTTGCTTCTAGAACATGCCGGTTTCCTCACGAACTCACGATGTTTTCCTTCACCGTTTTGAGAGCAGTGGTGATGAAATTATTGACACAAAGTAAAGCGCCTGTCTGGGTTCGAACCCACGAAAGTAAGTCGTAAGTCGAGGCCGCTATCACTGAGCCACCATTGGTCTACTCGAGAAATACCTAATGAAAATCCGCAATGACCTCAAGATTATGGCGTATTATTAACACAAAATCACCCGAAAACTTTTCCAGATGTCCTTTAACACTCAAAGTCATCCCAAAGCGTTCAATTACTTTTTGGACCCCAATAATTTGCTGAATACAGTTGGTAATTACGAATTCCCCCCGAGGAATACTATCAGAATGACGCGAAATAAGCTTTAAAACGAAATATCGTTGATTTTAACACGAATTTCCCGCGGTCCGAGCTCTATAGTTGCACAAAGCGAGTCCCAAAGGCATAATGGGTTTAATCCTTTGCCGCCCTGCTAATGAGTCTCGGGCCGCCATCTTGCGCCGTTGACAGCTGTCACGGTTCCCGCGTTTTGTCGCGTCATTTCACTTTTATGGGGGAATATTTTTTTAAATTGGGCGCGTTCTGAATTTTTATCTGGAATAATTAATTTTGGCTGTGGGTATGGTGGTCGCACCTGTCAAATATGTTCCGAATAATTGTGGGAACGATCTCATTGTTTATGGTGTATACGTGATGTGCTAGAATGTATGTACACAATTAAGAGTAAACTAGTCGCGAGCTCTAACTCACTGGTGGTCATGGCCAAAAAGCACGCTGTCACCTGACTTCGTGTCCGACAGTGCTAGTCTAGTATCAGTAATGAGCAGTTAGACGCTAGTCTACACTAACAACGTCAAGTTCTCACGCACAGAAACACCTTCCGAAATGACAGGCGCGAAAAGTGCTTCGAAAAATCGAGTTTTATGAAAAAACCACCGCATAAATCAATTGCAAATAAAGTTTATTGAACTCTTCGATAACTGAGCTGATGATAACTGGAAGATTTTACAGTTCTTTTATTGCTTATTTACACCCAAAGTTAGGTACGTTAAAAATAGCAAGAAAAACGAATCTTTGTTGGCTCATAACTTTTTAATAGCTTTTTATTTTACTATTCTGTTTCCGACAACAGAATGTAATGTTACAGACAACATTAATAATAAGACAAAACGATATCATGTGCTAAATTTGGATGCACAATGTAAAATAGTGGAGAAATACTCTCCCGAAATTTGTATGGAAAAAATATCGACTAGTGGCACCTTAATCTAAGGAAACTGAGCAAGCTAACATCAAGAGTAAAGTTGTAGGTTCCAATTCCAAGAGTTCTTTAGCATAAGCGTACCATAATCAGCCTATAACGTTCCCACTGCTGGGACCTGGGACACAGGCCCCCTCTCTATGAGAGGGAGTGGGCTGTAATCCACCACGCGGGCACAGCAAGCGGGCGGGAAGTGATCTATGATGAATGAAAACCCCAACAATACTTTTCCCGACGTGCGGATTGATTCCAGGGGGCCTGTTCTCTAATTCCGTCACCGAAATACGGGCCCGTCCGGAAGCAGTTTTATACTTCGGAATGAACCCTACTTTAATTAACTAACATTGGGAGTAAGGACAACAGCTGTCAAATCGTGTTGTCATTTATTTTTAGTTTGGGCCCCGAAGTAATCTTATGTCTGTTGGTGATACTGAGTAGGAAACTCCTGTAATTTCAGCTGGAACTCTTACATAGACAGAAGACCAAAAAAAAACATTAAAACGACACCTCCTACGTACAACTAAGTAACTGAAAAATGCAAATTTTATAGGAGAGCGAATTGAAGATTTCAATCTTTTTAAATTGCCATAGCTAAGCCCCTACTTGAAATTAGAGTATAATATTTATTTGGTGAGCGGGTTTAAACTTAAGTGAAATCTATAATTAAGAGTATATTTCGCACTCCTATAAAATTTGCATTTTTCAGTTACTTAGTTGTACTTAGGAGGTGTCGAAAAAATCAAAAGTCATTTGGTCAAACTAGGCTGAGAATCAGCACTTTTCGAACGTCAAACTTACAAAAGACAGTCCCCCAAAACGCCCCTCCTTCACCACTTCCTAGTGCTTTCGCTGAGGAGCAGAAGTGGCGCAACAAACTCCCGAGCAGCACAGCTGTCTGTTCAGTTAGAAAATACTTGATTGTATACAATACTAGGTATGCAAAGTAATTAACATTTCAGGAGACAGAACATTAAGGGCTGATTTTTCCATCGCCAGATAACTTTTATTCAAGGAATAAAATTGACGTTTGACAGTTTTCGTGTGAAATAAGTGTCAAAATTTAAAAATTATTCCTCGAATAAAGTTATCAGACGATTGAAAAATCAGCCCTAAATCAAATTAATTGCCATATGTTAGCTAGCCACGCCAATATACCAGCAAATACAATAAAATCTATACGTAGGTACTCAATCAAAAAATAATTAAAAATGTGAACAAAAACTTACTATACCTAAATAAAAACTCTAGGTATAGAGGGCGTGACAGCTTACATATCTATGCAATGCTGGGTTCTGTTCACATAGCTGTCACTTGAACTCACAAATGACAAACTAGGAACATCGACGTATAATAAAAAATAACAACAATAAAACCTTGGACACCCAGGAGTCTGAACCCCGTGCGCAGCCGCAGTCGCGCTTGCAACCTATTTAATTCTTCTTCTTTGGCACTTTTCTTCAATATTTTATATTGTTTGAGCCCAGAAGGCGGCCTCGTTGATTTCAAAATCAGTGGCATTCTTCTTCGTGCAACTAAACGGCCACTTAGGGCACTAGACCCTATTTAATAAACCAACAAGACAATCTTCGTTATCAAACTGCAATAAACACATAGAAAACAAGAAATAAGCTATGTACTTATACCGCTATATCGGGAACACCCAAATATTCCGAAATATTTTATTCCGAATTTCGATGTTCCGATTTTCAAAAGTCCGAATTTCATAATACCTAAGAATTATAATCTCTATTATTAAAAATCACGAAATTTATGTTTCCGAAAGTCATAAATGCGATTTGCTTGTTTTCCGATTTTCATATGTTCGAAGAATCAAATGCTCGATGGGTTCTCGGTCCGAAAAACGTCATTCCGATTTTCAATATTCCGAATAACCTGTTAAAATTGGTAGGTACTCCCTTTCTTCTCCTAAAATTGTTTGTTCGAAAGTCATTATCCATAACACGTTTGCTATAAACTTCAGTAACCATAATGTTCAAAAATTCGAAATTTTGTTTTACGTAATTATCTTTACTTCTAAATCTATTCTGTCTTAATATCGAGTACTATAATAATTGAATCTCCTAATTTTGCATGAAATAAAGTCATATTGACTGGCCCGTTGGTCTAGTGGTTAGTGGCCCTGACTGCTATGCCGGAGGTCGTGGGTTCGATTCCCACCCGGGACAAATGTTTGTGTGATGAGCATGATCATTTGTTCTGTGTCTGGGTGTAATTTATCTATAATATGTATGTATTTAGAAATATATAAGTATGTTTATCAGTTGTCTAGTACCCATAACACAAGCTCTGCTTAGCTTGGGACTAGACGGCGTTGTGTGATAGTTGTCGAATATATTTATTATTATTTATTTATTATATGTGCTAAGTATTGTATTATATAATGTGTATTATTCCGAATGTTCATTTATAATAAAATTGTTAGCTCTAAAACGTTTGCTAAAAATTAGGTTTTAGTGACAGAAACGAATCGCTGTAAATCCGACTCCACGCAGTCTTGTCTGCCCTACCCCTAGAATGTAATTTAAAATCGCGTAGGCGCGTAGGGGCGAGGCGGCCCGCGGGCTGAGGAGCAGGAGGCTGTGAGCGAAAGCCGTCTGCGACGATTAGCACGCGTGGGGCCGCCGGAGAACCGCAGCGCCGGAGCCGTGACAGAAACCATGCCTGCTGCATGTTGCATGTTGCATGCTCGCTTGCATGCTGCATACTTGGTGCATGCTTGCTTGCATGCTGCATGCTGCGTGTTTGCTTCCATGCTGCATGCTGCACGTTTGCTTCCACGCTGCATGCTGCATGCTTGCTGCATGCTTGCTCGCATGCTTGCTGCATGCTTGCTTGCATGCTTGCTGCATGCTTGCTTGCATGCTGCATGTTTGCTTCCATGCTGCATGTTTGTTGCATGCTTGCTTGCATGCTGCATGCTGCATGTTTGCTTCCATGCTACATGCTTGCTGCATGCTGCTTGTTTGCTTCCATGCTGCATGCTTGCTGCATGCTTGCTTGCATGCTGTATGCTGCGTGTTTGCTTCCATGCTGCATGCTTCCTGGCATGCAGCATGCTGCGTGTTTGTTTCCATGCTGCATGTTTGCTTCCATGCTGCATGTTTGCTGCATGCATGTTACTTTAAACCCTTTACACAGAAATAGGGGCCCCGCGAAGCGGGGCTCCGTCGATACTAGGATGCAAGAGCGAGCGAATGACAATATAAATACCTTTACCGTGCATCTAAGTCTAATAGTGTTGCAGTGAAGATATATCGCGGTAACGTGCATGGAAGTGTAGTGGCGTCGCAGAGACGGGTCTTTCGCAGTTACGTGCATCGCAATATTGTAGCATCGTATTAGCATTTATCGATATTTTGTGCTTCGATATTCCGTATTCTACTCGTATATTTGTCTTGCTATTCAGTTTTACAAGGCGTTTTTAGTTTTTATTTCGGAATTATAATTAATTCGGAATTCTAATTAATCGGAATTCGTATTTTTGATGTTTCGAATTTTCATTAATTCGGACTTTTTGTTATTAGATCCATTGGAACTCGGTATTTTGAGAATAGTACTTATAAACGTTAGGAATATTGAAATTTCGGAATTATAAAAATAGGATGAATGACAAATCGGAGTTGTTATATTAGGAATTTTGAACCATTCGGAATTATGAAAATCGGTATTTTGAAATTCGTATTTGTGACTGTCGGAATAAAGTTTTTCGTATTTATGTAGTGTACCCCGCTATATCCCTTTCACTTGAACGTCTAACTATCAATCAAGCTAAACACAGCTATTTATAAAACATGTAGAAAGTCTGTGTTTCTCGATGCCATTTTTCTACCGTTTTTCTCATGCTTGTTAATTGATGGCATGCATGTCGAAGGCCAACCATCACTGAACCAGCGTCACAGAGAGTAGGCACCTGTCCCAGCAGTCTTCTTCTTCTTAGCGTGTCGATAGCAATCTAAATGAACTCGGTCCAGAATTCGGCTGCTTTCTTGACGCCTTCACCAGCGTCCATCAGTTCCTGTAACAACGTGCAGCTGCGGGGTGCATGAGGAGCCTCCCCGAGCGACGTATCTACAGAACCACTATACGTCCGGGCACCCTGGGCAATCAGCGAGTTATCCATAGAAAGTTATCCATTTAGATTGCTATCGACACGCTAAAAAGATGACCTGCAATACCAGAGGTATCACAGAGACGTTGTCATCTCAAAGACTAAGCTGAAATATTTCTCTATCTACAATCATCATCTGCCTAGCCTTTTCCCAACTATGTTGGGGTCGGCTTCCAGTCTATCCGAATGCAGCTGAATACCAGTATTTTACATGGAGAGACTGCCTATCTGACCTCCACAACCCAGTTACTGGGTAATACGATACCCCTTGATAAGACTGGTTGTCCGACTTTCGGGCTTCTGACTACCGGTAACGACTGTCAAAGATCCACGAATGACAGCCGGGACCAACGGCTTAACGTGCTTTCCGAGGCCTGCAATAGTCCATTGAGGAAAGAACCACAGAGTGGACCAGTTGATCAAGAAAGTAAACGGCGAAGTCTCTTGGCCGTTATGACGTCAGCAGCATGCCAGTTAAGATTAGTAGCAGAACAATTCAAATAACCCGACGTAAATATCGCAAGAATTTGTCAGTAATGATACATTGCAAGAATTTGTCAGTAATGATACAGCTCAACTCAGAACTTGACACAGCTTGGAACACAGCAACTCTGCTTGAAGGCAGAAAAAGGAAGGAAGCACATCCCTGGACGAGCTCCTTCATGTAGACCTCTGCTGCCACTACTTTTATTGCAATAACTAATTAATGCGAACTGCTGTTAGACCCGGCTGTCATTCTTGGATCTTTGACAGTCGTTACGGGTCGTCAGAAGTCCGAAAGTCTGACAACCAGACTTATCAAGGGGTGTCGTGTATTAAAAAACTGGCCAAGTGCGAGTCGGACTCGCACACGAAGGGTTCCGTACCACAAGGCAAAAACGCAGAAAAAAACACGTTTGTTGTAGGGGAGCCGGGCCCCTTAAATATTTATTTTATTTTGTTTTTAGTATTTGTTGTTATAGCGGCAACAGAAATACATCATCTGTGAAAATTTCAACTGTCTAGCTATCGCGGTTCTTGAGATACAGCCTGGTGACAGACAGACGGACGGACGGACAGACAGCGAAGTCTTAATAATATGGTCCCGTTTTTACCCTTTGGATACGGAACCCTAAAAAAGGTCCTGCATTACGTGAAAGTAGAAACTGAGCCTCTAAATGTACTCCACTGCAATAAATTTTTACATTTAATTCAACAGATTTAATTAAACTACACCTACAAAGACTGATTACTGCAATAAAACTTGTCGTTAACCTGTTAACTTGGACAGTTAACTTTAAACTGTTACTAATGATGGACATTTTTAACTCCCCTTTTATTAACTATACCCTGGAGTTAATGTATTTCGTTTAAAAAAGAAATGTCGGGGGGAAAGGCTCGAATTAATGGCGTTAAGGGGGAGATGGTGCGTAATGATTACGCTGGTACGATTTCTTTTTAGGGTTCCGTAGCCAAATGGCAAAAAACGGAACCCTTATAGATTCGTCATGTCTGTCTGTCTGTCCGTCCGTATGTCACAGGCACTTTTTTTCCGAAATTATAAGAACTATACTGTTGAAACTTGGTAAGTAGATGTATTCTGTGAACCGCGTTAAGATTTTCACACAAAAGTAGAAAAAATAAACAATAAATTTTGAGAGTTCTCCATACTTAGAACTGAAACTCAACAATTTTTTTTCAACCCACACGTGTGGTATGTATGGATAGGTCTTCAAAAATGGTATTGAGGTTTCTAATATCATTTTTTTCTAAACTGAATAGTTTGCGCGAGAGACACTTCCAAAGTGGTAAAATGTGTGTCCCGTCCGCCTGTAACTTCTAAAATAAGAGAATGATAAAACTAAAAAAAATATATGATGTACATTACCACGTAAACTTCCACCGAAGATTGGTTTGAACGAGATCTAGTAAGTAGTTTTTTTTTAATACGTCATAAATCGTAACCATAATTTACCTTTTATTCAATCAACTCATATTTTAAAAAAAACATTTAATTTCATAAACATAAACCTTATGCATAAACCCGGATGTTACGGAACCCTCGGTGCGCGAGTCCGACTCGCTCTTTCCCGGTTTTTTTATTGCTGAATGGGCCCTCTCTTGATCTCGATCACGCCTGATGGAAAGCGATGGATGAGGTCTATGATGGAACGAGCGTGCCCAGAAGATGCCTAAGGCACTGGAACTCCCACTCATCGACGAAACACAGCAGGCTGCTGGACGTCGGACTCCGGTGGGAGGGTGGTCGCAAACCAGGCGAGAATTGGCCAGTCAAATAAGATGTTCGGTGTGATTGTCCAGGATGCGCCGAGCGCTCGGTTCAGTTGAGTAGCTGGCGGAACAAACTGCGCCACAGAGGAGGCTTCTTCATTCATCCCAAAATCTTTGGGAAAATGTTGTGCATTGCTACTGGGACAAAGCTGTAATGTGTCAAACACATACACACACACACCAGAACAGCAACGCTGCTTGACGGTTGACATAGATGTGGTGGAAGTACAGACGCCAGCACATTAAGCTGTTCTGTTAAATTTCTTTAATAGATTTTCAACTTTATCGCTAAAGCATACGGTTCAAAGTTGATTGGGAAAATTTTACAGTTTCGGGTAGTTTGATGTGCCGGTGTTTGTACTTCCCCGGACGAGCTCCTTCACAAAGAGTTACCACTGTGATGACACCATGACTGTGACCTTGCTTTAATTTAGCAGAGCATGCGACCTCGAAGGGTTCCGTACTACCGTACAGACGCCAGCACATCAAGCTACCCGAAACTGTCAACTTTTCCGAATCAACTTTGAACCTTACCCTTTAGAGATAAAGTTGAAAATCTATTAAAGAAATTTGACATATTGTAGTAGCTTGATGTGCTAGTCTGTACAATATTTAACAATTTTTTTTTTTAAATATTTCTGTAAAATAAAAACAGTTTTTTTTTTGTATGTTTATTTTTAACTTTAATATACTTACACTGAAACTGATTTCAAATGTCTATCTATTACGATTCAAAAGATACAGCCCTGTGACAGACGGACGGACGGGCAGCGGAGCCTTAGTAATAGGGTCCCGTTGGCACCCTTTGTGTACGGAACTCTTATAATTATGAAGTTTTTAACCGACTTCAAAAAGGAGGAGATCCTTGTTAAAAGACTTCTTTTTACCGTACTTAACCAATCATAAAGGAATTTATTACATTGCCTTACACTTGACAAGCGAAAATTAAGACTAAGTAGGATGGGTTCTTCCCACTTAAGAAATGTCGTTAAGTCTAAAATATTGTCTAATCTAGACATGTCAGGCCCCTCTCAATGAATCTAACCTATATATTTTCAGTCTAGACAAAAGATTGCTTAGATATTCTCGGATGTACCCTCAACTACTCAAAATTTCGGTTGCGTGCCGGCCATCTTGCGTGCTGCACGCGATATAAAATAATCATGTTGCTATGGCTGCGGTCGTGAAATGGAACGAGTAACGGTGTCTATGGTCTGTTAGGAACTTTAGAGTCCTCGTATAAAGTTTGTTGGTTTTAAAAAGTGTGCCTGTTCTGGCAGAAAACATGTTTTCGCTCGGTTTGTTAGTGGTTCTTAACTTTGTGAACTCCTCACATATACGTGTACATTCGACGAAGTCTGGGTTTGTGCCAGGTTGATGGCAATACCCTCGCCCCCCATAACTGGGACAAGGGACTGAACCATAACTGGCGAAATGTGGGTTTACTCTAGGCATGGCACAGTGTTCACGTGCTGCCGTGCATAGCAAGGCTCAGGGGAGGCCCCCTTTACAGTCTCCCCAGGGATGTGCCTTACAGGTGTTGCACGGGGGGGTTCCGGAGTTGGTCTCCTAAGAGGAACCGGGACCACCCCTATGTGCTGATGGTGATCACCGGGGTGGTTTTAGTGAGGTAAAACCACCATAACACCTATTTGATGCAATAAATGAATTGAATTGAACTTAAAAATCCCACACTCCCCGAACTCTCTTCCCCGAGGTCGGGTGCCTTTTGAAGACAACAAAAAAAAGGTACACCTGTGCCTAACCCTTCGGCCCCATACAGGCGTGATGTTATATCATTCTTACAATTTGTAACAATGACATTGCATACGCCAATCAACGTCCCCCATTGACAGACCATGTCTCAGCTAATCAACTAATAGAAAGATACACGCAATGTTCGGACTCACGCGCATTACGTCAAGTTAAAGCAGTCTATTGGAAATGGGTCTGCATACTTTAATGTGTACCGCAAAAAAAAAAAAAAAAACACTGGCCGACAGAAGTGAAAACTTGAAAAAGCATAGTAATTTCATAAATAATATGTTTAAAGATCATTCTTTCCGAAGAAAATGTACCGCGCGTTGATGTCTTTTATTTGAGTTTTGGCCATTAGGCCAAAACTTAAAACAGAAGTCTCGGTTACGGTAACAGTGTCGCGAGTTCAATGGTGTTTTCCCCATCTCAAAAAATGCCAATGCGCCTAAAGACACTTCAACAACTTTTTTCTTTCCAGCAGTGTACGTTTTAAGCTGATTATGTATATTGACGGGCGGGTACTGTACGTTGTGTATACGTATACATTGCGTGTATGTAACGTATCTATCACTTGATTAGAGTATTGAGTACGTTTGCGGTCGTGAGAAGAGGTCGTCCCGTGACCCAGCTAGTGCGGGGACGTGCTGGTATCGAGTGTCGAGCTGTCGATATTTATTTAGTCACTAGTTTTGCCCCCGTAAGTTTCGATCCCGTGGGAATATCGGGATAAAAAGTATCCTATGTGTTAATCCAGGAAATAGTCTATCTATGTGCCAAGTTTCATCCAAATCTGTTCAACGGTTTACACGTGATTCAGTAACAAACATCCAAACATCTTCACAAACTTTTACATTTATAAAATTATAAGTAGGATTATTATCTGCACGTGGCTAAGTAATAACAGTCTCACGGGTCGATCCATCAGGTTAAGCTACGCTTGCCGCGGTTGGTTTGTGGATGGGCGACCATGTTTACATGCCGAGACCCCTCCGTGCCTCGGAAAGCACGTTAAGCCGTTGGTCCCAGCTGTCATTCGTGGATCTTTGACAGTCGTTACGGGTAGTCAGAAGCCCGAAAGTCTGACAACCAGTCCTCGTCAGTAATTGGGTTGTGGAGGTCAGATGGGCAGTCGCTCCATGTAAAATACTGGTATTCAGCTGCATCCGGTTAGACTGGAAGCCGACACCAACATAGTTGGGAAAAGGCAGGCAGATGATGATGACTTATAGATTATTATGTATTTAATCATAATCAACTCTGCCTATTCCTTCAGGCATTAAAGGTATGGTGTTGAGGAAACATACTAAACAAATGACTAACGCTACATGTGTATTTGGCAATGTCAAATGTATGAAAACCACAAAGTTTTTTTGTTTTTTTTTTTGCCATGAGATTCTGGTAGAACTACATATAAATCGATAGTGAATCACATCACTAGTGACCGGTGTAAGCCTGTCGACACAGTTCACTGCTTTCACTACAACTCTATAAATACTACAACACAATAAATTACTTATACCTTAAGGTGTGGAAAAGCAAAAACTACAAGTTAGTTTGTCCAAATGACCTTTCTTGTTCGTTGAGTCATTGAGGTCCTTTGGGTGGGAAATCCGCAAATGATCCAAGGAAGTTTCAGACTCTTACTGACTAAAACCCACCCGTGTTCCTTCAGTTGCCTGTGCCAGGGGCCACGGTATCTCTTTCGAACAACCCGCAACAGTCAGCAGTCAATGCGGTCCTTAACACTTTGCGGGACACTTAACGCCTCTCGACGTAATAACAATAAAACTTCTATTGTGTCTCGTTCAGTGTCCTTCAATGTGTTAAATTCTGAGTTGAGCTGCGCCAATACTGACAAATGCGTGCACTGACTACAGCACCTAACACACTATAAATCTCAATTTGAATCATTTTGAAGGAAGTTGCTATTCCATTGCTTCATATGTTCGAAGAATTTGTCTGCTCAAAAGGTAAATGACGCAATGAATGTCATTGAACTGACAAAATGAACCCAGCTGGTACACTCAATTCTGTGTGGTTCTTACCTCAAAAGACCATTTCAGACACCAATCTACATGTTTCGCACGTGATCTGACCAAGATTAAGTCTGGACTTTAAAAGAGACTGCGACCTCTGAGTTTGTTTCTTTTTGTATTGTATATTTTATTTCTTATTTTGATTGTTGTTTTTGTTTATATTTAATCGCATGCTGCACTGACTGACGTCATCACGTCAAAGCCGGCTGTCGCTGAAAAGCGCTGGAACTCTGCCTCGTATAGGGTCTCAGCATTAAGCTTTTTTTTTTTTTTGGTTTGGAAACCATCAAATGACCCCTCCCGCGCTGGGTGGACAGAAGGGAGTGTCAGACTCTTACTGACTAAAACCACCCGTGTTCCTTCCTTAGCCCTTTATGTTCCGGGCCAGCGGTAACCCCTTCGGGCAATCCCGCTGACCCGGTCAGCATTATGCTGAGCGATGGCCGTTTTGCGTAGACGTGACGCATATTTTCTCCTAAAATGTTTTTTTTTTTGTTTGTTTTTATCTTTATCAAAAAAAAAAAAAAAATGGGAGATTTTTTATTTTTATGCGTCATGTTTGTCGCAAACAAACGTATTTTCTTTTTCTTTCCTTTTTTCCAGACTAGTCGGATAGGAAGCCTCAATTAAAAAATATAATTATGAATTTATGATGGACGTCAAAACTAAAAAATAAAAGTGGTTTGCCATCAAATAAAACAAAAATGGTTTAATATAAAAACTCAAATTTCTCCAATTTAAATCACTCAAAACTAATAACTCCCAGCACGCACTCTAAATGGAATCGCAACATAATGTATCAGTAAATATATAACATCTATATACTTATTATATACAAATATATAATCGTATATTATCACACTAATATTATAAAGGCGAAAGATTGTGAGGTGATTGACTGAAGAGTTTGAACGCGCTAATCTCTGAAAGTACCAGTCTGATTTGAAAAATCTATCTGTATTTTGATAGCCCAATCGTTGAGGCAGGTTATAGGCTATTTTACATCATGCTACGATACTTAGGAGTTGTGCAAAAAGAAAAAAAACTGGCCAAGCATGTACCATGGTACGGAACCCTTCGTGTGCGAGCATGAGGCAAAAACGCCGAAAAAAAACACGTTTGTTGTATGGGAGCCCCCCTTAAATATTTATTTTATTCTGTTTTCAGTATTTGTTGTTCTAGCGGCAACGGAAATACATAATTCATAGTTGTGTATGTATTTATTATTTTGATTGCATTATATTTATTAAAATACTAGTGATATTTATTTTGGAAGTATGTATGTTTATTTGTATGTATGTAAGTAAGTATATTCTCATAATACTTGTTTAGTTTTATTAAGTGAATTGTTTTTAGATTTTATGTGTTATTTTTTTGTCTCCTTTACTCTTTCGCACGCTGTCTACATCTCTCTATTTATTGTCCTATCGCAGGTATGCTGGAACAGATTTCTTATGAAATAAGCATCACCTTTGTACCTATTTTTCTGTTCTGTTTTTTTCTTGTCTGTTTATATATGTGTGTAAAATAAAATAATAAATAAAATAAATAATTTCGCCGGCTTAAAGGCAAAACCAACTATCTGCGATTTTTTTCAGTTTTTC
The DNA here is from genome assembly GCA_916614155.1 of Mesoligia furuncula. Classification (NCBI taxonomy): domain Eukaryota; kingdom Metazoa; phylum Arthropoda; class Insecta; order Lepidoptera; family Noctuidae; genus Mesoligia; species Mesoligia furuncula. Next base: position 13,583,042 of record OU744819.1, read on the forward strand.
TCCATTAAATACCATTCGAATTGGCATTTGATTCTTTATCTAATGGTAAGACCAACTAAACCGTAGGACTTACTGCTGTTATTTTATTAAACTGTGTATATTACGACTTCCACGCGAACAAAGTCACGGGCACAAGCTAGTTAACGAATAAAAATGTTCGCGTGTCTTGGTTTATTAAAAGCCAGTTTACGAGGTAAGGTGTGACGGAGCGGCCGAGCCTTGAAAACACCCTTTTGTGGGCCTTTTAGACCCCTGTATTAATTTACTTTCTTAGAAGTTTATTGGTAGTAAAATTGTACTGAGATTTATTTAGTTCTTTACATTAACATCACACTTATATTATAAAGGCTAAAGTTTGTGAGTATGTGTTTATATGTTTGTTACTTCTTCACGCTCAAACGGCTGGACCAATTTTGATAAAATTTTGTATGGAGGTAGCTGATACCCTGGATTAACATACAGGCTACTTTTTATCCCGATTTTCCTGCGGGATCGAAATTTACGCGGGTGAAACCACGGGCACAGCTAGTAATTTTTTAAAACAAAGTCGCTCCCGCTGTCTGTAAGCTTAGATCTTTTAAATTCCGCAACGGATTTTAATGCAGTTTTCAGAAATAAATAGAGAGGTTCAAGAGGAAGTTTTTTATGTATAATACATGCATATTATAGTAGAGACAAGCCGAGAAATTCAAAGATTTGTAATGTAATGTCGTTACAAACATATTTTTGTGCGCTTACATTGCAAACGCTGGCTAAACCTTACGAGATAGATCAAATTAATGTACTACGGAATTGTATATCTTAAAAAGATCTGCGTTGGTGTATGTTTATCTCCTAAGGAGAACACATACCAACAAAACAACACACACACACACCAAAACAACAACAACCAACAAACACAAACAAAAACAAACAACACAACAACCACAACAACACGCAACAAACAAACAAAACACAAGCATCAACTAACAAACATAACATAACAACAAACAAACAAACATTTACCATCGCGGAGTTTCTCCTAAGGATAACCCACAGTAACCATTTTTATCTTTTACATATTACAAAAAAATTATGGCTTATTTTCCAAGCTATTTTAAACAATACATTATTATTCCCTATCCAATTAAATACATTAGATACGTTATGCGTTCCATGTAGATCAAAATTACCCTTTACAGCATATCATTAAAATGAATATCTTAGAAGATATCGGAGATTTAAAAAGCGGGGGTAGATCGGCTGGCGGGGCGGTACGAGGTTCACCGGTTCATCTAGTAATGAATAAATACTATACTCGTCATCATCGTCCGCCTAGCCTTTTCCCAACTATGTTGGGGTTGGCTTCCAGTCTAACCGGATGCAGCTGAATATCCATATCAATCTTAAAATCCATACTATACTAATAATAAAAATTCGAAAGTAACTCTTGTCTGTGTGGACTGTATGTTACCTTTTCACGCCTAAATCACTAAATGGATTTCGATAAAATTTGGCAGAGAGATAGATTGCATCCCGGGGAAGGTTATAGAATAGTTTTTATCGGGTTACTCCCTGAGTATCCCGATCCCCGAGGCCCCTGTCCCGGAGGATCCCTATTTATTTTTATCTTTCGGCATACCTCGCGTGCGGAAGCTAGTATAACATAATGCTTTTGTGTCTCAAAGGTGTAAGAGGGGATGTTAAAGACCCATGTTGTCGGGAGCGAGCTCCTTGCCACTCACAGTGTACACAACACAAATAAACAGCTGGCGAATTGTGGATGTTCTATAATATACAACGTTATTTTTAGTAAGGTATTGTAGCGGTATCTACAACGCCACATGCGAACAAAGCGTCATACTGACGTCACGCAAAATCCTGCATCGCGCAAGCAGAGTTTACCGCGCAACTAGCATAGATACAACGGCCCGACATGAATCATCGGGTAGTTGCCCGCCAGACACAACACCCGTCTGGTCGGAGGATCCTCCCTTTTCTATGGAGGTTGAGTGAACTTTACATCCTGTTCCTCGTACCATCTATACTGGTGACCCCGACGTGATGTCGCTAGAGAACACGAGCGAAGACAGTAAAACAATGAAGCCAGAACCCGAATTATCTGCAGTTTCGATCCAGTCAAGATTATTACCATTCTGGAGAGAGATTCCACGAGCCTGGTTCATTCAGTTCGAAGCCGTCGTGGATCCTCTGAAGACTTCTGATGACCAGAAATTTCGGTACGTCCTGCAACAGCTACAAACCGCCGATCTGCAGCACATCACGGATATTTTATATAACCCACCGTCAACGGACAAGTACGGTGCTGTGAAGAACTCTCAAAGAAACTCAACAGTATGTTGGGGTAAGATCGTTGCTGGGGTAAGACCGTAGGAATCAAATTCTTTGCCTGCAAAATTAAATTTTGCTCTGATCTTCGTCGTAGCAGAATAAAAATAATGATGGAGAACACCAATGTTTATTACTGCATTAAAAACATTGCCACATTAGGTGGGAATTTGATTCATATGGTCTTATACCATTGCCGATCTTACCCCAACATACTTTATATGCGAAACCTGAATATACTTTGTTCAGAATAAGTAAATGAATCGATACCAATAATTTTTACCCCATGTTATATTTTTTCCCAAAAATATTTAAAAAACCGGGCAAGAGCGAGTCGGACTCGCTCACCGAGGGTTCCGTAACATCCAGGTTCATGCATAAGGTTTATGTTTATGAAATTAAATGTTTTTTTATTTTTTTAGTTGGTTGAATAAAAGGTAAATTGCGGTTTACGATTTATGACGTATTAAAAAAAAACTACTTACTAGATCTCGTTCAAACCAATTTTCGGTGGAAGTTTACATAGTATTGTACATCATATATTTTTTTTAGTTTTATCATTCTCTTATTTTAGAAGTTACGGGGGGGGGACACACATTTTACCACTTTGGAAGTGTCTCTCGCGCAAACTATTCAGTTTAGAAAAAAATTATATAAGAAACCTCAATATCATTTTTGAAGACCTATCCATAGATACCTCACACGTATGGGTTTGACGAAAAAAAATTTTTTAGTTTCAGTTCTAAGTATGGGGAACCCCAAAATGTATTGTTTTTTTTCTATTTTTGTGTGAAAATCTTAATGCGGTTCACAGAATACATCTACTTACCAAGTTTCAACAGTATAGTCCTTATACTTTCGGAGAAAAGTGGCTGTGACATACGGACGGACAGACAGACAGACGGACAGACAGACAGACAGACAGACAGACAGACAGACATGACGAATCTGTAAGGGTTCCGTTTTTTGCCATTTGGCAACGGAACCCTAAAAAGGTTAAGAGTTGAACACCGAGCGAAACTAAGTAGGTTACCCAATCTCCGCGCCGAACGGTTAGGTACCTAGGTACTGAGCGCAAGACGGCGCGGCGCAAGTGGGGCGGGTGAGCATGTTTCTGTACGGACAAACAGGTACTAACTTTGTGATTTTTCATGATACAGTCTTGAAATTTTGTACACAGAAATACTAGTCACGTGTTTCGGGTTTCGCATATACTAAAAATAATGTTGTATAGATACACCTCTGCCGAAACCGTGAGGGATTACAGGCGTGATGATACACAACACAATTATAGACTCCTGAAAAATTCCTGTCGACAAACCCTGTAACATTTTCCCCGACCTGGGATCGCATTCAGCACCTTACGCTTAGCAATCATATGCTTGTGACCACTAAACCAACGAGGCAGTTACGTCATCATCATCATCATTTCATCCGAAAGACGTGACGTCCCAAAAGCATCGCCACTTCGATATCTGTGCTTCTCGCATCCAGTTACCAGGGGGCCTAAAAAGGTCACTTTGGCAGAATCGTAAAAGGATAACATTATGAATCTTAATGGACAATTAACTGTTAAGTTAATCGTATCAAATCCCATTGGTGAAAATCTTTCAGCTTTTTTTTGTCTGTGCTAAAATACCAATCAATCCAATCCAAATCCAACCGCAATCTCTTTGATTATACCTACATGCAGCGAAAAAAAGAAAAACACGGACTGTCTTCGCCATATTAGGATTCATAATGTTATCCTTTTATGATTCTGCCAAAGTGGCCTTTTTAGACCCCCAGGACTCGAGGCTAAATTATAACAGCAGCACGGTACGTACGAAGGTTAAGCTACGCTTGCCGCGGTCGGCTTGTGGATAGGTGATCATCCATAACATATCGAGACGCCTCCGTGCCTCTGAAAGCACACTAAGCCACTGGTCCCGTCCGTCATTCGTAGATCTTTGACAGTCGTTAGGTGTAGTCAGAAGCCCAAAAGTCAGAAGCAAAACCAGTCTTACGAAGCAGTATCGTGTTAAGGCTTCTTCAAACAGGCGCGCCACGCGACATAATCGCGCGCGATACAAAGGCACAGCAAATCGCGCAACGAGTGCTGAGCACCAGTAACTGGGCTGTGGAGGTCCTACAGGCAGTCGCTCCATGTAAAATACTAGTATTCAGCTGAATCCCGTTAGGCTGGATGATGAATTACGATGGAACCACATCACAACTACTCTTCAAAGCCAATTATATATAACTAATTATACAAAAGAATCCTCATGAACCTACCGACAAAAACAGAAATAATTACTCTTTTACAAATCTGGTCGGGGGCCAAATGAAGACATTACGACGAACCCAATTAGCGGCACCGCGACACTGGGTAAATACTGGACATTACACATTTTTAAAGTGTAGGAAGTCGGCAGAAGGTTCGCTATTCCACAACACAGGATAGCATGGGAGATCGACACGTAAACATTGTAAGAAGAAGATGAATCAGCCTCCCTATAATGTTACCTCCTCTCTGTAAGAGGGAGTGGGCTGTAATCCACCACGCGGGCCCAGTGCGGGTTGGTAGATATCACCTGTCTTCGAATTTGTGGTTCTAGGACATGCCGGTTTCTTCACGATGTTTTCCTACACCGTTTTGAGAGCAGTGATGATGAAATAAATTACACAAAGTAAAGTGCCTGACTGGGTTTGAATTCAAGACCTACATCTCGTCCGTTGGGGTTGATACCACTGGGCAATCACTGCTCCTTACTTTTCTTTGGTTACTAGGCCAGCAAGTAATCACTCGTCAGTCGTCACCCTCTCGCACTCGCTGCTCCTTGCTCGCCAACTCTTTTTTAGGGTTCCGTACACAGATATAGATATACCTAGATAACGCAAGTATCACGAACTGTATGGTAACCAAGCGTGCCATTTTTTGACTACCTACTATGACGTCACAAGCTCGCGCTCTCGCTCACACTTACCCAGCCAGCAGTACAAAGGACTGAGCGCGAAAGGGGCGGCTTACGATTTGTAATCATAAGTTGGTGCAATTTTTGGCACGCGAAGTAGTTACTCTTGCGTTATCTAGGTATGTCTATATCTGTGGTTCCGTACTTCAAAAGAAAAACGGAACCCTTATAAGAGCACTTCGTTGTCCGTCTGTCAAGACCCTTTTTCTCAGGAGCGCGTGGAGTTATCAAGTTGAAATTAATATCAAATATTCAGGGCTGAATTCCCTTGAAGCAGTGTAAAAACCAAACTTCTAAGTCAACTCAATCAAAAGATACGGGCGTTTATGTTCCGTTTATGCCGCTCATTTTAACACTCGCAAGGGAATCAAAACGTATAGGATACTTCCCGTTGACCTAGAATCACACAATTTGGCAAGAAGCGATATCATGTAGCACCAGTAAAGGAAAAAATCCGGAAACCGTACATTTTTAGACACCCAAAAATTTGTACGGAACCCTCGGCCCGCGAGTCTGACTCGCACTTGACAGCTCTACTCGCTTCTCTTTAAACGAATGGCCAGGAGAAATGACCCTTCTGTGATACCTTTTTCCTATGTGTTAATGTGTATGTTTGCGGTATCATGGGGAGATTTACCCTGTATCTTTGCGGCGGTTAGCCCTGCGGTGTGGGCAGAAGTGCAAGCGGCAATTATGTGTTCCATGTCAATATTGCTGTTTATCATCATTATCAGCCTACCGCAGTCTTCTGCTGGTCATAGGCCTCTCCCACGCTGCGCCACAACATGCTGTCCACCACTTTCCGCATCCAGTTCTGTCCCAGCCACCTTCTTAAAGTCATCGGTCCATCTAGCTGGGGGGCGTCTCACACTACGGTTGCCGATACGCGGTCTCTACCTCAGGACTCGTCTGCTCCACCGGCCTTCGGTCAGACATGGCCAGTCCACCGCCACTTCAGCTTGCTTACTCTGCAAGCTAAGTCCGCAACTCTGGTTCTTTTCCGGATAAATTCGTTTCTGATTTCATCCTTCAAGCGTAGCCCGCTTTTGACAACAATTCCCAGCAAATAGAAACTTCATTAACGTCGAAACTATCTAACTGTCACATAGACAAATAGACCTTGTCGTTTTATGACGTACAAGGGACATTCAACCTTAGGATGGTAAGCAAATACGAGGGCGACGATACATCTCTCTGAAGTTGTACATTCATTTAATTTTCACTTCTGTACTGTATTGACTGTCCCATTGGCTTGTAGCTAAGTAATAGCAGCAGCACGGGTCGATCGATCAGGTTAAGCTACGCTGGCCGCGGTTGGTCCGTGGATGGGTGACCATCTTTACATACCAAGACCCCTCCGTGCCTCGGAAAGCACGTTAAGCCTTTGGTCCCGGCTGTTATTCGTAAATCTTTGCCAGTCTTTTCGGGTAGTCAGAAGCCCGAAATTCTGGTAACCAGTCTTAGCAAGGGATATCGTGTTGCCCAGTAACTGGGTTGTGGAGGTCAGATAGACAGTCGCTCCATGTTAAATACTGGTATTCAGCTGCATTCAACAACCAGCAACACAGTTAGGAAAAGGCTTATTGAATAGATACTAGCAGCGCCCCGCGGTTTTATCCGCGTAAGTGTCGATCCCGTGGGAATATCGGGATAAAAACTATCTTATGTCCTTCCCCGGGATGCAATCTATCTCTCTGCCAAATTTTAACGAAATCCGTTCAGTGGTTTAGGCGTGAAAAGGTAACATACAGACAGACAGAGTTACTTATGAATTTATAATATTAGTATGGATTGACAGTCCCATTGGTCCTACTCACTCACAGATATAGGTACACCTAGATAACGCAAGAGCAACTACTTCGCGTGCCAAAAATCCCACCAGCTTACGTACAAAAATCGTAAGCCGCCACTTTCGCGCTCAGTCCTGTACTACTGCTGGCTGGGTGAGCGTGAGCGCTGGCGCTAGGCCCCGGGGCTGGGGCGAGACGGGTGCCGCATGCGGCTGTCTTTGAATCGATTTGATTTTCCCATCACTAAATAGTACTTATGACGTCATAGTAGGTAGTCAAAAAATGGCACGCTTGGTTTTCATGCAGATCGTTGCGTTATCTAAAACCACGTGACGTGGTTAACCGACTAAACGTAATACCAGTCTATTCAGTTGTCATGCTACGTCACAGTTGTACTCTTCAATTTAGCAACGTTATAATTCGTTAATAATATTGCTAAATTGAAGAGTACAGCTGTGAGGTAGCATGACAACTGAAGTGATCGGTATTACGTTTAGTCGGTTAACTAAGTCACGTGATTTTTTTGTTTACCTTTGTTTACCTAAACAAACGGAGTATATGTCTATCTACAATGATAATGATAAATGATAAATGATAAATGATTTTATTTTTGTAAGTAGGTTTGTACAAACACTTTTACACGTCAATCATGTTTTTTTTAAACTACACTTGAGAGCAATAAAATCGCACACCTGGACTTTTTTCAGTTAAGGCTGTTTTTTTTCATGAATATTAATTAAAAATGAAAAAATTGTAATGTGAATTAAAGTTTATTTCACTACCTTTCTATTGATATCAAAAAGCAGTATACAAAATACCCATAAAGGGTTTTAGAGAACAAAACCCAAAATACACGTAAATTGACCAAATTTCGCTCTATAGAGGATGGAAATTAAACATAAAATTATTGTTAAAAATGTTTATTAATAAGGTGTATTCCCTCCCCTAGCTTTAATTACAGCTCTTAATCGGTTTCTCATGGACCGTATTAATTTTACCACGAAATCTTGTGGAATAGCGTTCCACTCCTCTTCAATGGCAAGTTGAAGCTCTTGGAGCTGCGTAGGAGCCGGGCTTCTTGTTCGAACTCTTCTCTTAAGCTCGTCCCAGACATGCTCAATCGGATTGAGGTCAGGACTCCGAGCTGGCCACTCCATCGCGGTGATTCCGACATCTTCCATATAGTCGCGAACTGTTCTGGCGACATGCGGTCTGGCGTTGTCGTGCATAAGGAGAAATTCTTCTCCCATAAGCCACGCTAGCGGCCTCACATGTTCTTCGAGCACTTCTTCCACGTATCTTTGACCTGTCAGTCCACGCAATCTCGAACCGGTATTCGCCCCAATGACGAATACGATGTCCGTTTTGGTGTCCAGCATTATGCCACCCCAAAACATACACGATCCACCACCAAAAGCAACACGTTCGCTTATGCAGCATTGCGCAAATCGCTCTGATGATCTTCTGTAGACTCTAGAGCGTCCATCATGACCATGTAGAGTCATCCTGCATTCATCAGAGAACATAACAGCCCGCCACTGTTCATACGTCCAATTCAAATGTTCCCTGGCAAATTGTAGTCGGGCTTGTCGGTGAGCTGTGGTCAATTTTGGACCATTTGCGGGTCGATGTGCAGTCAGTCCTGCTTCAGCCAATCTTCTTCTAACTGTCCAGCGACTTATGCTGACATTGCGAACTTCTTGAAGCTGTTGTCCCAGTTCAACCGCGTTCAGCTGTCGATTTCTCAAAGACCTTGTTACAAGAAAGCGGTCATCACGCTCAGATGTTGTGCGCCGACGGCCCGATCCTCGTCGTCGAATGTAGCCACCTGTCTCTCGGAACCTTTGGTATACACGTCGGACGAAATAGCGACTCAAATTTAACAGTCGAGCAACTTCACTTTGATTTTGTCCTGCTTCAAGCAAGGCAATAACTTGAGCGACTTCTGCGGGCGTAGTATCCATGATTTTCCAGTAAATCCGTATGGTTCCAGTAGAGGTGTTATCACGTTGACGTTCGGTGTGCAACTGATTGAAATTCCTAAAAAACCGACCATTTTATACCTGCGGCTAAGGGTGCAAGTAGTGCCAGCAACAACGAGTGAATTCGGGGAATTTTGTGTATGGTTGTTTTCGTAAGTTATCTATAGGACAATGATTTCAATTTTGAGATATTTAATAACCTAAGCTTGTATGCTTTCATTTTCCTAAATGATATTTACATAATGTCTTTACATTTAAGACAAATATCAGTAATAAACCAAACAACAAGGGGTGTGCGATTTTATTGCTCTCAAGTGTAGATGAGGTCGGCGTTTCCTATCTGACTACTCTGAGAAGAAAGGCCGAAACAAACTCAGAGGTCACAGTCTCTTTTAAAGTCCAGACATAATCTTGGTCAGGTTATATGAAGACCATGTAGATCGATGTCTGAGATGGTCTTTTGAGGAAAGAACCACACAGATTGAGAGGACCTGTCCAGTCAGTGCACGCATTTGTCAGAAATCGTGCAGCTCAACTCAAGACTTAAGGAGCTCAACGATTCGACGAACAATACCAAAGAAAGGACATTTGGGTAGGCCACATAAATTACTCAAACTGCCAGACCATGAGAGAAAAAAAACAAGTAATAGAACAGAGAGAAAAATAAAACATAAAAAAATAATAAAATGACCCACATCGTCTTCACATTCACAAATCACAATGTAAAAAAAAAAAAAAATTATATATATATAATACTTTACAAAGTAAATGTCATTGTTTATAAAAAAAAAATCATTAATGTCAATGTGTATATAAAAATAAAAAAAAGTCATTCAAAATGCAGAAATTTGAAGCAGCTCAATCCCAAGCCTTTTTGTCCTCAATATAATCTTTAACGGTATAAAAGGCTTTCTGGCACAACTTACGTTTAATGAATGATTTGAATTTATTGAGGCTTAGATCTTGAACGTGGCTTGGTAGCTTATTATAAAAGCGTATACATTGGCATCTGAACGAGCCACCTATTTTTTTGAGCCTTGTTGTAGGTACAACAAATTTGTGTTTATTTCTAGTATTTATATTATGGATATCACTGTATTTTTTAAACAATTTTATGTTTTTATGGGCATATAAAAGATTTTCATAAATATACTGAGAAGGCACAGTCATTACATTAATCTCTTTAAATTTGTCTCTGAGAGAGTGTCTCGGACTTAATTTATAAATTGATCGAACAGCTCGCTTCTGTAAAACAAAGATAGTCTGAATATCGGCGGCATTTCCCCACAATAGAATACCGTACGACATTACACTATGAAAATAGCTAAAGTACACTAAACGGGCAGTTTCTATATCAGTTAAATTACGAATTTTTCTAACAGCATATGCTGCGGAACTTAGCTTTTTTGACAATTTATCTATATGTGGACCCCACTGAAGCTTAGCATCCAAAGTTATGCCCAAGAATACTGTGTTGTCTTCAGGATTCAATTCCTCGCCCTTTATCAACACATTAGTTTTCACCTGCCTAACGTGGGGTAGCGTAAACTTAATGCATTTGGTTTTTTTCTCGTTTAAAAGCAAATTATTAACATTGAACCAGTGGACTACTTTCGAGATCGCGCTATTTACATCGTCAGTAACCAACTGCTGACGTTTAAGTTTAAACAAAAGAGAAGTGTCATCTGCAAACAACACTATATCATGATTATCCTTTATGAGGTACGGCAAGTCATTAATATAAATAAGAAACAAGAAAGGACCAAGAATTGAGCCCTGTGGGACTCCCATTGTTACTATAGATCCGGGTGATCTTTTTCCATTAACGTCAACGCTCTGAATCCTTTTACTCAAGTATGAAGTAAGAAGATCCAGAGCAGTGTTTCGGATCCCGTAGTGGCGGAGTTTCCTGATTAACGTTTCGTGAAGAACGCAATCGAATGCCTTGGACAAATCACAAAAGATGCCCAAGGCATCGCATTTATCTTCCCATGCATTATAAATATGTCCTAAAAGTTCAACACCGGCATCAGTAGTTGAACGACCCCTTGTAAAACCGAACTGTTTGCTATGTAATAATTTATGTTTATTAAAAAATCTTTGCATTTGGTCTAAAATTAATTTCTCAAAAATTTTACTAAAGGTAGGTAGTACAGAAATAGGTCTATAATTTGTGGGGTCTGATGTACTACCTGATTTAAACAAAGGTATTATTTTACTATTTTTCATAAGGTCAGGAAACTCCCCATTGTCAATACAACTATTAAAGATAAGAGCTAGAGTAGGTGCCACAATGTCAATAATAGACTTAGCTACTTCTACAGAATTACCCCACAGATCTGCAGTCTTTTTTACATTTAAAGTGTGAAAGGTTTTAATTATATCTCTACAGGTAATATATTCAAAATTAAATTCCGAATCGCAACCATTAACATTGTCCTTAAGCAAAGACTCAGCAACAGAAGGTGATGAGTTTAGTGATTTAGTAGTTGAAACGGGAATATCTGAAAAGAAATTTTCAAATGCCTCGGCGACTTGTGAGTCTGATTTTATTATGTTGTCATTAATAGACAGGCTGTAGTCAGTATTTCGGTTACTAGATCTTCCCGTTTCACTATTAATAATATTCCAAGTCGTTTTAATTACATTACTGCTGTTTTTAATCTTTGAACCCAAATAGCGTGACTTGGCCATATAACAAACTTTTTTAAATAATTTTGAATAATTTCTAACATACAAATTAAATTCAACAGTGTTAATATAAGTCCTTTCATTGTACAATTCATAAAGCCGTGTTCTACTTTTATGAATACCAATGGTAGCCCAATCACTGAACGATGCATTGCTATTAACTGAGATAGTCTTGGGAATAAAGGTGGAATCAAATTGTTTACAGTATACATTAAAAAAATTATCATAAAGTTGATTAGGATCAGCATGATTAGATAAAACTGGTAGTTTATTAATGAGTTTACCTTTAAAAGCCTCCAAGCGACTTGCAGTTTTGGGGTTAACAGTGATATCCTTTTTAGCCACTTTTTTGTTTAGGTTTTGAATAGTTATCCTTTGCCCGCAATGATCAGAATCTAGTAAAGTTATAATTTCTTTGTGGCTTGGTATAATGTCTGTATAAATATTATCTAGGCATGTGGCACTAGTAGGGGTTATTCTTGTTGGCTCCAAAAATAGGTTTAGAAGATTGTAGGACTGAAACAGACTTAAAATTTTACTACAAGAACCTGAGTTTTCTAATAAATTGACATTAAAATCACCACAAATGATAACGGACTTGTTTGAGTTACAAATCCTGTGTAACACTTCATCCATTACTTTTTCAAAGCAGTCATACAATCCTGAAGGGGGTCTATACACGCTTAATACAATAGAGTGCTCCAATTCTATACAGGCAATTTCAACTGTACGCTCAACAGATAGGCTCACAATATCTTTACGATCTTTAAATTTGAGCTGGTTACTTACTAAAATTAATGAGCCACCGTGTATAGCATTTATTCTGCTAAACGAACTACCAACCTGGTGATTATTAAAATTGAACAAGAACTGGTGGCTTTTCAGCCAATGTTCTGTTATACAAAGAATGTCAATACTATTAAAATTCATAAATAATTCTACTTCTAAATCTTTGTTCATAAATCCTTGAATATTTTGATGCACTAGGTTGATACTATTTACTGAGTTTAACTTTTTTTTTGAGTTATTTTTACTATTATAGCTAGAGGTTGCCTCTATTGTCTTAATTTCTAATTTAAATTATTAACAATGTCATTAATAGTGACAATATCTGTGTTCCCACTCTAGCGGGAAAAAGGTGTGATTTTTTTAATATTTCCGACCAAAATTGCTTGTTTATGACACCATGCCGAGCCGTAGACTATTCGGCCCAATTCTTTATATCATATGTAAAAACTATTATTTACGTAAAATAAAATAAAAGAATTTTATTTGCCAACCGCACGCAAGAAATGTCACGTTAGCAAAAAAAGGTGACAGTTTTAATTAAATTAATTAGAATGTCACTGACTAATGGGCGAACACAGTTTGTCATTAACCTACTTTGCGGAAGGCGTGTATAGTTTTCAGTTACACGGCAATTTTGCTACACCCTGTAGTGTAATTTCGAATCGACACACCCTTTATACTTGTTGACCGATTTCCGAAAAAGGTGCGTTTTACGGCAAAAAAGGAGCGGTTGCATATTTTATTTGAAGGCACTGTCATCTTTCTAAATTTCTGAAATTAAATAAAAAAAACATTATTTGAAACCTATTATTTACGTAAAAAAAAAAAACAAAAAAAAAAAAAGTGCGACCGCGTACCGGAAGACGTAGCGTTGGAAGGCCTCCTACAAGGTGAACCGACGACCTTGTGAAGGCCGCAGGAATCCGTTGGATGCGGGAAGCACAGGACCGGTCGAAGTGGAGGTGCTTCGGGGAGGCCTATGTCCAGCAGTGGATGTCTTTCGGCTGAAATGATGATGATTCGAAACCTTAGAATTAATTGAGAAGCTAAGAATTATTATAATAAGCTGAGAATTTGCATTTTCGGTTCTAGGACAATACATGCCGATGTTTTTCTTCGCCGTTTTGAGAGCAGTGATGACGAAATTATTTACACGAAGTAAAGCGCCTGCTTGTCATCGAACCCGCGACCTACAAACTCGTAGGACGGGGTCGTTACCACTGAGCCACCACTGCTCACTACAATAATGGTTTGTGGACACAGGCCACTCCTCGCGACCCGAATATGTGTCCAAGTTACACACGACACGTAGTTAATAACATTAGGGAGACATTCCAAGCTATTACGTTGACGAAGTGCTCATATTTTTAGTTTAGCAGAGCTAAATGTTGCTGAAAGTAAAGGTCGTAAATGTTAATAGGGACCTAAACACCTAATATTTAAGGCTCCCGTAGACAGGCGCAACACGAAAACTTCATGGAATTCGTTCTAGCGCTGCGCGGCGTCGCGTTGAAAATATGCACCTAAACGCAAAAAACGCAAGTTTTAGAAACAATAAAAGTATGTGATCGACTACAGTAAACAAAATCAGAAAAAATATATGACATTCTTCAGGATATATGCTAGGCAGATAGTGTGTTGAAAACATAATACAACTAATTTGATACGATAGAAAAAATCATGAAGATACCTCTAAAAACTTTCTTTTTACAATAAAAACCATACTAATATACATACGAGTACAATTATTCTAATGTTTTGTCTGATTATTCTACAAGCAACATACTAAAACACAAGTGTTTTAATTTTTTATTCCAAACAATAGATTTTTTGTAATTAAATAATTGCTTCATAATTTTCAATAAATTACCAGCGTTGCGTCATCGCGCTTCTCTTTCTTTTCTATGCAGTCCGACAGTGACCGCGCTTTGGGTCATGTAAGCCCTTTAACAGAGCTAAATGTTGCTGAAAGTAGAAGTCGTAAATGTTAATAGGGACCTAAACACCTAATACTTACGGCTCCCGTAGACAGGCGCAACTCGAATAGCATCTCTAGAAAACTTCGTGGAATTTGTTAGCGGAGTCGCGTGGCCGTCTCGTTGAAAATAATGTTACATTAATAACTTGATGAAAATATGGATGTTACAGAATGCTGAACCTCCAGCTGACCCGACAGACGTTGTCTTGTTTTTGATTCGAAAGACACGTGGCGCCATCTGTTATCATAATAACGTTATTGTTGTTTTCCTCGGAAACCGCGCTTTTTTTCGGAATGAAAGGTAGGTACCCTATGTCCGTTTCTGTACACCTGACAACGTATATGCAAAATTTCAGGATGAACGGCTCAGCGGTTTAGGCGTGAAAAGGTAACAAACAAACAAACATACTTTCGCATTTGTAATATTAGTTAGGATTTGGGCTAATAGCGCACTGAATCGCATAATTGTGTTCTATGTTGGGAGCCTTCCAGCGTACGGCAAAAGTAAGGTTAAAATGACAGTCCAAGATGGCGGCTGCAAAAATTCTAAAATTTTTCGTCATTGGTGTCGTTTTCATGATCTTCGAGGTTGCTGGAGCCGAAAATAAAGTCGAAATGAAAATCCAAGATGGCGGCTGTAATTTTTTTTTAAAATATATATTTCTGTTTGATGATTCTGATTAGTGACCGCGTCTGCCTAGACTAGACCCGGCCTAGTGCCTGCCTACCTATTCTGAAAACCAATGCACGCCACTAAGTTTTGCCTAGGCTTTTCTCAAGTTCTATGTTGGGAGCCTTCCAGCGTACGGCAAAAATAAGGTCAATATGACAGTCCAAGATGGAGGCCGCGAAAATTATCAAATTTTTCGCTATAGGTGTCGTTTTCATGGTTTTCGAGGTTGCTGGAGTCGAAAATAAAGTCGAAATGAAAATCCAAGATGGCGGCTGTAAAACTTTATTTTTTTTGTTAATAGATACTTTCGCTTTATATAGAGGGGCCCGTGGCTAAATAATAACAGCCGCACAGGCTGATCGATCAGATTAAGCTACGCTTGTCGCGGTTGGTCTGTGGATGGGTGACCATCTTTACTTACCGAGACCCCTCCGTGCATCGGAAAGCACGTTAAGCCGTTGGTCCCGGCTGTCATTCGTGGATCTTTGACAGTCGTTACGGGTCGTCACAAGCCCGAAAGTCTGACAACCAGTCTTACCAAGGGGTATCGTATTACCCAGTAACTGGGTTGTGGAAGTCAGATAGGCAGTCGCTCCATGTAAAGTACTGGTATCCAGCTGCGTCCGGTTAGACTGGAAGCCGACCCCAACATAGTTGGAAAAAGGCAGGCAAATGATGAGATACTTTCGTTTTATGTTTCTGACCGCGTCTGCCTAGACTAGACCAGGCCTAGTGCCTACCTATTCTGAAAACCAATGCACGCCACTGTCTGCCTAGCTTTATCCCAACTATTTTGGGTGCCTTCCAACATATGGCAGGCACTCGTGGGTTGCAGCTGAAAATCAGCATAGCGTAACATATTCCGCCTATAATGTTCCCACTGCTGGGACTCAGATCACACAGGCCTCCTCTCTGAGAGAAAGAGTGGGCCATGGTCAGCGGGATTGTCCGAAAGGGTTACCGCTGGCCCGGAACATAAAGGGCTAAGGAAGGAACACGGGTGGGTTTTAGTCAGTAAGAGTCTGACACTCCCTTCCGCTCCACTCAGAGCGGGTGGGAACATTTGATGATTTCCCACCGAAAAAAAAGGGGGAGTGGGCCGTAATCTACAAAGCGAGCTCAGTGCGGGTTGGTGTATGGTTATGGTGGTTAACATAGAATATATCTATGGTGGTAAAACTGTAGCAATTAGTACTTTAAACGTAACTGAGCTTTCTACTTCATAAGTTAACGGTTGCATTTAAGTTACAGACTGTTACTGGTAATAAATCTTAGTAAAGTTATCTATAATCTTGTTGAAAGCGTGCGGCGCGGGCGCAGCCTCAAATGTGCAGTAGAAAGTAACTTTATGTGTACCATAGTTACTTCGTCTCGACTGCCTCTTTGGTGTAGTGGGCGAAAGTGCGATTACTGGGCATGAGGTCCCGGGTTCCCGAATGGGTCCTGCTAGGCTAGATGGACCGATGACCTTAGAAAGGTGGCTGGGACAGGTTAATTGTGGAAGGCGGGGGGGGGACAGAGTGTTGTGGCGCAGCCTGGGAAAGGACTATAATATACAGGGTGAGGCCTCATTTACGGAGACGCGGGGCGTCTCGCGTCGCGTGTGGCGTGGCGTCTCGCGGCGCGTCGGACGTTTTTTCTGTTTACGGTGGGGCGGCGCGTGAAGCGGCACGCATCATCGCACGCGTAAACACAAACTTATAGCAATATACGACCATGTTCATAGAGAAGCGAGACGGGAAGCGTGGCGGTGCCCGCCGCGGCGCCCGCGGCGAATCCTCTACCGTGTAGCGAAGCACGCGGCGGGCATCGCGGCGGCACATAGCATAGGACATAGCTTCATCGAGAATTGCCGCTGCGTGCGCCGCCGCGATAAACGCCGCGTGGGACGCGTCGGTGCCATCCGCGGGCTCGGCCGCAAAAAACGCCCTAATTCAAACAAACGCGTCTAAAATCGCTTCTCCGTAAACGCACTCATATAACGCCATATATTTGAATTCAGTGCGGGCCGCGCCGCTCAACGCAACGCGCGACGCCCCGCGTCTCCGTAAATGAGGCCTTATTGGTAAAACATTAACAACCTCTTAAGAGGTCATTGTACTCATTTTACTATAGGACCAAACCTGAAATCGCGAAAAAAAAAATCAGCTGTTCCCTATATTTTGACGAGGTAAACGAACATAAATGTAGGGCACAGCTGATTTTTTTTTTCGCGATTTAAGGTTGGTTCCCATAGTAAAAGTTGTTCATAATGATGAGTACTCTCTCTCTTAAGAGGTTGTTAATGTTTTACCAATTACCCTGCTAAATTTATAAATACTTTATTTCAGACCATTGTGTCCATTTTTTTTTTTGCTTTGTCTATCAGGGGACTGCGGTAGGCTGAGCTGAGTTGTAGTCCTGGGTTTGATCCCAAAGTCGGCCCTTTATTGGGTTTTTCCTTATTAATTTCTCATTAGCAGCTTGTGGCAATAGGCTCGCCCTGTTATATGAGTATACTAGCTTCTGCCCGCGACTTCGTCCGCGTGAAATTTCACCCTCCCCATTCACCCTCTTAGGGGTGGAATTTCGAAAAACCCTTTCTTAGTGGATACCTACTCTTCACAAAGAACACACACTCCAAAGTTCATGTCTCTAGGACCAGTGGTTTAGGCTGTGCGTTGACATATCAGTCAGTCAGGACTTTGAATTTTATATGTATTATACATAGATGACATAAACGTTATAGACATATTATTATGTCGGTGTGTTAAACACGTCTGCTTAATCCCTGTATGATGCAGGCGTGATGTTATAATATCTTGTAGTTTCCCTGTGAGGAAACTACAGTCAGTTCAGTTTAGATGTGGAGAAAACCGCGGCCATGAGCTAGTGTTCTAAAAAACAGATACATAACCATTTAATTCTAGAAAGTACAATCATCAACAAAACTGTGCAGCGCGGAACAAAAGTACGCTCACAACCAGACACCTTTCAAAACCTTTTATTTCGAAATTCGAACAAACAAAGTACTATCGCGAGCAAAAGTGCTCGAGAGTTCGACGAACAAAACGCTCTTGTGAAACTCTGGCACTCGTTAAAATTTCCTAACGAGTGTGTTGTACACGGGAACGCTTTTATACACGATTGTACATACGAGGGAGTTTCGCGGAGTTTTCTGTTATATCACGTTTATTTGATCCTCGGGTTTTTAGTACTTTTTGTTTTAGTTTTTGGAAAGGAATGAGTGAATAAACTATAGGTTTAACAGTTCCGTGTCAATTATATGACACATTAAGCTTTAGAAAGTGTCAGTCTGTCAAACACTAAACTACCCACATATCACAGAAAAGGAGCTACTAAGTCGAACTTTTTTGTCGACAAAAAGACAAAAAGTTCGACAAAAAGTTTCAACGAGAAGCCCGTGGCTAAATAATAAAGAAAGGAAGAGAAGAAAATTTAGCAGAGACTAAAGGTCATAGCACACGTATCAAACCGGACTGGAATCGTCACCGTATCAACTCTATGGCAATAACGCATTCGACATCGTCGATAATAACGAGCCTGGGGGAGAGAAGAGCCTTAAAAATCAGAGTTAGTACTTACTTGGTGTAACATGAACTGACCTGAATTCGACATTGAGTTAAGATAGCACACGTATCAAACCTCAAAGGGATCGGCACCGTATCAACTCGAGCCGTTCAGTATTCTTTGTATGAAACTCCCTACTGCAACGCACACTAATCGGAATTGTAACGTAATCGCCTCCCCTCGGGACAAACTCACAAACCGCAGTGCCGTGCATTACGGCTCGCCGTCCCCGCGCTTACGGCTCTTCGTCCACCCTTGCCCCTCTCACCCCTCCCGCCTGCCTGCTGCACCATCAACCAGCGGTCGGCGAGCCGTAAGCGCGGCGTCGCCTAGCCGTAGCCGAGTCGACGTATCGGAGCTTCTGATCCGCTTTGGTTACGTGCTTACGTTAGGTTGACGCTTGTTTGACGGCGAGGCGAAAGGCGATACGGTAACGATTCCTTTCCGATTTGATACGAGTGCTATGACCTTAAAAGACACACAATAGATAATAGTCGTACATCAGATAAAAACAAAAATAAAGATAAAAATAAAAAGTGCAAAGTCCGATGTAAGAAATTAGCAGGAACACGGCTGCGCCAAAAAGGCCCAGTTCAGCAAAAATACCAGACAACTAGTGCCTGACGCTGGTTTTCAACTGGCCCTGAATAACAGCCGCACAGGTCGATAGATCAGGTTAAGCTACGCTTGCCGCGGGTGGTCTGTGGATGGCCCATCTTTACATACAAAGACCCCTCCGTGTCTCGGAAAGCACGTTAAGCCGTTGGTCCCGGCTGTCATTCGTGGATCTTTGACAGTCGTTACGGGTAGTCAGAAGCCCGAAAGTCTGATAACCAGTGGATCATACTATGAGGGGGTTGTTACTATGCATGGGGTCATACTATGAGAGGGTGTTACTATGGGTGTCATACAATAGGGGATGTTACTATGGGTGGGGGTCATAGAATAAGGGATGTTACTATGGGTGGGGGTCATACTATGAAGGGGGTGTTACTTTGGGTGGGGGTCATACAATAGGGGATGTTACTATGGGTGGGGGTTATACTATGAGGGGGTGTTACTATGGGTGGGGATCATACAATGGGGGATGTTTCTATGGGTGGTTACCAAGGGGTATCGTATACCCAGTTAGTGGGTTGTGGAAGTCAGATAGGCAGTCGCTCCATGTAAAATACTGGTATTCAGCTGCATCCGGTTAGACTGGAAGCCGACCACAACATGGGATAAGGCTAGACAGATGATGATGAAGTAACTTATAAAATAGGTATACTTTTTTTGCCTTAAAACCGCTCCTTCCACCAAAAAACAATTCGTCAGTTTAAAACCCTACAAAATAAAATAAAAATAATTCTTCACAAAAATCCCAACTACGTTTTACACTGAAAAAATATTCAGTCTTGCTAATGAAGAGGACCCACGAAACGCAGACATATTACCGAGAGATATTCTTTTAAAAACTGGCCAAGTGCGAGTCGGACTCGCACACGAGGGGTTCCGTACCACAAGGCTAAAACGCAGAATAAAACATGTATGATGTATGGGAGCCCCCCTTAAATATTTATTTTATTTTAATTTTATTATTTATTATTGAAGTAAAAATACAACTGAGTATTTTGTGAATATTTCAAGTGCCTACCTGTTGCCATTATTGATATCGAGCAAAAAAGGGCAAAAAAATCGCGTTTGTTGTATGCCCCCCCCCCCCCCCCTAAATATTTATTTTATTTTGTCTTTAGTATTTGTTGTTACAGCAACAGAAATACATAATTTGTGAAAATTTCAACTGTCTAGCTATCGCGGTTCTTGAGATACATCTTGATGACCGACAGACGGACGGACGGACAGACGGACGGACGGACAGCGAAGTCTTAGTAATAGGGTCCCGTTTTTACCCTTTAGGTGCGGAACCCTAAAAACCGTGCAGGGAAAATAATAAAAAACTTAATTAAATGTATGAATATTAAATTCACTTGTGTGCTCTGAAACTGAACTGAAACCTGAGTGCGCTCTGAAACTACCCAGAGTGTAGGTACACGGTCTGGGTATTGTAGTTCTTCGTGTAATTTCGTGTCAGAGAATAAATAGTTCAGAAGGGTCGGCTCCATAGAACGAGCAAAAATACACACACTAAAACGCGACCCTATTACTAAGACTCCACTGTCCGTCTGTCTGTCTGTCTGTCACCAGGCTATATCTCAGGAACCGTGATAGCTAGACAGTTGAAATTTTCACAGATGATGTATTGCTGTTGCCGCTATAACAACAAATACTGAAAACAGAATAAAATAAATATTTAGGGGGGGGCTTCCATACCACAAAAATGTTTTTTTTCGGCGTTTTTGCCTTGTGGTACGGAACCCTTCGTGTGCGACTCCGACTCGCACTTGGCCGGTTTTTAAGGTTCTAACAAACCCTGTTCCGATTAAATTCAAACACAATCACTCAATAAAGGTTCGTTTTCAGAACCATTTGTTTTCATTTTCATCAAATAATTTTGAACAGAGTATGGACGGCGTGGTACAGCAGCACATCAAGCTACTACAAATCTGTCAAATTTCTTTAATAGATTTTCAACTTTATCGCTAAAACATAAGGTTCAAGTTTGATTGGGAAACTTTGACAGTTTCGGGTAGCTTGATGTGCTGCCGTCCGTCTGTACGTACGGCGACCTCATGCGATCTTAAACAAATGCCAGTCGCGAGAGCGCTTGCACTCGCTGTACTTGAAGCGTGTCTTGTTTTCGTTCGACGTATGTAGCTGACCTTCTGGATTATACTGTGGTATTGTACTACTGTATATAGTACACTACTGTGTATTGTGCATTGTGTATTCAAGCTCATTGTTTTATGTCGGCTCATTAGTTTTTCGTAGCGGTTTTACAAGATTACATTTTCTTTTATAATTACATATTTATAACCAGCTTCGCCCTGCGGTTTCTCCCGCATAAGTCTCGATCATGTAGGGATATCCTATTCCTAATTCAGGTCATGGAGAAAGCTAGCGCCCTCGGAGAATGCGCAAGTCCTTCAGTCCTGCGCCAGATCTCTCTCCGGTCGTGTCGGATTCCCGTGCCATCGGACTGTAGCGGTATCTGCAACGCCACATGCGAACAACGCGTCATACTGACGTCACGCAATTCCTGCATCTCGCAAGCAGAGTTTACCGCGCAACTAGCATAGATACAACGGCCCGACATGAATCATCGGGCAGGCAGTTGCCCGCCAGACACAACACCCGTCTGGTCGGAGGATCCTACCTTTTCTATAGAGTATGAATGAACTTTACACCCTGTTCCTCATACCTCTATATGAGAGTGAGGGAAGAGGGAGTGCACCTCGTGTCTAATATCTACATCTACAGCGTAATTGGCTGGTCTCCACTAAGATTGGCCGCTAGACCGACTTTCGGTCAAGAGGATATATTCATCAAATAGAAAGTCTTTCTGATGTTAATCTGTACATTTTGACAGATATCCTCATTGTTTCGGAGCCAGCGTTGTCTAACTGTATCTTATCTGCTTGATCGAAAAACTGGTACACATCGAGTATTTATGTCATTATACCTTTTACCAAGTTGAGGGGCCCGTGGCTAAATAATAATAGCCGCACAGGTCGATCGATCAGGTTAAGCTACGCTTGCCGCGGTTGGTCTGTGGATGGGTGACCATCTTTACATACCGAGACCCCTCTGTGCCTCGGAAAGCACGTTAAGCCGTTTGGTCCCGGCTGTCATTCGTGGATCTTTGACAGTCGTTACGGATAGTCAGAAGCCCGAAAGTCTGATAACCAGTCTTACCAAGGGGTATCGTATACCCAGTTACTGGGTTGTGGAAGTCAGATAGGCAGTCGCTCCATGTAAAATACTGGTATTCAGCTGCATCCGGTTAGACTGGAAGCCGACCCCAACATAGTTGAGAAAAGGCTAGGCAAATGACCTTTTACCAAGTCATGAGGCATTCAATGATTTCGTTAACATCGGTTATTAGGGTTCCGTACCCAAAGGGTAAAAATGGGACCTGCTGTATCTCACGAACCGCGATAGCTAGACAGTTGAAATTTTCACAGATGATGTATTTCTGTTGCCGCTATAACAACAAATACTAAAAACAGAATACAATAAATATTTAAGGGGGGCTCCCATACAACAAACGTGTTTTTTTCGGCGTTTTTGCCTTGTGGTACGGAACCCTTCGTGTGCGAGTCCGACTCGCACTTAGCCAGTTTTTTTATCTCACGAAGCGATGCACGCTTTACTTGTGGTAAACAAGTATACAAACACGCTGTGAATGTGTTGTGGGCTGACGCTTCTCGTGTTCACGTACACATTCACAGCGTGTTTGTACAGACGCCAGCTAAACTACTAAAATCTATCAAATTTCTTTAATAGATTTTCAACTTTATCTTTAAAGCATAAGGTTCAAAGTTGATTGGGAAAGTTTGAGTTTCGGGTAGCTTGATGTGCTGGCGTCTGTACAATTGGTAACCACAAATAAAGCGCGAGTCCCTTCGTGAGATAAAAATACTTGTACCGGGAAATTAAGTTCTTAAAAATAATTAAGAGTGCGCTATGTCATTCCAGAAGGTCTATCATACTAATATTATAAAGGCGAAAGTTTGTGAGTGTGTGTGTTTGTATGTTTGTTACTTCTTCACGCACAAACGGCTGAACGGATTTGGATGAAATTTGGCACTCAGATAGTTTATAACCAGGATTAACACATGTGATATTTTTTATCATGATAATATTCCCACGGGATCGACACTTATGCGGGTGAAACCGCGGGGCGCTGCTAGTGAAATATAATTCAGAATTTGAAATATCTATTACTCAAACAAATATGTCATGCAGTTTTAAGATGTCAATTATAAAATACAAGTGTATTAATGTATTATTTCTGTATTGTTACAGGTAAATGTTTGATTTCTCGTCCGGATCAACAAAATTAACGGTTCCATCAAGTTTACCTGCTGAATATGCAGTCGTAAGGTATTTTCGAAAACACGACAGAATCCTTGACTCTTTACATAGCGTAAATCATCTGTAATTAAGGACTTAGGAGTTTGAACCCGCTGTAACTACACGATAACCTTTAAGAGCGTTTACGCCGTACGGCATTTCATACAAACTTTCAAGCCCTTATTTTCCGAAATGAATGAACCGATTTTAATGAAACTTCATACACATAAGCAGGATACAAAGGTCCAAAAAGTTAGTAAAGAACATTTTCGAAATGTCTTATAATATATATAATATTTGAAGGTAGCCCCACTTTACCAGGTTGGACTTACATCTTCCCACTTGTGTCTGGAGTCTGTGGTTGAATTCGCTGGATGTGGAAGCACAGAACCGGTCGAAGTGGAGGTGCTTGGGGGAGGCCTATGCCCAGCAGTGGACTTCTTTCGGCTGAAATGATGATGATTAAGTTGATGTACGAGAACATCAACGTCAGAAACCCTCGGGACACCCAGATTTTACACAGATGTTCTCAACAGACCAGGAGACTTAATCAACTTCTGGAGGGAGGTGGGCTGGTTGGGATAACCACCGACGGCCGCCATGGCCCACGCACAATGGTCTACTTGAAGAACTAGTGCGGAAACCAAACCCCTAACATAGACACCAATTTATCCTCGTCACTAAAACCACAAATTAAAATCCGTGTGAAAATCCACCAAAAACGCATGCGTAGGCGCTCGTAAACCGAATAGTCCAAGAGCTTAAAAGATGACGCGTAAATTAAGCCTATTAACATTGTGTCGCCTCATTCAGTAATTGATATCTAAGATTGGCCTCAATTGGGACCAGACTCCCAGACTATTCACACGGAGTTTTTATATTGTCCCCAATTGATCCGGTGGGTCACTGTGAAAACATGATGATTAGCTCATTGAGCTCCTGATCTAGGAAAATGTAAAGATGCGGTTCCATGAGCAATTTTTTTGGCAACTACCACCGTCGGTTTG
Source organism: Mesoligia furuncula (assembly GCA_916614155.1). NCBI lineage: Eukaryota > Metazoa > Arthropoda > Insecta > Lepidoptera > Noctuidae > Mesoligia > Mesoligia furuncula. The sequence goes on from OU744819.1 coordinate 13,607,760, forward strand.
AATAAGGATGCAGGGAAATGGGACAAAACTTTAAAATGGATTTTAGCGTTGAAATAATACAGTTTGTTGCCGAAAAGGACACTTAATCGTGAATAAATATGAAAAACAAATAAACAACATTTCAATGTTAAGGGTCCCTATCAGTTTCGCGGACAAAAAACAGAAAAATCAGTTTTTTTCAGAGCATATTTCTCAATATCCTTAAGTTATCTAGTTTTTTTTAAAATACACAAGTATTTATCACCTATCTATCTAGTAAGTGTACGAAATTAAGTTTTGATAACTACTTAATATAAATTCCAAAAAAAAAAAACTAACACGTTTTTACGTAATCACGAAACACCAAGTTTTTCGATTGCTTTTTTAGCTAACTGGTAGCAAATAACGATCTGAAAAAAATCCTAAATACTAGGCATATAGTATATTAGTAAGTGTACGATTTATTTTTTTTAAGTTTAATGAATTAGTACTTGTAAAAAAATGTTGACTACGCTGAAAAAACCCAATAAAGTCATGCGCAAAACCGTCGTCTACGCGTAAGAATTTATTGAAAATAACAAAAAGCGTTAAATATTTTAAAATTTGAGGTGTTTATCTACCAAACTCAATTTTTATATTTTTATTTTGACTATTAATTTAATTGTAGTAAAATATCTAAATACTGCCTTATAAACGAATTTCTTATTAAGTAGTTATTAAAACTTAAATTCGTAGACTTACCTACTAGATAGATAGGTGATAAATACTTGTGTATTTTTAAAAAAACTAGATAACTTGAGGATATTGAGAAATTTGCGCAGAAAAAAAATGATTATTTCTGTTTTTAGACCGCAAAACTGATAGGGACCCTTAAAATCGCTTTTAAAGTTTCGTCCCGATTCACCCCGCCACCCCATTTCACCCCGTTTGACGTTATATTGCCGGCTGGCCTGGAATGGCAGTGGACAGACAGAAAAGGGGAAGGGAGGCTTTTGACCAGCAGTGGGACATCATCTGTCTAGCCTTTTCCCAACTATGTTGGGGTCGGCTTCCAGTTTAACCGGATGCAGCTGAATACCAGTATTTTACATGGAGCTACTGCCTATCTGACCTCCACAACCCAGTTACTGGGTAATACGATACCCCTTGGTAAGACTGGTTGTCAGACTTTCGGGCTTCTGACTGTCAAAGATCCACGAATGACATCCGGGACCAACGCTTAACGTGCTTTCCGAGGCACGGTGGGGTGACGGTATGTTAAGATGGTCACCCATCCGCAGACCAACCGCGGCAAGCGTAGCTTAACCTGATCGATCGACCTGGTGCGGCTGTTATTATTTAGCCACGGGCCCCTCACCACGTTCAATGTGGTATTACATTTGAGCAAATATCTCAGAATTTAGCAATTAAAATTACTGCCTTTCATTCTTCATAAAATCCAGTGAAAGTTTCACTACATCATTAAAATAACAGCAATTAAAAAGTAACATCCATTTCCGAGGTTACCAATGACAAAGAAACTGATAACTTCATTCACTTGAACAACTTTCTACTTGAAAGTAATAAAACATTAATTAAAATTGTGTTATTACAATCCTTGTGCCTGATGAGGTACTTCGGCAAAACGAACTTACATAAAAACTTCATCACCTATTAAACCCTATACACACAGTGGTGGTATTCTCTAAAAAGATCACCGTGATAACTTAGGTGAAGTGAGCATAAGAGCGTTTACGCCGTACGGCATTTCATACAAACTTTCATGCCCTTATTTTTCGAAATGAATGAATCGATTTTAATGAAACTTCTTACGCATAAGCAGGATACAAAGGTCTAAAAAGTTAGTAGAGAACATTTTCGAAAAATAGTGTTACAGAAAAATTAGACCGATTTTAAATTTTCCATAGAAACAGAGATTTCCAGTTATCTTTTTTTGAATGAGTCATTTGGAAAATCGCAAGTTTTAGAAACAATAAAAGTATATGATCGACTACAGTAAACAAAATCAGAAAAATATATGATATTCTATAGGATATATGAGGTAGATAGTGTGTTGAAAACATAATACAACAAATTTGATACGACAGAAAAAAATCATGAAGATACCTCTAAAAAATTTCTGTTTACAATAAAAACCATACTAATATACATACGATCATTCTGATTTTTTGTTAGATTATTCTACAAGCAACATACTGAAGTACTAGTGTTTTAGTTTTTGTTTGGACTAAAAAATTAAAACACTAGTGAGTGGTTCAATTTTTTAGTCCAAACATTAGATTTTTTGTAAATAGATAATTCCTTCATATTTTGCAATAAATTACCAGCGTTGTGTCATCGCGCTTCTCTTTCTTTTCTATGCAGTCCGACAGTGACCGCGCTTTAGGTCAGGTAGTCATTCCATCTGATGCTAGGGATTGACATTTGACACTATTGACAGCTTACTTCACCTAAGTTTTCACGGTGAGATTTTCACAGAATAGCATTACAGAGCATGTAACCCGATACGATTACTAAATTGAAGGGCTAGTCTGATAGTTACCGGAAAATGATTATAGCATTCTTTAAAGCAAAGACAATATACCGTTTTCCTAACTACCAACTACATGACATGTCTTAAACATGCTACTATCATAAATACCAACATTATGGCTGCCGGATGTGAGTCAAAGACAAGTGGAGCGTAACCATTGACAATGAGTACCAGACGATAAACAAACCGGTTTGCCTGACAGCGGAATGACCGACCGTTTATCAAGAGTTTAATCAATTTCGGTACATTCATTTTGATGCAATATTCAAAGGCTTGTGGCTAAATAATACCAGCCGCACAGGTCGATCGATCAGGTTAAGCTACGCTTGCCGTGGTTGGTCTGTGGATGGGTGACCGTCTTTACATACCGAGCCCCCTTCGTGCCTCGGAAAGCACGTTAAGCCGTTGGTCCCGGCTGTCATTCGTGGATCAGTAGTCAAAAGTCCGAAAGTCTGACAACCGGTCTTACCAAGGGGTATCGTATTACCCAGTAACTGGGTTGTGGAGGACAGATAGGCAGTCGCTCCATGTTAAAATACTGGTATTCAGCTGCATCCGGTTAGACTGGAAGCCGACCCCAACATAGTTGGGAAAAGGCAGGGAGATGATGATAGTTCAAAGACATGTAGCATCTTACTTTGTATTTAATTTCATCACCACTACTCTCAAAATGGTGAAGGAAAACATCGTGAGGAAACCGGCATGTTCTAGAACCACAAATTCGAAAACATGTGACATCTACCAATCCGCAGTATGCTTGCGTGGTAGATTACGGCCCACTCCCTCTCTCAGAGAGGAGGCCAGTGTCCCAGCAGTACGAACCTTATAGGCTGATTATGTGTTTTGAAGCTACAACTTTGGCTTTGAGGCTACAACTTTGACATAAAGGAGGTCTCTGAATCAGAAGGCCAATTCCCCTATTTTTTAAAATAATAATAATATGTACATTTCTATGAAAAAATAAGTAAAATAATCATAGGGCATCAAAAAATTCGTCCGCATCGCTGTCAACAGGAACACTGCCCAAAAGGCTGGCAGCATTGCCACGTTGAATGGCAATGCTAATTCTTTGGCCAAGAAATATGCCAGCCCTCTGGTCACGTGAAGAGTCGACTAACCGCTTGGCGATATCTCGAAAAATTAATTTAAAAAAATCTAGCCCCAATCTCATCTCAGCGACAATCAATGTCAAACACTTGTCAAAAAATGACATTGGTATTTTTGACAGATTGAGATTGAGATCAGAAGGCATTGTCTCCTAATTTAAAACGATCAAAATCTGGTCGCAGTCTCACATTGGCGACAAACAAATGTCAAAAACTTGCCAAAATGTAGGGAAATTTGATGTTTTTTTTGACAGATTGAGACTGAGATCAGAAGGCCCAAAGACTACAATATAATGAGAAGGCCTAAAAAGGCCACTTTGGAGAATCATAAAAGGATAACATTATGAATTATAATAATATGGCGAAGACAGTCCGTGTTTTTCTTTTTTTCGCTGCACTACGTAGCTTAGGTACAATCAAAGAGATTGGGATTGGATTGATTGGTATTTTATCACAGACAAAAAAAATAACTGAAAAATGCTTCACCAATGGGATTTGATACGATTAACATAACAGTTAACTGTCCATTATGTTATCTATTTATTTATTTATTTATTTAATACTTCAAGCACATAAATGTACAGAGGCGGACTTAATGCCATAGGCATTTTCTACCAGTCAACCTTTAGGTGATGCAGAGACAAACAGTGGTAGGTGCAATCAAGAACATTGAGTAATAAATATTTTAAATATTTATTGATACGCATAAACCTATCAAAACTATGAATATAATATATACCTAATTACATATAAATATAAACACAAATAAATATACATAAATACATGAATATACTTACTAAAAAGAAATAAGACAAACAATGGGAAAATATTACCGTTGTGATGATACTGCCAGCTTCTTGCGAATGTGTTCGCGAGCCTTCACTTTAAAGGATAATCGGTTGGTTGCCATCCTGATTTCCTGGGGGAGCGCATTCCACAGAGAGATAGACTGAACGAAGAAGGAAGAGTGAATGAAGTCTGTGCGGTGAGTGGGACATTGGAGAAGACGATTGTGTGATGAACGTAGATTTCTATTGTGGTTGGCGCAAATGTACTGAAAGTGGGGGGCTAGATAACCAGGGGAAGTCGGAGAATCAAGAAATGAGAACAAGGTGGTCAGCGCCCTTAGCTCTCTGCGCTGGCGTATGGGCAACAACTTTAGAAGCGACCGATGCGCAGATGCGATGTTATCCTTTTATGATTCTGCCAAAATGGCCTTTCTAGGCCCCCAAACTGTGAACGTTCTTAGAATTACAAGAATTGCCCCTCAGTTCAATCAATTCTCCTGTCCTTTTCCCAATTTATTTGCGATCGGCGCATTATGTCTTTTTCTTCCACACTTCTCTATCAGTCGTCATCTCAGTAGTCACCCCCTTTCTAACCATATCATCATTCACACATTCCATCCATCGTTTCTTTGGGCTTCCCCTACTCTTATAACCATCCACATTCATACTCAAAAGTTTCCTCACGGTGGCGCTTTACCTAGATATTTTCGGTCTTGAAGTAACATGACCTTCTCCATTCTTCGTGTCTTTGGTCTTCTTCTACTCCTATAACATTTGATAAAACTGGCCAAGTGCGAGTCGGAGTCGCACACGAAGGGTTCCGTACACGCCGAAAAAACGTTTCTTTTATACCCCTTTAAAATTTTATTTTTATTGTTTGTTGTTATAGCGGCAACAGAAATACATCATCTGTGAAAATTTCAACTGTCTAGCTATCACGGTTCATGAGATACAGCCTGGTGAAAGACGGACAGACGGACAGTGGAGTCTTAGTAATAGGGTCCCGTTTTTACCCTTTGGGTACGGAACCTTAAAAATGGTGCTTTAAAATACGATTCATCATCATCATCTGTCTGCCTTTTCCTATCTTGGGGTCGGCTTCCAGTCTAACCGGATGCAGCTGAGTACCATTATTTGTAGTAAGTAGTGCTTTAAAATACGGTTCTCAAGTTAAATCGAAATATGCAGAATATACATTAGCAATTCAACATTTTCACACGGCTGCATACATTTCCACTCCTCCCTCCCTCCACCCCTGGTGGTGAATACATAATAACTCATTCAATCCCCATTTGATGGTAATACGACGTTCACCCCCTGAATATGTATGGGGAATTTCTTTTGTGGTGAAAACATACGGGGGAAGAATTTGAGCGTGGACGCAAGTATACAGGGTTGTTGGTAAAACATTAACAACCTCTTAAAACGTCATTGTACTCGTCATTACGAACAACTTTTACTATGGGACAAAACCTGAAATCGCGAAAAAAATTACCTGTTCCCTACATTTATGTTCGTATAACTCGTCAAAATGTAGGGAACAGCTGATTTTTTTTTCGCGATTTATGCGTGAAGAGGTAAAAGACAGACAGACACACTTTCGCATCCATACTAATATTATAAATTCGAAAGTAACTCTATCTGTCTGTATGTTACCTTTTCACGTCTAAACCACTGAACGGATTTTGATAAAATTTGACAGAGAGATAGATTGCATCCCGACGAAGGACATAGAATAGTTTTTATCGACATACCTTGCGGGCGAAGCCGCGGGCGGAAGCTAGTTTATAATATTAATAAAGATTTTATGAGACATCACCCAGGCGGTCCCGTCCGACGCACCCAACCCTGTATGTTATCACAAAACTGCAATATCGCATGCATAGTACATTAGTCACTTAAAGGAGTTAAAGGATTCCAATATGAAGCAAGGCTGTTACCCAGACAGGCACGGAGCAATCGAGACATAGCTAAGCTTATATTAAGGGGCTTACAGGACCTAAACACAAAAAACGCAAGTTTTAGAAACAATAAAAGTATATGATCGACTACAGTAAACAAAATCAGAAATATATATGATATTCTACAGGATACTCGTATATGCTAGGTAAATAGTGCGTTGAAAACGTATTACAACTAATTTCAAATGATAGAAAAAAAAACTGGCCAAGTGCGAGTCGGACTCTCACACGAAGGGTTCCGTATCACAAGGCGAAAACGCCGAAAAAAACACGTTTGTTGTGTGGGAGCCCCCCTTAAATATTCATTCTATTTTGTTTTTAGTATTTGTTGTTAAAGCGGCAACAGAAATAGATAATTTGTGAAAATTTCAACTGTCTAGCTATCGCGGTTCTTGAGATACAGCCTGGTGACAGACAGATGGACAGACAGCGAAGTCTTAGTAATAGGGTCCGGTTTTTAGCCTTTGGGTACGGAACCCTAAAAATCATGAAGATACCTCTAAAAACTTTATTTTTACAATAAAAACCATACTAATATACATACAATCATTCTGATTCTTTGTCAGATTATTCTACAAGCAACATACTAAAGTACTAGTGTTTTATTTTTTTAGTCCAAACACTAGATTTTTTGGCGTTGTGTCATCAGGCTTCTCTTTCTTTTCTATGCAGTCCGACAAAGACCGCGCTTGAGGTCGTGTAGTCTCCTTAAGGCGATTACATGACCTAAAGCGCGGTCTTCACAAAACTGGTAATTTATTGCAAAATATGAAGCAATTATCTATTTACAAAAACTATTTATTAATAAATAATCCATCTCTGAATGCAGTTTGGCATTAGAAATTTAATGAAATATTTTAATTAAATTAAAATTGTTAATGAAGGGATAAACTGCTTTTAAAGACAATCAAGAGGTGTATTTGAAGATTTTTGATGCATCATGTATGTTTAATTATGATTTCGGTTCCATCACTGTATTAAAACAAGACTTGGAAATATCATTTTTTTCGGTCAAAATTATTTACGGTTTATGAGATACACTGCTTTAAAAAACCAACTTTTTCAAGGAATCTCCGCCTTAAACGCAATATTCTATGAGCTATAACAGTGGCAGAGCTACTGCAGAGCTTGAGGTCCTGGGCCCGATTCCCGGTTCGGGCAGTGTCATTGCGTTTTTATACGACTGCCCATAAAAAGAAGTCTTATGTTTTCAGGGCTCATGTATGTTTGTGAGTTTCTTTATTCCACCATAACTTCTAAACTGCTTATCCGATATCGATTTATGTGGTATCGTTAAAAGCGTTGCGTTATCCCGGGTAACATAGGCTGGGGAAAATATAAAAAAATATTGCCATTGTGCCCAAAAGTGGAAAACTGAAAACCAATCTTTTCACCGAAGTCGGGGGACGGTTCCTTGGACAGTTCCATCTATACAGGTCCCAGGCATGAGTCTCTGAACCGTCTCCGGACCCAAATGGGAAGTTGTTACTCCAACCTGGTAAAGTGGGGGCTACCTTAACGGAACAGCAGAAGGGTTTGGATGTAGAGCTATGTCGCAAACTATGCTCCACCTTCCTATCCTGCCCTCTGTGTCCCAAAACATGCAGTCAAAGTTACCTCTGCACTGTCACCGACGACGGCGTGGAAGTGGCGAAGTTTTGAGCCAAGATAATCTGAAATAAAGTCTTCCAGACCGAATTTAGGCCCTGGCGACCTATCTCAGCGAAGATTAGCCATTGGCGCGAGACATATTCTATAATATGTCTCGCGCCAATGGCTAATCTTCGCTATTGCACTATTGCACTAGTGTGTGCGCAGACACAAGCGCACTCCCTCTTCCCTCACAGTCCGATGGGACGGCAATCCGACGCGACCGGAGAGAGATCAACGCAGGACCAACGGCTTAACGTGCTTTCTGAGGCACGGGAGTATCACACCACCGACTTCTAAACTCCGGACTGATACTAAGAACTTCCCAAATGAAAACCCCAATCACGAGACCAACGGGTCAGTCATAGGAATCTGAAATACTGTCATGCCTGCAACTGAAGGTGCCACTAGTCGATATTTTTTCCATACAAATTTTGGGAGAGTATTACTCCACTGTTTGACATTGTGCATCCAAGGTTAAACATGATATTGTCTTGTCTTATTATTAATGTTGTCTGTACAGAAACAGAATAGTAAAATAAAAAGCCATTAAAAAGTTATGAGCCAACAAAGATTTGTTTTTCTTGCTATTTTTAACGTAACTTTGGGTGTGAATAAGTAATAAAAGACCTGTAAAATCTTCAAAACCAAGTCCGTACCGGCAAAGCTCAGTTATCGAAGAGTACAATAAACTTTATTTGTAATTGATTTATGCAGTTTTTTTCATAAAACTCGATTTTCCGAAGCGCTTTTCGAATTTTTTTACGTGCCTATCCGTTCGGAACGGTGTTTCTGTGCGTGAGAACTAGACGTTGTTCGTGTAGACTAGCATCTAACTGCTCATCACTGATACTAGCTCTGTCGGACATGAAGCCAGGTGAGACAGCGTGCTGGCCATGACCACCAATGAGTTCGAGCTCGCGACTAGTTTACTACTATAGAAGAAAACCGTTAATGCCTATGCTAATCAAAGTCCCGTCACAGAACCAGTGAAGTTAATCTAACCCGATGAACTGAAATAACAATTAATCTCGGCAACAAGTCTCCCTGACAAGGGTATAAACACTTGATCGAGCTGGTATTTGGTTAATTAAATCTAATTTGATCGGGGTTAAGATACTTAGGAATCTAAGAGCTTTGGTTAAGTTACTATAGCCTGTCATAACTAAGTTATTGATTAGGTTGTTCGCTGATTAAATTCCCAGGTTTTCCGTCAGGAATTTCGTAGTAGCAATACTGTTGCGTTCGGGAAGCTACGCAATATCTTCTCGTCCCACAAGTCTTTGACCAGTGTGTGTTGCCAGTGATGACTTATGGAACGGAAACGTGGTCGCTCACAATGGGCCTTATAAGAAGGCTAAAAGTCACCCAAAGGGCAATGGAGAGGGCTATGCTTGGAGTTTCCCTACGTGATCGAATCAGGAATGAGGAGATCCGCAGGAGAACCAAGGTAACCGACATAACCCGAAGAATTGCCAAACTTAAGTGGCAGTGGGCAGGGCACATTGCTCGCAGAACAGATGGCCGATGGGGCCGAAAGGTTCTGGAGTGGCGACCGCGTACCGGAAGACGTAGCGTTGGAAGGCCTCCCACAAGGTGGACCGATGACCTTGTGAAGGAAGGCCGCAGGAACCCGTTGGATGCGGGAAGCACAGGACCGGTCGAAGTGGCGGTGCTTGGGGGAGGCCTATGTCCAGCAGTGGACATCTTTCGGCTGAAATGATGATGATGATGATGAATACTGTTGCCGCATTACTCATTTTACTAATTTCACTTCACTACTCACAACGGTGTCTACGGTGAACTAAAGAGGAATCACTAATCGACTGCTGCGATTGGCCAGGCTGCGATCACGCGACGGCTAGTCAACCAATCGGAAGACAATCAGTTTTAGTGTTTGTGGTCTGTGAGTGGACACAAGGAAGTGACGTAAATACGTAATACAATATGGAGATTGGAAGAAAACTATAAACAGGCTTCTTCTGGGTAAGCTCACTCCATCGTCGACTTTATCTCTGTCACCTCCAACCTAGACTAGAGTCAAGAGCAATACCAGTTCAAATAAACAAAAAAAATAATAAACGTGCTCGTCCTAAAACCAAAATCTGTAATTTTTCCATTATTACACCAGTTATTATTATCCAAAAAGTTTCCACTTATTTTCACCGGCCTCAATCCTCATTCCTCAATAGCAGCAACAAATACGGAGGACTGGACATTTGCCTTAATAACTCTACCTATAGCAGTCCTCTGCTGGACATCTCTGGCCTCTCCCATGCTGCGCCACAACACCTCGTCCTCCGCCTTCCGCATCGTCTGTCCCTGTCCACCTTCTTGGGGACATTTGCCTGGTTGATGACAATACATCCTCTTTCATCATCTGCCTAGCCTTTTCCCAACTATCTTGGGGTTGGCTCCCAGACGAACCAGATGCAGCTGAATACAAGTATTTAACATGCCTATCTGACCTCCACAACCCAGTTACTGGGTAATACGATACAACTATATATATACATCCTCTTTACCCTTTGAAAATATGCCTATCTGACCTCCACAACCCAGTTACTGGGTAATACGATACAACTATACAGGGTTATTTGAAAAACACCAAAAACCTCTTAAGAGGTCATTGTACTCATCATTACGAACAACTTTTACTATGGGACCAAATCTGAAATCGCGAAAAAAAATTCAGCTGTTCCCTACATTTATGTTCGTATAACTCGTCAAAATGTAGGGAACAGCTGAACGTAAGCGAAACCGCGGTTACAGCTAGTGTTCACCACAGCTAACTTATGTATAGAATTGTACAGGCACAGGCACGACTTGCAATAGTTCTCTTAACTTTAATATCCCTGCGCTAAGTTTACGCTCCGTTGTGCTGAAGTTCCTGAACACTATGCTCGAACTGTCGTCATGTCATATTAACGTAGATTTATACTGTTTACAGAAGTTAATGTAACATCACGCATGTATTCCCCAAAGGGGTTGGCAGAAGATGTAGTGTACACTCACATCCCTCCGTTTTAAGTTCCATGTATACAAGGTGGTCGAAAAATCGCGGATCAAACGAAATAGGGAAATAAAGGAGGTCATTTCCAGCAAAAAATCTTTCTACAGCATGGCCATAATTCTATTGGCCTAAAAGTTATGAATGTTTTTGTATAGCGATACCGAGTTCTTTTACAATTAGACTAATTAAAAAAAAAAGTGATATAAAACAATAAAACAAACGGTGTTGTATTATTACGAGATAATGTATCAGCACTACAAAAGCTCTAGCACTCTCTTGCGGCTCTTGGAAAATTTTGGAAAAAAAATTAATTGCTCTTGGTACCCAGAGCAATTTATTTTTTTCCAAAATTTTGAAGCGTTACAAAAAAAAAATCTCGCTTTAAAAGCGTTAGAAACGACCTCCTTTATCTCCCTATTTCGTTTGATCCACGACTTTTTGACCAGGGTGTTTTATATCATTTTTAGGGTTCCGTACCCAAAGGGTAAAAACGGGACCCTATTACTAAGACTTCGCTGTCTGTCCGTCTGTCCGTCTGTCCGTCTGTCCGTCTGTCCGTCTGTCCGTCTGTCCGTCTGTCCGTCTGTCTGTCACCAGGCTGTATCTCAAGAACCGCGATAGCTAGACAGTTGAAATTTTCATAGATGATGTATTTCTGTTGCCGCTATAACAACAAATACTAAAAACAATATTTAAGGGAGGCTCCCATACAACAAACGCGATTTTTTTGCTCTTTTTTGCTCGATATCAAAAATGGCAACAGGTAGGCACTTGAAATATTCACAAAATACTCAATTGTATTTTAACTTTAATAATAAATAATAAAATTAAAATAAAATAAATATTTAAGGGGGGCTACCATACAACAAACATGTTTTTTTTTCGGCGTTTTTGCCTTGTGGTACGGAACCCTTCGTGTGCGAGTCCGACTCGCACTTGGCCAGTTTTTTTTTCACTTACCTATTTCTTTTTCGAAGACTGGTTGCCACTTTTGAGCTTCTAACGATACGTTACAACTGTCAAAGATGAAATGACAGCCGGGAACAACGGCTTAACGTGCTTTCCGAGGCACGGAGGGGTCACAGTATGTAAAGATGGTCACCCATCCACGGACCAACCGAGGCAAGCGTAGCTTAACCTGATCGATCGACACAAGCTCATTTACAACACAATCTAGATAGTTCGATCAAAATATTTCCAACACGTACCCACAATCTACAATACTTAGTTTTAAACAGTTAACTTGAACCTTGGAAGTTAGACTCGAGAATACCGCCTGAACTCTAGTTAATTTCCTGAACCAGTCGCGAACGGTCGGCTAAGTTAACATGCAGCTCGTAATATAACTACAGTTTATGTAAGTTAGCCGCAGATTACTTAACTCTTACAGCAGTATTGTATAACTTACCTAAGTATGAAGTTTCAGAAATCATTATTCAATTTTAGCTATCGTCAAGTCTAATCTCATCTACATTAAAACTAGCAGCTCCTCGCGGCTTATCCGCATAAGTTTCGATCCCGTGGGAATATCGGGATAAAAAGTATCCTATGTGTTAATCCTGGTTATAAACTATCTGACTTACATGATCTAAAGCGCGGTCACTGTCGGACTGCATAGAAAAGAAAGAGAAGCGCGATGACACAACGCTGGTAATTTACTGCAAAATATGAAGCAGTTATTTTATTACAAAAAATCTATTGTTTGGACTAAAAAAATAAAACACTAGTGTTTTAGTATGTTGCTTGTAGAATAATCTGACAAAAAATCAGAATGATTGTATGGTTTTTATTGTAAAAAGAAAGTTTTAGAGGCTTTTAGAGGATTTTTTTCTATCGTGTCAAATTGGTTGTATTATGTTTTCAACACACTATCTACCTAGCATATATCCTGAAGAATATCATGTTTTTCTGATTTTGTTTACTGTAGTCGATCATATACTTTTATTGTTTCTAAAACTTGGGTTTTTTGTGAAATGACCCCTCCCGCTCTGGGCGGAGCGGAAGGGAGTGTCAGACTCTTAATGACTAAAACCCACCCGTGTTACCTCAGTTGCCTGTGCCAGGGGCCACGGTATTTCTTTCGAACAACCCGCGACCCTGGCGGGCATCGGCCCTAGCGGACCCCGTCAGTTAGTGCTGACATCTCTTTGAGGCGCGCGTGGAACACAAGTACACAACGCGCCGTCGACCCGGGCTTGGTCCTTACCGGACGGCGAGCCCCTTAAATCCGTTCAGTAGTTTTTACGTGAGAGTAATAAACATCCATCCATCCTCATAAACCTTCGCGTTTAGGTAAGATCAAGTTTGTTAGTTTGTTTGAACGCGCTAATCTCTGGAACTACCAGTAATATTTTAAAAAATCTTTGGGCTTTTGGTAGCCCAATTCTTGAGGAACCCTACGATCCTTAGGAACCGAACAAAAAGCAAGAAAATTCTGGCGGACGAAGTCGCGGGCAGAAGCTAGTACTTAAATAATAAAAAAAAACAGTGGCATTCCGGAAGTGAAAACATTACACAAACAGAATACTTTGCCATCACTCACTGACATATCGGTTATACAGTAAAACCGAGTACATTCCGAGGACAGCCGAACACATCCGAAGCGGGTATTTTTTGAATCGTCATAAAACACACACACTCGTCACTGTACACTTAGCAATGCTTATATTTATGGCGCTAGCAGTTCACTTCTTTTTGTATTTTTGTTTCTGCTGCATGTATTGTATAGCTATTAAATTGTAAATCCGTAAATGACTAAGACTAATACATATATTTGAAGATAAAATTTCAAAGGGATTTTGTGATTAATAAACAAATAAACAAAACACGCGCGGTGTCGCTTACGGTAACATTGGCGCGAGTTCAATGGTTTTTCCCATCTCAAAAAATGCCCAACGTATAAGTATACCTAAAGAAGTTTTCAATTCAATAAACGTATTGTATACCACAGTAGACAAGTATCGATACGCCAAAATAATTATTTAAATGTCAATTTTCCACTCGCCCCTTCGTAAGGGGCGAATCACTACACGAAAATAATAAAAAAGGGGTGAATGGAACATTTTAATCGTAAGGGGCAAGACCCAAGGGGCGAGCGGAGCCCAAACCAGCTATAGGTTAGTTATACCACAAAATACAGATAGTACAGAAGTCAATCTACATACAAAGTGCGTTCGAGCAACGCACACATAGACACCGCTCACGGACACGTTATCTTGGACGGGTTGGGAGCAGTGCGAGCGCGTGTGCCATCCGCTTGAGACACGCGTCTGTGAAGTGCAAAAATGGAGCAACAAAAAAAATGTCTATCTAAGCTCGATTTATATAAGGTGTAAAAAAATTAACCTTACAAACTTTAAGAGGTGCTTTAGACCATTGGACTGAACAACTTTCACTATGAGACCAACTCTGAAATCACGAAAAAAAATCCACTGTTTAATACAAAAGTTCATTACCTACTTGATCAAAATGTATGATTAAATGAAACAGCGGATTTTTTTTTCGTGATTTCAGAGTTGGTCCCATAGTGAAAGTTGTTCAGTCCAATGGTCTAAAGCACCTCTTAAAGTTTGTAAGGTTAATTTTTTTACACCTTATATAATAGTTTCCTATTTTGAATCAGTCTAAACCAATGATATTCTAATAAACAGATATGTTATACACTTACAAAACAACAGAAAAAAGTGTTCCGCGCCGAGAGGCAGCACACATACACACTTTTCATTCATTTTACATTTCACTACAAGTAAAAAGGATAGAAAAAGGATAGCTTGATAAAACCAATAAGAAAAAAAGTGACAGCTAGATGTTGTCAATTGCGCGTGAATGTAAACAAACATTATTCGGGCTACCAATCACCGCACGTTGGCATCATAGACTAACAAATGAACTGGGCAGAAAGTACAAACCGCGTGTACAGAATTTGTAGTCGGGATTTGTGCCTATGCAACGAATAAACACTATTAAAAGGTAGGTAGGTGAAAAATAAAACACGTTTTAAGAAAGAAATACAATTGTAAAAATAATCATACACCTTCGAAAAGATTTAATTTTAATCTCAATGGTAGGTTTATTTTAACACTATCTGTGACATACTATGGTAAGATTGGTAACGATAAGCTATTAATATTTTCTTTTCCTACATATTATGACATGTTTAATTTATAATTAAATATATCAAACAAAATTATAAAGAAAAGTTATTAAAAGGGAAACTAGAACTCTGCTGTAAAGATGACTTTACTGCCTAATATTCGCATCTGTACTTTTATTCTATGTCCGGAGTGCTCGCATCCTTGTCGTTCTTACGACAAAAAATGTATTTTCCATCTCTTTCTTTTTCCTAACCTCCAAATATCAGAATACCTATTAGGAAAATAATTGAAATATATTAATAAATCGAAGTATAATGTATACTTTCGTGTGGTATGAGATTCCTTGTGTTTTATTAACTTTGGTATCATAATTGGTACACTTTCTAAATACACAAAATGGCATTTTGGATGGTAATTACGTAGCTGCGTGCACCGTCTCACTCATAGACGTGCGTGACACAGACTAAAGGCAATACGTCCCAATTAGGACGTTTTCTAGTCTTCACAATTTGCGCGCTCATAACATATCTGTTTACTAGAATATCATTGGTCTAAACGAAGTAACTTTTTTGTAAGGTAAATTCACGCCACCAACTATTACGTAAGTTGAAAACATAATTTTTTGTTTGTATAGATATTGGCACCGATTCTGTTTTTTCACAAACTAAACTAAATTTAAGTTATGCATCTTTTTCTTTCTATTTCATTAAGAAAAGGACAGAAGATAAATATTAGTTTAGTCCTGTCAAATTAGTCAGCGCCTGACGTAAATTGATAGTTTTAATTGGTAGTTTTAATAGCCAATTTTTTAATCTTGTCTAAGTTGTCTATGGAGTATTTTAATTTGACAGGACTAAACTAATATTTATCTCCTGTCCTTTTCTTAATGAAATAGAAAGAAAAAGATGCATGAACTTAAATTTAGTTTAGTTTGTGCACAACAGAATTGGCGCCATTGTATTGTTTTTAGTGTCATTTGATAGGTTTAGGTCTAAAACGGATAGGGCAAAATAAATTGTGTGGATTTTCGGTAGTGAAAATTGACAAATGTGAAATTTTATGTTTTTGTTCTATAAACTTTTTGTACGAGTATTGTAATAGGTACTATGTTTATTGTTTTGTTTTGATATTGTAGAATAAGCTCAACAGTAAATCAAACAACTAGATACGAGTGCCACTACCACGATAGTTTTTGTGCATAAGCCAAAGTTGACAACCATAGTGCGACCGCCGAGCGTAGGTATGAAAAGTGAAGTACATACATGTGATTGCCTTCTGTACTGTCTGTATTTTGTGGTTATACTAAGTTTTGAACTCAGGCTTTCTCACGCATGACTCATTCGATGATAACAATGTTAGACCTACTTTGCGGACGGAAGGTTATGTTGCAACTGCGCTCGTTCGTGACAAAACTGTCGTTTAAGCATTTTATTGTCTCTGCAACGAGTTGGGGGAATTTGAACCTTATTTATTTAAGTACAAGTACGGGATGATTTTGCAACGTGAGAGTTCTTTCTTTGTGTTATTGTTATTCGAGTGACATCTGTAGTGATGGTTGAACATGCTTTTAAAGGTATCAATACACGTCAGTAGTAAAGGCGCTGTTATAGTCAATTTGTATCATGGTAGTTCTAGAGATTAGCGCATTCAAACAAACAAAAAAAAAACGGTCAAGAGCGAGTTGGACTACCGCACCGAGGGTTCCGTACCATCATAGTAATAATATGTTTTTAAATTTTCATCGGCGAGGCCTATATTCGTCAGAGAATTTTAAATTTTTACCCTGCGCACTGCGGTGTAGAATATTGCAGTTTTAAGTCAACGCCATCTCTGACCGATAGTGGAACTAATTAAACTTTCCCCGGGATGCAATCTATCTCTCTGCCAAATTTTATCCAAAACCGTTCAGTGGTTTAGGCGTGAAAAAGTACCTAACACAGACAGACAGAGTTACTTTCTTAGTATGGAATTATGGATGTTACTGATTGGTAACTTCACAAAAGACACATGGTCCTCAGATGATCTGACCAAGATTATGTCCCGAATTTAAAAGAGACGGTGACCTCTCAGTTTGTTACGGCCTTTCTTCACAGAGTAGTCAGATAGGAAATACCGAAAGTTTTAAAACTTAAATTTTTTTTGACGAATCAATTTACAGAAATTAATATCATTTATCATCACTCATCAGCATGCGTTATTAGGGGGGGGCTTGTGGCTAAATAACAACAGCCGCACAAGTCGATCGATCAGGTTAAGCTACGCTTACCGCGGTTGGTCTGTGGAAGGCAGTCATCAAATCTTTACATACTGTGGGGTCCTCCGTGCCTCGGAAAGCACGTTAAGCCGTTGCTCCCGGATGCCATTCGTGGATCTTTGACAGTCGTTACGGGTAGTCAGAAGCCCGAAAGTCTGACAACCAGTCTTACCAAGGGGTATCGTATTATCCAGTAACTGGGTTGTGGAGGTCAGATAGGCAGTCGCTCCATGAAAAATATTGGTATTTAGCTGCATCCGGTTAGACTGGAAGCTGACCCCAACATAGTTGGGAAAAGGCTAGGCAGATGATCAGCATAAGTTATTAGTGAAGCAGTGCTGATCCAGTAGTGGTATTGACCTCGACTTACGAGTTGCAGCTCCTGGGTTTGAACCTAGGCAGGCGCTTAACTTTGTGTAAATAATTTCATCACCACTGCTCTCAAAACATCGTGGGGAATGTTCTAGAACCAAAATTTCGAAGACATGTGACATCTACCAACCCGCACTGGGCCCGCGTGGTGGATTACAGCCCACTCCCTCTCACAGAGAGGAGGCCTGTGTCCAAACAGTGGGAACACTATAGGCTGATTAAATCCATAGTAACTGGACATATGCGCATGCGCATGCACATATACAAAGGTGCCATATAAGTGTGTTTGTCGTTTCGATTCATTTTTCTGCGAATCGGAATCATGCTCGCGATCTTGAATGCATAAATATTGTGTGACGGGACTGTGTCCATTGTTTCGGACGGCCGTTGACCTACTTGAGACAGTGGTGTCGGCTGTTAATTTGAGAGAGAGGTCGCCGCTTGTTTGATAACAGAATTCTTAACTATGTACAGACGCCAGCACATCAACCTAAATCTCAAAAATCTGTCAAAAATTCCCAATCAACTTTGTACCTTGTAATTTAGCAATAAAGTTGAAAATCTAAGACAGATTCAGACAGCACGTGCCTGTGCACTCGTTGAGAAACCCAACCACTGCTGGAGTTCAGGGTTTCGATCCGCCGGTTGATCAGTTTTTTTGGGCGTTTTCCATTTGCCTCTTAAGGATGATTTCCACCAAACGGCTCACATCGCATCGGATCGTCCCACAGCTGGGCAAGGGCCTCCCCAATATTCTTCCACCTTTCCTTATGCTGTGCCTTCTCCGTCCAATCGGTTAAGAACGATTTCAAATCACGCCAGCACGCCAGCGTTTCTTAGGCCTGCCTCGGTGACGCACCCACTGTGTGACGACCCATTTTGGCCCATCTGTCTGGATGCATCCTATAAAGGATGATTTGCACCAAACGGCTCGCATCGCATCGGATCGGAAAGGATACGAATGGATGCGGCGACAGCCGATCGCGTTCGGCAGCATGTTGACGCATACAATCGGCTCCGTACGTCGCTTGCGAATCGTATCCGTTTCTGCGCCTAGTCAAATAGTTAATAATTCCTACCGTGTTGACGTGTTCTTATTTTTGAAAATGGTTGAAGTTGACATAGTATTGTTGGCATTAGAAGAAGAAAAAGAAAATAATCATAAAACACAGAAGAGGAAAAGAAAAATTTTGACGATAGCCGAAAGGATTCGATCGGATACAACGACAGACGACCGGAGCCGAGCGCGCGTCGCAGCATACTGTCGGTTACGATCGCGTGTCGCGGAAGACGCCCGCGGTCAAGCTGCTCTGCGCGGATCGGTAATATAGACTTTAAATACTGTGTACACGATT
Source organism: Mesoligia furuncula (assembly GCA_916614155.1). Classification (NCBI taxonomy): domain Eukaryota; kingdom Metazoa; phylum Arthropoda; class Insecta; order Lepidoptera; family Noctuidae; genus Mesoligia; species Mesoligia furuncula. Next base: position 13,626,865 of record OU744819.1, read on the forward strand.
TAATATCGTTTAAAGATTGTAAAATCCGTTCCGATCCGGTCTGATGCGAGCTGTGAGTTGGAAAGCATCCTTTAGTAGCATAGTAGCCTCGATTGAAACCCGGTTATTAGCAACAAGCTAGCTTCCTAAATTATCATAGAAAGAAAGAAAAAGTATTTATTGCGACTCGTACAGGAAGATCACAAACTAAACTAAACACATTAAAACAAAAAATAAAAACCAAGTTACTTATATAAAAAAAAAAATGAAAATGAAACGTGAAGTCCTATACGAGGTCAAAAGGCTCCTATCTCAGCATGATGCTGCGACATTAAAAAAAAAAAATGTCTCAGCGCTGGTATTCTGATAAGGCCCGCTGTGATGTCACGGGCAATTACAGAAACATAAATAAATAACTACTTAAGTAAAATATTAGCAAATAATAAAATAAATTAATTTTATAATCTGCGCCAAACGTAACCTTATTACTTGTCTATGCCTTGAACGCTAGAGGCACTCTGGTGTGTCTGTGGCATAACTATGACAAGTAAATGGACGCAGGCGCCGACCATAGAGCAAGATTATGTAAATACAAAGTGAAGTAAATTTTAATACATTTACATCATCATTATACTGCCCGTAAATATCCGTATCCCAATTTATTTGGGTTCCGTGCAACATTTGTCTTTGTGTCGTGGCTAAATAATAACAGCCGCACAGGTCGATCGATCAGGTTAAGCTACGCTTGCCCTGGCCTTTTCCCAACTATTTTGTTGGGAAAAGGCTAGGCAGATGATCACTTCTCTTTTAGTCGTCGTCTCGGTAGTCACCTCCTCCCATCTTTCACTCATTCTTAAAACCCATCCACTTCAAGACTTTCCTCGTCTTTCCTTTTTCCCCTCGCCCCCTAAAACATGCCATTTAAAAATAACTGGTGAAATGTGGGTCTCTACTATACACCGCACAGCTATACCCCTCGTCCATGTTGTAACAAAGGAATATGAAGCACGCACGGCACGGTATCTCTACGGTACGGCGTATAAACCGCGACGTAGAAAAAACGTGTCCATCAGCAAGCTTCCATAGTGATCCATACAATACTGACGAACCGTGTCTATACACGGCGAACAAACTAGACATGGGTGAAATAGCTCACTGAAAAGATAAAGAGCGATTAGCTCTTTCACTCATCATCATCATCATTTCAGCCGAAAGACGTCCACTGCTGGACATAGGCCTCCCCCAAAAGCAGGCAGGCGGCTTGGCGATCGCAGTATGGTATAGTGGTGGAATGCGTAGAGAACGCTGCTGCCCATTCTCCGGTACGCCCCTTAGTCGCCTTTTACGACACCCACGGGAAGTATGAGGTGGTGCTATTCTTTAAGTCCGGCACCACACAGACTGCTCTTTCACTCAAAAGAGCTATATCACTCTTCTAGCTCACTAGCTCTTCTATAGCTCAGTGACTCAGACGCCGACTGTTAGCTCATTTGACTCACGCCGCACGCGCGTCGAAGGAGACGGCTCGGCGCGCTCAATAGTCAATATTGTATCATAAGATAATTGATTTTTGTAAAATTGTAATTTTGTTAATTTCATAATGTGCCAAAGTATTTTCTACTTTAAGTCAATGACCATAAACATAGATTTACAGTGGTTTATGTCTCATGGTAAGTTTACAATGACGTAGTCTACGATCCGAAGTATTCCGAAGCGAGCGGAATAAACCGTTCGGCTGGTGACTTCTGTCAGTCATCGGTGTCTCGCTGAAGTACTTAGCTAGTGAGTCTGCACTCAGACTCAGAGCTAAGTGAGCTATTTAGTGAGCCAGTGAGTGAGCGAGAGCGCTCACGAGCTACCCACCACGTCTAGAACAAACCATAGTTCGAAAGAAAAACGTGTGTGTACAATGGTGTCATGTTGGAATCCACACGTGATTCCCGTACCGTGTGACAGTGGACACGTGCACCTAACGGAATGTCCGTGGCTTCCAGCGTCTGCTATGTGGTACAAGTAACTGCTACCACTACGTGAGGTAAGCAGACACGTAAGTATCACGCGCACATACTATACTACAAGAACGGGGCAGGAGAAAGGTCCTATCGGCTTCAAAATCCAGATTGGCCTTCCGATATCCAACCTTTTTGGTGATTGAAATATTTTTAGAATGAGAGCAGTGGTAATGGCTCCGATTTACCAGTTGGAAGTTGGTGGGTCGGACCCAGACAGGCGCTTTACTTTGTGTAAATTAGTTCATCACCACTGGCCCTCAAGTCTGCTATTACAATAGTGCCAGAATGGTCTATCATTGACTTCATAATTGTTGATTTTGGCAAGTTTGATAATCTACTAATACAATGGCGTCATTATGGCTTTCCAATGGTCAACCACTGACACTCCATTGAAATAAATGGCATAGAATGGTAATCTCGTATGTACATAACGACAAAAGAAGGACTGACTTAGGCGGTAATCTGCTAAAATTTTGACAGTTCCTTTGATCAGTGACCTACCATTAGAACGTCATCGTGCAATCATTGCTTTTCATTCGTTACGAGTATCGTACATTGTTCTGTGCCATTGACCGACCAATGATCGACCATTATGAATTTATTACGAACTTTTAGCAAAATGACGATGGGACCGTGTTGGAATAACGAATTTATAAAAATAGCAGACTTGGGCCCCTCTCTAAACGGTGGAGGAAAACATCGTGAGGAAACCGGCATGTCCTAGAATCAAAAATTCGAAGACATGTGACATCTACCAACCAGCACTGGGCCGGCGTGGTGGATTTTAGTCCAGTCCCTCTCAAAGAGAGGAGGGTAGTGTCCCAGCAGTGGGAATAATATTATAGGTTGATAATAAATGCTTATGGAAGCCCAAGAGAGAGAGAGGGGCCCGTGGCTAAATAATACCAGACTCACAGGTCGATCGATCAGGTTAAGCTACGCTTGCCGCGGCTGGTCTGTGGATGGGTGACCATCTTTACGTACCGTGACCCCTCCGTGCCTCGGAAAGCACGTTAAGCCGTCGGTCCCGGCTGTCATTCGTGGATCTTTGACAGTCGTTACGCGTAGTCAGAAGCCCGAAAGTCTGACAACCAGTCTTACCATGGGGTATCGTATTACCCAGTAACTGGGATGTGGAGGTCAGTAAGGCAGTCGCTCCATGTAAAATACTGGTATTCCAGCTGCATTCGGTTAGACTGGAAGCCGACCCCAACATAGTTGGGAAAAGGCAGGCAGATGATGATGAAGGCATATGGAAGCACCCTGGGTTGCTAGCCGTGGCAGCAACACTTTTCTACACATTGAAAGTCATCATCATGACGTTGAGGATGACTGTTGTTGATGATGACATCATCTGATGTGTTGTTGTCACTGATCATCATCATCATCGCCTCATCAAATTAGTCTGGCCTTCAAAAAATTTCACATCTTGTCTAGAATTCTCCTTAGAGAATCATTGTCTGCCTATCCTTTCCCCAACTATGTTCGGGTCGGCTTCCAGTCTAACTGGATATAGCTGAATACCAGTATTTTACATGGACATGGAGCGACTGCCTACCTGTCCTCCACAATCCAGTTACTGGGTACACTGAAGACTGGTTGTTGAATTTCGGGCTTCGGACTATCCGTAACGACTGTCCAAGATCTACCAATGACAGCCGGGAGCAATTCCTAGGCACAGAAAGGTTTCTATAATGGGTGGTAACCCATCCACGAAACGAACTAGGCAAGTGTAGCTTAACTTTTCGATCGACTCGTGCGGCTATTATTATCTAGCCACGAACCCCTCTTTTTTATAACACAGAAAAATACACACATACACAAATACATTAACCGGAAATGACGAATGCACAGACCATAAACAAATGTATAGAGGTGCTTATGGACCGAAGATCAATGACTTCCGGTTCCTGTAGTTAAGGAGTAAGGAAGATATTACGCTTAGGGATGAGTTCGATTCTCTTTTGTTATGCTAAAGAAGTAATAGGTATGGGGGTGCAACATCTAAGATAAATAGCTATCTTAATGGTTGTATGATTTTGCAGTAGCGAATTCAGACGGGGTTTGCTGAAGCGGAATATGGGTGGAATCAATTCCCTGGTTGGGCATGGTTTTATTGTTTATTGAAGTGAAAACTTCTGTAGGGCATTTTTTAAGATGGGAAAAAACCATTTAATTCGCGATACTGTTACCGTAACCGACACCGCGCTACATTCGCATGTGTTACATACTCGGTTTTAATGTATATGCGATATGTCAGTGAGTGATGGCAAAGTATTCTGTTTGTGTTTTGTTTCCTTTTCAGCCGATAGACGTCCACTGCTGGACATAGGCCTCCCCCAATTTTTGGGGGGGGTTTGCCATAATCGCCACGCTTGGCATGCGGGTTGGCGATCGCAGTATGGTATGATGGTGGAATAAATAGAGAACGCTGCTGCCCATTCTCCGATAAGACCCTTAGTCGCCTTTTACGACACCCACGGGAAGTAAGGGGTGGTGCAATTCTTTAAGTCCGGCACCACACAGACATTAGGCTTTGCAGGTGTTTTACTGGTGTTTTGTTTATAAGACGATTAAAAATATACACGTAATTGTTCAATTTGTCACTTCAGTCTACACTCCCGGAGTGCCACTGTTTTTATTTTATTTTATTTTCAATCAAGAATTTCGCAGTAGCACGAAGTTTGTGTGCGAGCAGTGTGGCTCAATAGTATCGGTCCCGACTTACGAGTTGTAGTCGTGAGTTCGAACCCAGGCGAGCACTTTACTTTGCGTCAGTGCCGGTTTTAGCACTACCAGCGCCATGGGCGGGATTTCTACGGCGCCCCCTATCTACCATTAAAACCCATACGAAAAAAGAGGCAAGGGATTTAAGAGTCCTGTTACATTTTTTACGCAAATTCATGATTTTTAACGCTGTAATTTTCAGCAGTTGTAAGATATTTTAATTATTTGTTTAAGAATAACGATAGTACTATTCTCTTTCTTGTAAGTTGCAGTTACACATTTTCATTTTTCTTTTCGTGTAATTTACTATAAATATTTTACGAACACAGTTTGCAAGAAAAACCGTTGGCGATGGAACTTTGACGCTCAAATTCACATTGTTACATTCAATTCTTATAAATGCTAAAATTATAAAAAGATACTTTGAATGTTTTACTTGTTTATTGGAGTTCTAGAATTCCTTTAAATTCCTTGAGTTTTTATGGATAAAATCGTAAAGAAAGCCTAATTTAAGCAATAAATGTCTTGATTCAGCGTCCATTACACTCCAAATTAACGCAACTTTATCAAATAAACTAATATTATATAAAACTTCAATCTACAATGAATACGTTTCATTAAAGTTCATTTCAAATAAACTTGCGATAAAGTTTGTTCACCTCCTTCTACTAATGTATCCCAATATTTCCAAACCATACGAAAAAAATGTATGGGCAGTGTCGGTAACACGATCAAAACATTGACTTACTCCGTGTTTGGTATTATGAAACTCAACCGATGCAATGTTAGCGACAGTTTTGTATGACGAACGATATCTATCGTAAGTTATTTGGACTTTTTGGTACAGGGTGGTTGAATGACATTTATCGCAAGTTTATTTGAAATACACTTTAGTTTTCGTTTCTCAATAAATAAAGTTAAAATGCTATATATTCTGCGTCAATTCGGCGCGCCCCTCATTCCCGCGCAAGCGCTTGACGAGGTAGGACCTGTCGCCGAATTTTTGGCGCGCAATCGTCCGGAGATCGCTACTATTATCGACTCGTGTACGCCGATCGAAATAATTTGATTTGCGTTTACGATCCGTAATAGGACTCTTAATGAAATAAAAAAAAACTAATACAATTTTACTTTTCTAGACTTTCTATCGGCAAACTCTTATATTAAGGCATCAAAGTCTATTTATTTTTTTATTTTTTTTTATTTAAAATTCAGACAACAAGATCCATTTTGTTAGTAAAAAAATGCTTAAAACTATGTTAGTTCACACATAAACGCATACAATTTTTTAACAGTCATACCTGTCTGCTCACACTCAGGATGCTGTTGCTACTCACACGCACTCTGTGCAGCTGTGACGCCGCTTTCTTGCGTAAGATCGCCGCGAAACCATCTGCGCGTGCCTCCATGAACATGGCGGACGCGCTGCAAAACGGAGGAAGCCTCAGCAGCATCCTGAATACGTTATTGTATTTGACCCGCAGAGCATTGACAGCCCTTTGCGTATATACTGTGCACAGGCTGCTTGAGTAAAAAGTCTGACAAAAGGATTTAAATAACAAAATCTTTTGGCTGCTGTTGGTCTCATGCAGCCAGTGGTGGCTGAACAGGGCCTCAAGTCTGCTATTACAATAGTGTCAGAATGGTCTATCATTGATTTCATAATTGTTGATTTTGACAAGTTTGGTAATCTACTAATATAATGGCGTCATTATGACTTTCCAATGGTCAACCACTGACACTCCATTGAAAGAAATGGCATAGAATGGTAATCTCGTACATAATGAAAATTGAATTACTGACTTACGCGGTAATCTGCAAAAATTTTGACAGTTCCTTTGATCAGTGACCTACCATTAGAACGTCTTTGTGCAGTCATTGCTTTTAATTCGTTACGAGTATCGTATAATTTCTGTGCCATTGACCGACCAATGATCAACCATTATGAATTTAGCAGATTACGAACTTTTAGCAAAATGACAATGGGATGGTGGTGGAATCGTGTTGGAATGTCGAATTTATAAAAATAGCAGACTAGGGCCCCAGGTCAGTCGCTGGAAGCGTTGTAGTCTGGTAATGGTGGTCGAGAGTTGAGTCCTCGTCCACCAAACCAGAGGGCCGTAAGCCAACATTGGCCTGATTACCGCTTTGTATAACCACAGAGTAATCTTCGGAGAGAGCCCCCATGTTTTCCCTAACATTTTTTTACATTGGTAAAGTGTAGTAGTGTGGTGGTAAAGTGTCAACGTGCAGAAATCCTCGGAACAATGAGGTCGCTCCGCGAAGCCTGTAAAGCTCCCAGGAAGCTTCTGTGCTTTTGGGCGGAGCTAGGCTGGCTCTGTTAGCCAGAATCCCCACGCACAACGGACCGATTGAGAATCTAAGTGCGGAAAAGGGAGTCCCATCATCATCATCATCATCAAGTTATAGTTTGTATTCATCACCACTGCTCTCAAAAACGGCGAAGGAAAACATCGTGAGGAAAATGGCATGTCCTCGGACCAAAAATTCGTAGACATCTACCGAACCGACCCGTACTGTGCCCGCGTGGTGGATTACAGCCCATTCCCTCAGAAAAGAGATCAATATCCCAGTGGGAACATTATAAGCTAATTATGCATACGGAGTTTGTATTTCATCCAGGCTAATGGTTATATTAGCCTGGCTATATATACATGACACTTGAACATGATTAAGTAACAAGTGCGAGTCGGACTCGCACACGAAGGGTTCCGTACCACAAGGCAAAAACGCCGAAAAAAACAGTGCAAAGTTCGATGTAAGAAATTTGCAGGAAAGTGTGCCTCACTGCTGCGCCAAAAAGGCCCAGTTGAGCAAAAATGCCAATTGCCAGACACCGCTCATTGCGTGACTTGCGGTGCCCTTGTGTCGCGCGCGATTTTATCGCGTGTCGCGTCTGTTTGAAAGAACCTTAACAACGAAGAACATATAACAATGCCTTCAATTTAAACACGGATTCGGATTCCTTTCTAATACGGTAGCAGAAACAAATTACAGACGAGTACAAAGATATTGGCGCGTTGACGGATGCAAATTAGAACTCATTGACTTGTAAAACGGAGTCACACCGTAGCGTAACGTGGAAAAATAGTTTTGTTCTGAGACTGAAGAATATAAAATGCTTTCGATGACATCTGAGGAGCAATTCTCGTAATTTTAAGAACGTTTATATTCTGATCTGTCTCGAATCTGTCAAAAATATCAGTAATGTCCCTACATCATTACTAAGACTTCGCTGTCTGTCCGTCCGTCTGTCTGTCACCAGGCTGAATCTCAAGAACCGCGATAGCAAGGCAGTTCAAATTTTCACAAATTATGTATTTCTGTTGCCGCTATAACAACAAATACTAAAAACAAAATAAAATAAATATTTAAGAGGGGCTCCCATACAACAAACGTGTTTTTTTCGGCATTTTTGCCTTGTGGTACGGAACCCTTCGGGTGCGAGTCCGACTCGCAATTGGTCAGTTTTTTTGACATTGATTTTCGATGAGATGACATTGTGACTAGATTTGAACGTTTATAAAAGGGGGGTTGGCCTTCTGAGATCAGTCAGCGTACACGTCACAGAGCTGCAAAGAGAGCACATCAGTACACACAGCAAGCATCTGAACGCGGCGACCGAAAACATGCTGTAGAGATGATGAGATGTCCTCCAAGCCGAATTTCGGCCATGGCATCCAACCTCATCGGAGAGCAGCCTTCGGCGCGAGAGATATTATAGCGCACAAGTGTATGCGCAGATGACACAGATGCTCTCTCAAAACACTCTATGCACACCATGACTTTTAAAGGAGACTGCACCATAAAAAACATCAGACCTGCATTCCAAGAATGCGTAGATCGTTTTACCTCCACGTCTCCCTTCATCATCATCATCGTCGTTTCAGCCGAAAGACGTCCACTGCTGAACATAGACCTCCCCCAAGCACCGCCACTTCGACCGGTTCTGTGCTTCTCGCATCCAACGGGTTCCTGCGGCCTTCACAAGGTCGTCGGACCAGCTTGTGGGAGGCCTTCCAACGCTACGTCTCCCTTATCCGCATGTAGCGGGACAAATTCAGGCAGTTGGCTACTGGCCATATTGAGGGAAACTTCGATATAACACAGAGTGTCGAAGGAGTACAGCAGGGGTGACCAACCGGTCGACCGCGATCGACTGGTCGATCGCGACTATTAGTCCAGTCGATCGTGACAAGGAAAAAAATATAAATACGTAGAACAGACTGCGGAACGTACCTAATCACTAACTGCTGCACGTATCACCTTGTATCAGTTTTCAGTCGCCGTTCCGTCACATTATATCCTCTCATCCTTTAAGTAAGAAAGCTATAGAGCATCGGGTAGCGTGGCCACACATGAGACAAAAAACTAACTTAACTAACATGAGCTACATAAGTAGCTGCCTTGAAAAAACTGGCACGATAAGAGGCGGAAATAGTATAGCTTTATCCTTTTCTGTTACTTATAATAACTCAATGCTTTATCCCTTTCTTGTGGAAATGAAATGGAGCTACCCGCCGTCTATACTTTTCTTTGTCTAAGCCTCTCATCTATGCAGTACAGCTCTCTCTTTTTTTCGGAAGCGTGTGGGACGCGGGAGTGGGGCGCGGGCGGTTGTCAATCCGTCAGTCAGTTGACGACAGACTAGCGGAGTTACAAGTGGTTACGAGTTATATTTTCCCTCTTAATAAAGTAAAAAATACTATATAGTTGTGTACTGAACTATGCTGTTTCATTTAAGATTTCAAGAAGTATGTAATTGGTAGATCGCACAGGGTGTCGTCAGTAAACAGTAGATCTTGGGTCTAACCAATCTGGCCACCCCTGGTGTACAGGCATGAGCGGCTGCGCCCCGTGTCGTCGTGCTATATCCCGCATCATCCTTGGGCACGGGAGCCTTTGGGATAAACAAAGAATTCTTGAGTGTTCCTCGGCATTCCTATGTTATGACATGTCGTTCCGTTCGTGAGCCTTAAATTATATGTCGGAGAAGGTATAATGTGTCTCGTTATCATCAGGCATATTTTAAAGTAGTGTGGGCGTACTATGGGTAGTGCTGGTTATTGCGCAATAGAAAAACAGTTTGCAGTTCAAATCAGATCATAATTTCACGAACAGTTTAATTACACTAGCAAATCACACACTGTGGGTACACACTCAACGATACGGAACGCGCGACAGTTTCTGAGCACATGTTGTCCGTCCGATGTCCAATGGTCAACTCCGCCGCTCCACCTCGAAGCTCGCTCTCCTCGACCCCTCCACGGACTCAGGCTAGATTCTGTCCAGCGCCACCAGATGGCGCTGACGTTCCTAATAGTCAAATGAATGACGTATTTCCGACATACATATCGGTTACATTTCGATCTCGGTGTGACAGACGGCCTTCTTCAAATAATGAACCGCCTCATTTTTCGTATCGAGCGCCGACTCCCACTCGTCTATATTGTTCGCATCTTAGTATTTAAATAAGATTGTGTCCTCGGCGATAATTGTATATTTTAACACCACCTGTGCGCCGCGGGTTCATCCGCCTTGCTCGGCTTCTAAGGGTCGTAAGCTTTATAGAGGTATGAGGAACAGGGTTTAAAGTTCACTCATAATCTATGAAAAGGGAGGATCCTCCGACCAGATGGGTGTTGTGTCTGGCGGGCAACTGCCCGATGATTCATGTCGGGCCGTTGTATCTATGCTAGTTGCGCGGTAAACTCTGCTTGCGAGATGCAGGATTTTGTGTGACGTCAGAATGACGCGTTGTTCTCATATGGCGTTGTAGATACCGCTACAGCTTGATGTTGAAAATCCTAAAACTTTTCTCAAGATTTGGGCTATTAATTAATACTAAAAGAATTTTTCAAGTCCGACTGTTAGTTCCAGAGATTAGTGCTACAATATCGTGCGACACATCACTTTTCATCTAATATTGTCCTGCTATAGGAGTCAAAAATCAAAATATCACACACACAGCAGCGCCCCGTGGTTTCACCCGCATAAGTGTCGATCTCTTGGAAATATCGGGATAAAAACTATCCTATATCCTTCCCCGGGATTCAATCTATCTCTCTGCCAAATTTTATCGAACTCCGTTCAGTGGTTTATGTGTGAAAAGGTAACAGACAGACGGACAGAGTTACTTTCGAATTTACAATATTAGTATGGATAAACCTACATGGGCACTTATGAAACGTCAGAAGCTAGGTGCACGGTTCCAATTGGTCGATTCCTATGGAGAAGAGCCGGCAAGAAACTCCATGGTACCTAAGTAACTCCAGTGTATGGTTATCTCTCAAGTGTAAAAAGAAGAAAGAAAATACCTTTATTTGCGGTAAACATGACGCATAAAAAAAACCGTCAAGTGCGAGTCGGACTCGCGCACCGAGGGTGTTTTTTTTTTTTGCGGATGGTCATCATCAAATGACTCCTCCCGCTCTGGGTGGAGCGGAAGGGAGTGTCAGACTCTTGCTGACTAAAACCCACCCGTGTTCCTTCCTTAGCCCTTTATGTTCCGGGCCAGCGGTAACCCTTTCGGACAATCCCGCTGGCCCGGCAGGCTTCGGCCCTGAGGGGCCCCTCCCCGATGCTGACATCTCTTTGAGGCGCGCGTGGAACACGTACGCGCCGTCCGGCACGGGGCTGGTCCTGATCGGACGGTGAGCTACCCATTACTCTCCGCCCGCAGGCCCGCGCCTACGGTGGCCGGGAGTCGTCACGCGGCTCCCGACGCCGGGGGCGTCTCGCGCGGCGGCTGAGACGGGATGCTCTCTCCCTGAACCGTCCCGCCACCTCCTTCGCTAGCATGACTGCTTCGCAGAAGGAGGACTCTCGCCCCGGACCATAGCTTGCACCAGGGCCGGACGCGAGAGGTCGCCGCCGCTGCCGATCGCCTCTACGAGGACACGGCAGCTACTCCGAGCGCGCCCATGTCATTTAGTGCTGATCGATAATCTGCCCGCCAGGCAGCCGGGCGCGGCACGGGATAGTGCGGCGGAGCGCAGAGCAGTCGCCCGCATGCTCTTGCAGTAGCTTGAGGGCGCTCCGAGCACCGCGTGCGAATTTATTCTTATATTGACCGTATGTCAAGGTAGTTAAGGTTTATATTAAATTGTTGCCTTCAATTGCTCTCCGCCGCGCCTCCAGCGGTGTGCACTGGGCCTAACTTGTGCTACAAAACATTGCTTTTTGGCAAATTTCATGATTCTAGGTCAACGGGAAGTACCCTATAAATGATTCCCTTGAGTGTCGAAATATACGTTTTTCGCGGCATATACGGCCGTATCTTTTTATTACGTTAACTTAGAAGTTTGATTTTTTCACAGCTTCAAGGGACTGTAGACCTGAGTATATGGTTTTAATTTTAACTCGATACCTCCACGCGTTCCCGAGATAAAGGGTCTTGACAGACAGACAAGCGGTCAACAAAGTGATCCTATAAGGGTTCTGTTTTTTCGTTTTGAGGTACGGAACCCTAAAACAACAAGTTAGGAAAACATTAGCGGTCTTGGTAATATGATATTTCTCTTAGAATATTGAATGATTCATCTTCTTTCTTGTTTGCTAGTAAATACATAGGTATAGCCTCAGATCATTTTTATGTGAGTACTAGCTACGCCCCGCGGTTCCACCCGCATAAGTGTCGATCCCGTGGGAATTTCGGGATAAAAAGTAGCCTATATGTTAATCCAGGGTGTCAACTACATCCGTACAAAATTTTATAAAAATTGGTTCAGCCGTTTGAGCGTGAAAAACTAACAAACATATAAACACACACACACACAAACTTTTGCCTTTATAATATTAGTGTAATAGCTCATATCAATCAATCTGCCTAGCCTTTTCCCAACTATTTTCCCGGATGCAGCTGAATACCAGTATTTTACATAGAGCGACTGCCTATCTGACCTCCACAACCCAGTCACTGGGTAACGATACCCCTTGGTAAGACTGGTTGTCAGACTTTCGGGGTTCTGACGACCCGTAACGACTGTCAAAGTTCCACGAATGACATCCGGGATCATTAACGAGCTTTTTGAGTAACGGAGGAGTCTCGGTAGGTAAAGATGGTCACCCATCCACGGACCAACCCCGGCAATCGTAGCTTAACCTGATCAACCGACCCTTGCCGCTGTTATTAATTAGCCACTAGCCCCTTCCTTGAACATGTATTTATAATTTTATTTTATTTTGTTACAGGTATGTAACTCAATCATCATTGCAAGCTGAGACCAACGCCGGGACCAACGGCTTAACACGCTCTCCGAGGCACGCAGGGGTTTCGGTATGTAAAGATGGTCACCCATCCGCGGACCGACCGTGGCAAGTGTAGCTTAACCTGGTCGATTGACCCGCGCGGCTGTTATTACTTGGCCACGAGCCCCTTTATACGAATATTACCTAACAAATGCTTTTGAACCGTAGAGTTGAAAGGTTTTTAAAAATACATCCATGACACCTGGTATTGAAAGAAAGAAAGAAAGAAAAAGTATTTATTGCGACTCGTACAGGAAGATCGCAAACTAAACACAATAAAATAAAAATCCAAGTTTTATAAAAAAAAAAGTAACAAAAGGAAAATGAAACAGAAAGTCCTATACGAGGCCAAAAGGCTCCTATCTCAGCATGATGCTGCGACATTTAAAAAATAAATGTCGCAGCGCTGGTATTCTGATAGGGCCCGCTGTGATGTCACGGGCAGTTACAGAAACAGAAATAAATAATTATGTAAATTATTAGCAAATAATAAAAAAAAAAAATTAAATATTTTCATCATTACTTGTCTATGCCTTGAGTGTCAGAGGCACTCTGGTGTATTGCCTGCAGGCACAAAATACAGATAGTACAGAAGGCAATCACATGTATGTACTTCACTTTTCATACCTACGCACGGCGGCGGTCGCGCTATGGTTGTCAACTTTGGCTTATGCACAAAAAACTATCGTGGTAGTGACACTCGTACCTAGTTGTTTGATTTATTGTTGAGCTTATTCTTCAATATTAAAACAAAACAATAAACATAGTATTACAATACAAAAATTTACAGAACAACAACATATAAAATTTTATATTTGTCTATTTTCACTATCGAAAATCCCTAATAACTTCAAAACGGATTACCATATTTAAACAATTTATTATTAAAGCTAACAAATGACACTAAAAACAACACAATATCTACACAAACAAAAAGATCATGTTTTCAACCTACGTAATAGTTGGTGTTGGTGGCGTGAATTTACCTTACAAAAAAGTTACTTCGTTTAAACTGATTCAAAATAGGAAACTATTATATAAATCGAGCTTAGATACCCATTTTTTTGTTGCTCTTTTTTGCACTTCACAGACGCGTGTCTCAAGCGGATGACACTCGCGCTCGCACTACCCGTCCGAGATAACGTGTCCGTGAGCGGTGCTCGAGCGCACTTTGTATGTAGATTGACTTCTGTACTATCTGTATTTTGTGCTGCAGGGTTACGCAGAGGTTTATATTGTACCCACATTTCGCAAATTATGTTTAAGTCCCATTTAATATGGGACGAGTCTATTGCTAAGGAAAGGTAAAGGAAAGGTTAGGTTTTTGTCAAATATAAAATTCACTAAACCCATTACACTTTTCCCTTTTAAACTCGTTTAACAGTATTACACCCTAACATGAGGTCGACATCATAAGAAGATTACGGAACCCTTTAAAATTAAAATCTTTTATGAAAGAGAACCGTCATGCTTGCGAGTCCCTAATCCTGTATTTATTGTTAAAAAATTGTAAGCGTGGATTATCTTTTGGTATAATTAGGTTCCCTCCGTATGTCATTCTTATGTCGTTTGGGGGTCACGAAATCCGTAGTTTTGGCCGATGTCACTTACGGACGTCAGACTATAGTCCGACTTTTAATTCGTCATCATCATCATCATCATCTGCCTAGCCTTTTCCCAACTATGTTGGGGTCGGCTTCCAGTCTAACCGGATGCAGCTGAATACCAGTATTTTACGTGGAGCGACTGCCTATCTGACCTCCACAACCCAGTTATTGGGTAATACGATACCCCTTGGTAAGACTGGTTGTCAGACTTTCGGGCTTCTGACTACCCGTAACGACTGTCAAAGATCCACGAATGACAGCTGGGACCAATGGCTTAACGTGCTTTTCGAGGCACGGAGGGGTCTTGGTATGTAAAGATGGTCACCCATCTACAGACCAACCGCGGTAAGCGTAGCTTAACCTGATCGATCGACCTGTGCGGCTGTTATTATTTAGCCACGGGCCCCTCCCGCACTCACTTCACACTCTTAGACACTCACTTCACTCACTCACTCACTGTCACATATAGCGTGTTTTTTTTGCTTCACTGTCACTTTTAGTTCATCATCATCATCATCATTTCAGCCGAAAGACGTCCACTGCTGGACATAGGTCTCCCCCAAGCACCTCCACTTCGACCGGTTCTGTGCTTCTCGCATCCAACGGGTTCCTGCGGCCTTCAATAGGTCGTCGGACCACCTTGTGGGAGGCCTTCCAACGCTACGTCTTTCAGTGCGCGGTCGCCACTCCAGAACTTTTCGGCCCCATCGGCGCCATCTGTTCTGCGGGCAACGTGCCCTGCCCACTGCCACTTAAGTTTGGCAATTGTTCGGCCTATGTCGGTTACCTCGATTCTCCTGCGGATCTCCTCATTTCTAATTCGATCTCTCAGGGAAACTCCAAGCATAGCCCTCTCCGTTGTGATTTTTAGCTTTCTTATAAGGCCCATTGTGAGCGACCACGTTTTAGTGCCATAAGTCATCACTGACAATACGCACTGGTCAAAGACTTTCGTCTTGAGACACTGCTGTATGTGGGACGAGATGAACTTTTAATTAACTGCAGTAAAATTACACTTCTTAATGACTCATTTCGGACTGAGATATGCATTTCAAATAAGTTTCGTTTGTTACACTATTCTGTACTAGAATTAAGGGGAATGAAAAAATATTTTATCCGCCATCTTGGAGCGGCGGCCATATTGAATTTAGTGAGATGTTATTAACTTTATCGTTTTCTGCTCTTCAAGCCCTGACATTTGATACCCATATTAAGGGGGTTGAGAAAAAATATGTAATCCGCCATCTTGGAGCGGCGGCCATATTGAAATTATTACAATATTGAGTATTGCACATTGTATTGCTACCAGAACTAAAGGTATATGCGAAATTTCAGCTCAATCGGATACCAACAAATGGTCGAAAAATGGTTTGCAAATTTTGACGGACAACTTACATACATACGAACAGTGCAAGCTAAATAAAAGCTTGTAATAAAGACAAGATTTGGTTGATGGCCGCGAAAAAACAAAAAGACGCCGATTTCAGTAATTTAAGTAATAAGCTGTCATTTTACTGTAGCTAATTAAAAGTAATGAATGGTTTGACAGATGTCCCTACTCACGTAAAGGCGCGACACGAAGGCACCGCTCGTTGTACGACATGCGGTGCCTTTGTGTCGCGCGCGATTTTGTCGCGTGTCGCGCCTGTTTGAAGGAGCCTTTGGGTATAATTATGGCCCTCGTAAGTCGCTCCCGTTGGTAACAGCCGCGACTTACGAGTTAGTTGTAGGTCGTTGGTTCGAACCCAGACAGGCGCTTTACTTTGTGTAAATTATTTCATCACCACTGCTCTCAAAACGGTGAAGGGAAACATCGTGAGAAAACCGGCATGTCCTAGAACCAAAAATTCGAAGATATGTGACATCTGCCAATATGCACTGGGCCCGCATGGTGGATTACGGCCCACTCCCTCTCACCGAGAGGAGGCCTGTATCCCAGCAGCGGGAACATTATAGGCTGATTATGGTATGGCCCGTTCGAAAAATTTAATTTGTCACTTCTTTTGACGGATCACCTAATTTCGCACCGGCACGTATCTTCGTTGACGGACTTGGAGTAGAGCCCTGGTACGAGCTTCGAGAGGATATAATTGTTGATAATAAAATTCCCCGACGGATAGGAAGAGATGATAGGTCACCAGTTATGTTTAAGTTCCATGCAACAAGCCATATTGCCATCACACGGGCACAAAGACTTAAAAAAAATAAAACTTATGAAAAACAAATTAAAAAAAGTCTTGAAATATATATTTTTTTTTTGATTAAACTTATTTCAAATTGATGCTATGTAATTCCCGATGGAAAACTTAATAACACTGCCCGACCAGAGAATCGAACCATGCACAACAGTAGCTCTTGCGACCACTACACCAACGAACATAGGATCGTAAGAGGCACACAATACTTTTTAGGGTCCCGTACCCAAAGGGTAAAACGGGACCCTATCACTAAGACTCCGCTGTCCGTCTGTCACCAGGCTGTATCTCATGAACCGTGATAGCTAGACAGTTGAAATTTTCACAGATGATGTATTTCTGTTGCCGCTATAACAACAAATAATGAAAATAAAATAAAGTGAAAATTTAAAAGGATATAAAAGACACTTTTTTAGGGTTCCGTAGCCAAATGGCAAAAACGGAACCCTTATAGATTCGTCATGTCTGTCTGTCTGTCTGTCTGTCCGTCTGTCTGTCTGTCTGTCTGTCCGTCCGTATGTCACAGCCACTTTTCTCCGAAACTATAAGAACTATACTGTTGAAACTTGGTAAGTAGATGTATTCTGTGAACCGCATTAAGATTTTCACACAAAAATAGAAAAAAAACAATAAATTTTAGGGTTCCCCATACTTAGAACCGAAACTCAAATTTTTTTTTTTCATCAATCCCATACGTGTGGGGTATCTATGGGTAGGTCTTCAAAAATGATATTGAGGTTTCTAATATCATTTTTTTCTAAACTGAATAGTTTGCGCGCGAGACACTTCCAAAGTGATAAAATGTGTGTCCCCCCCCCTGTAACTTCTAAAATAAGAGAATGATAAATCTAAAAAAAATATATGATGTACATTACCATGTAAACTACCACCGAAAATTGGTTTGAACGAGATCTAGTAAGTAGTTTTTTTTTAATACGTCATAAATCGTAAACCACAATTTACCATTCATTCAATCAACTCAAAAAAAAAAAACATTTAATTTCATAAACATAAACCTTATGCATAAACCCGGATGTTACGGAACCCTCGGTGCGCGAGTTCGACTCGCTCTTGCCCGGTTTTTTTCGGTGTTGTATGCCTTGTGGTACGGAACCCTTCGTGTGCGGGTCCGACTCAAACTTGCCCGGTTTTTTTAAAGTACCACCCAATAAGATCCAAGCTACCGAAACCGCCATGCAAATGCATCCCATACAAAAAAATATCCCATTAAAACAAATCATTTCCAGCCCAGTACCAACTACGTACTTACAGCTAATTTTACACTTCCATACTCCTATTGCTGCTTACCCCGCCACCCCTTGCAGTGAGCCGTGAATATACAGGGGCTGGTCTCTTTACATGTTTGCAACGATGGGTTTGGAAATGTCAGTAGACCTAGGTATGTAAATGTTTTGTACATTTTTCGGAGGGTAGTATTAAGTAAAAGTGATCTGAAAGTGGGTATCTGTTCTTTATTCAAATCAATTGAAGTTTATCGTCCGTTTATGTCAATTATTTACAATAACTAGGAATATATTTGAAGTTTACAACTCAAAGCTGCAATAAAGAAAGACAAGTGCGTTTGTTGTATGGGAGCCCCCCTTAAATATTTATTTATTCTGTTTTTAGTATTTGTTGTTATAGCGGCAAGAGAAATACATAATTTGTGAAAATTTGAACTGTCTAGCTATCGCGGTTCTTGAGTTACCAGCCTGGTGACTGACAGACGGACGGACAGACAGCGAAGTCTTAGTAATAGGGTCCCGTTTTTACCCTTTGGGTACGGAACCCTAAAAAGTATAATTATTGTGACTCGTACAGGAAGATCCACAAACTGAACTAAACACAATTCATGATTATTATTATAAATGCGAAAGTGTGTCTGTCTGTCTGTTACCTCTTCACACTTAAACCGCTGAAACGATTTAGATGAAATTTGGTATAGAGATAGTTTGTGTCCCGGGAAAGGACATAGGATAGTTTTTATCCCGATATTCCCACGGGGTCGAAACTTACGCGGGTGAAACCGCGGGGCGCTGCTATATATAAATGCGAAAGTGTCTGTCTGTCTGTCTATCTGTTACGTCTTCACGCTTGAACCGCTGAACCGATTTAGATGAAATTTGGTATGGAGATAGTTCGGGTCCCGGGTAGGACATAGGATACTTTATATCCCGTAACCGCGGGACGCTTTTTGTCCCGATATTTAAACGGGATCGAAAATTACGCGGGTGAAACCCCGGGGCGATGCTGGTCATAAATAAAAATAACATTATATAAAAAAAAATGCCAATGGCTCTTTCTTCAAAAGGGATTTTCAGACATGGCTCTAAATGGATCCTCCCGCTCAGGGCGGAGCGGGAGTGTCAGACTCTTACTGACTAAAACCCACCCGTGTTCCTTCCTTAGCCCTTTATGTCCCGGGCCAGCGGTAACCCTTTCGGACAATCCCGCTGCAATGTTGAAACTCACATAAAATCCTAATAACGTTTGGACTTTAAACGAGACTATGACCTCTGAGTTTGTTTCGGCATTTCTTCTCAGGAATCAATTTGATAGGAAATGATGGTCCTGATGCTCTTATGACTGCAATATAAATACCAGCTTGCTGCACTTGACTCGGTGGAACGCAGAGCTAAAAGGCTTATAGGCGACGAGACGTTGGTAGCTACGCTTCACAGCCTAGCTCATCGGCGTAATATTGCTTGCCTGTCGGTCTTCTACAGACTGTACTTCGGAGAGTGTGCGCAGGAGCTCCACGACCTGATCCCACCATCGCCCTTTTACCAGACGTACTGCAGCGTACCATCCGCACTTGGTTGATATCCCCACGAGTCGTGCTCAGCGCTTCTCCTCCACTTTTATTATGCGCACAGCCAAAGTGTGGAACTCTCTGCCTCTGTGTTTCCCTCCCACATTTAACCCGTCTGCCTTCAAAGCAAGAGTGAACAGGCATCTTCTGGGCACGCTCCTTCCATCATAGACCTCATCTATCGCTTTCCATCAGGCGTGATCGGGTTCAAGAGCGGGCCCATTTATTAACACATTTATTAATAACTAGCTTCCGCCCGCGACTCCGTCCGCGCGGATGTCGGTCTTCGCGTGGATGGTTTATTTCTCCATTTTGAGTAACTCTGACAATGACATCTTATAAATATCTATTGGACCCAAATACGGCTAAGCCTATAATAATTAAGGAGATCCCTCTATTGAGCTACTGCTGTTGAGCTCACGTTCTGTAGTAAGTATTTTTTTCATAGTAATACCGACTTTGATAAGTAGCATGTAGCAGTAAATTACTGACAGTGACGAAAAGTTTGCAATAATAAAAAAGTGATCGTGACAATGCGACAGAAAGTTAATTGAAAGCTTCAGCATACACAACATTGTTAGTGAGCTCGTCCGGAATATGAACATGAAGATTTCTTGGACTGCTCACACGGGAAAGAGCTACGTAAAGTTGCCCGTGTGAAAAACAACTCGCGGTAAGATCTACGCCAGCAACTCCTAGGGTCTGACCTTGAGCCATATTTATTGTCATGGCGTAACACAAAGCTACAGGAAACTGTATTCTCTTAAATTGAAATGGAAAATTATCCACTGCGGGTAATGCAACGTGTGTTCGCGGTTCTACAGAACAACGTCTATGAATAAAACTGAAAAATAAGATTTTTTTTTCTACGTATTTTTCCAGGATAAAAAGTATCCCATTTTATGCCCAGGATAATAAGGTATAATTATACCAAGTTTCATCGAAAACGAACCGTTAGTTTTCACGTGATGCCTGCATATACAGACAGACAGACAGACAGACAGACAGACAAAAATTTTTTTAATCACATATTCGGGTTTGGTATCGATCCAGCAACACCCCCCGCTATTTATTTTTTCAATATTTTCAATGTACAGAATTGCCAATCCTTATCCTTCTACAGATTTATTATATGTATAGATAAAACACTGCGTCAGTGAACGGAATTCGCGAAGCCGAATGGACCAAAGATGTTTGAATTTTTTGGCATCGATGCGCTAAGTCGTTACCGCCCGGGTCCTGTACTAATGAACGTCTTCGTAAAGGTTGTTAAACTTAAGTTAATCCTTAAACTTAGCTTCAAAGTTACTTGTTCAACTTGCCACTATAAAGTTTTTCACAGCACCGTAATATAACTAACTGTCGGACGAAGTTTTAACTACTTTCTCTATGATAAAGGTCTAAACTTTCGACTTGGTAGATATCTTGGAATAGTTTTACAAAAGATTTGAATAAGAATTTTTTCTTGTGGTTAAATTAATTGGAGTTTAATGAGTTACTTTTATTTTATGGTGGCTAGCTGAGCCCCGCGGTTTCACCCGCATAAGTGTCGACCCCGTGGGAATATCGGGATAAAAAGTATCCTCTGGGTTATTCTGATGTAAACGCTTTAATACTGTTAAGTTTCATCAAAATCCGCTCAGTAGTTTTTGCGCGAAAGAGTAACAAACATCAGTTATGATCAGCTTCCAATCTTACGGGATGCATCTAAATACCAATATTTTCCATGGAGCAAGTCGTAAACATCACACTAATATTATAAAGGCGAATGTTTGTGTGTGTGTGTGTTTATATGTTTGTTACTTCTTCACGCTGAAAGGGCTGGACCAATTTTGATTAAATTTTGTATGGAGGTAGCTGACACTCTGGATTAACATATAGGCTACTTTTTATCCCGATGTTCCCACGGGATCGAAACTTATGCGGGTGAAACCGCGGGGCGGAGCCAGTATTTAACACGCTTTTATTAGGTCGACTTGCATGTAACTAACTATGTAATGGAATCTAAGGTAACTAATTTAACCATCTTCCAAGGGTCGTAGCGTAATGAAAATTGGCAGCTGTATGTACTTCTGATGACAATACAATAATATGGTACCGTCGAACTGATCTGATGATGGAGCCGGAAGATATGAACTGGAACTTCATGATGGAAAATCGTATCATAGCTGTTTTGCATTTCTTAGAAAAGTCTTGTAATGAACTTTGACCACGATTAGGTTTCAAGGTCTGATGATGATGCCGGAAGATAGGCACTGGCATTCCATGATAGAATATCGTATCATAGTCGTCTTTGCACTCGTGAGATAGGCCAAGTGTGTTTTTCCAGTGTTTTTTAAACTATTAATTTATTTTATAATCATCAGCAGCCTTTAGCCGTCCAGTGCTGGTTACAGGTCTTTCCTAACTCTCCTCCCCTTTTTCTCTCATCCAGCTGTTACCCGCCAAGCCAACAAGCTACCATGATAAAATAAAACACAGTGACCCCAAACTCTCCAACATACTACAGTCGCCGATGGGGCGATCTAATCTCTATACAAAAAGATAATACCATGACAAATCTCTTTATTGACACAGAGATTTAAAAAAAAAATTGTAACGAGATAAAAATACGGCCATGTGTGGTTTGGATTTATGCACTGTGAGTTCTGTGAGTTCCGTACTTTGGAAGGAAAAGTAATAAAATTAAAATAATACCTGGGGCCGAATATAACATTGTTTGTAATTACGTAGTTGATTAAAATTATCTTACCAAGGGGTATTGTATGACCCAGTTACTGGGTTGTGGAGGTCAGATAGGCAGTCGCTCCATGTGAAATACTGGTATTCAGCACCCGGTAAGTCTGCAAGCTGACCCGATGATAGTTGGGACAAGGCTAGGCAGACGATGATGATAACTTAGCTGATATAAAAAAAAATTAGAGTTGTAATTTACGAATAACGTAAGAAAATTTGAATTTCGCGGGCTACCTACCTAGCGCATCTCTCTTAATTTTTTTCGCTTTAATGTACAATAAAGGAAGGCAATCTATAAAAGGTATTTAAAACTGTTGATATTTTAACAAAAAATATCTGAGTATTATTACGGTTATATTGCTGATATAAGCAAGCGGCTTTGACGGAAAAACTAACGAATCTACACATTATTTTTTTACCAATTTCGATACGGAACCCTAAAAAATCCCTAAAAACCACATCTGTCCTTTATAAGTGGTTATTGTGACAATTTTCAACGAGATACTGCCGGGGGTCGACAATGGCCGGCTAGGGATGTGGTCGCGAATAAAACGTATCGATATTGTATCGATAAAAGAACTATAGTCCGATTTTTAATTAGCTGCACTAAAATGACACTTCTTAATAACTCATTTCGGACTGAGTTTAGAGATATGCATGTCAAATAAGTTTCGGTTGTTACACTTTTCTGTACTAGAAAAACAAGATTTGGTTGATGGCCGCGAAAAAACAAAAAGACGCCAATTTATGTCATTTAAGTAACACATAAGCTGCCATTTACTGCAGTTAATTAAAAGTCCGACTATAGGCGTTGATCTACCTCTGGTCGTGTCGGATTACTGTCACATTGGACTAAAGAGAATAAAGAAAAAGCAGGCAATCTCAACGGAGACTAGCCAACTACGTAAGAGATATTATAGTGCACAAGTGTGTGCGCAAACACAGGTGCACATCCCTCACTCTTCTCTCACTCTCATAGTCCGATGGGACGGCAATCCGACACGACCGGAGAGAGATCAGGCGCAGAAATATCACACCGCAAACTTCCAACGCCACGGGAGTATCACACCGCAAACTTCCAACTCCGAGCTGCTACTGAGAAAACCTCAAAATTTTTATACAAGGTCAAATTAAATTAATTGGCGAAACCTCATAGACGTCTATACGGCTGATGGGCTGATAATGCTCAGCTGTGAAGTTACGCAAGATACTTTTTTCATAGTATCGATAATACTCTGTTATCGATACTTTTTAGAATCTCTATCGTGATTATAATGGAGAGGCAATTGTTAGGGCTATGGCTTTGATATTTGAGATTATTCAAAGGGCGATTTAGTAGCTGTAAGATGAGTATTTTTATTAATTGCGACGTTATTGATAGCGGAATAGGAAACTTCACAAAGTAAACGAATGCCTACGTAATTTCCATTATCACTACATAGTATAAAACAAAGTCGCTTCCCGCTGTCTGTCTGTCCCTATGTATGCTTAGATCTTTAAAACTACGCAACGGATTTTGATGCGCTTTTTATAATAGATAGAGTGATTCAAGAGGAAGTTTTATATGTACAATACATGCATATTGTAGTAGAGAAAAGCCGAGAAATTAAAAAAAATGTAATGTGATGTCGTCGTAACAAACATATTTTTGTGCGCTTGCATTGCAAACGCTGGCTAAACCTTACGAGATATGTAGATCAAATTAATGTACTACGGAATTGTAATTATCATAAAAATATCGATAAAAAGTCCGCGATGGTATATGTTTATCTCCTAAGGATAACCCACAGTAACCATTTTTATCTTTTACATAATTACAAAAAAATTATGGGTTATTTACCAAGCTATGTTAAACAATACGGTATTATTCCTTATCCAATTAAATACGTTGTGCATTTCATGTAGATCAAAATTGCCCTTTACAGCATATCATTAAAATTAATATCTTCGAAGATATCAAAGATTTAAAAAGCGGGGGACACAGCGGCTGGCGGGGCGGTACGAAGTTAGCCGGAGTTTAGTTTACTGCAAAATATGAAGCAATTGATTAATTACAAAAAATCTATTGTTTGGACGAAGAAATTAAAACACTAGTATTTTAGTGCGTTGCTTGTAGAATAATCTGACAATAAATCAGAATGATTGTATGTATTATTATGGTTTTTATTGTAAAAAGAAATTTTTTAGAGGTATCTTCATGATTTTTTTTCTATCATATCAAATTTGTTGTATGATGTTTTTAACACACTAATATGATATTTTTTTTTATTATAATATTATGATATTTTTCAGGATATATGCTAGGTAGATAGTGTGTTAAAAACATCATACAACAAATTTGATATGATAGAAAAAAATCATGAAGATACCTCTAAAAGCTTTCTTTTACAGTAAACAAAATCAGAAAAATACATTATATTTTTCTGATTTTGTTTACTGGTAGTCGATCATATACTTTTATTGTTTCTAAAACTTGTATTTTTTGTGTTTAGGTCCTGTAAGCCCCTTGAACGACACGATAATCTGTCGTCACGACATAATGGGAACGGGGCCTAAATCGGGTAAAGCGTTATTAGATTTTCCCCAATAACACTTGGCCCAAATTAAGGATCGAACCCAGACTCTGCCAAGCTCACTAGTCGCACTGTCGAATAATCCAGCTGGTCTGTTCCAGTAGCGAATCCCGCCACCCTATAGCTTAAAATAATAACTCAAATAAAACAACACCCTGTATACAGTTCACAGCTTAAAACTAGGGTGACCACATCACACAACAAAAGAGACAAAGAGTCTCAAATAAAAGGATTCGCCCCAGTCTATTTGAATACCTAGTAGGGTGACCATGCTTTGTTGCGACCAGTAATTGGACACGGACGCGCTAATCCGTGGACAAATACGCATTATTTGTGTGTGGGATTCTGTAGGGATTATCACTGGAGTGGCCACACGTGTACGTGGGTTGTGTGGTCGGATAGTGGTCGCGTGATTTATTATAAGGACTTTTTGTCGTGGTCTCTTTGTCTTTGTGCGTTTTTTATTGAAAAGTATGCAAGTATTTTGTTTAATAACTGGGGGTCTCATTGTAACGATTTTCATTTGTTTTAGCATTTTGGTGTAATGCAATTCTTTTCACGTTTATGTCCAACAGTGGACGTCTTTTGACCAATATGATGATGGTAATTCATCATCATCTACCTAGCCTTTTCCCAACTATGTTAGAGTCGGCTCTCAATCTAACCGGATGCAGCTGAATACCAGTATTTTAGATGGAGCGACTGCCTATCTGACCTCCACAACCCAGTTAATGGATAATACGATACCCCTTGGCAAGACTGGTTGTCAAACTTTCGTGGTTCTGACTACCCGTAACGACTGTCAAAGATCCATGAATGACAGCCGGGACCAACGGCTTAACGTGCTTTCCGAGGCACGATGATGGTACCTACTTAATTAGTAACATGAATGAAATTCTTTATAATTGTTATTTTTACTGTCCAGGCTTATTGTATTTTATTTTATCATTGTGACTTGCCTTGGTTACAAACATTTGTTCGCCCTCTGGCATAACATGGCGCGCTCTTAATTATCTTTGTATACCATTACTATTGGACCTATGATAAACAAATGAATAAATGTCTTATAAAGATTGTAAATAGTTTAATGGTGAATTTAGTCATGCTGTCATGCACGACAATACATCATCATCTGCCTGGCCTTTTCCCAACTATGTTGGGGTCGGCTTCCAGTCTAACCAGATGCAGCTGAATACCAGTATTTTACATGGAGCGACTGCCTATCTGACCTCCACAACCCAGTTATACTGATGATGATGATGGTGATACGATACTCCTTGGTAAGGCTGCGTTTCCACCAGAGATGTGCGAGGATGCGTAGCGAGGGATGTGTGTGAAACAAACCAATAACATCGCTTCATTTTCACAGCTTGAACTAAGATAGCGTTGTTATTGGTTACTTTTACACACATTCCTCGCTACGCATCCTCGCTCATTTCTGGTGGAAACGCAGCCTAGACTGGTTGTCAGACTTTCGGGCTTCTGACTACCCGTAACGACTGTCAAAGATCCACGAATGACAACCGGGACCAACGGCTTAACGTGCTTTCCGAGGCACGGAATGTAAAGACCATCTACAGACCTACTGCGGCAAGCGTAGCTTAACCTGATCGATCAACCTGTGTGGCTGTTATTATTTAGCCACGGGCCCCCGGGTGTCGGGCACGACGATACGAAATTCCGAAAATTCGAAGACATGTGACATCTGCCAACCCGCACTGGGCCCGCGTGGTGGATTAAAGCCCACTGCCTCTCGAAGAGGAGGCCTGTGTCCCAGCAGTGGGAACATTATAGGCTGATTATAGATCATGGATACATAGAAAATTCATTTCTCAAAACCAGTTTTCAATTAGTCTCTTAAATGGTTCTCTATGCGACCTATTAGGTATAGTGAATAGTCCCGGGAAATCCCGGAACCGAAAGTACCGGGAAATCCCGGAAATTTGCGTCGTTTTCGGCACCGGGATTTTTAAAACCAAATCCCGGTTCTTTCGGTACTTTCGGGAAAAGATACTTCGCGTTTCGAATATTTCTAATTTAATAGCACACATACAATAGTCATGTCAAATGCCCATGTAACATCCACTCTCATAAAGATCGAAGACACTACACTCGAAGTCGTGGACGAGTATGTTTACCTAGGACAAACTGTCCAGTTAGGTAGGTCTAACTTCGAAAAAGAGGTCAATCGTCGAATCCGACTCGGCTGGGCAGCGTTCGGGAAGCTACGCAAAATCTTCTCGCCCCACATACCTCAGTGTCTCAAGACGAAAGTCTTTGACCAGTGCGTGTTGCCAGTGATGACTTATGGCACTGTAACGTGGTCACTCACAATGGGCCTTATAAGAAAGCTGAAAGTCACCCAAAGGGCAATAGAGAGAGCTATGGAGTTTCCCTGCGTGATCGAATCAGGAATGAGGAGATCCGCAGGAGGACCAAGGTAACCGACATAGCCCGAAGAATTGCCAAACTTAAGTGGCAGTGGGCAGGGCACATTGCTCGCAGAGCAGATGGTCGATGGGGCCGAAATGTTTTGGAGTGGCGACCGCGTACCGGTAGACGTAGCTTTGGAAGGCCTCCCACAAGGTGGTCCGACGACCTTGTGAAGGCCGCGGGAACCCGATGGATGCGAGAAGCACAGAACCGGTCGAAGTGGAGGTGCTTGGGGGAGGCCTATGTCCAGCAGTGGACGTTTTTCGGCTGAAAGGATGATGATGAATTATGTTAATAAATAACATTTTAAAAAATTTCGGTTAAGATTATTTAATCAATAATATTGAGACTGATTAATGCTACGCTAAAACTCCACTGTTCCTTTTCTATTTTTTTTTTATAGATATTACGCAAGTTTTAAATTATAATTTGGTTATGCAGAGTTGCAATAGGAGTCATGTTGATTTAAATCATTTGTTTGGAGAAGCTGTTTGTTTCTGATAAATATTATCTAGGATTAGGTACAAAAATGTTTTAATGTTAATAAAGATGTTGCTGGTAGAATATGCGTAGTTACCAATAAAACAAGAAATAAAACGTTTTATTTGATTTGATTTAAATGTTTTTATTTTGCCCTGTCATTTCGTCTTTTTTTTACTTTCTCCGTTTCAACTCTTCATCTTTTAAAGGCTTACCTAAAGTATCGAAAGTACCGGGAATCCCGGTTCTTTAGCCAGAAGGTCCCGAAAATCCCGGTTCTTTAAAACAGAACCGGTTCTGCATTCCCTAATTAGGTACAGGATAGCTGTAGTTTTAAAAGCCGTGAAAGATTTGCAGCAGCGCCCCGCGGTTTCACCCGCATAAGTGTCGATCCCGTGGGAATATCGGGATAGCCTATATGTTAATCCAGGGTGTCAGCTACCTCCATACAAAATTTTATGAAAATTGGTCCAGCCGTTTGAGCGTGAAGAGTATAAACGTATAGAAGTATAAACACACACATACTCACTCACAAACTTTCGCCTTTATAATATTAGTGTGCTTACCTACTAGTAACGCCTCGCGTAAGTGTCGATCCCGTGGAAATATCGGGTTAAAAACTATCCTATGTCCTTCCCCGGGATGCAATCTATCTCTCTGCCAAATTTTATCGAAATCCGTTCAGTGGTTTAGGCGTGAAAAGTTAACATAACAGACAGACAGATTTACTTTCGAATATTTAGTATGGAGTCGATAAAGCTCAGTTATTCTACAAGATAAATGGATATTCCTTTTACACGTTTTTGCCTCCAACTGTCATCTCTCACCATCTTTCACACGATCCATCTATCTTTTCATTGTTCTGATTCTTACAGCCATCCACATTTTACTAAATACTTTTCTGCTCCTGATTCTATCGCATCACATGTCCATCTGCTATTTCTATACTTACATAATACTAATTTCACCCGCGTAAATGTCGATCCCGTGTGAATATCGGGATAAAAAGTAGCCTATATGTTAATCCAGGGTGTCAGCTACTTCCATACAAAATTTTATCACTATTGGTCCAGCCTCTTGAGCGTGAAGAAGTAACTAACATATAAACATACACACACACAAACTTTCGCCTTTATAATATTAGAGTGATGTGTGATTAATGAAGTCTTTTTAGGGTTCCGTACCTCAAAACGAAAAACGGAACCCGTATAAGATCACTTCCTTGTCCGTCTGTCAAGACCCTTTTTCTCAGGAACCCGTGGAGTTATCAAGTTGAAATTAATATCAAACACTCAGGGCTAAATCACTAAATCCCTTGAAGCAGTGAAAAAATCGAACTTCTAAGTCAACGCAATCAAAAGATACTTCCCGTTGACCTAGAGTCATGAAATACCATCAAAAACATTTTCATGTAGAATGTTGCTAAGACGAAACCATATGGGCTCGCACTGTCAAAAAGTTATCAGGGGGCCTAAAAAAGCCACTTTAGACAATCATAAAAGGATAACATTATGAATCGTAATATGGCGAAGACAGTCCGTGTTTTACTTTTTTTCGCTGCACTACGTAGGTATAATCAAAGGATTGGATTTGGATCGGATTGATTGGTATTTTAGCACAGAAAAAAAAAATAACTGAAAAATGCTTCACCAAAGGGATTTGATACGATTAACTTAACGGTTAAATGGCCATTATGTTATCCATTTATGGTTCTGCCAAAGTGGCCTTTTTAGGGCCCCAGATCTCATGTAAAGCCAAGCTTCTAACTCTACACGCTCTAAGTCTGCAAGCCCTAACTTCATAAACCCTACACCTTAGTCAAAATATGAGGCTTAGCCGTTTCGGGTCCGTAGAATTTATGGATTAGGAAACTCCCGAAACTTCTGCCAAGTGTAAACCCTCAAATACGGGTCGCAAGTTTGTAATACAAATTCAAATACTACCCACTAACTCACTTTAATATAATTACCAAAACTAATTCCACAAATGTCACTCAATGTCATTCACATATCATGAATGATGAATGTCGCGCAATTATATGCAGACCATTACAATCAATAGACTATAGACCAGGGGTGGCCAACCGGTCGATCGCGACTAATAAGGTGAGTATAGACTAGAGCATTTTGTTGTAACAGAACATCGAGCATTCGCCGTTTTTAAATGTTATCGAACCGCACTTCGAAAAAACTTCCTAAAAAATCTTACTGCATAGCCTTTTGCGCAAAGTTTGGGCTCGCCAAGATACATCGGTCGTATTGTTTGTAGAACAGACTGCGCAACGTACCTAATCACTACGCACGCATCATCTTGTATCATTTTTCCTCTCATCCTTAGAGTAAGAAAGCTATAGAGCATCGGGTAGCGTGGCCACACATGAGACAAAAAACTAACTTAACTAACATGAGCTACATAAGTAGCTGCCTTGAAAAAACTGGCACGCGATGAGAGGCGGCAATGTATAGCTTTATCCTTTTCTGTTACTTATAATAACTCAATGCTTTATCCCTTTCTTGTGGAAATGAAATGGAGCTACCCGCCGTCTATACTTTTCTTTGTCTAAGCCTCTCATCTATGCAGTATAGCTCTCTTTTTTTTCGGAAACGTGTGGGACACGGGAGTGGGGCGCGGACGGTTGTCAATCCGTCAATCAGTTGACGACAGACTAGCGGGGTTACGAGTGGTTACCGAGTTATATTTTCCCTCTTAATAAAATAAAAATACAATACTACATAATTGTGTGCTGAACTATGCTGTTTCATATAAGATTTCAAGAAATATGTAATTGGTAGATCGCACAGGGTGTCGTCAGAGAACAGTAGATCTTGGGTCTAACAAAGTTGGCCACCCCTGGTATAGACACTTCGACGGCCGCCGGCCCTAACCATGGGGTGACGTAATCATTGTATGTGACCACACCAGGGTGCATATGCAATAGTGCATTATCTGTGGTGTCCCTTGAGGATGTGAGATTGGAGAAATGGTATTATTATCTGTTTATAGAAATATAAGCTTGTCGATGATCAAGGCATGACGGAAAAATCTACATCACAAAAAAAATGGCCCCGTTGGACTAGGAAATTATATCTATACATATAATAAATCTGTAGAAGGGTCAATTCTGTACATTGAAAATATTGAAAAAATAAATAGCGGGGGGTGTTGCTGGATCGATACCAAACCCAAATATGTGATTAAAAAAATTTTTGTCTGTCTGTCTGTCTGTATATGCAGGCATCACGTGAAAACTAACGGTTCGATTTCGATGAAACTTGGTATAATTATACCTTATTATCCTGGGCATAAAATGGGATACTTTTTATCCTGGAAAAATACGTAGAAAAAAAAATCTTATTTTTCAGTTTTATTCATAGACGTTGTTCTGTAGAACCGCGAACACGTTGCATTACCCGCAGTGGATAATTTTCCATTTCAATTTAAGAGAATACAGTTTCCTGTAGCTTTGTGTTACGCCATGACAATAAATAAGGCTCAAGGTCAGACCCTAGGAGTTGCTGGCGTAGATCTTACCGCGAGTTGTTTTTCACATGGGCAACTTTACGTAGCTCTTTCCCGTGTGAGCAGTCCAAGAAATCTTCATGTTCATATTCCGGACGAGCTCACTAACAATGTTGTGTATGCTGAAGCTCTCAATTAACTTTCTGTCGCATTGTCACGATATTTTTTTTATTATTGCAAACTTTTCGTCACTGTCAGTAATTTACTGCTACATGCTACTTATCAAGGTCGGAATTACTATGAAAAAAATACTTACTCCAGAACGCGAGCTCAACAGCAGTAGCTCAATAGAGGGTTCTCCTTAATTATTATAGGCTTAGCCGTATTTGGGTCCAATAGATATTTATAAGATGTCATTGTCAGAGTTACTCAAAATGGAGAAATAAACCATTCACGCGAAGACCGACATCCGCGCGGACGGAGTCGCGGGCGGAAGCTAGTAAATAATAAAATATAATTATATAAATTATATTATACGAGCAGCGCCCCATGGTTTAACCCGTATAAGTATCGAACCCGTGGGAATATCGGGATAAAAACTATCCTGGGATGCAATCTATCTCTCTGCCAAATTTTATACAAATCCGTTCAGTGGTTCAGAGTCCGGTCAACGATCCACTGACCAACCGCGGCAAGCATTGCTTAACCTAATCGATCGACGTGTGCGGCTGTTATTATTTAGCCACGGGCCCCTTGCTTGACCCACCCAACACTATACAAAAAAAAAAATTATACACTATCTTTTAAATCTTTTTGAAGCCTCCAACAAATCTTGTTACACCATCCGTGTTTGCTAACTAGCCCTTAACGTTAAGGGTAGCTAAGGGTTTATCACACACACAAGGGTGCATATATTTGCTTCTGCCCTTCGGATCACGTACTGCAGTAATTACTGATTGCTCTCTTGGTGCTACGATATGACGGTGTTAATTAGTTATACATTCATTAAATCATGAAGGGGCTTATAGCTAAGTAATAACTGCAACACGGGTCGATCGATCAGGTTAAGCTACGCTTGCCGCGGTTGGTCCGTGGATGGGTGACCGTCTTTACATACAAAGACCCCTCAGTGGCTCGGAAAGCAAGTTAAGCCGTTGGTCCCGGCTGTCATTCGTGGATCTTTGACAGTCGTTACGGTTCGTCAGAAGCCCGAAAGTCTGACAACCAGTCTTACCAAGGGGTATTGACCAGTAACTGGGCTGTGGAGGTCAGATAGGCAGTCGCTCCATGTAAAATACTGGTATTCAGCTGCATCCGGTTAGACTGGAAGCCGACCCCAACATAGTTGGGAAAAGGCAGACAGATGATACAGATGATGATGTTTTTATGGTTAAATTTTTGCATGCTGAATTAAGTAAGTAAATTATGTATGGTACCTACATAAAAATATTAATATTCTTTTTAGGGTTCCGTACCCAAAGGGTAAAAACGGAACCCTATTACTAAGACTCCACTATCCGTCCGTCTGTCACCAGGCTGTATCTCATAAACTGTGATAGCTAGACAGTTGGAATTTTCACAGATGATGTATTACTGTTGCCGTAATAACAACAAATACTAAAAACAGAATAAAATAAATATTTAAGGGGGGCTCCTATACAACAGACGTGTTTTTTTCGGCGTTTTTGCCTTGTGTTGCGGAACCCTTCGTGTGCGAGTCCGACTCGCACTTGGCCAGTTTTCACACATCACCTGCTCTGCTAATTATTATGGGCGCTTATATCTCATCACAATAAAAATCCAAATCACAAAATTTAAATAATAAAAAACCGGTTTTCAATATCAAGTTCACCACAATCCACAAATAATGGTCACAGTAGCTAGGGTGATATTACAATGACAATCGCACTTGCCAAACTAGGGTGAATATATTATTGCACATTTTATCTCGGACAGATCTCGTTCTAGTAATAATGTATCATAATTACAGAGGGGTAGATGTCCCTTGTGTGGGGATGATATTGATAATAAAGTTATTCGTAGCATTTTGGCAATGGTCTTGGGTTTTTTTTTTTTTGGAAATTGCATAATTTTTGGTATGGCAGCCGGTCAATAAAGACTCTGAAGTCCGACTTTTAATTAGCTGCAATAAAAAGTCACTTCTTAATAACTCATTTCGGACTGAGTTTAGAGATAATATGCATGTCTAATAAGTTTCGTTTGTTACAATATTCTGTACTAGAAAAACAAGATTTGGTTGATGGCCGCGAAAAAACAAAAAGACGCCAGTTTCAGTAATTTAAATAACACATAAGCTGTCATTTTACTGTAACTAATTAAAAGCCCGACTATAGTAGGACAATTTCTATGAAAACTTCATGGAAATTGTTCTGTAATGAGGGATTGCCTTTTTCTTTTTTTTTAACGCTTCCCTAGTCGCTGGATAGATGGCGCTGAACTTGGTAAGTTACTGCAAGGAACGGAACGTCACATAATTTTTTTATTAATTCATTTGGATGTAATTTTGAGATCGTAAAACGAAAGCCAACGAAACTGTCACTCAACGAGCGTATATGACGTGACGCAATGTTTTTTTTTCCAAGCGAGACTTTGGCACCTAGTAACGTAGTCAGTTCAACGCCATCTTCAGGGTTCTTGGAAACTATGTTTCTTTTTAATACTCAAAAGAAAAACCTCTCATTGTAATTTGAAAACTAGACAAAATTGTCAACATTTTTTTAGCTTGAGTACGAGGATTTTGACTCCGTTGTGTGTGTATATAAGATTATTTTTTATTTGCAATGTGCATTTTGTTTGTGCAGAATAAACAGATTTTCTTTCTTTTTTTTCTTCTTTATTGTAAAAGCCAATTATTTTTAAAAAGAGTAACCGTGGAGTTTCTTGCCGGCTCTTCTCCATAGGAAACGACCAATTGGAACCGTGCACCTAGCTTCTGACGTTTCATAAGTGCCCATGTAGGCTTATGTGAAATAAAATATTTTGATTTTGATTTTCTACCAGAATCCCACCGTCGCGTCGCGCCTATCCGCGGGAGCCTTAGTCGGATCACACACTGAAACGTGCCACGCGACGGGGCGCGGGAAACGGAGCCAAATTCCCCGCACGGAAGCGCGTTTTTAGGGTTCCGTAGCCAAATGGTAAAAACGGAACCCTTATAGATTCGTCATGTCTGTCTGTCTGTCCGTCTGTCTGTCTGTCTGTCCGTCCGTATATCACAGCCACTTTTCTCCGAAACTATAAGAACTATACTGTTGAAACTTGGTAAGTAGACGTATTCTGTGAATCGCATTAAGATTTTCACACAAAAATAGAAAAAATCAATAAATTTTAGGGTTCCACATACTTAGAACCGAAACTCAACATTTTTTTTCATCAAACCCATACGTGTGGGGTATCTATGGGTAGGTCTTCAAAAATGATATTGAGGTTTCTAATATCATTTTTTTCTAAACTGAATAGTTTGCGCGAGAACCACTTCCAAAGTGGTAAAATGTGTGTCCCCCCCCCTGTAACTTCTAAAATAAGAGAATGATAAAAGTAAAAAAAATATATGATGTACATTACCATGTAAACTACCACCGAAAATTGGTTTGAACGAGATCTAGTAAGTAGTTTTTTTTAATACGTCATAAATCGTAAACCGCAATTTACCGTCCATTCAATCAACTCAAAAATAAAAATAAACATTTAATTTCATAAACATAAACCTTAATCATAAACCCGGATGTTACGGAACCCTCGGTGCGCGAGTCTGACTCGCTCTTGCCCGGTTTTTTATTGAATTTGTATGAAAAAAATCACGCGCGGGGGCCCGTTATCTGCGTCCCGTCGCGTGGCGCGTTGTAGTGTGTGATCCGCCTTAATGATTCTGCCTCGTTTGTCTAGTCGTCGCAAGCTGACTTGTTGGACATGGGGTCCTGCAGGATAATTCATGCGTAACACACTCTCAGTAGCAATGGCGTCCATTTTGACAGTTCAACAACATTCATTGCGTTGTTCACGTTGTTGAGCTGACACATTTTTCGAACATATGAAGCAATGGATTAGCAATATCCTTCACTTCGATTGACAGTGTGATAGTAATGAGAGCCCAAACTCAAAATCAAAGCATTTATTTAAATTAAACCATTTACAGGCACTTTTGAATTATAAAGAAGTCTGTCAGTCAGAAAATATGAAGCTAGTTGCCCATTCCAAAGCGTAGGTAGCGTAGGTTGCAGAGGGTCGCAGCATAATGCTGAGCGATAGCCGTTTTGCGTGGATGTGACGCATGTTTTCCCCAACCGTTTCTTATTTTTTTTTTGTTTATGTTCTTTATTGCGTCATGTTTACCGTGAATAAACGTTTTTTTACTTTCTTTTCTTTCTTTCGTTTTATTGGCTTTTTCCAATAGAAATTTCTCTGTAGCAGCCAGTAAGTCAGGTTTAGTGCCCAGTTCATAGCAACAAACTCGCCCCCATCAGTCCATTCATAAGGAAAAGAAAGAAAATACGTTTACAAGGAACTTAAGGGGCTTACAGGACCTAAACACAAAAAACGCAAGTTTTAGAAACAATAAAAGTATATGATTGACTACAGTAAACAAAATCAGTAAAATATATGATGTTCTTCAGGACATATTCTAGGCAGATAGTGTGTTGAAAACATAATACAACTAATTTGATACGATAGAAAAAAATCATCCATAACCCAGTTACTGGGTCATACGATACCCAGTAATAATAATAATACTAATCGCTAGTAGTTATCGCTAGTTAATTCCGCTAGTTTTTTGAAACACACTAAGTAATTACTGGTAAGTAATTACTTTGTATCGACAAAACTACAACACTAGCGGAATGTTGCACACTTGTACTGTAAGCGATTAGGAAGAAGAGTGACGCGCGTCTTCGTGGATCCTGTCCAGAATGCTCATAAATCCACCATTTTTATGGCTTAATTTCTGTCCAGCGAGCTGTGTTTAATTTTATTGATGACAGCCAAATGCTCAGTCAATATCATATCTCTTATCACAGCCTTTTCCCAACAATATTGGGTCGGCTTCCAGTCTAACCGGATGCAGCTGAATACTAGTATTTTTACATGGAGCGACTGCCTATTTGACCTTCAAAACCCAGTTACTGGGTAATACAATACCCCTTGGTAAGACTGGTTGTCAGACTTTCGAGCTGCTGACGACACGTAACGACTGCCAAAGATCCACGAATGACAGCCGGGACTGAGATAGCCGAAAAAAAAAGGTTTTATTTTTGTTTTTTCTTTTTAAAACAAAATTATATTTTGTATCCTCGACTCGAACTTCGTATCACAAACAGCCGACACCCCACTCCACTAGATTGTCAAAGGGGCGAGTAATCAAAAACCCGCAATGTAACAAAGGGTGTTCCAAAAGTGATTTTATTAAGTGCGCCCTATACAGGGTGGGGTCGATTAGCAATTAGTCCGTTTGAGAGCAGCGAGGGGTGGTTTTTAATATTATTTATTGCTTTTTTTGTGGTTCTTTGTCTGGTGGATTTTTATTGGTTAGAAAATTGTATTATAACTTAAGGAATTATGTTTTTTTCGTGGTTAAGGAGTAATATTAATGCTATTTTCAAATAAATTGCTTTTAATGTTTACTTCGTCAGTTGTGTTAAGTACTGGAAAGTATTATAGTTAATCCGTAGTGGGACTCCTTTAATATTAATTGGTCCCTTTCCACCTCTCTCTGACCAGAGCTGCCTCTGGTCAGAGAGAGGTGGAAAGAGAGTAGGGAGGTCTCTGGCCTTCATGTGGGACATGAATGGCTAATTACACTAATATTATAAAGGCGAAAGTTTGTGTGTGTGTCTGTTTGTGTGTTTATATGTTTGTTACTTCATCACGCTCAAACGGCCGGACCAATTTTGATAAAATTTTGCATGGAGGTAGCTGACACCCTGGATTAAAATATAGGTTACTTTTAATCCCGATATTTCCACGGGATCGACACTTATGCGGGTGAAACCGCGGGGAAACACAATCTCAAAATAGTTTAGGTATTAGACATTTCAAAGTCTAGTTTCACACTTTGAAATGTCTAAGAATTCTCTAAGGAGAATTCTAGAAAAGATGTGAAATTTTTTAAAGGCTCGACTAGTTTGATGAGGCGCCTAAGAATGTTTTCCAAGAAAAGCTTTCCCTTTCCTGCCTGTTTTCTAACTGTACTAACTGGCCCAAGATCACTTGGTTCAGTTACTTTCTTTAATTCCATAGAAATAATGTATTTCCTGCCCATCGACCTCGACGACTCTTAGACAGTTTATCATCTGCCTGCCTTTCCCGGACTCTGTTGGGGTCACCTCCCAATCTAACCGAATGCAGCTTATTACCAGGGGGCCTAAAAAGGCCACTTTGGCAGAATCATATAGGATATAATTATGAATCATTATGGCGAAGACAGTCCGTATTTTTCATTTTTTCGCTTCACTACGAAAGTATAACCAAACAGATTGGGATTGGATTGATTGGTATTTGAGCAGATATAAAAAAGATAAGTGAAAAATCTTTCACCAATGGGATTTGATAATATTAACTTAACAGTTAACTGTCCATTATGATTCATAATGTTATCCTTTTATGATTCTGCCAAAGTGGCTTTTTAGGCCCCCTTTTTTTTTTTTTGAGGATGGGAAATCATCAAATGACTCCTCCCGCTCTGGGTGGAGCGGAAGGGAGTGTCAGACTCTTACTGACTAAAACCCACCCGTGTTCCTTCCTTAGCCCTTTATGTTCCAGGCCAGCGGTAACCCTTTCGGACAATCCCGCTGACCCGGCAGGCTTCGGCCCTAAGGGGCCCCTCCTCGATGCTGACATCTCTTTGAGGCGCGCGTGGAACACGTACGCGCCGTCCGGCACGGGCCTGGTCCTGATCGGGCGGTGAGCTACCCATTACTCCCCGCCCGCAGGCCCGCGCCTACGGTGGCCGGGAGTCGTCACGCGGCTCCCGACGCCCGGAGCGTCTCCCGCGGCGGCTGGGACGGGAGGCTCTCTCCCTGAGCCGTTCCGCCACCTCCTTCGCTAGCATGACTGCTTCGCAGAAGGAGGTGACTGCCTCCCACTCCCTCTCGCCCCGGACCATGGCTTGCACCAGGGCCGGACGCGAGAGGTCGCCGTCGCTGCCAATCGCCTCTACGAGGACACGGCGGTGCTCCGCCCAAGCGGGGCAGACCTCCACCGTGTGCTCCACCGTGTCCTCTGGGCGATCCTGGCAATGGTGACACCCGGGCGTTTCCTCCCGCCTGATGATGTGCAGGAACCTCCCGAAACTTCCGTGTCCGGTGAGGACCTG
Organism: Mesoligia furuncula; assembly: GCA_916614155.1. Lineage (NCBI taxonomy): Eukaryota > Metazoa > Arthropoda > Insecta > Lepidoptera > Noctuidae > Mesoligia > Mesoligia furuncula. The sequence goes on from OU744819.1 coordinate 13,665,479, forward strand.
CGTCAGGCGAAAGGTGAGGGCGCCGTGGCGCCTCTCTAGCCACTCCTCAAAGAGGGGTCTTATCGCCGCTATCGCGGCGTGCCCTGCGCTGGGTTGCGACAGTCGCTCTTTCCATGCCGCCATGAGATCGCGCCGGAGATCCGTCCGCTCCGCAGCAATTTGCCGCGGAAGCGGATCCTCCCCCCGGCGTAGTGCCTCCGCGCGCCACTCATACAGGCGCGCGAGGACTATCGCCTCCAGATCCCATGGCGGCAGTCCGGCAAGGAGGCTTGCCGCCTCGCCAGAGATCGTGCGGTAGCCCCGGATAGCCCTTATGGCTACCACCTTCTGGGGCGCGTTCAGGTAGTGGGCGGCTCGCCGCCGCAGTGAACGCGCCCACACCGGGGCCCCGTATATGGCCATGGACCGCACGACCCCCGCGTAAAGCCTCCGGCAGGAGGCGTTTGGCCCTTTTTAGGCCCCCTGTACTTTACATGAAGCGACTGCCTATCTGACCTCCACAACCGAGTTACAGGGCAACACAATAAATACCCCTTGGTATGGTTGTCAGACATTCGGGCTACTTCTGCTGGTATTGTTAGCCAGTAATTTGATAATGTTAAGCCATTAAAATTTAATCAGCAGCTTACGAAACAAAGGCACCTCCCACATGAAATTAATTTATTCAAAATAAGCCTTACTTTAGGCAAAATTCAGACATACTTACGCATAATAAAAGGAAAATAACAAAATAAAATTTTACGCAAATTTCGTTTGCGCGATTCGGCGCCTCAAACAAAGTTTTCTATTTTCAAATGTTGCGCCATACTTGTAACAACGCCATCTATTGAGGAACGTAAGTGGCAATTCCGTTTGTAGCGGTAATTTGATGAAGTCTTTGAGAATGTACGATAGGGTTGGCAGAAATATATGAAAGTTAAATATACCTGCACATTTTATTATTATTATTGAAGACAATAGAGGCAACCTCTAGCTATAATTGTAAAAATAACTCAAAAAAAAATGTTAACTCAGTAAATAGTATCAACCTAGTGCATCAAAATATTCAAGGATTAATGAACAAAGATTTAGAAGTAGAATTATTTATGAATTTTAATCATATTGACATTCTTTGTATAACAGAACATTGGCTGAAAAGCCACCAGTTCTTGTTCAATTTTAATAATCACCAGGTTGGTAGTTCGTTTAGCAGAATAAATGCTATACACGGTGGCTCATTAATTTTAGTAAGTAACCAGCTCAAATTTAAAGACCGTAAAGACATTGTGAGCCTATCTGTTGAGCGTACAGTTGAAATTGCCTGTATAGAATTGGAGCACTCTATTGTATTAAGCGTGTATAGACCCCCTTCAGGATTGTATGACTGCTTTGAAAAGGTAATGGATGAAGTGTTACACAGGATTTGTAACTCAAACAAGTCCGTTATCATTTGCGGTGATTTTAATGTCAATTTATTAGAAAACTCAGGTTCTTGTAGTAAAATTTTAAGTCTGTTTCAGTCCTACAATCTTCTAAACCTATTTTTAGAGCCAACAAGAATAACCCCTACTAGTGCCACATGCCTAGATAATATTTATACAGATATTATACCAAGCCACAAAGAAATTATAACTTTACTAGATTCTGATCATTGCGGGCAAAGGATAACTATTGAAAACCAAAACAAAAAAGTGGCTAAAAAGGATATCACTGTTAACCCCAAAACTGCAAGTCGCTTGGAGGCTTTTAAAGTTAAACTCATTAATAAACTACCCGTTTTGCCTATTCATGCTGACCCCAATCATCTTTATGATAATTTTTTTAATGTATACTGTAAACAATTTGATTCCACATTTATCCCCAAGACTATCTCGGTTAATAGTAATGCATCCTTCAGTGATTGGGCTACCATTGGCATTCATAAAAGTAGAACACGGCTTTATGAACTGTACAATGAAAGGAATTATATTAACACTGATGAATTTAATTTGTATGTTAGAAATTATTCAAAATTGTTTAAAAAAGTTTGTTACATGGCCAAGTCACGTTATTTGGGTTCAAAGATTAAAAACAGCAGTAATGTAATTAAAACGACTTGGAATATTATTAATAGTGAAACGGGAAGATCTAGTAACCGAAATACTGACTACAGCCTGTCTATTAATGACAACATAATAAAATCAGACTCACAAGTCGCCGAGGCTTTTGAAAATTTCTTTTCAGATATTCCCGTTTCAACTACTAAATCACTAAACTCATCACCTTCTGTTGCTGAGTCTTTGCTTAAGGAAAATGTTAATGGTTGCGATTCGGAATTTCATTTTGAATATATTACCTGTAGAGATATAATTAAAACCTTTCACACTTTAAATGTAAAAAAGACTGCAGATCTGTGGGGTAATTCTGTAGAAGTAGTTAAGTCTATTATTGACATTGTAGCACCTTCTTTAGCTCTTATCTTTAATAGTTGTATTGACAATGGGGAGTTTCCTGACCTTATGAAATATAGTAAAATAATACCTTTGTTTAAATCAGGTAGTACATCAGACCCCACAAATTATAGACCTATTTCTGTACTACCTACCTTTAGTAAAATTTTTGAGAAATTAATTTTAGACCAAATGCAAAGATTTTTTAATAAACATAAATTATTACACAGCAAACAGTTCGGTTTTACACGGGGTCGTTCAACTACTGATGCCGGTGTTGAACTTTTAGGACATATTTATAATGCATGGGAAGATAAATGCGATGCCTTGGGCATCTTTTGTGATTTGTCCAAGGCATTCGATTGCGTTCTTCACGAAACGTTAATCAGGAAACTCCGCCACTACGGAATCCGGAACACTGCTCTGGATCTTCTTACTTCATACTTGAGTAAAAGGATTCAGAGCGTTGACGTTAATGGAAAAAGATCACCCGGATCTATAGTAACAATGGGAGTCCCACAGGGCTCAATTCTTGGTCCTTTCTTGTTTCTTATTTATATTAATGACTTGCCGTACCTCATAAAGGATAATCATGATATAGTGTTGTTTGCAGATGACACTTCTCTTTTGTTTAAACTTAAACGTCAGCAGTTGGTTACTGACGATGTAAATAGCGCGATCTCGAAAGTAGTCCATTGGTTCAATGTTAATAATTTGCTTCTAAACGAGAAAAAAACCAAATGCATTAAGTTTACGCTACCTCACGTTAGGCATGTGAAAACTAATGTGTTGATAAAGGGCGAGGAATTGAATCCTGAAGACAACACAGTATTCTTGGGCATAACTTTGGATGCTAAGCTTCAGTGGGGTCCACATATAGATAAATTGTCAAAAAGGCTAAGTTCCGCAGCATATGCTGTTAGAAAAATTCGTAATTTAACTGATATAGAGACTGCCCGTTTAGTGTACTTTAGCTATTTTCATAGTGTAATGTCGTACGGTATTCTATTGTGGGGAAATGCCGCCGATATTCAGACTATCTTTGTTTTACAGAAGCGAGCTGTTCGATCAATTTATAAATTAAGTCCGAGACACTCTCTCAGAGACAAATTTAAAGAGATTAATGTAATGACTGTGCCTTCTCAGTATATTTATGAAAATCTTTTATATGCCCATAAAAATATAAAATTGTTTAAAAAATACAGTGATATCCATAATATAAATACTAGAAACAAACACAAATTTGTTGTACCTACAACAAGGCTCAAAAAAATAGGTGGCTCGTTCAGATGCCAATGTATACGCTTTTATAATAAGCTACCAAGCCACGTTCAAGATCTAAGCCTCAATAAATTCAAATCATTCATTAAACGTAAGTTGTGCCAGAAAGCCTTTTATACAGTTAAAGATTATATTGAGGACAAAAAGGCTTGGGATTGAGCTGCTTCACATTTCTGCATTTGGAACGTCCTTTTTTTTTATATACACTTTGACATTAATGATTTTTTTTATAAACAATGACATTTGCTTACTTTGTAAAGTATTACATTATTTTATTTATTGTGATTTGTGAATGTGAAGACGATGTGGGTCATTTTGTTACTTTTATATATATTTTTTATTATTCTTTCTGTTCTGTTTTTTTTTCTCTTGGTCTGGCAGTTTGAGTAGTTTATGTGGCCTACCCAAATGTCCTTTCTTTGGTATTGTTCGTCGAATCGTTGAGCTCCTTAAGTCTTGAGTTGAGCTGCACGATTTCTGACAAATGCGTGCACTGACTGGACAGGTCCTCTCAATCTGTGTGGTTCTTTCTTCAAAAGACCGTCTCAGACATCGATCTACATGGTCTTCATATAACCTGACCAAGATTATGTCTGGACTTTAAAAGAGACTGTGACCTCTGAGTTTGTTTCGGCCTTTCTTCTCAGAGTAGTCAGATAGGAAACGCCGACCTCATCTAGTTTTAAAAAAACCATGATTGACGTGTAAAAGTGTTTGTACAAACCTACTTACAAAAATAAAATCATTTATCATTTATCATTTATCATTTATCATTTATTTTCTTCTGTTATGTTACTATTAATATGATATTTTAAGTCTCTGTTTAAGTAAATGTAAGAAATTAATTTTCCCAACTATGTTGGGGTTGGCTTCCAGTCTAACCGGATGCAGCAGAATACCAGTAGTTTACAAGAAGCGTCTGCCTATCTGACCTCCATATCCCAGTTATAGGGTAACACGATACACCTTGGTAAGACTGGTTGTCAGACTTTTGTGCTTCTGACGACCCGTAACGACTGTCAAAGATCTACGAATTACCGCCGGTAACAACGGCTCAACGTGCTTTCCGATGCGCGGAGGGGTCTTGATATGTAAAGATGGTCACCGATCCATTGACCAACCGCGGCTAACATAGCTTAACCTGATCGATCGAAACCTGTGGCTGTTATTTCTTAACCACAAGCCCTTTATGTAGGTATTTGTTAGTACCATATAACCATAGTATCATCCAAACCATAAAAATAACCTTGAAACAAATCTAAGGAAACGTTTTCCTCAAGTATTTTGTTTCCCATTTCAAAAGGCTTTTACGATCCGAAAAGTATCACTAAGTATATAAACACAAGCACTCTTTATTTCTACAATATCAGTATGTAATTTCGCCACATACAGGCAGCCCTTTAAGAGCTAATACACACGTAAATATCATTCAATAAAAAGCTAGGGCTGTGTCTTATTTGTAGGTACTTAATATAAATTTTTTTTTGCTAACTGTGGTCTTGACCTTGATCACGGCTGATAGAAAGCGATGGATGAGGTCTATGACGGAACGAGCGTGCCCAGAAGATGCCTGTTCACTCTTGCTTAGAAGGCAGACGGGTTATGTGTGGAAGGGAATACAGACGCTGGCAGAGAGTGCCACACTTTGGCTGTGCGCATAATAAATGTGGAGGAGAAGCGCTGCCCAGGTGTGGATGGTACGCTGCAGTACCATCGTCTGTTAGTCCGGTAGTAAATGATTTTTATTTTCTTCACCGTCCATCACATTCACGTCACGGCCTTCTCTGTGTGAGAGGGAGTGGGTTATAATCCACTACGCGGGTCCAGTGCGGGTTGGTCTTCGAATTTTTGGTTTTTGGAGAGCAGTGGTGATAAAATAATTTACACAAAGTGCTTTTCTTGTCTTTAACACGTCGCGCGAATGCGACATTGCCGTCGAGGTAGAAGGCGAAGGTGGTGTGACGGTCTAACGAGGTTTGCAGGCCCAACATGGCCAGAGATCGCACAAGACAGGGAGGTTTGGGAGGAAAACAGGTAGGCCTTTGCCCAGCACTCGGACACAAAAAGGTAAACGAAAAAAAAACTTGTCTGGGATGGAATTGGAGTTTACGAAGAGGCTGGCATACCTACTATCACGCCATTTTGTTTTTTTTTTTTCAAGATGGCGACGTAAGTTAAATCATTTATTTCAAATAGGCACATAAAGGCACTTTTGAACGTCAAAAAATTACAATAAAATAGAATTCACGCCTTTAACGTAAAATCGATAGCTGACATTAAAATACAAACAGAAAACAATGGGACCAAACCCGTAAATCGTCACGTTTCCGAGGTATTAATGTTCAAAGTTGATCACGTGACATCCACATCAACCTTTTCAAAGCCCTTTAATTAAAATGGGCGCTGATTGTACTGTACCTACTTAATTAATTAATTAACACCACAAACAAACAACAAAACTGAATTACTATATTAACTCAAAACCTCATTTCTACGAAAGCTAAAGTAACCACAACATTAAATTAATAACAGAAAATTACAAAACTCACTCAAAATGAATTAAACTAAAACTTCGGGAGTTCGTGACAACCCTGTGAGTGTCCGCCGATGGTTGCCACGTAATAAAAACAAATTTTACGATCGGTGGATAATGTTGAGGAGCTCGTGGCTAAGTACTAACAGCCACGAGTCGATCGAAAGTAAAGCTACGATTGCCGAGGTCAGTCCGTGGATGGGTTACCATCAATTACATATTGAGACTCCTCCGTGGCTCGGAAAGCACGTCAAGCCGTTGTTCCCGGCTGTCATTAATAGATCTTTGTCCGTCGCTAAGAGTAGTCAGATGCACGAAAGTCTAAATCTTACCAATGGGTATCGTGTTACACAGTAACTGGGTTGTGGGTTTAAACCCTCTTAATAAAGAAATAAATAAATAAATAGTTGGGAAAAGGCTAGGCAGATGATGACTTAAAATGAATTAAAACTTAACTTCGGAGTGCGTGGCAACCCTGCGAGTGCCCACCAATGCCGCGATGGTTGCCACGTAATAAAAACAAATTGTACGATTTGCGAATGATATATGAATATTATTGGTAACCCTAGGGATTAGGGCTAGTAAATTCGATTGCTCCAAGTCTCGGTCAATTATTTAGCTTTTTATGATGCTAGAGGGTTACAGAAATTGCTAAGTGGTTTAACAATAAAAATAATATTATTGAAGTGAAAACTTCTTTCGGAGCGTGGGGAATTTTTTGAGATGGGAAAAAACTATTGTTACCGTAACCAACGCCGCTTCGGATGTATTCGGCTGTCCTCGGATGTACTCGGTTTTAATGTATATCTGATATGTCAGTGAGTGACGGCAAATTATTCTGTTTGTTTTTTGTTTTCACTTTTGCCGGCGCTCCCGGTGTGCCATTGTTTTTTTTTATTATTTGTTTTATTGTAGTAGTTATTCTACACTGTGTGGAATATGATATGGTTAGAAAAGTTAGAAAGGGGTGACTACTGAGATGACGACTAATAGAGAAGTGTGGAAGAAAAAGACTGAAAGAGTTGCTCCGACCGCAACTAAATAGGGATAAGGGCTGGAGAATGGTGATAATAGTAATTTTACGGCATGAACTTTAGGAGTAGCCCATGCAATGGTAAAAATACAGGGCATTTTTAGGGTTCCGTAGCCAATTGGCAAAAAACGGAACCCTTATGGATTCGTCATGACTGTCTGTCTGTCCGTTTGTCACAGCCACTTTTTTCCGCAACTATAAGAACTATACTGTTGAAACTTTGTAAGTAGATGTATTCTGTAAACCGCATTAAGGCTGATTTTATAGTCACGCGTTTCAGCAGCGCCGTCGGAGCGCGCGCGCTCGGATATGTATTGGGGTAGTACCTAGTAGCGTTTCAAATTCGCGCGCTTGAGCAGCGCCGTTCGGTGAACGCGTCCTATTCGCGTTCAACAGCGCGCTGCCCAACGGCGCGTCTAGCGGCGTGACTATAAAACCAGCCTAAGATTTTCACACAAAAATAGAAAAAATACAATAAATTTTGGGGGTTCCCCATAGTCAGATAGAACTGAAACTGAAACCCTTCATGGGCGAGTCCGACTCGCACTTGGCCGCTTTTTTTAAATCTATCTATACTGGATGATTTTTTTGATAGTCTCGAAATTTTTACAGGCTACACATGAATATGAATAACTTTCACTATGGGACCAACTCTGAAATCTCGAAAAAAATCAGCTGTTTAATACAAAAGTACAATATTTTTTTGACCAAAATGTATGAAACAGCAATTTTTTTTTTCACGATTGCAGAGTTAGACCCATTGTGAAAGTTGTTCATATTCATGGGTAGAACACCCTGTAAACTCCAGAATCTGTTCTGCGAGCAATGTGCCCTGCCCACTGCCACTTAAGTTTGGCAATTCTTCGGGCTATGTCGGTTACCTTGGTTCTCCTGCGGATCTCTTCATTTCTGATTTTATCACGCAGGGAAACTCCAAGCATAGCCCTTTCCTTTGGCCTTTGGGTGGCTTTTAGCCTTCTAATAAGGCCCATTGTGAGCGACCACGTTTCAGTGCCATATATGTCATCACTAGCAACACGCACTGTTGCTAAAAGTTCGTAATCTGCTAAATTCATAATGGTTGATCATTGGTCGATCAATGGCACAGAAATTATACGATACTCGTAACGAATTTAAAAGCAATGACTGCACAATGACGTTCTAATGGTAGGTCACTGATCAAAGGAACTGTCAAAATTTTATCAAATTACCGCATAAGTCAGTAATTCTATTTTCATTATGTACCAGATTACCATTCTATGCCATTTCTTTCAATGGAGTGTCAGTGGTTGACCATTGGAAAGTCATAATGACGCCATTATATTAGTAGATTACCAAACTTGTCAAAATCAACAATTATGAAATCAATGATAGACCATTTTGACACTATTGTAATAGCAGACTTGAGGCCCTGGTCAAAGACTTTCGTCTTTGGACACTGCGATTTATCATATTCCTGGCACTGAACGATATAGGTATAATGCACAATCTTAGATAAAGGTTTCTGTGATAAATGGGGTAAACACAAGCTAAATAATCCTTAGGTAGGTACAAAGGATAGGGTAGACCTGTTTTAGACAGTCAGTATTGTCCACATTATTGACGTTATTAATGAATTGATGTTTATAAGTACCTAGATCAAATTTAATACCCTCCCCCTTTTTAGGGTTCCGTACCCAAAGGGTAAAAACAGGACCCCATTTCTAAGACTCCACTGTCCGTCTGTCACCAGGCTGTATCTCATGAACCGTGATAGCTAGACAGTTGAAATTTTCACAGATGATGTATTTCTGTTGCCGCTTTATCAGCGAATACTAAAAACAATAAAATAAATATTTAAGGGGGGCTCCCATACAACAAACGTGTTTTTTTTTTGGCGTATTTGCCTTGTTGTACGGAAGGTCCTTCGTGTGCGAGTCCGACTCGCACTTGGCCAGTTTTTTGACATTATTGAAACAAGACGCCGCCCACTTTGAGAATATACCTACCGTTATTTTTAGTACTTATATGCGAAACCCGAAGACATAGTGTGTTCAGAATAAGTAACTGAATCGATTCCAATAATTTTTACCCCATGTTATATTTTGTCCCAAAAATATTTAAAAAAGGTTAAAAGTTGGACATCGAGCGACACTAAGTAGGTTATCCAATCTCCGCGCCGAACGGTTAGGTACCTAGGTACTATTATCAATGAGCGCAAGACGGCGCGGCGCGAGCGGCGCGGGTGAGCATGTTTTTGTACGGACAAACAGGTAACTTTGTGATTTTTCATAATACAGTTTTGAAATATTGTACATAGATTCTTTACATTAAAATACTAGACACGTGTTTCGGGTTTCCCATATACTAACAATAATGTTGTATATTTTTTTCTAGAGCCCCACAATTTTTGATACTTACCATCTGTCGCGAATGTGAAACAGATATTGCCACGATTATTTTTAAACGTGTAATATTATATAGTCTCGTAAGACGGGTTTATCACTTTCCCTGGGTCTTAACCGCACACGTTATCGCCGACCGACGCAAAAAACGCAAGTTTTAGAAACAATAAAAGTATATGATCGACGACAGTAAACAAAATCAGAAAAACATATGATATTCTTCAGGATATATGCTAGGTAGATAGTGTGTTGAAAACATAATTCAACTAATTTGGTACGATAGAAAAAAATCATGACCACCTCTAAAAACTTTCTTTTTACAATAAAAACCATACCAATATACATACAATCATTCTGATTTTTTGTTAAATTATTCTACAAGCAACATACTAAAACACTAGTGTTTTAATTTTTTAATCCAAACAATATATTTTTTTGTAATTAAATAATTGCTTCATAATTTGCAATAAATTACCAAGCGTTGTGTCATCGCGCTTCTCTTTCTTTTCTATGCAGTCCGACAGTGACCGCGCTTTAGGTCATGTAATCCCTCATTGAACCAGTGATGAGTGAGTCTGTATATCCCTAGAACTCATCATTATCTTCTGCCAGCCCTTTCCCAATGTTGGGGTCAGCTTCTAGTCTAACCGGATGCAGCTGAATACTAATATTTTATGTGAAGCGACTGCCTATCTACAGAACTATATCCTACGACTATTTCGCTAAAGGCCATACAGACGCACGGTACAGGCAAACGCTTTCAAACTAAGCTTTTAAAACGGGCGGAGTGTGGAATGGCACTTACGTGTAGAATGGGTCTCATGCTTATCCTAAAACATCACGCCACTATTCTTGCGAGGTGGGAAGATATGATAGAAGATCCTGTTGTATGTTTTACTATTGTCGTCAATCATTTAGCAACTTCGGTTTAACCCTTAGTCTGCCGGAACGTAGATCTACGCGAGACACAATGGCTTTTTAATTTAAAAAAACTGGCCAAGCGTAAGGCAAAACGCCGAAAAAAACGCGTTAGTAATATGGGAGCCCCCTTAAATATTTATTTTATTCTGTTTTTAGTATTTGTTGTTATAGCGGCAACAGATATACATCATCTGTGACTATTTCAACTGTCTAGCTATCACGGTTCATGAGGTACAGCCTGGTGACAGACAGACAGACAGACGGACAGTGGAGTCTTAGTAATAGGGTCCCATTTTTACCCTTTGGGTACGGAACCCTGAAAAAGAACATTACAGTTCAATTACATATTGAGCAACGTATCCATACTAATATTATAAATTCGACAGTAACTTTGTCTGTCCATCTGTATCTATGTTACCTATTCACGCCTAAACCACTGAACGGATTTCGATAAAATGATATGATGATATAATGAATAGATGTTCATACTAACACCGAAGGACGAAGTACTAACTTTGTCCTAAAGTATTCTTCTAGGGCTTTATTATAATACAAGCCGACCCGGCAAACGTTGTTTTGCCATATAAATTATTTCGCGTGGTGTTTTACCCCTTACCCTACCCTACCCCTACCCTACTCGTACCCTACTCCTACTCCTACCCTACTCCTACACTACTCCTACTCTACTTCTACCCTACTCCTAACCTACTCCTAACCTACCCTAATCATAAAAGAAAAAAAACCGGATAAAAACACCCGTTCTTGAGTTATAACATCTGTTCCTGTTAAACACATCGTCACGTTTTTCATTATAAAGTTTTGATCCCTCATATACTTAGTATACTTCTCCTACCGTAGGTTAGTTCTAGTTATTTGTTTTGACCGCTCCAGACTTTGTTTTGTGGGGTTACTTGAAATCGGGGCTTTGCGTAAACAAGCCTCAGAATCTTGAAGCCCTTAAAGAGAATATCTGACAGGAATGCGAGAACTTACCGCCGGAAGTTCAGACACAAGTGATGGAAAATGCCATAAAACGATGTTTGGTCATCAATTTTGACGGTGGCCACTTGAGCTTGATATCATTTTCTAGACTTGATGGAAATAATTCTAATTCATTAAATAAACATAATCCACAAACAAGTCATCTGCCTAGCCTTTTCCCAACTATGTTGGGGTCGGCTTCCAGTCTAACCGGATGCAGCTGAATAACAGTATTTTACATGGAGCGACTGCCTATCTGACCTCCACAACCCAGTTACTGGGTAATATTAAGACTGGTTGTTAAGACTGGTTGTCAGACTTTCGGGCTTCTGACTACGCACAACGACAGTCAAAGATCCACGAATGACAGCCGGGACCAACGGCTTAACGTGCTTTCCGAGGCACGGAGGGGTCTCGGTATGTAAAGATGGTCACCCATCCACAGGCCAACCGCGGCAAGCGTAGCTTAACCTGATCGATCGACCTGTGCGGCTGTTATTATTTAGCCACGGGCCCCTCATAATCCATAAACAAGTACAACAAAAATTTTCCATTGCTAAAAAAAAACAGTAAATCAAAATCCTAATGGAATACACAATATCACTTACTGGCTCTGAAAGAGGAGTGATATTCGATCTCCAGGACTCCTGGGGATCGAATCCAGGAGCGCACGGTCAGCAGTTGCGCTTACAACTACTAGAACAACGATACTGTAATATATAACTATATAACAGTATCGTTACGTTATCCTTATAACGTTACAATATGTAACATAACGAGCAGAATTGCTAGGCGCGATAATATATGCACCACAATCGAGTTTATGACATACAAGCAAAACTGGGGGGAAAAGAGAGGCATAGAGTCGCCTTTCTTTGAAAAGTTGTTGTGCCAGATCTTTTTCCCAGCTTCTATCAAAATTATAATCAACTAGCCCCGCGGTTTCGCCTGCATAAGTGTCGATCCCGTTAGAATATCGGGATAAAAAGTAGCCTATATGTTAATCCAGGGTGTCAGCTACCTCCATACCAAATTTTATCAAAATTGGTCCAGCCGTTTGAGCGTGAAGAAGTAACAAACATAAACACACACACACCCCCACACACACACACACTCACAAACCTTCACCTTTATAATATGAGTGTGATAGATTCAAATTAGGCTGAGAATCGGCACTTTCTGGATGCAAAAATTACATAACACAGTAAAAACTACTTTAACTTCTTATTTCTTGTGGTCCCAAAATACTACACAAAAATAATTATTGTATTTATAGGTGGAATCCGGGACCGCGGTCCCGGTCCCAAAAGCCCCACGACACGTCCCCCAAAACGCCTGCCTGTTACCAGTTTTTAGTGCTTCAGTTGGGGAGAAGTGGCGCAACAAACTCCCCAGCAGCAGAACTGTCTGTTCAGTTAGAAACACTTGATAAACCTCAAGATTACATAGAAAACAGTCCCCCAAAACGCCCGCCCATCACCACTTCCTATTGCTTTAGCTGGGAAGACGAAACGTCGCAACCAACTTCGCAGCAGCACAGCTCAGTTAGAAAAAACCTATGAAGTCTCTGATCAAATGCGCTGCCGAATCACGTGATAGAACTCACAAATTTTTAAGAGAAGATGGCGTCAATTGAACTCTTCAGCTTTATTCATTATCATCATCATCATTTCAGCCGAAAGACGTCCACTACTGGACATAGGCCTCCCCCAAGCACCTCCACTTCGACCGATTCTGTGCTTCTCGCATCCAACGGGTTCCTGCTCCCTTTACAACGTCGTCGGACCACCTTGTGGGAAGCCTTCCAACGCTACGTCTTTCGGTACGCGGTCGCCACTCCAGAACCTTTCGGCCCTATCGGCCATCTGTTCTGCGAGCAATGTGCCCTGCCCACTGCCACTTCAGCTTTGTTATTAGTATAGATTTGCTAAACAACCCATTTCCCTAAATGTGCGACAATCAACATACATCGCCAAATAATGAATTAGATTGTTAAAAACTTCCCCTCATTGTACTTTAGGGACGCATTAACTGGTTCACAGTTTGAATAGTCCCCTTGGGACGAACATACTGGTAGAAACACCCACTATGGGCCGAGGAAATTGTCGCCATCGCGGGTAGAACCTTAGGGTCCTGATCGCTTTGAAAGCGTTTCATATTTCTACAACGACTTTCAACAGTCTTGCTAAGGGGTGTCTTATTACCCAGTAACTGGGTTGTGAATGGGCAGTCGCTCCATGTAAAATACTTATATTCCACTGCATCCGGTTAGATTCCGCCGACTCCAACATACATAGTTAGGAAAAGGCAGGCAGATGGCATTATCGCTGATGAGTGTTACATCGTCTCTAGGCCCTCTAGATGAGACTGGCATAAGGTCCTGGATATTACTCCATCATCATCATCATCCACAGATGATGATGATGATGATGGAGGCACTACTGGGTTTAGGTTGAAAGGTCGATTCGATTCGTCGATTTGAGATTAAGCAGAGCTTGTAAACATTTGGGTGGGTGACCGTTCTGGAAATGAATTTTGCTGCGATATAATAAACTTTTATTACGATGGCAGTTTTATGGCCGAGAATGCGGCCGTAGAAGGCCATGATCAGCAAAATGCCATCTCATATTGCTCTCAGATATGTCCTTAACCGAAGACACTAACCTAACACTATTAAACGTTTCTCTAATGTAAATATATGTATGTATGAACTTCAAAGTCCTGACTGACTGATATAGTTATGTCAACGCACAGCCTCGTGCTGGTCCTAGAGACATGAAATTCGGAGGGTGTGTTCTTTGTGAAGAGTAGGTATCCACTAAGAAAAGGTTTTCGAACTTCTACCCCTAAAAGGGTGAATGGGGGAGGGTGAAATTTCACCAATTAGGCTAGTTCACAAATAAATAAAAAACATTACTTTTTCGACTCCATTGCCCTCCTGTTCTTGTTTTCGTCAACCCAATTGTTTGTAACGAAGTCATATCAGTGCTCTTCAATCAAATAGTTGACGTGAAGCCTCGCAGATCACACGACACGGACATCGAAGCGCAACCTGTTACCAAGTTGCCATGGTTTCAGTAGATACATCATCTGCCTAGCCTTTTCCCAACTATAGTCAGAATTTTTATTCGATTCCAGATTTGACATTAGCTACTGTCATTTTGTGAAATAATGATACCACATATAATAGTGTAGTGATGAACGCAAAAATCGATAAACAATCAGTGTGAAAGAAAGACAAGAAAAAAGTTGAAAGTGACAGCGATAGCGATAGCGATGACGGCGACAATATATAAAATAAATTATTACCATAATACATCTATCTGTTTTATTTGTCATGTTCCTTCATGATCACATTTTTTTATTTATTTCACACACAATTATAAAAGAAAAGTCTCAGATCGTTAATTAATCGTCAAAACTAAATTATCGGTTCAGAAATATTTAATTTCCTGATATACTTAGTTTACGAGAGTAAAATTGTAAACGAGAAGAATCGATCCGGAAATATTCCATTTCCATATCGAATAATTTCGCAACGTCACTATTTAGTACTTGTCATAACGTTGCAACACTGAAATTGTCAAATCTGGAATCGAATTAAAATTCCGAGTATATGTTGAAGTCGGCTTCCAGTCTAACCGGATGCAGCTGAATACCAGTATTTTATATGGAGCGACTGCCTATCTGACCTCCACAACCCAGTTACTGGGTAATACGATACCCCTTAGTAAGACTGGTTGTCAGACTTTCGGGCTTCTGACTACCCGTAACGACTGTCAAAGATCCACGAGTGACAGCCGGGACCAACGGCTTAACGTGCTTTCCGAGGCACGGAGGAGTCCGGTGTGTAAAGATGGTCACCCATCCACAGACCAATCGCGGCAGGCGTAGCTTAACCTGATCGATCGACCTGTGCCGCTGTTATTATTTAGATACATTATTCTGAAAACTCCTGCGATGAAATTTTTCGTCAATATTTAAAAAAAAAAACTGTTCCATACAATTTGACCGAGTAGCTATTGCACTTTTCGCTAAGAGATCACAGCTGCACGGGTCGATCCATCAGGTTAAGCTACGCTTGCCGAGGTTGGTCCGTGGATGGGTGACTATACATACCAAGACCCCTCCATGCCTCGGAAAGCACATTAAGCCGTTCGTCCCGGCTGTGATTCGTGGATCCTTGACAGTCGTTACGGGTAGTCAGAAGCCCGAAACTCTGACAACCAGTCTTACCAAGGGGTATCGTATTACCCAGTACCTAACTGGGTTGTGGAGGTCAGATAGGCAGTCGCTCCATGTAAAATAGAGGTATTCAGCTGCATCCGGTAAGACTGGAAGCCGACCCCAACATAGTTGGTAAAAGGCTAGGAAGACGATGATGATGATGTCACATCCACTCAACTACCTAACAAAAACACCAGCTCACAGCAAAACAAGTGCGAGTAGGACTCGCGCATCGAGGGTTCCGTACTTTGTAGGTATGTAAATAGTTTATAACGGGATTTTTTTTATGTACCTACAAAATTACGGTTTTCAGATTGTTTCCTTCATTTGTGCTACATGATCTTGCTTCTTGCCAAATTTCATGATTCTAGGTCAACGGGAAGTACCCTATAAATTTTGATTCCCTCGAAATATACGTTTTTTGCGACATAAGCGGCCGTATCTTTTTTTTACGTTAACTTATGTGTTTAATTTATTCACAGCTTCAAGGGACTGTAGACCTGAGTATATGGTTTTAATTTTAACTCGATACCTCCACGCTTTCCCGAGATAAAGGGTCTTGACAGACAGACGGACAACAAAGTGATCCTATAAGTGTCTAAACACACTATGCCGAAAGTACGCGACCGAAGTTCCGCGGCTGATTTTACGTTACATCGTATTCGGCTGATATGACACACCATAAATGCCGAACTTACGTCGCAGAAATTCAGTTGCGCACACGCGGGGCGCAGGCGTGCCTGCCTCCCGCTGCTCCCCGCCCCGGACCTTCTTCGGCAATCGAACCGAACTTCGCGTATAATGTGTGCTCTACAGAATACGTTGCCGCGGAATTGCCCCTGAACTTACGCCCGACCGAACTTCGGCTATACGCTATAACGCAACGTAATTTCGGCATAATGTGTCGTCGGTAATTCAAATAGCATTGCAGGCGTACTGATGCCGAACTTCGGTCGCGTACTTTCGGCATAGTGTGTTTAGACACTAAGGGTTCCGTTTTTCCTTTTGAGTTTGTTTACTGAACTACAAAATAACAAACTACATAGTTGCCAGTGTTGCCAGCAATTTCGATCCAAGAATCCCTTAATCGGATTGAGGACCTCAAACCTCGGCAAACAAAAGATTTTCCAAATACCCTCGGATTAACTTGCGAAAGTTTCTTCCTACCTTCATGTGGGTTCATACTAAAACTACACAGATATAGATATACCTAGATAACGCAAGTATCACGAACTGTATGAAAACCAAGCGTGCCATTTTTTTGACTACCTCCTATGACGTCACAAGCTCGCGCTCTCGCTCACACTTACCCAGCCAGCAGCACAAAGGACTGAGCGCGAAAGGGGCGACTTACGATTTGTAATCATAAGTTGGTGCAATTTTTGGCACGCGAAGTAGTTACTCTTGCGTTATCTAGGTATATCTATATCTGTGGTTCATACTAAAACTACAACATAACATCTCGCTTATTTGTCCGAAGGGTAGACAAGGGTATACAGGGACTTAAATTAATTGGAGAAACTTCACAGATGTGTTTAGTATCGGTATCTAAATGACATAGCTTCACGCCTGTAATATTTGATAGATTGAGACTGAGATCAGGGGTCCTAAAAAGGCCTCTTTGGCAGAATCATAAGAAGATAACATTATGAATCATAATGGACAGGGGCTTACAGTACCTAAACACAAAAAAACGCAAGATTTAGAAACAATAAAAGTATTATGATTATGATCGACTGCAGTAAACAAAATATGATATTCTTCAGGATATATGCTAGGTAGATAGTGTGTAGAAAACATAATACTACTAATTTGATACCAAAAAAAAAAATCATGAAGATACCTCTAAAAAGATAGTAACCAGTCTTACCAAGGGGTATCATATTACCCAGTAGCTGGGTTGTGGAGGTCAGATAGGCAGTCGCTCCATGTAAAATACTGGTATTCAGCTGCATCCGGTTAGACTGGAAGCCGACCCCAACATACACACATCAAAAGTGTCTAGGGATCAAGCATTTTTATGCGGATTTCTTGAGATTGAGATGTGGCTTTGTAATAAATTTATGATTTTATAAATTTATATGGATCCTTTTTGGTGCATTTCATAATTTGAATCAGGAACTGTGAATCAAATTCGAGTAAAAGATGAAAATCAGCTGTCAATATTTTCCCTATAAAAACATACAACGCATTGAAGACATTATTAGTGCTACTGTTTCCCTACTACTGATTAAAACCAACGTTATTATGGAGCGGCGACGTCATTTAAGCAGGGAAGAAATGCTCAGAGCCGTGGGAATGATAGAAGCTGGTTCCCGGCAACGTACTGTGGCTTTAGCTCTGAATACTAGTCAGAGTGTTATCAGTCGACTTTGGACACGTTACCGAAGCACTGGTACCGTGGCTGAGCGCCATGGAGGACGGTATCGCTGCACCACACGGAGACAAGACCGATACATTCAAATCTTAACTCGAAGAGCTCCAACAATAACCGCCATGATGTTAGCCGTGAGGCTTCATCACTCTTCAGGGAACTTAATTAGCGACCAAACAGTCAGAAACCGCTTGCATGAAGTGAACCTTCATTCCCGAAGACCGCTACGGGTACCACCTATAGCAATGCACAATCGTAGGATTCGATATCAACGGGCTCTTGAACACAGAAATTGGGCAGAAGAACAATGGCGTTTCGTGTGCTTGTCTGATGAGTCTCGTTTTGGTATGAGACCGGATACAAGACGTATACGACACTGGAGAACCCCTGGACGCCAACAGCGATTAAAATCCTGCCAGGAAGTCCATCCTTATAGTGGTGGAACCATCATGGTATGGGCGGGTATTTGGATCGGCGGAAGAACTGAGTTGATTTGGATCAGAGGCAACCTTAACGCTCAAATTTATGCTGAGACGATTGTATCAGACGTCATCGTTCCTCTACAAGTGCAAATCGGTCCCTTATTTCAGTTAATGCATGATAATGCACGACCGCACACCGCAAGAGTTGTAAGACAGACTCTCGCCGCAGCTAACATCAATGTCCTGCCCTGGCCTGCTCAGTCGCCAGACTTGAACCCGATTGAGCATGCATGGGATATGCTACAGAGAAGAGCTCTGCCGAATATGGAGGGTATCCAGTCGCAAGAAGACCTTTTTTTGTTGTTGCAACGAACATGGGCGGCCATTCCACAGCGTGATTTGGATGAACTCATTTTGAGTATGCCAAACCGATGTTCTTGTGTAGTTAGTGTTCGCGGTAGAAACACGGATTATTAATTGTTTAAGTTACCCAATAAAATTTTAAAGAAAACTGTTATTTCAGTCTTTTTTTCGAACTTTTGTGTTAGTGGTTCAAATGTCAAAAATCCCTTTATTAGGAAAATGGCAAATTTCTTTATTAATGCAAAGGTGACTTGGTTTATCGTTACTGTGACAAACGAAAACACTTTATTTGATGAATCCTTAAAGAAAATTTTAATTAATATCAATCAGGAGAAAAGTTATTGCAAAAATATATGTTGATCCCTAGACACTTTTGATGTGTGTAGTTGGGAAAATGCTAGGCAGATGATGATGACCTCTAAAAACTTTCTTTTTACAATAAAAACCATACTAATATACATATAGTCATTCTGATTTTTTGTCAGATTGTTCTACAAGAAACGTTTTTGTTTTTTTTCTAGTGTTTTTTTTATATTTTTTAGTTCTGATTTTTTGTAATTAAATAATTGCTTCATATTTTGCAATAAATTACCAGCGTTGTGTCTTCGCACTTCTTTTTCTTTTCTATGGAGTCTGACGGTGACCGTGCTTTAGGTCATGTGAGCCCCTTAAGTTAATCGTATCAAATCCCATCGGTGAAGGATTTGTCGGTTATTTCTTTTTGTCTGTGCTAAAATACCAATCAATCCAATCCAAATCCAATCCCAATCTCTTTGTTTATACCTACGTAGTGCAGCGAAAAAAAGAAAAACACGGACTGTCTTGGCCATATTATGATTCATAATGTTATCCTCTTATGATTCTAGCAAAGTGGCCTTTTTAGGCCCCTGATGAATCACAATTCACAGCAGGATTTACCCTTTAGGCATTTCTTTGAAATAAAATTCAATAGTTTACAGTAAATAGAAATAAAATTTCGAAAGAGTATTTGGTATAAAACTACTTTTATTACCACCCGGCTCGGGGCGAACTAACTATTTGTTGAAAACAGTGGTTCTCAAACTTTAACACTGTACTTAGTGCTTTCGAATTAAATTTTAAAGTTTCGTGAAGCACTTTGAAGTAACTTTTTTTTTAAGAACGAACGAAGCGGTCCGTTGTCCGGAATTTTAATATTCAATCAGTGGATTGTTGTGAGGAATAATAATCTTGATATGGCGATGGTATTGTAATAATTAAGGTTGTTAATTATTATTATTGTTGTTGTTGACAATGAGGGGCCCGTGGCTAAATAATAACAGCCGCACAGATCGATCGATCAGGTTAAGCTACGCTTGCCGCAGTTGGTCTGTGGATGGGTCCTCCGTGCCTCGGAAAGCACGTTAAGCCGCTGGTCCCGGCTGTCATTCGTGGATTTTTAACAGTCGTTACAGATAGTCAGAAGCCCGAAAGTCTGACAACCAGTCTCACCAAGGGGTATCGCATTACCATTAACGGGTTGTGGAGGTCAGATAGGCATCCGGTTAGACTGGAAGCTGACCCCAACATGGTTGGGAAAAAGCTAGGCAGATGATGATATGAAAAATTCCACTACGGAAAACCCAAGGTATTCTGATAACGTAATTTCCTATTAGAGCTATCTTATGATCCTCATTTTCCGTTAATGGAGCATAATTTAGTCCCCTTTTCCCCCTTATTGGGGGAAGGAAGGCCTTAATGATTATTTATATTTTAAATTAAACGTATCTTGTTGCTCATCTTAGTTTGAATTGCGAGTTGAATTTCTAGTCTAGAATTAATTCACTTGTAAACTGTATTTGTAGTAAATGAATTCCGGATCCGGAACTTATATCATGACGATAATACAGGGTTACTTTTCAAAGACCATCCAAATTTTTACATGGTGCCTATGAATGTAAACAACTTTCACTATGAGACCAACTCTGAAATCACGAAAAAAAAATCAGCTGTTTCTTACAAAACTTCAATACCTACTTGACCAAAATGTATGAAATAGCAGATTTTTTTTTCGTGTAAAAATTTGGATGGTGTATTAAAACACTAGCTTCCGCCCGCGGCTTCGCTCGTGAGGTATGTCGATAAAAACTATCCTATGTCCTTCCCCGGGATGCATTCTATCTCTCTGCCAAATTTTGTTGAAATCCGTTCAGTGGTTTAGGCGTGAAAAGGTAACATACAGACAGACAGATTTATTTTCGAATTTATAATATTAGTATGGATATCTCTAATATTTTTTTTAAATGCAATTCTATTAATTGCAATAAAATTACCGGTATTATACAGAGTCAAATTAAATTAACTAGTGAATCTTCGCAGACGTGGGTCATCCATATTTAAACGCGATTTTTTTTTTCGTTTGCTTATATCTTTTTCGTTCCAAAGCATGTCTTGAGCGATCTCTGGCCATGTTGGCCCTGCAAACCTCGTCAGATCGTCACGTTCGCCGTGGTCTACCTCGACTCCTTCAGGCGTCCAATAAGTGACGATCTTTGCCCATCTCTCCGGGTGCATTCGCGCCACGTGTTCGGCCCACTCCGAGTTCAGCCTGGCTGTTTTTACTCCAACATCAGCTACTTGAGTTATGGAGCGCAGCCTGGTGTTTCTGGTGTTAAAACGTTAAAAAAAAAATGTTATTTTTATATTTGGGCCAACGACTATTACTCCCCTTCACACTTAAAGGGGGCACTTGACACCAACGAGGCGTATTTTCTATCCATAATTATTATTATAAAAATGCGAAAGTGTGTCTGTCTGTTACCTCTTCACGCTTAAAGCGCTGAACCGATTGAGATGTAATTTGGTATAGAGATACTTTTAGTCCCGGGAAAGGACATAGGATAGTTTTTATCCCGATAGTCCCTCTAGATCGACACTTATACGAGTTAAAACGCGGGGCGCTGCTAGTTTCCTCATAATTTATAAACAGTGTGCAAACCAGGGACTTGAAACGCTACTCAAAATAACGTTACGCGTATTTTCGGTAACAATAATTTGTACCGATCCACCAGGATCGTAACAAAATTAATTCTTTAGCTATGACGATACTGACAAACGGAACGAAATCATAAACTGTTCACTAACAATATTATCAACAAATAACGTTATTCATTTCGATACTCAACTTTGCCAGCTTCATGACAGATGACGAAAAAGTATGAAGAATAACGTTACAAATGAATCTGTAACGTTTCACCTGTAACGTTATTACAAGCGGATAAACTTAATGTTACTGATACCTATAACGTTACTTATAATATTGTTCTACGAAAATGGTATTTTATAACGTTTTTATTGTAACGTTATTGATATTGTTAGTTATATGTGGTGCCGGGCTTAAAGAATAGCACCACCCCATACTTCCCGTGGGTGTCGTAAAAGGCGACTAAGGGTCGTCGGAGAATGGGCAGCAGCGTTCTCTATGCATTCCACCACCATACTATACTGCGATCGCCAACCCGCCTGCGAAGCGTGGCGATTATGACAAACCCCCCCCCCCCATTTTGGGGGAGGCCTATGTCCAGCAGTGGACGTCTTTCGGCTGAAATGATGATAATGATGATTGATATTTTTAGGTTTTAGTATCGTTACTAATATTGGAACGTTATACGATAACATTAGCGGTAACGGAACGAAATTCATTTCGTTTTCAACTCCCTGGTACAAACCGACGCAACTTTGAGAACCACTATCTCAACCACAATATCTTTTTGCCGCGGGCCACATCGTGACTATGTTCTGTAAACATCCTCGCTCGCATGTTGGGCCATGCTGGGCCATGATGGGCCATCGCCCCGAGGTGCTCAGTTTTTAATATATATTGTAATGTGTCGAGTGCCTTTTAGCTATTAGTAATTTTCTCAATGACAGCCTGGTTTCTGGATATGTGCCCAACAATTATCAGCCTATAATGTTCGTGGCTCAATAATAACAGGCGCTCAGGTTAAGCTTCGCTTGCCGCGGTTGATCTGTGGATGGGTGACCATCTTTACATACCGTGATCCCTCCGTGCCTCGGAAAGGACGTCCCGGCTGTCATTCGTGGATCTTTGACAGTCGTTACGGGTAGTCAGAAGCCAGAAAGTCTGACAACCAGTCTTACCAAGGGGTATCGTATTACCCAGTAAACCGGGCTGTGGAGGTCAGGTAGGCAGTCGGTCCATTTAAAACACTGGTATTCAGCTGCATCAGTTTAGACTGGAAGCCAACCCCAACATAGTTGGGAAAGGCTAGGCAGATGATGAATGTTCCCACTGCTGGGACACTGGCCTAGAGGGAGCGGACCGTGGTCCACCACGCGGATCATCATTCAAATTAATAAAAAATACTTGGGCAAACGTCATCTAAAACTATTCCAAATTTCAAGTTGATAGCATTAGTAGTTCTTGAGATATCCAGCTGTGACAGACAGACAGACTTAGTCTCACCATAAGGGTTCCGTTTTTATCATTTTGGTACGGAACCCTAATTACATGAGACTAAAACATACACAGTGAAACGTAGATATACTAAACATTCTCCAGCCTACCCTTTTCGGGAGTACATGGCGAGTTAGCAATATTACTTCTTAATATCTCAGCCAAGTCTCTCAGAAACTATCCACCTCTATAGTACGCTAGAAACTTCGCTTATGCTTGGGAAGTATGCAGAATATCCCAGATAGTTTGTTAAGAGTTATCGCAATACTTCAGTTTCACACATGTATCCCATCTCTAGATTCTCTAGTACTTCGTAGTCTTAGTGCCAGCGCACACTATGCGACATACGACTGCGACAGCTCTCAGCAACTAAACGCAACGACAGGCTGCGGCCGACAATCCATACTATAATATTATAAATTCGAAAGTAACTCTGTCTGTATGTTACCTTTTCACACCTAAACCACTGAACGAATTTCGAAAAAATTTGGCAGAGAGATAGATTGCATCCCGGAGAAGGACATAGGATAGTTTTTATCACGATATTCCCACGGGATCGACACTTATGCGGGTGAAACCGCGGGGCGCAGCTAGTTTTCATATATTTTGTTCAGAGATAAGGTAAGGGATGCATGCTCTTGAGACTTGTCGCAGCGTCTAGACGCACGGCTCACACCCGATGACAGTCGTATACGACTGGTCAGCGTTTTGTCGTCGAGCACTCGATGTCGCATGGTGTGCGAAGTAATTTAGTGCCAGCACAAACAGTGTCTTATCGCTACGTCTGGTCGTAGAGATGTTGTTTGCGTCTGCGACTAGTTACTACGCAGACGTCGTTCGGTCATTAACCGACTTCAAAAAAAGGAGGAGGTTCTCAGTTTTTAGGGTTCCGTACCTAAAGGGTAAAATCGGAACCCTATTACTAAGACTTCGCTGTCTGTCCGTCTGTCTGTCACCAGGCTGTATCTCAAGAACCGCGATAGCTAGACTGTTGAAATTTTCACAAAGTATGTATTTCTGTTGCCGCTATAACAACAAATACTAAAAACAAAATAAAATAAATATTTAAGGGGGCTCCCATACAACAAACGCGAATTTTTTTGCCCTTTTTTGCTCGATATCAAAAATGGCAACAGGTAGGCCCTTGTAGGTATTCACAAAATACTCAGTTGTATTTTAACTTTAATAATAAATAATAAAATAAAAATAAAATAGATATTTAAGGCGGGCTCCCATACAACAAAAATGTGTTTTTCGGCGTTTTTGCCTTGTGGTACGGAACCCTTCGTGTGCGAGTCCGACTCGCACTTGGCCAGTTTTTATTTTCTTTGAGTATTCGGTCGTCGCGCACACAGCAAGACTGACGCTGCCCTGTCGCATGCGACTGTTGGCGGGTGAGTGCGACAACCGTCTAGTCGCTGCGACAAAAAGCGAGAGCTTGCCCATGCCTGTGGAAATTTTCGACCGGAACCTATCATTGCGTCTAGTCGCCGAGCTGTCGCAGTCGCAAGTCGCATAGTGTGCGCCATGTCTTCTGCATGTCAGCTGAAGAGACTTGGCGTGCAATGTTGCATGCTTTCTGTGTAAGGACTGTTCTAGTAGTACAGCTATTTGTGAACTTCGTCCGGAGTAGTATTTCTTGTGTCGACGCTAAACAGTGTTGCTTTGTTCAAGGAAGGGTTGAGTGCCGGTGTAAAACAACAGACAACTTAAGGGGCTTACAGGACCTGACTGAACGCAAAAAACGCAAGTTTTAGAAACAATAAAAGCATATGATCGACTACATAAACAAATTCAGAAAAATATATGATGTTTTTCAGGATATATGCTAGTAGGTACTGTGTTGAAAACAGAATACAACTAATTTGATACGATAGAAAAAAATCATAAAGATTACTCTAAAATCTTTCTTTTTACAATAAAAACCATTAATATACATAAAATCATTATGATTTTTTGTCAGATTACTCTACAAGCAACATACTTAAACACTAGTGTTTTAATTTTTTAATCCAAACTATAGATTTTTTGTAACATATTTTGCAATAAATTACCAGCGTTGTGTCATCGCGCTTCTCTTTCTTTTCCTTGCAGTTCGACAGTGACCGCGCTTTAGGTCATTATGGCTTGTATTAAACACACTATTTTTCTGATTTTGTTTACTGTAGCCGATCATATACTTTTAGGGTCCAAACACACTATGCCGAAGGTACGCGACCGAAGTTCCGCGGCTGATTTTACGTTCTGAGATATTCGGCTGATATGACACACCATAAGTGCTGAACTTACGCGGCAGAAATTCAGTTGCGCACACGCGGGGCGCGAGCATGCCTGCGTCCCGCTGCTCTCCGCCCCGGATCTTCTTCGGCAATCGAACCGAACTTCGGTCGCGTATAATGTGTGCTCTACAGTTAACATTGCTGCCGAATTGCCGACGAACTTACGCCCGACCGAAGTTCGGCTGTACGCTATAACGCAACGTAATTTCGGCATAATGTGTCGTCGGTAATTTAAATAGCATTGCAGGCGTACTCATGCCGAACTTCGGTCGCGTACTTTCGGCATAGTGTGCTTAGACACTAAGGCATTATAAAACTTGCGTTTTTTGCGTTTAGGTCCTGCAGTCCCCTTAACATGCTTTCTGAGGCACGAAGGGACGATATGCAATGAATGGTCACCTATCTACGAACCAACCGCGGCAAGCGAAGCTTAACCTTCGATCGACGCGCGTGGCTATTATAATTTAGCCACGAGCCCCTTTAATGAAGTCTCACGAGTAAATCAAGCTTTTTAATGTTCCGTACCCAACCAAAGGGTAAAAACGGGTCCCTATTACTAAGACTTTGCTGACTGTCCGTTCGTCTGTCCGTCCGTCTGTCTGTCACCAGGCTGTATCTCAAGAACCGCGATAGCTAGACAGTTGAAATTTTCATAAATTATGTATTTCTGTTGCCGCTATAACAACACATACTAAAAACCAAATAAAATAAATATTTAAGGGGGGCTCCCATACAACAAACGCGATTTTTTTTGCCCTTGTTTGCTCGATATCAATAATGGCAACAGGTAGGCACTTGAAATATTCACAAAATACTCAGTTGTATTTTTACTTTAATAATAAATAATAAAATTAAAATAAAATAAATATTTAGGGGGGGCTCCCTTACAACAAACGTGTTTTTTTTCGGCGTTTTTGCCTTGTGGTACGGAACCCTTCGTGTGCGAGTCCGACTCGCACTTGACCGATTTTTTATACACGTTGGGAGCCGCTGCCTCGCCTACGAGTACAATATCCTGTACGCCGCGAGCTATGCGGAATGCGGATGCATCTCGCATTCTGTAAAATATTCTGTTCGTTTGTGATTTATGTTCAACTTCCTTTTTGATATACGGTGAAACGATATAACATAACAAATAATAACATATTATTAATAAATAATATGTATAATATTTAATAAATAAATAATATAAGTAACAAAAATAATAATTATATATCTCCTCAGGGCTTCCTCTCTCCTAACCCTCTTGCTGTGCCCTGCAGTGTCCATAATGATCTAAATTATAATAATATAGTTACCACCTAACTCAGACCAACAAAAAAAGATAGACAGCGCGTGAAAACTGAAGCCACCTTTTTATCTATGTGTGTATCGAAGGCTTGCCATTTGTTAAATGTTTCCCTATAATTTGGGGATATTTGTGCGAGTAGGAACTAGTCTATTATTGTATGAGTAAGATGTTGTTGAGTATGGTATTGGTATTAAATTGGAAACCCAAAATATTCAATACATAAAAAAGAAAATAGGAATATAACTCGAAGTAACAAATCATATTTATATGTATGTATTAATCGAATGGGGAAAATTTAAATCGTATTATGGCAACCCCCGCACCTTATGTCACTACTTTCGTTCGTTGAGGTTTTTTGTTCCAAGTAATCTAAAATTTAATATTAAAGAAACGATATTATTTCGATAAAAAGTGCCAGTGAAAAGTGATTCCGTGAGACTTTTTATGTGATTTGCTTTTGTTTTTGCAACTTTTCACTGCACAGGAAGGCATAATTATATTTTTTTAATCTATGTTAATTTGACGACGACTCGTGACGTACTAAGAGCGATGAGCATGGTTTTAGTGTAGGTGTGTGCGTGAGCGTGTATGTTTACTTGCAGGAGCACGGTTTTATGGCTTCACTTTTGATGTTCGCGGCGCGCCGTCTTTCTTTTTTTGTTGGTCTGAGCCACCTAAGTACACATTATGGTAAAGCAATAAAGATATTGAGTATTGAGTATAACTGTGACGTTATTGAAGTGAAAACATCTTTAGGCGCGTTGGGCACTTTTTGAGATGGGAAAAAACCATTGAACTCGCGCCACTGTTACCGTAAGCGACACCGCGCTTGTTTTGTTTATAAGACGATTAAAAAAATACCCGCTTCGGATGTGTTCGGCTGTCCTCGGGAATCAATCCAATCCAAATCCAATACCAATCTCTTTGGTACCTACGTAGTGCAGCGAAAAAAAGAAAAACACGGACTGTCTTCACTATATTATAATTCATAATGTTATCCTTTTATGATTCTGCCAAAGTGGCCTTTTTAGGCCCCAGAAGAAAGAAGTCGCTCAGTATGAACGTGGCGTATCCTTTATAATACCATTGATTTCCAAGAACTCTTTAGATGGCGTTGAACTGACTAGGTAAGTTACAGGTGCCAAAGCCAAAACGCTTGGAAGAAAAACATTGCGTCATTAATTAATTACTTTTTTAAGTACGTACGATCTCAAAATTACATCCAAGTGAGATAATCAAAAAATGATGTGACGTTCCGTTCCTTGCAGTAACTTACCAAGTTCAGCGCCATCTATCCAGCGACTAGGGAAGAGTTTTAAAAAAATAAAAAGAAAATCCCTCACCTATACACATCTGTCTACTCATTCGGGGGATACAAGCGAGATGTCATAACTACAAAATGTTGGAAAACAAGGCTGTTGCCAGTTTCAGAACTGTGTTAAATATTTTCGCACCAAAATGTCTGTTTCATTGAAACACAGTGCATTCGCTACGGTTTATAAAATGTGCTGTTTTTAGGGTTCCGCACCAAAATGGTAAAAACGGGACCCTATTACTAAGACTCCACTGTCCGTCTGTCTGTCTGTCACCAGGCTGTACCTATCTCATGAACCGTGATAGCTAGACAGTTAAAATTTTCACAGATGATGTATTTCTGTTGCCGCTATATCAACAAATACTAAAAACAGATTAAAATAAATGTGGGGTCCCATACAACAAACGTGTTTTTTCGGCGTTTTTGCCTTGTGGTACGGAACCCTTAGTGTGCGAGTCCGACTCGCACTTCGCCACTTTTTTATTGAAACACACTGAATTCGCTACGGTTTATAAAATGTGCTGTTTTTTAGAAGATAAATAACTCGTTTAGGCTTTGTTTTCAGTTTTATTTACTGCAGAACATATTTAAATAAAGTAGCATACCATGCTGACAGACGAATGAAAGATCTTTTCGTATATGTAAAACGAAATTTGACAGTTGAAATTAAATTTTGACATTTCAACAAAATTCATTGCGTTATTTACGTTGTTGAGCTGATACATTTTTCGTACATAATGAAGCAATGGATTAGCAATATCCTTCACTTTTAATCCTGATATTCCCACGGGATCGACATTTACGCGGGTGACACCGCGGGGCTAGTATGAAGATATTGATTACATCATTCATCTTTCAGAAGTCGATATCGAAGTCAAGACACCGACTTCAAAAACTAAAAAGAAATTTTCCCGAACATCTGCCTATACCAAATTACAAGTATGCAACATGCAACTCTGTCCATCTAAGTTTAGGACTTGAGCGCAAAGTTTACCCATCTCAGTCTAGCTAGAATCTACATCTAACATATTCAATAAGTTTCGAATGTCTTAAGTTTTGAAACCAGGTTCCTCCTGCAGTACTATGCCAGTTTCATTGGAGTTCTTAGGACACTTATAATAATCATCTGTTGGAGTCAGCTTGGGTTAAGCTACACTTGCCGCGGTCTGATCATGGATGGGTGACCATCCATATCGAGACCACTTCGTGCCTCGGAAAGCATGTTAAGCCGTCATTCTTGACAATTGACAGATTTTTGACAATTGTTACGAGAAGCCCAAAAGATTGATAACCCAGTCTTACCAAAAGGTTTCGTGTTACCCAGTTACTGGGTTGTGGAGGAAATTTCACGCGGACGAAGTCGAGGGCAAATGCTAGTAAATAATTCTCACACAAAGAGCAACACATCTAAAGCTACACTGTACGCCATTTGCATTGGACCGGTTTATTCCGGCGCAATCCGCTTCTATCCGGTTGTATCCGATTTCGGCCGGTTCTCACCGGATATTCATAAAATGATTCATGCGGAATTTAATGTTTTATTGATAACTCCTCGTAATCTTATATTTCTCCATAGATACTTTTTCCACTAATGGCGTGCTGACCATGAGATCCTGGGTGCGATTCCCGGGGCGGGAAAGTGTTTTTAGGGGTTTCCGCCTGGAATTTCTCAGTAGCAGCCCGAATTGTGGCCGGTTGATGACAATATTGTTGCGCGCCACAATTAATTCCGCTAGGAATTAATTAAATGTCACCATGTACTAACATGGTGACATTAGTTACCACTAGCGCCATCTAGTATCGAGTAGCGGAACTAGTAGTCAAGATCCTTCTAGAAATTTCGATGCGAGAACTTTCTAGAACTTTCTCGAACTATCGACATCTGGTCAGTTGGGGTCGGTATGTACTCGAACATTCTAGATTTTAGATGTTTCTACAATAGAAGGTTCTAGAATCTAGAACTATTCGCGGCACTATACAGGAAAAGTTTTTAACCAGTGCGCAAATTTTTTTTGGTGGCTCAGTGTAAGCAATAGAACACATTTCCATTTTTAGTTTATGACTTTTTTTTTTTTCATTTTTCCACTTTGTCCCAATTTCAAATAAGCAAGACATGGATATAATTTAATAGTAATACTATGAATGAGCATGAATGAAAACGCGAAGGCCGCTCGCCGGCCGCTGGACGCCCAGCGCACGAGACGGGGCGGGGGTGCGGGGGCATGCGGCGCGGCGCCGGCGTTTGATAAACAAAACGCATGCACATGCAGTACGTCACTTGCGGAAGCGGAGGTCGGATGTCTCTTTGCCGTCCCTGCGCGCGTGCCGCGTACTAGACTAGCGTAGTGACAATGTCTCATTTTACTCACCGCGAGTATTATGAAATGGTGCGAGTGTATTTGTTAAGCAATGAAAATTTACGAGCAGCACGAAGAAGATTCGAAAGGGAGAGCGTACCTCGTATGCGAGCCCAAAGGATCCTCAATCCCACGGTCCCTAATGAGAGGACAATTTTAGCAGCAAACCAAGATGTATGAAAAGTGGTGTTAGTGTCCTAAACAAACTAAATGCTTACTTATTTAAACGTGCACGTTTATGCCTTGAAAATGGAGGAGGTCACTTCGAACAATACCTAAAATTATTGTGATTAATAAAATGTAGAGGTAAGAAGAAATTATAAACAATCTTAGTGTCTTAGGTTCTCTTTGATTAGACATTGACGCAAATTGTATCATGTCTAAGTACCTATCATACCTAAATGTTTTATTTTGAATGGACTAAAACGTATTACTTTCTTACTTATTATGATTTATTTTCTGCATTTTGATGGTCCTAAGCCCATGAAAGTATGAAGGATAAATTGGAATTTACGAAAAATTACGTTTACAAATAACTTTACACAGTCTAAACTTAAAAAACTGGCCAAGTGCGAGTCGGACTCGCACACGAAGGGTTCCGTACCACAAGGCAAAAACGCCGAAAAAAACATGTTTGTTGTATGGGAGCCCCCCTTAAATATTTATTTTATTTTAATTTTATTATTTATTATTAAAGTTAAAATACATCTGAGTATTTTGTGAATATTTCAAGTGCCTACCTGT
Organism: Mesoligia furuncula; assembly: GCA_916614155.1. Lineage (NCBI taxonomy): Eukaryota > Metazoa > Arthropoda > Insecta > Lepidoptera > Noctuidae > Mesoligia > Mesoligia furuncula. The sequence goes on from OU744819.1 coordinate 13,696,827, forward strand.
TGCCATTTTTGATATCGAGCAAAAAAAGGCAAAAAAATCGTGTTTGTTGTATGGGAGCCCCCCTTAAATATTTATTTTATTGTGTTTTTAGTATTTGTTGTTATAGCGGCAACAGAAATACATACTTTGTGAAAATTTCAACTGTCTAGCTATCGCGGTTCTTGAGATACAGCCTGGTGACAGACAGACGGACAGACGGACAGACGGACAGACAGCGAAGTCTTAGTAATAGGGTCCCGTTTTTACCCTTTGGGTACGGAACCCTAAAAATTGTAGCGCTAAACTGGGGTCAATAATCCGCCGTCGTTAGAGCGAGCGCGCGCGCGTGAGTACTTCTGATAGCAGCTGGCGCGTCAGGCGACCGGTCGACGCGCGGCGTGAATCGGGCGACCGGTCGACGGACTGGCAAGCGACGTCCATAAAATAAATTTCTGAGTAAACAAGTCTCGTAAGCGTTAACTTAATTTTTTACTATTGAAACATATCAAAACAAAAAATACGTGTTTATTAAAATATATTCAAGTTTATTATGTCAAAATTTGCGCACTGGTTAAAAACTTTTCCTGTATAAGACCGGCGTGGGCCGCGAGCGACACACAAGCGACAACATCGAAGCAATCTTCAAGCGATCGACTTAGAGCGATCAGTAGTGCAGTTGTGTTTCATAATTAGTATGTTTGAGTTGTAATTAGTGTTGTTGATTAAAGGGTAGTTTTTTTGGTTATTAAATCGGCAGGTTTTATTGTCACGAACCCCAAGCTCGTAACAATATGCTCGCCCCAAGTAAAAAGGGGGGAAAAACCCAAAAACGCTTTGCCCGACCTGATACATGGAGAAATGTGGGAATACTTCACACATAACTACTCCGTCGAGGCATAGCATAACCAGCCTGTAACGTTCCCACTGCTGGGATACAGGCTTCCTCTCTTCGAGAGGGAGTGGGCTGTAATCCACCACGCGGGCCCAGTGCGGGTTGGTAGATGTCACATGCCTTCGAATTTTTGGTTCTAGGACATGCCGGTTTCCTCACGATGTTTTCCTTTACCGTTTTGAGAGCTGTGGTGATGAAATACATTACACAAAGTAAAGCGCCTGTCTGGGTTCGAACCTACGACCTACAACTCGTGTTACCAGTGGACCACCACTGCTCTGCACTGTCGAGGCATACAGATGTGATTTTATACGATTTATTCCGGCCCCCCCCCCCTGGATCCCTTGCTAGTTCTTCTTCTGTTTTAATCTCTGTCTTATCCAGTTTATTTAGGTTACATATTTGTCCTTCTCATTTCTAACGATGTCCATTTCTTTTGTTTGCAGGTCAACATGTGGACATTACACCTATCGAGGCGGTGAGACGAATCGGAGACCAGCTCAGCGTGCTGTGCAAAGTGCCCTACCCCATTGACTCCTGCAGGTTAGTTGGTTTTTATGTTATTGTATGCAGGACCGTCTTTAACCTATTGGAGGCCCGGGACACATAAGGGTCACGGGGCCCCTGTGTAGATAAGAGACAATAAGAGAAACATACTAATATTTTTCATCTGGGAGGCTAGAAACGTAATTGTAAATCGCACTGCAAATAACTTATTTTGTCATTGAATCGGATACAGAATAATAATGCGTAGAATGCATCGGTGGCTGCAACGAATTTTTTTTATGAGTACTGGCCGGGCCGCCGAAGATCGCGGGGCCCTGGGCACTTGCCCAAAGTGCCCACTGGACAAGAGGGGCCTGATTGTATGGCAAACTATCTCTCTCTCTCTCCTGTCTATATACAGGGTGTAGAAAGACTCATCACAGAGCCGTCAACTACTTTGTACAGACGCCAGCACATCAAGCTACTACAATCTGTCAAATTTCTTTAATAGATTTTCAACTTTTATAAAGCTTAAGGTTTAAAGTTGGTTGGGAAAATTTGACAGTTTCGGGTAGCTTGGTGTGCTGGCGTCTGTAAAATATCAAACTTAGAACATTACACAAAAATAATTGCTGGGAAACGACTTTTATTTTTGGTGTGAAAATTTGCTGTTTGCGGGTAGTGCGCAATGTAAGGCACGCAAAACATTGTGATTTAACATTAAAAAACTTTTTTTCGTAAAAAAACGTCGGTAAAAGTTGGAATTTTGACCTTTAATAACTCCGTAACCAGAAGGTTCCCGGGTATGGTCCAGTACAAAAAAATTGTTACAATGACGGAGGGAACAAGTGGCTCTAAGCTTTGTTAAGTGTCCTTTTACACCCCTTATATCACACTAACATTATTAAGGTGAAAGTTTGTGAGGGTGTGTGTGTGTGTGTGTTTATATGTTTCTTACTTCTTTACGCTCAAACGGCTTTACCAATTTCGATATAATTTTGTATGGAGGTAGCTGAGACCCTGGATTAACATATAGGGTACTTTTTATCCCGATATTCCCAAGGGATCGACATTTACGCGGGTGAAACCGCGGGGCGCAGCTAGTTATAAATGAAACTGAAATGCTGTTCATTTGAGAACGGCTGGACCGATTTAGCTATTTTTTGTTTTAAGGCGACTACATGACCTAAAGCGCGGTCACTGTCGGACTGCATAGAAAAGAAAGGGAAGCGCGATGACACAACGCTGGTAATTTATTGCAATTATGTAGCAAAAAAAAATAAAAAATTAAAACATGCTATATTATGTTGCTTGTAGAATAATCTGACAAAAAAACATAATGATTGGTATTGTAGCGAAAATAGACGGAAAGAAACACTTTTCGCTAACTAATACGTTTAATTTGACTTTAAAAAATCCAAATACAGATTATAAAAAAAAAAAAAATATAGGTACAGGTAAAAAATGATGACAAAATATTTGGGAATCCGTGACGTGAAAATTGGAAGGAATACCTAGGGATTGTACCAAAAAAATTAAAATTTGAAAACGCGACGAATTTAAAACGTGATTGCAATCAATTCTAATCCGTACGCGTGCTTAAAAAGGTCCGCAAAAATAGGTAAGGTATCACACCCGCCGTATTTCAGTTAAAATAAAAAAAATCAAACTATCTACAACATACAAGGTAATACAAGAATAGGGGAGAAATAAAAATATCTGTTTAAAGCAGGCTCCTGTCCTTTGGCGAATACGATCGGCGAAACTGGCTCAGCACGGCTCAGCTCTTGCGTATTCGGTACCTACGAATCGGCTGTTGCTCCGGGGAATTTCAGGATGGATAACTTATTGGCAAGCGACTGGGTGCCGGGGTGGAGCCGAGTGTAACGGCTTGCTCTTGAGTTCGGGCCTTAATCTGGAGTAAAATTTATCCATAAGAACCCGTGAAGCAAGCAGAATCTCATATACCCAAAAGAAGGATCATAGAACCAAAATTATTACGTACCAATGAATAAGGAAAAGAACTTATTTTCCATCAGCAGTGGAGACTCTTTTAAAAAACGTCTTCTAGCGAGGAACCTTTAGTAAAGAACGAAAGCGATTAATAATATTGCGACATGAAAAAAATAAAACAATGAATAACCCAAAAAATAGTAAATACGCACCAAGATAATACAAAAACACTTCCAGATAAATAAAAATCACGAGATTTAGGCGTTCAGATCGAGAAGAAAAAAATATAATCTTTCACGTCAACAGATTTCTTTCAAGTGAAGTTTTGCACCATAAAAAAATGCCATCTGACGAATCAACGATTCGTAATATGAAAAAAACTAAGTAATACATGGCCTGTATTAAAAACGAGGTTGAATATCGACTCCAAGAAGGCTTGATGACGAAAAAAAATAAGGCAGGATTTGTTAATGCTGCAGTATGTATTTAGTATGGTTTTTATTGTAAAAAGAAAGTTTTTAGAGGTATTTTCATGATTTTTTTTCTATCGTATCAAATTAGTTGTATTATACTTTCAACACACTATCAACCTAGCATATATCTTAAAGAATATCATATATTTTCCGATTTCGTTTACTGTAGTCAATCATATACTTTTATTGTTTCTTAAACTGGCGTTTTTTTGCGTTTAGGTCCTGTAAGCCCCTTAAAACATTCGTAACAGTCCGAGCTACCACTGCGCCACCACCACTTTTTGGACGAGCTGCGCCGACCACAAATAAATTGGTCTAAGGCGCAGAGCATGGAATCGCAAAACCAGCAGCGTCTGGAGACGCCAGTACTAATAAAATCCGTGGCACCGGATGTTGGTTGAACGCACAACTTCTGAAGGCTCTGTAGCGGACGCCATTCAGAGCGATAAAGGGGCTCTGTTCTCCAAGTCCGCCAATATCACACTAAAATTATAAAGACGAAAGTTTGTGAGTGTGTGTGTGTGTGTGTTTATATGTTTGTTACTTCTTCACGCTCAAACGGCTGAACCAATTTTGATAAAATTTTGTATGGAGGTAGCTGACACCCTGGATTAACATATAGGCTACTTTTTATCCCGATATTCCCACGGGATCGACAATTATGCGGGTGAAACCGCGGGGCGCAGCTAGTGGCAAATAATTTGATGTAGTCTTCGGTTTTTCGTAATGTTAATACCTAGTATTATATAGAATCAAGTTTTTTTTCTAACTGAACAGACAGCTGTGCTGCTGGGGCATTTGTTGCGTCACTTCTTGTTTCCAGCGAAAGCACTAGGAAGTGGTGAAGGGGGCGTTTTGGGGGACTGTCTTTTGTAATTTTGACTTTCGAAAAGTGCTGGTTCTCAGCCTTAATTTGAATAAATGAGTTTTAATTTTTTTTTGCCTTTCGTGTTCTTTTATTTGGCACATCGTGTTTTAGAAAAAGTTCGCCTTTGTCTGGCGTCGTCTCTGTCACTCATATTGTACCTGTCTGACTTTTGATAGTGAAAATATTTAAAAAAAACGAAGTTAAGGGCCTTTCTGATAGTATAAATACGTCAAAACTAAAGCCAAATTAAATGTAGCAACAGCAATCAAATTGCGTTGTCATTCATTCTTAGTTCGAGCTCCAAACTAATCTTACTTCCGTAGATACGGAGTAGGTTATTTCGGCCAAAACTACAGATTACTTGCTTAGGGGGCTTGCTTTTTGACGTTCAAAAGTGCCTTTTAAGTGCCTACTTGAAATAAATGTTTTGACTTTGACTTTGACTTTGGGGTAGACCCCCCAGTTTCTATACCTTTTGAAGCATGAGGAACAGGGTGTAAAGTTCACTCATCATCCATAGAAAAGGGACCATCTTCGACCAGACAGGTTGTCGTGTCTGGTCATCTGGTGGCCTACTGCCCGTTGTCGGGATCGGGAGGTAGTATGTATATCGCACCTTGAAAACAAAAGTGGCGTTATACAAAATTGACGCTGCATTTTGGTCAATATCTTCGCAAATAACTGGAATAAAAGAATGCAATTAATTTCATTTATCAGTTTGACTATCTTATTTAAGTTGTGTACTGAAAACAAGCCAGTAAATTATGAAGTCATCGTCGGTATAGTGCCACTATTGTTTTCAAGGTGCGATATGTATGCTAGTTGCGCGGTAAACTCTGCTTGCGCGATGCAGGATTTTTCGTGACGTCAGTGTACCTAATGCGTAGTACGCATGTGGCGTTATAGATGCCGCCACCACGTCATTAGTGTCGTAGGGCGAGCGTTTGGTTTGTTGTATGAAAAAATATTGACAATGTTGCCGATTGTGTTGTTCACAAACTAAACTAAATTTAAGTTCATGCATCTTTTTCTTTCTATTTCATTAAGACAAGGACAGAAGATAAATATTAGTTTAGTCCTTTCAAATTAAAAGAGATTAAAAAATTGGCTATTAAAAATACGTCAATTTACGCCAGGCGCTGACTAATTTGACAGGACTAAACTAATATTTACCTTCTGTCCTTGTCTTAATGAAATAGAAAGAAAAAGATGCCTGAACTTAAATTTAGTTTAGTTTTGTGAACTGTCAGTATCGGCGCAGATGCCGCCTTTAGCAGCGGCTGCTGAGGTATCCACGTGCTCTGTGGGCTAAGGTTTCGGGTTCAAGATATTCTCCGTAAGATAAGGAGCGAGATACATTAATAACTTGTTTTTTCCTTATGTTTCAGGATGAACGTAGGCGGGGTTTCCTACAGACTGATACCTGAGAACTTGCAAGGAGATGTAGTCTACACAGGCCAGGGCCTCAAGGTAAACTTAAACTTCTAACTCTTTCTTAAGGTGTATATGTCGCAGCCAACTGGTTAAATTAGCCGTTTATTTAACCGCCTAGCCGTTTTACTAAACCGCAGCCGTTTAACTAAACGGCCTGATTGATATTCAGTTATAGTTTAGGTTGTAGAACTGTTTCTAACGTTGGTAGTTTTCGAACATTATAGAGCAATGGATTAGCCTCCTTCCTAACCTTAGTATCCTTCAAAATGATTCAGATTGAGATTGATAGTGTATTACGCAAACTATACTCCATTTGAAATAAGATTAGACATTTAAATAAACCTTTCTTACAGTCCGTGCAACCGATTTTGACTTCTATACCGTAAGCATAAGGATGGTATTAAAAGCAAAAAAGTGGTTACAATCCCAACTGTTTACTGCAGCTGCCATATGTCATGCCACCAACGCAATACAATTCAAAATCGGTTGAACGGACTGTACAAAAGGTTTATATAAATATCTAATCTTATTACAAATGGAGTATAGGGTGCTGATCACAGGTATCTAGATACACCTAGATAACGCAAGAGCAACTACTTCGCGTGCCAAAAATCGCACCAGCTTACGTAAAAAAATCGTAAACCGCCACTTTCGCGCTCAGTCCTGCAGCCCTAGTCTGCTATTTTTATAAATTCGTCATTCCAACACGATCCCACCACCATCCCATTGTCATTTTGCTAAAAGTTCGTAATCAGCTAAATTCATAATGGTTGATCAGTGGTCGATCAATGGCACAGAAATTATACGATAGGTACTCGTAACGAATTAAAAGCAATGACTGCACAATGACGTTCTAATGGTAGGTTACTGATCGAAGGAACTGTCAAAATTTTTGCAGATTACCGCGTAACTCAGTAATTCATTTTTCATTATGTACGAGATTACCATTCTATGCCATTTCTTTCAATGGAGTGTCAGTGGTCCATTGGAAAGTCGAAAAAATGGCGTCATTATGCCATTATATTAGTAGATTACCAAACTTGTCAAAATCAACAATTATGAAATCAATGATAGACCATTCTGACACTATTGTAATAGCAGACTTGAGGCCCAGATCGTGATACTTGCGTTATCTAAGTCTATTTATATCTGTGGTGCTGTTAGTGACCCGCAAATTGCCAAAAAACGTAAGAAAATTTGAATTTTTTATACACACATTAAACTTTTACATCAGACAATTAATTAATTCGTAAATAAAAGCAACGGAAGGCTTATCAACAGTTTCTGTGTCAAGTTTTTGTGTTAATTAACGTAACTTCGATGATTATTTTTTTAATTGGCATGCGGGCTTCAAGGCCTATGTTATTTGAAAAAAAAAATGATAAGGACAGACTTTCGAAAAGAAGTGTGTTGCAACTGTTGCAAGTATGTTCATTCATCAACTTGAGGTCCTGGGTTCGATCACCAGGCCGGTAAAAGTATTATTTAATTTTTCCATCAGGGATTTCTCAATAGCAACCCTAATATTACTAGAGGGGCTTGTGGCTAAATAATAACAGCCGCACGGGTTGATCGTTCAGGTTAAGCTACGCTTGCCGCGGTTGGTCCGTGGATGGGTGACCATCTTTACATACCAAGACCCCTCCGTGCCTCGGAAAGCACGGGATCTGTGACAGTCGTTACGGAACAACCAGTCTTACCAAGGGGTTTCGTATTACCCAGTAATTGGGTCGGGTCAGATAGGTATGTGTTTGTGAAAGTGTTTAGGTGTGCACATTTTGTATACAGATGACCTTCCTCTCCCCAGAGCGGCGAATGCGGTGCATTGATAAAGAACATCAAGGAAGAGTGGAACGGGAACATATCCTGCGTCCTCCCCCCGCCCTCGGGCAACATTGAGTTAGTGGGGAACATGAGACTACTGGTGGCACGTGAGTATTCATATATACAAATCTATACTAATATTACCTAAAGCAGATGAGTTCGTTTGTTTATTTAACCGACTTCAAAAAAAGGAGGAGGTTATCAAAAAAAAATATTATAAAAAACCTATCAGGGCTATCAATTTAATTTTTTTAGTAGCCCTTTTTAAATTTTTTTTTTAGGCACTGCGAAATGATTGAAAAAAAAAACAAAAATTAGTCTAAACTTTGAACCGTAAAAATTACCTTGCCCAGAATTGATAACCTTGCCCACGTCCCTATTCGATTTGATCCATACGTCCAAGGACACCCTGCTTATATATATTTTTTTGTTTTACCTCAAAACTCCGTTATTTATAAGCGGATTTGCAAAATTATTTTTTTATTTGAAAGGTTATGCTTTCAGATTGGTCCCACAGTTTCAACAAAATCCGTTCAGAAGTTTGGTTTTTAATCCAAAATTACTGGTAAATAAAAAAGGAAGAGGTTATCAATTCGGTTGAATTATTTTTTGTTCATTTAAATGTGCTGTCTGTCAGCGGGCTGTATCTGAAGAACCGTAATAGGTAGACAGTTGAAATCTTTACAGCGTGTGTATTTCTGTTGCCGCTATAACAAACATAATAAAGATAAAAATGAAAGGGGTTTCCATGCAAGAAACGTTTTTTTTGGCGTTTTTTGCCTAGTGGAACGAAACCCTTCGTGTGCTATCCGACTCGCACTTGGCCCGTTTAGGTAGTAACTACAAGAGCAAAAAAAGAACAAAAAAAATCACCCATTTTTAGGGTTCCGTACCAAAATGGTAAAACGGAACCCTTATGGTGAGACTTAGTCTGTCTGTCTGTCATAGCTGGATATCTCAAGAAGTATTAATGCTATCAACCTGAAATTTGGAATAGTTTTAGATGACTTTTGCCCAACTATTTTGCAAACAAGAAAGAAATAAACATATGTGCATATTTTTTGCAACAGGGACTGAAAGGGAGTCGAAAAATTCAGGGCTTGTTATATTATGAAAGAGCGCAGTTTGCACATTCACAAACTTTTTTTTTTTTTTAGGTCTCATAGTTTTTGACTTTTGATGAAATATGTAAAAAAATACCGTTCCCCTTATCTCCGAAATTTGCAAAGAGAAAAATCTGAAATTATTCTATGTGATAGAAGTTTATGTAAAGATAACAGGAAAAATAAAACGAAGTCTCTAAATAGTAAAATTTTCAAAAATCATCTACAAAATTTACATTAGTTCCACTATCGGTCAGGAGATGGCACTGACATAAAACTGCAATATTCTACACCGCAGTGCACAGTGTTAAAATTCTCTGACGAATATAGGCCTCGCCGATGAAAATTTAGAAACAAATGATGGTACGGTACCCTCGGGTGCGCGAGTCCGACTCGCTCTTGCCCGGTTTTTTTTCGTTGTTTTAACTTGTTACCAACCCGTCACGTCTGCGGAGTTTCCCTAGCGGGTTAACTTAATTTAAGGTTAATCAAATTAACCCATACATTTATACCCTCAGGAGCGCCCGGAGAACCCACCCTGCTCTCCACATCACAGCCAAGCTTCAAGGATGGAGATAAGTTCAGTGCACAGTGCGTCGTGCCCAACGGAAGACCTGCTGCGAAGATCACCTGGTTCTTAGGTAGATAGACCTGTCCATCATCAGGTTTGGACTGTGACTCTGATTGGAGAATCCTAAGTGACTGAAATCACGAAAAAAAAACAGCTGTTTAATACAAAAGTTCAATAACTACTTGATCAAAATATATAAACCGGAGGTTTTTTTTCCTGATTTCAGAGTTGGTCCCATAGTGAAAGTTGTTCATATTCATGGGTAGAACACCATATAAAAATTTGGATGGTGACAAAAAAAATCTTTCTGTCAACCTGAAATCGCGAAAAATAAATCAGCTGTTTCGTACATTTATGTTCGTATAACTCGTCAAAATGTAGGGAACAGCTGATTTTTTTTTCGCGATTTCACTTTGGTCCCATAGTAAAAGTTGTAATATATAATGAGTACAATGACCTCTTATGAGGTTGTTAATGTTTTACCAATAACCCTGTATATGGGACTTAAACATAACTTGTGAAATGTGGATGTACAGACGCCAGCACATCAAGCTACCCGAAACTGTCAAATTTTCCCAATCAACTTTGAACCTTATTATTTAGCGATAAAGTTGAAATTCTATTAAAGAAATTTGACAGATTGTAGTAGCTTCATATACTGGCGTCTGTACTAGAGGTACACCTTTGCCTAACCCTTCTTGGAATACAGGCGTGATGTTTTGTTATGTTATTCTAAAACTCCCTTCTCAGTTCCAGGAGTAGAAGAACCCCTCCTCCACGGGACATACCAGCCAGTGGTGACGTCAGAGCCAGGATCAGACCTTCAGACCATCAGTCAGAACGTCACTCGGACCCTGACGGATGAGGATGACACCAAGATTCTGATCTGCCGGGCGGAGCACGAGGCGCTGGAGAAACCCATGGAAGCTCGGAGGCAGCTCATCGTGCAATGTAAGTGTGACAAATTCTGAAATATCATTCTATTTAAGAGGGGACGAAGCCTGCGAGAAATTTAAAAAAATACGTATTTGAAGAAACTATTGCCGTCGCCTTACCTCAAGTCTGCCCCCGTAGTGTGTGATAGAGACAGCTGCAGCTCAGACCGAAATTATCACAAAAATTTTGACGAGATCGACGTTTCGTATTCCCCTTTTTTTCTCCTCGAAAACTGAGCCGATTCAATTATTTTTTACATTAACATTTTAAGAAAGAGTATGTTTAGGTTCCTATAATTTTTATGTTAAAAACTTTTCTAATTTTTTAGTCCTCTAATCACGGCGGTAAAATAGGGCATTTTTTGTAATTTTTAGAGGGTCATATTTTCTTTACTAAATAGTTGCTGAAAAAATAAATTGACAGGGGCGCGCTTACAGCAGACCTTGATTTTATGAAAAAAAAATTGCTCTTATTCAATAAGAAAAAATGAATATATTTGTATGTTTATAACTAATATTTTTGTAAAAATATAATTTAAAAGGGTGTCCATGGAGATTTTTGCCCGTTCTTCTCCATAGGTAACTACGCTTTGGAATGGGCAACTAGCTTCATATTTTCTGACTGACCGACTTCTTGACAATTCTAAAGTGCCTGTAAATGGTTTAATTGAAATAAATGCTTTGAGTTTGACTTTGACTTTGATGGAGAATCGCACGCCCTGTTCCCTCTTAAGGGGGATGTGCGGAGGTTGCCCGCAAAATTATTTTGCTTGCTCAGTGTCAGGTTGTAAGTTGATTTATGATTCGCCACCGTAACAAATATAGCTTTACAGAGTTATAATCGTTGAATCAGCAATACAACTCCTTCAGTTAGAATTACATAATTAAAATTATATATTATTTAATTATTTTTTATATATTATTTATTTATTATTTATTTCATAATATAATTTATTATTTTTATTATTATATTGTATGTGTTTTATATATGAGCCTTGATGCCTGAAATAAATGGATAAATAAATAAATAAAATGTCAAGATTTCATGAAATAGTCATTCAATAGGGTAATTTGGACCTAGAGAGTTGTATTGATGTCAAAGTCAAAGCATTTATTTCAAATAGAGACAAAAGGCACTTTTGAACGTCAAAAATTACAATAAAGTAGAATTGATTCTAGTCGCCCATTCCAAAAGGTAGTTTTCGTATGGAGAAGAATGGACAAGAAACTCCACCGTTACTCTTTTAAAATGTTTTACAATATTTTGCATACATTAATTATATACTTAATAATAATGTGTGAAGACGATGCACCTAAAATAAAATTACTATACCAGGTAAAAGATATAAATTAAAGATGATTTTTGATTAAAAAACTTGAATTTCGCTGGCTCGCGCTTAGCCCTAAGTTAGAACGCCATGTCGTGGTCGTGTTGGTTGACTCCTATAATAAACAGTTTGGCTCTACTGATACTTTGTTTCTCAGCAAAGCTGTATTTAAGAGTGAGATTACAACTATTTTAAGAGGTATCCCTAGTATATAGTTAATAAGTGCTTTTTTAAATTGCCCTGCTAACCGCTAGCTATTCTGTATTGTAATCTGTGAATAACGTCTTGAGTAGTGTATTTGTTACTTTTATTGCAAGTTTTATATTGTATGCCTACTGTGTAATATACTGCTGTTTGTTATTCCTACGAATAAAATAAAATAAAACGCCAAATTAGCCTGTGAGATAGAATTTTGCAGCGCTCTGTGTTGACCAAACAGTGATTCGTGAGAGTACTAATAATGAAGCTGAAATGTTCGTTCGTTTTTTGTTTGTTTGTTTGTTTGTCTGAACGCGCTAATCTCAGGAACTAACAGTCGGATATGAAAAATTACTTCTGCACTTGATAGCCCAATTCTTGAGGATGGCTATAGGCTATTTATCATCACGCTAGGTCTCTTAAGAGCCGAGAAAAAGGAAATAAATTAAATAAAAAAAGTTATTTAAAAAAATAAAAAAATAACTTTTTTTATTTCCAGCTTTTTAGTTTACAAATGTAAGTATAAGATTTCGCAGACGATTTAGTTCTTGGTAGGTGTTTTTTACAATTTGTCACTTCAAATTGCTTTTAAGTATTTATGTTGTACTTATATATTTTTGTAATCACCTTTTAAAACCCTTTATTTTGATACCCCATTCGATAGGTTTTGAAAAAAAAAATTAATATGGCGTCCAGTAGTCGCCATATTGAATTTTCACTAACGTCATGTCTTTAGTGACACTCGCCGGACTAAGAGGAATCGATTAACGTGTGAATCATAAAAATCGGCCCAGGCGTATGGACTGTATAGTGCTTCAAAGGAACATACAAACATACTTACATAGGCTGATGAACACATTACCACTCCTTTGCGTCGCGCAGTCGGGTAAAAAGAACGGTAAGCGAAGACGAAGTAATTTTAAAGACGCGAAGAGCAAGAAATTTTCCGCGAACGAAGTTGCGAGCTGAAGCTAGTGTAATATATTCATTGAATAATATTATTATCAACAAGGCAAATAGCAAACAGAGGGATCCTGGCTCATGACATGTCATATTTGCATAAAATCATCATTAGTTTCCCTCTCCGTATTTGTTATTAATTCGTTATGTTGTAGGTCTTGTTATGTACATAATATCACTGTTTGTTTTTCCCTAGCAAATATTTAAATAAACCTATACTATAATGGAGGAGGCGCCCGTGGCTAAATAATAATAGCCGCACAGGTCGATCGATCAGGTTAAGCTACGCTTGCCGCGGTTGGTCTGTGGATGGGTGACCATCTTTATATACCGTGACCCCTCCGTGCCTCGGAAAGCACGTTAAGCCGTTGGTCCCGGCTGTCATTCGTGGATCTTTGACAGTTGTTACGGGTCGTCAGAAGCCCGAAAGTCTGACAACCAGTCTTAACTAGGGGTATCGTTATTACCCAGTAACTGGGGTGTGGAAGTCAGACAGGCAGTCGCTCCATGTAAAATACTGGTATTCAGCTGCATCCGGTTAGACTGGAAGCCGACGCCAACATAGTTGGGAAAAGGCTAGGCAGATGATAATAATTATGATGACTATAATATGATAAGGGGAATGAAGAGTTTGTTTGTTTGTTTGGACGTGCTAACCTCTATGTTCTGTCTATGTTATGGATTTGGTTTCCGCACTTAGTCCTTCAGTGGACCATTGTGCGTGGGCCATGGCGGCCGTCGGTGGTTATTCCAACCAGCCCACCTCTTCTTTTACTTTTAGGCCGCATAGTTTTCGTATTTTGAAAAATGTAAAAAAAATACCGTTACCCCCCTTATCTCCGAAGCCGATGAAAATTAAAAACATATGACGGTACGGAACCCTCGGTGCGCGAGTTCGACTCGCTCTTGCCCGGTTTTTTTAGAATATAAGTAATCTACCTTACTTATTGACGATTTTGCTTCGGCACCTCTTTCCGGCTAAAACACAAGGAAGTGGTGACTTGGTGACAAGTGAGCGCTATGTAACGTTCAAAAAGTGCTGATTTTCAGACATAAATATTATTTAAACTTTTAATTTCCCCCACAGACCCACCAAAACGCCAAGAAGCCGGCCCGATCACCATCTTCGGCCTGAAGCTGGGGGCTGAGGGACGCCTCAACGTGACCGTGAGGGCGAACCCGAAGCCCAGCGCGGAGTGGACCGTGGGAGACCAGGTCTTGGCGGCGCCCAGGCAGAGTGAAGACGGACAGTTCACGACCCTTGAGCCATTGTTACTGGTAAGAAGTTTGTTCTTAATGTTTTTTTATGTGTTTTAAACAAGTTTAGTAAACAAAAAGGAGGAGGTTCTCAGGAGTCCTAAGGAAAACTCCATAATATGAAAAATTGCGCCCATTTTGTTCGGCAACTTGGATAAAAATAAAAGTCAGCGGCCAGGAATGAATTACATTTTATTTGAACGGTGGCAGCTGTAGAAACATTTATTTGTATAGCGACAACGCTGTAATGAATTTGAGAACAAAGATATACAACGATCTTAATATCTTTCGGTTCGCCTCCAAATGTAAAAAAAACATATCTCCGAACCCAAATTGTATTCGACGCGTTAAGGCTTCTACAAACAGGCGCGCCACGCGATATAATCGCGCGACACAAAGGCACCGTTCGTTGCGCGACTTGCATTGCCATTGCGCCGCACGCGATTTTATCGCCTGTCGCGACTGTTTGAACGAGCCTTTAGTCTATATAACATAGGACAGTTTTCATCGACATACCTCTCGCGCGAAGCCGCGGGCGGAAGCTAGTATAAAATAACTCTGCTCACTGACGCAGTCATAAGATCATCAAGTGCGCAGGTGACAGGGAAGCGGCGCAAGGTGGAAGGTGGGTCGTTGAATGTGGGGAGGTGCCGCTGAGGAAGAGATCTGGGTGTTTCGGGTGTGAATGTGCAAAACGGTTAACAGTTCGGATCAGATTGCTCACTCCATGTAGCCTTAAGATTAGACTGTCGTCGGACTTTAGTGCTGTGATCGCGAAAGTAGCGAAGTATCTATAATAAAATACACATAATTATAATAAGGAATTTTTGTCCGTTTCTCCGGATGTATGCTCCGGATTAGCACTAAAACGGCTGAACGGATTTGGATGACATTTGGCGCACTTATAGATTATAACCAGTGATCGGAATTCGGAATAGGTAGAGCTATTTAGGTTCATTGACCGCAAACATTGATGTTAATATGGATATTCCACGGGATTCCGACTGATACTACGCGATTTTTACAGGATTTTATTGTCGCTAGTGACGCACCTGTTTTTGTCTCTTTCTGCGCCACTAGAATTCAATTCTTTACCAACAGTAACTTCGAAACTAAACTTAACTTCGTAACTAAAAGGGAACATCCATATTATTCTAACCTATGGCAAGTACATAAAACAGCTCTACCTATTCCGATCTATGATTACAACCTGGATTAACACATAGAGTCCTTCGAATCCCGGTAGTACGTTTCCGTGGGATATTTTCCGACATCCACGCGGACGAAGCCGCAGACAAAAGCAAGTTTTTATTTTGTCAGCCTATTTTGTGTCCCACTGCTGAGCAAAGGCCTCCCCTTTTTTCTTCCAAACCTCCCTATCTTGTGCAATCTCTGGCCATGTTGGCCCTGCAAATGATATTAGATCATCACACCACCTTCGCCTTTGTCTACCTCGATGGCAATGTCCTGCCTCAGGCGTCCAGTGAGTGACGATGTTTGTCCATCTCTCCGGGTGCATTCGCGCGACGTGTCCGGCCAATTCCCACTTCAGCCTGGCTGTTTTTTCTCCAACATCAGCTACATGAGTTAAGGCTCCTTCAAACAGTCGCGCAACGAGCGGTGCCTTTGTGTCGCGCGCGATTATATCGCGTGTCGCGCCTGTTTTGTTTCTTTCCTTTATGGAGCGCAGCGTGGTGTTCTTAAAAAAAAAGCAAGTTTGGCTAATAAAATTATAAATTACCTACTACTATCGACACGAAGAAGTGCTGTGTCAAAAAAGTCCTTCAATTGTAACATTTCTCTTCTTTCCTCAGGGTAACGGCTACTACAACATCACTTTGATACTGGCCCGCATCACGAAGGAGGACGTGGACAGAACATACTACCTGCGAGTGGACAACGGACTGGGCAGGGAGGAGTTTGCTGTCAGGATCAGCACTATGGACGAACCAGCTGGTAGGTTCATGAGGACAGGATTTTTGTCCATAGTTTAAAATAGGCCACGGTTTTGATTATTGAAAAGTTGGACGCGCACTTGACTGGTATTTGTGTTATTATGGGGGGATGCGTTATGGAGCCCGCGAAATTCAAATTTTCTTACGTTTTTTTTTTTGCAATTTGCAGGTCAGTGTACCTTACACTAACCTGCAAATTGCAAAAAAAAAAGTATAATTATACTAACTTAACAAGTTGTTTTACTGATTGTAATGATTATAATTCTGTTAATACATATTTGTTACGACCGCGAATCATATTTTAATCAACGTACAACTTGATACTGACCAGCAAATTGCAAAAAACGTAAAAAAAAATTGAATTTCGCGGGCTACCTTAGCGCTTTTGCCTTAAGGGGGACGCGTTAAGGGTTTATTATTAGGTTTTTTTTTGCAATTTGCAGGTCAGTGTAAGATTGTGTGTTGATTAAAATATGATTCGCGACCGTAACAAATATTACTCTACAGAATTATAAACATTAAAATCATCAATACAACCCTCTAAGTTCATATAATCCTATTGATTGATATTTAAATAGTCATTCAATAGGATTATATGAACTAACTCTGATGCTTCCCCCTTAAAATTATGAATTTAGAAGTTCTTGTTTTTACTTGATTAGATGTCCATTGTGAAGTTTCGCCAACTAACTATTAACCCTGTTTAATTGTATTTACATAAAATAAAAGATATTGATTAGTTTTGTATTCCCTACAGCTCGGAAAGCGAAGTCGCCATATTTACTAGAAATCTATGGTAAGACTTTCATTCAGGAATGATAACTGTAAATGAACGAAGTTTTTGTTTTTGGATTTTTATTCGAATTATTTAGTCTATTTTGGTAAAGTATGTTTCTTTTTTAAATTGCGTTTGATTACGTTGAATTGGTCTTTTAAAATAAAATGAGTTTTTTTTTTGTCAATAATATTCATTGGATTTTCCTTTGTGATAACTAAAACTATTTTCCTATCTTCTAGAAGCATGTCTATGTCATTTTGTTACTTTTTTCGTGCGTTCAAATTGCTGTCAAAATCTTTTACATACTATTTTCTTCTATCTTCCGATCAGACGCATGATTTGAAATTAGGCATATATTGGCTGACTTTTTTACCGTCTCGTCTGGACAAAAACAGGGTAGAAAAGGTGAACGAAGTAGAAGTTAGAAGCCATTAGGCCGGCTCGGCTATTAAGCCGAGATTTTTTTTTCACAAAAAATAACATAAAAAATCTCTTCTTTTTTAGGGTTCCGTACCCAAAGGGTAAAAACGGGACCTATTACTAAGACTTCGCTGTCTGTCCGTCTGTCCGTCTGTCTGTCTGTCTGTCACCAGGCTGTATCTCATGAACCGTGATAGCTAGACAGTTGAAATTTTCACAGATGATGTATTTCTGTTGCCGCTATAACAACAAATACTAAAAACTGAATAAAATAAATATTTAAGGGGGGCTCCCATACAACAAACGCATTTTTTTTGCCCTTTTTTGCTCGATATCAAAAATGGCAACAGGTAGGCACTTGAAATATTCACAAAACACTCAGTTGTACTTTAACTTTAATAATAAATAATAAAATTAAAATAAAATAAATATTTAAGGGGGGCTCCCATACAACAAACATGTTTTTTTCGGCGTTTTTGCCTTGTGGTACGGAACCCTTCGTGTGCGAGTCCGACTCGCACTTGGCCAGTTTTTTTAATATCGCTACGAACTCAATAATAATTTTCGCTCATAGAGAAGGATGCTTTGAGTTGAATTTTTATATTACATCATCATCTGCCTAGCCTTTTCCCAACTATGTTGGAGTCGGCTTCCAGTCTAACCGGATGCAGCTGAATACGAGTATTTTACATTATACAGGGTGATTGGAAGATGGGTGCAAAGCCTTAAGCCGAAGATAGTACAGACAATTTAGAACCATTTAAGTTATAGTTGTCTTAGACGAAGTCTTGCCAATTTTTTTTACCTACTTTTTACGTTTTTTATGTCTAATGACACAGAGGCCTAAAACATGTTTTGCTAGATTGCTTACAAATTACTATAATTAAATAAATTAAACTTAATCCGTTTATCATTCAATTTGGCTATAAATAAGCAGTTTACTTAACATTTTGGGAATTTGTAAGACTACTGAAAAAAATGTAGTAAGACTTCGTCTAAGACATCCATGGCTTAAATAGTTCTAAATTGTCTGTACTATCTTCGCCTTAAAGCTTTACCCCCATCTTCCAATCACCCTGTATAATAGTAATTAATAATAACAATGAATTTTTATATTACATATAGATATAATATTCTTTTTATTTGTAGAAAAAAAATCTGTCGCATAGGTTTCTACTCCGTTCACCCTGTTTTTGTCCAGAACGGTAAAAAAAGTCAGCCGGTATATAGAAATTTTTATTATTTTTTAAGTAAGCATGAAAATCGGAAACACTCTGGTTATAAAATATTTCATTGTAAATTGCATGAAAATATTTGAAAAATCGTTAGTGTCATGACCTTGAGTAATACTCATTAGCCCACGTTCGCAGCGACGTAAAAATATCGCTAGGGGATTTTATCGCGCGCTGGATTTTTTTTTACTCTCGATGTTGAGCCGAGCGTTGAGAATCCAACAGAGCACATCCCAGCGCGTCAAAGAAACTCACTGTTGGATTTTCAACTCTATGTGTTGAGCCGAGCGTTAAGAATCCAACAGAGCACATCCCAGCGCGTCAATTAAACACACTGTTGGATTTTCAACTCTTATGTGTTGAGCCGAGCGTTGAGAATCCAACAGAGCACATCCCAGCGCGTCAATAAAACACACTGTTGGATTTTCAACTCTATGTGTTGAGCCGAGCGTTGAGAATCCAACAGAGCACATCCCAGCGCGTCAAAGAAACACACTGTTGGATTTTCAACTGTCTGTGTTGAGCCGAGCATTGAGAATCCAACAGAGCACATCCCAGCGCGTCAATAAAACACACAGTTGGATTTTCAACTCTATGTGTTCAGCCGAGCGTTGAGAATCCAACAGAGCACATCCCAGCGCGTCATAAAAACACACTGTTGGATTTTCAACTGTCTGTGTTGAGCCGAGCGTTAAGAATCCAACAGAGCACATCCCAGCGCGTCAAAGAAACTCACAGTTGGATTTTCAACTCTATGTGTTGAGCCGAGCGTTGAGAATCCAACAGAGCACATCCCAGCGCGTCAATAAAACACACTGTTGGATTTTCAACTCTATGTGTTGAGCCGAGCGTTGAGAATCCAACAGAGCACATCCCAGCGCGTCAAAGAAACACACTGTTGGATTTTCAACTCTATGTGTTGAGCCGAGCGTTGAGAATCCAACAGAGCACATCCCAGCGCGTCAAAGAAACTCACTGTTGGATTTTCAACTGTCTGTGTTGAGCCGAGCGTTGAGAATCCAACAGAGCACTTCCCAGCGCGTCAAAGAAACTCTCTGCTGGATTTTCAACTGTCTGTGTTGCGCCGAGCGTTGAGAATCCAACAGAGCACATCCCAGCGCGTCAAAGAAACTCACTGCTGGATTTTCAACTGTCTGTGTTGCGCCGAGCGTTGAGAATCCAACAGAGCACATCCCAGCGCGTCAAAGAAACTCACTGCTGGATTTTCAACTGTCTGTGTTGAGCCGAGCGTTGAGAATCCAACAGAGCACATCCCAGCGCGTCAATAAAACACACTGTTGGATTTTCAACTCTATGTGTTGAGCCGAGCGTTGAGAATCCAACAGAGCACACCCCAGCGCGTCAAAGAAACTCACTGCTGGATTTTCAACTGTCTGTGTTGCGCCGAGCGTTGAGAATCCAACAGAGCACATCCCAGCGCGTCAATAAAACACACTGTTGGATTTTCAACTCTATGTGTTGAGCCGAGCGTTGAGAATCCAAAAGAGCACATCCCAGCGCGTCAAAAAAACACACTGTTGGATTTTCAACTCTATGTGTTGAGCCGAGCGTTGAGAATCCAACAGAGCACATCCCAGCGCGTCAATAAAACATACTGTTGGATTTTTAACTCTATGTGTTGAGCCGAGCGTTGAGAATCCAATAGAGCACATCCCAGCGCGTCAATAAAACATACTGTTGGATTTTTAACTCTATGTGTTGAGCCGAGCGTTGAGAATCCAACAGAGCACATCCCAGCGCGTCAATAAAACTCACTGTTGGATTTTCACCTGTCTGTGTTGAGCCGAGCGTTGAGAATCCAACAGAGCACATCCCAGCGCGTCAAAGAAACACACTGCTGGATTTTCAACTGTCTGTGTTGAGCCGAGCGTTGAGAATCCAACAGAGCACATCCCAGCGCGTCAATAAAACACACTGTTGGATTTTTAACTCTCGATGTTAAGCCGAGCATTGAGAATCCAACAGAGCACATCCCAGCGCGTCATAAAAACACACTGTTGGATTTTCAACTGTCTGTGTTGAGCCGAGCGTTGAGAATCCAACAGAGCACATCCCAGCGCGTCAAAGAAACTCACTGTTGAATTTTCAACTCTATGTGTTAAGCCGAGCGTTGAGAATCCAACAGAGCACATCCCAGCGCGTCAAAGAAACTCACTGTTGAATTTTCAACTCTATGTGTTGAGCCGAGCGTTGAGAATCCAACAGAGCACATCCCAGCGCTTCAAAAAAACACACAGTTGGATTTTCAAATCACTGCGCTAAACAGAGCGTTGAAAATCCAGTGCGCGAAAAAATCGCCTCGGGAAAATCGCGCTGGTGCGAACCTGGGTTACAAGTGGTAGTTAGTTTCGATATTTAAAACGAACTTCTCATGTCGTCTTAGAAAATAAGATTCTCAGACTTTGTATTTTATTTCTAAATGCGATCTTTTCTTTTGAAATTGTATTTTCTTAAACAGTCTTAATGAACAGCGGTGCTATTCTGTAAAAATCTCACCGTGTAAATTTAGGTAAAGTGAGCGTGGAGTGAGCTGTCAATAGTGTCGATTCCTAGCAAAAACAAACTCACTTCACCTAAGTTTTCACGGTGAGATTTTTACAGAATCGACCGACTGTATTTTCGTATTTCCTTCTATAGGTACTTTCATTTTTACGTCATCGTAATCTTTTCCAAATCTTTTCAGATAATTATGTTTTCAGTGACATTTTTTGTGTTTTTTATTGGGCATCATACATTTTGTGATCATTTTGTCATGTATGAAGTTATAAAACATACCAAAATGAGGAAATAACCACAAAAACGGGGAAACCATACCATACTGGGTTTTTTTTTTACTTCATCATCCCACTGCTGGGCAAAGGCCTCATGACTTCCAGCTCTTCCAATCCAGGGCTAAAGTGGAGTCCAGCTCGTCTCGCCATCTTCTCCGGGCCGCCGGGGTCTGCCACACCACAACGCTTTGTGGCGGTGTCAGGGCCCCGCGTAGTGGTTATTTTGGCCCACAGCTCATAGGGCATAGTCCCACTTCAGGGCCCTAATTCGCTATGACCACTTAACGATTCCTTACTTCTAAACCACGTCAATCCCTTATGCCTCCTCTACACGTCGTCAGATTCATCAGCAGATGGCCATCTGCGAATGCCTCCGCCGACGTGTATACGGGGTAATTTGCCAGTCTGTGGTAGGTATTTAGCATCTGCCGACGTCAAATACCTACCACAGACTAGCAAATTACCCCGTCTACACGTCGGCGGAGGCATTGGCAGATGGCCATCAGCTGATGAATCTGACGACGTGTAGAGGAGGTTCCGCGCGGAACTAGTTGGCCGCGCCTTAGGTAGTGTGAGCGGTGGGACCGAGGGGCGGGGGCGTTTTGTCATTACTCAGTACGTGCGTTGCGAACAATTGGCAACCCCGCCGCCCTCACCCCTGTGCCCACCCTAGGCGCGGCCAACTAATTCCGCGCGGACTATAATCACGACACAACGTTAATAGCAGACTATTAAAGTATTCTCTATGACAAACTGGCGTAGTTTGAACTGTCAAAATACATGTTGTCCGTACGGTTGACATTTCGATTCCTTGCTGTTAACAAGACACTAAATTGGCGTGTTTACACGTGGTAAGATTTCGCGGGGAAATAATACAGAATTGGCGCCCAGCGGTCATGTAATTTTTTTTAAATATTTTTTTTAACGTAACATTTTTATTTCCTCTAGGCGTGGAGCTAGACACCGGAGCAATCGTAGGCATCGTCGTCGGCGTCCTAATCCTACTAGTCGCCGTATTTCTAGTAGTGTTCGCCTTCGCCACCGACAGATGGTGCTTCGCTGGTAAGTCGCATTACTTCTTCTACCTACTTTGTTGAATTGTTAATATTTTGGAGCATAATCTTTGTCATTTTTTAAATCGACTTCAAAAGGAAGGAGGTTCTCAATTCTTGTTTACTCATTTGCATGGAAAGCATGTTGAAATTAATTACGTTTAACATGCATTATTTTTGTTTGTTATTAATGTTTTTGTTAATGTAAAAAATATATACTCATTATGATAGAATTTGTAATCATAATAATTTTTGTTGCTCCATTAATGTTGATGATTCTTTTGTTTAGTTGTGATGTCATTTCTTGTTTTGTGCCATTAGTCCAAGAGCCATGATATAAAATATTTACGTCATCATTATTAATAATTTTCTTGAAAACGTGGAATATCAATAAAATTATTTCCTTATTATTTTTTTTTTTTACTGATACATTTTTATTGATATTTGCATTTTGATTTTGACCATGCTTTTTACAATCGCTTTTTTACAAACATTAGGCATGCGTAATAATTCCTTATTCCTTTTAAATAAATATATTATTAATAAGTAATACATTTCTGGCAGGCTCGCGGGCTGTTGGTCGATAGGTAACGTTGGAGAAAAAATAGAAAAAGTAGTAAAAAATAGAAGAACAAAAAACACAAATCACACTAACTGTTTGAGGCTCGCACCTGGTTGAATTTACATCTTAAAACGTCAAGTTTTTTTTAATAAAAAAAAAATCCGTATTTTAGTAAAAATGTTTGGCTGTTGTAGATTTAGAATGAAAAGAATTAAAAAGTGCAACTTTTGGCAGTGTTTTGGCTTTAATATGTAGTAAATATAAGTGTTTAAAATTAAGTGAATAAGCATAGCAATATTTTGAGCGATCAAGAACGAAAAAAAAATAGCAAAAATTATAAAGTGCATGATTTTATTATTATTTTTATAATAACAGTTTGGCGCATGTGAATGATAATTGTTATATTTATTATTTTCGAAAAAAAAAAGCATGATTTAAGAATGATTTATATGCATGTGACTTTCCCAGATTATTTTTTAAATTGGTTATAATTTCTTCTTAGTAATGTCCCTTTGGTAGTACTTTTTAAACAGGTGGTGGTTTAAAAATATGTACTTCAGGTGTTGTCACGTGTTGTAGCTAGTATTTTGGGCCTTTAGCTTTTTTCAGATGTCATTATTTTTGGAATTTGTTGATGTGCTTTCAGTAACTAACATTTTTTACTAGGTAATAAATTGGTTTTCTTTTTGGGGTTCATCAAAATCTTCCACTTCATCATTGTTTCTAACTAAATGATTATAATATATAATCATAGTCATAATCATTTGTTTGCTATAGGTATTGGTACAATGTTGGCCTTAAAATCAGTAATTAAGTTTCCTAATATAATGTAAAATTTTCAGTTTAAGAAGTAAGTACCTAAATGTTTCGTGTAAAATTTTAAAGTATGCGAAAATTCCATTTTTCATTATATTTTCTCATGTGAACAATGCGATGAATAGCGTTGTTCTGCACACTTCATACTGTCCAATTTATGCATACATAAACATAACAGTTATATGAAATACTGTCATTATTGCAATATACTCGCTCTAATTCAGTGATTCCGAGTTGTTATCTGAGTTTTACATCACAAATAGACTCATTCAAAAGGTATAATCACGTCCGTGTCACATTTTCTCAAACGAAAATTAACGCAATGTTAATGTGACACTGACTGCTGCGATTGGCGGTTAATAAATCATTCGACCACTCACAGCAGTTAAGTTCACGCTTGACACTTTGTGTCAGTCACATTAATTTTGTGCTAATCTTCGTTCGAGAAACTGGCAGTACATGAGACAAAATTTCATAACACAATCATCTTTTGTACGTGACTCTCTTGGAAGTCATGTCGGTAGGTGTCGAAAGTTAATGGATGAAGTGGCACCGAGTTATCATAGACAGAAATAAATACACCATACAAATGACAGATATAAATGTAGACATTTTTCATAAGGTGACACAATGGTCGACCTTATCGCTAAAATTGTTCTTTTAAAGACAACCTTTGAATGGATTAAGAGGAGAAGGAGTGACAATACTGCAGCTAGTCTGTGGTGTACCATTTAATCATGTACCGACAGTCCGACGTAGCCAATGTCACTCCTTCATAGGGATTCATTAATAAAATAAGCAAAAGGCCCAACCAACTCACAACCAAATCACATTCACACTTTTAAAACCGCTCACGCACCAACACAGCCTTTTAACAAAGCTAAACTGTAAAAAACCAGCCAAGTTCTTGATCGCTTAATGTATTGTATGGCAGGACGTTCTCACCGCACGGACATTCCGGACGGGGCCGACTCTGAGGCCCCCCTCCCCCCCCACGAGGACATCAAGGGTTCGGAGAACCCCTCGCATGACCACGGGGACTATATCAGCAATGGGGACACGAAGCATCCGGAAAAAAAGCCAGACACGGCTGTTTAAGCGTAAGTCGGTAGCTGTCGCTTGTGCGAAGGTGAAACTCGGAGGATTTTTTCAAACTTGGCGATTTTTTTGTCTAAAATTATTATTTTGTGAGAGAAAAATACTTAAAACATTTTTTGTTTGTTAAATTTGCGGTCTTGCCCAACAAAATGTTTTGTCAATGTATTTCATAGATATTAAGAAGTGTACAGAAATCCAAAATAATGAGAAAATACTAACAATTTACTTAATCTTAGTAATAATACTCGTTAAAAATCTATGAAATATTTATTTAATATGTATTTAAGAATTCTTACTTTTTTAACTTATATAATTAAGAATATTGTCTAGGCATAGTTTACATTCTAATTTGATAATGACTAAAAGTACCTCCACGAGTTTCACCAAAAAAAAAATTTAAATCTCAAAAATTCGACCTCAAAAAGTGACAGATTAATGATTATTTTGGACTTAAAACGTTTGATTATTAAGTGTCGTTTAGTGCCAGACGTGTTTAACATTGTTACTTATTAATAAATATTGTATTTAAATAAATAAAAATATGTACGCAATTTTTAAAAGTAAAATTCTAAAATATTAAGAGAAATTTTTGAGAAGAGATTACTTATTAGAAAAATGAGGAAAGCGCATTCAGAAGTTATTTGCAATGTTTTTTTCGTGAGCCTATTTGATAATCATGAAATTATTTTTAATTTTTTTTAGGCTCCGCTCACATTATAATGACAAGACTTATGAAATAAGTCGAATATAACATAAAATAACATCACGCTTGTGATTCCCGTACAGTAAGGCAGAGGTGCACATAATATAGTACACTCACATTTCGCCACTTATGACTACATCCCATCATTTAATAGGGACAAGCCTTCAAAAAAACTTGCCAGACATTCCGAAATGCATTTGAATTTTTGACCCCAGGTAGCTCAGGATTTGCAAGTAAATTCTGAACGCGCTCGAAGCAAAATTCTAGAATAATAGGTTTGTAATTTGACGAAATAAATAGTTACATACACATGTATACCTGTCTCTCTTATGTACAACAGGATCTGAAATTGGAATCGAGAAAAAGAAAACATCAAATAACTCTCGCCTTCTTCTCATGCCCATAGGCAGACTACAGAACGGCATCTGATACGATCCTTACATACTCAATTTGCTTCGATTACGTTTTAAAAAAGAAAACATTTTGCTATTTTTACCAAAGCGCTTTTTTTTTTTAATAAAGCGGTTGGTTTGTGGCTAAAAAGTAACGGACGTAGAATATGGCGAGAAGATAAAAAAACGACATTTCAACGGATGATCGTTTTTTCTGTTTTTTTTTCTCGATTGCAATCACGAAAGTAATAAAAAGTTTTTATGTAGGTATATGTACGCCTAAGAATCTCATTATAAAAATACGTTTTTCGAAATATACTTGTGTAACAACGAAATCCCAACGCGTATGTTTAAGGCATTTTTAAATAAAAAAAAATAGAAAAAGATATTTGGAGCACATTTTTTTTTTGTAAAAAATATAAACTTTCTTGAAACATTTTATAAGACTTAGCCTAGGTTTGCACGGTCGATTTTTTGTCACGGCGATTTTTTTGTCTCGGCGATTTTTTTCACGCACTTGATTTTCAACGCACTTAGCGTCGAGAGTTGAATATCCAACAGTACAACAGATGCACTCTGTTGGATTCTCAATGCTCGGCTCAACACTGAGAGTTCAAAATCCACTGCGCGAAAAAATCCCGCCGCCGCGATATTTTTACGGCCGTGGGCTTATTGCATGTTTGCAACTTAGCTTATTGTGTAATTAAATAATTATTTTGGGCAATATTGTTTATTGAAAATAGGTTTTTTCACCTTTCGAATGATTTCATATAGTTTTAGGAAAGGTGGAGAGACCAATTGTCGGCCTCATTAGACTTTCTATCAAAATTTTTAGTTATACTTCATTTTGAGAAAGGAAAATAAAAAAAAAGGCTAAAATTGAACTGATTTTAAGAATTATTAACTTATCTCAGAAGGATGTTTAACTTTTACCTACTTAACTAATTTTTATCCTGTATGGCTGGCAATTGGTGCCCTCACCTTATTATTAAGTTACAATGTGTTCGTACCACCATATTAATATTTTTGTATATATTATGTAGTAAAAGAAATAATTTCTTAAACATAAGTTTTATCCATTTTGACTAAGCTTTATTTTATTGGTACATTAAAAACTTTAAATCAAATAATCTTTTTTACTTTTAAAAATCTTATGTTTAATCATTTAATCAAATAGAATCATTTAATTTCTTGTGAAAATGATTGTACTTACAACTGATACAATACCGATAGTCCGATACCTATTTTTCGTCTTTTTAACCGACTTCACAAAAGGTCCTTATTTTGTTTAAGTTAGTTTTATAAGTCACCATGATTGTGATTTTTAAGTATTTGTAATTAAATATAATTAAGAATTTATTTTTGTACCAATTTAGTTTTTAGCGTATTTTTACTTAGCGCCCCATTACAAAAATAAGGTCAACTAGTAATTAAAATAAAAAAACTGAAGACACTGCCATTTTGCACCTTTTGCCAAAACATTGCGTCTTTTCAATCTATGAGCTCAAATTGTTTCTAAGCTTATACCTTTTTTAATGTCCGCCGAACTTTTTTACTAAAAAAAAACATTTAACATGACAAAAAAAAATCGCCTAATTTTTTTTCTGAAATATCCCCGGGCCCGTGGCTAAATAATAACAGCCGCACAGGTCGATCGATCAGGTTAAGCTACGCTTGCCGCGGTTGGTCTGTGGATGGGTGACCATCTTTACATACCGAGACCCCTCCGTGCCTCGGAAAGCACGTTAAGCCGTTGGTCCCGGCTGTCATTTGTGGATCTTTGACAGTCGTTACGGGTAGTCAGAAGCCCGAAAGTCTGACAACCAGTCTTACCAAGGGGTATCGTATTACCCAGTAACTGGGTTGTGGAGGTCAGATAGGCAGTCGCTCCATGTAAAATACTGGTATTCAGCTGCATCCGGTTAGACTGGAAGCCGACCCCAACATAGTTGGGAAAAGGCTAGGCAGATGATGATGATGATCCCTCACTTGACTTTTTTTTTAAGAAAAGTAATTTTTTTTTGTCATGTCCTATGTGTAATTTTTATAAAAATTAATAGTTTAGTCTCATCACTATCAATGTCTATGAGTAAAGGTTATGACGAAATATTATTGAATATAAAGTATTTATTAAATAAGAATTTGATGTTTCATTTTTATCCATACTACATGAATTATCTGTAAAAACAACCAAAAGATCAAAATGATAATTGATTTATTTTCACACAGCTCTTACACTATAAGGCTGCGTTTCCACCAGAGATGTGGAAAGATGCGTAGCGAGGGATGTGTATGAAACAAACCGATAACATCGCTTCTTTTTAGGGTTCCGTACCCAAAGGGTAAAAATGGGACCATATTACTAAGACTTCGCTGTCTGTCCGTCCGTCTGTCTGTCACCAGGCTGTATCTCAAGAACCGCGATAGCTAGACAGTTGACATTATCACAAATTATGTATTTCTGTTGCCGCTATAATAACAAATACTAAAAACAAAATTAAATGAATATTTAAGGGGGGCTCCCATTAGGGTGTCCCTTATTTTTTAAAGTTTATATTTTTTAACGCATAGGTCTTAGTTTTGTTCATTTGTTCCTAAAACACTCGGGAATGAATTTTTACCATATTTGGAGAACGATAACCCGTGCCGACTTGCATCGAATCATGTTCATACAAGTTATGTGGAAGTAGCGGCGAATACTCGCCGTATTTGTCATTTGTTCTCAGTTAGTCTCGTGATTACCACATATTGTTTTCATTTAAAAAATGGCAGTGGAATTAAGAAGCAATAAAAAAGTATTTTCTTAGTAGGTGACGTGAACTATCAACTAACTGGAGCAAAGTTACCGTCTAACCGTCAAGTTCTTGCAGTCCTTATTTTTAACATTCGCGAAGTTAAATTTACTCTTAATGAAAGCGTAAATCTCGTCGTTCAAGAGTATATTATATTCTGGGAAAAAGCTAGAATCCCTACCAGAGCTATCCCTAACTGTGTAAAAAAACTTGTGGATCTTCACAATGCTTGGAGAGAGTTCCAAAAAAACACAAGATGTTTACAAGCGCCGTGAGAAGGACTTTTAAAACAATTTAGATAATTTATTTGATATAGCACACGCTAATGCTTTGGAATGGATGAAAATAGAAGAAGATAAAATCGTTTTAGAAAAGCCAAGAGGACCAGGACGTCTAGGATGTTTAGCGGGTGTAGATAAAAAGTTAGCCGAGAAAGAAGAAAGAGCACAGAGAAAATTAAAAACGAGAAAAAGACATGAGAAAATGTGTTCCGCGAGTTTATCGTTATCTTTAAATACACAATGATCTTATTGAGACACAAGGATATCCCGATCAACCTACCAGCTCTGATGAAAGCATTGACGAACCCTTGCCATCGACATCTCAAACGGTAAGTTCTGAAACTATTACAAAAAGGGGAAGGAAAGACTTAATCACTCCTAAGTTAGTTGCAGCTTTAGACAGATGTCAATTAAGCATAAGGGATTCTGTATATATACTTCAGGCTGCAGTAGAAGCACTAGATCTTAGCTGTGATGATTTTTCGATAAACAAATCGACAATTCAACGCATTCGCTCACAGATTAGAAAAGATAGAGCGGAATCTATAAAATCAAGTGTTCAGAATAATTTGCCTGAAACTGTGACCGTTCACTGGGATGGGAAATTAATACCTGGACTGGACGCAAGAAGTTCTAAAGAAGAACGCCTGCCAATCCTTATTTCATTTGGAGAAAAGGAACAAGTTTTGGCTGTGCCCAAGCTGGAGAGTTCTTCTGGTCAAGATCAAGCTAAAGCTGTGTTAAACGCACTTTATGACTGGAACCTCAAGGACAAAGTACAAATAATGTGCTGTGATACAACAGCATCTAATACAGGGCGATTGAAAGGAGCTTGTGTACTTTTGGAACAAAAGCTAGACAGGGACTTATTACTCTTTGCTTGCCGCCATCACGTTTACGAGCTGGTTTTAAAGTGTGCATTCGAAACAAAAATCCACCAAATCACAAATAGCCCTGATATCCCGATGTTCAAAAAGCTTAAGGCTTCGTGTAGACGATGCCGGATCCGCATCGGCGCCGGACCGCATATATGTGTATACGAATGAATATCGCGCATGAGCCGCGCCGTCACCGTGCCGTCGCCGCACCGGCGCCGGAATGAAACCGCGTGCACGCGCATTGATGCCCAGTTTAAATAGTAAAGCAACGATCACAGTTAAACGTTTTTTTCTTTATCATTTAAGGTTTCGAATTTTTCATTTAAAATTACACAGATCTCTGGCCACGCTTTTACATTTTTTCTTTTATCTTTATAAGATTCACTTGTTTTGTCCCATAATACCTCCCTCTCTCTTGCACTAATTTAATCAATAACTCATAATCGAAGTCATCCATTTTAGTATTTTTTTATCGGGCACATGTGAACATCGGCGCAAGCGACGGGCTACTGAGCATTGTTGATGTACACAAAATGGCGGCACGGCGGCGGTCCGCCGCATGCGCGGTTCCGGTGCGGTGCCGGCGCGGCGACGGTGCGGCGCATGCGCGATTTTTATTAGTATACACAAACATGCGGTCCGGCGTCGGTGCGGCACCGGTCCGGCTCCGGTGTCGTCTACCCGAAGCCTTAAGATAACTGGAATACTATTAATTCTGCTGCTATTGAAACATACAGCGACTTCGTCACACAACATTTTTGTAATACAAAAGTCAAAGAACTGTTGACATTTTATGATGAAGAACTGCAAAAATCCATTGTACGTGACGATTATCGGGAACTGATTGAGCTGTCTATTATTTT
Source organism: Mesoligia furuncula (assembly GCA_916614155.1). Lineage (NCBI taxonomy): Eukaryota > Metazoa > Arthropoda > Insecta > Lepidoptera > Noctuidae > Mesoligia > Mesoligia furuncula. The sequence goes on from OU744819.1 coordinate 13,727,702, forward strand.
CGTAAGTGGCGATAGTGAGAAAAAAATTAAAATAAGACCTCCTGGAGAAATGCATCAAGCAAGGTGGATGGCTAGCTAGTTACTACGCTGTGTGCAAGAGCATAGAAATCTATATTCAGACCGTAAAAAAGAGACCCTTAAAGAAAATATCCTTGCTAATCTGTAATTTTATGTTCTTTTAATAAATAGATACCTATTTTCTTACTTTATTTTTTATTATTATTTTTATAAAATATAAATATTTCATTTTATTTAGTTAAATAGCGAAAAGGGTTAAAGACAGCGATTTTCAAAATCTTCACGGCCTTGTCGGCACGGGTTAATGTTGACATAGGAAGATAAAATTTTGCATTTAAGTAGGTCTGGGTAGTTTAAAAAGAATGAAGGGGTATGCATTTCGATATTCGAAAAAAAATTTTTTTTAACCATATAAGGGACACCCTAGCTCCCATACAACAAACGTGTTTTTTTTCGGCGTTTTTGCCTTGTGGTACGGAACCCTTCGTGTGCGAGACCGACTCGCACTTGTTTATAGCTTGAACCAAGTTAGCGTTGTTATTGGTCAGTCAGTTTCACACATATTCAGGCTCCTAGAAACAGGCGCGACACGCGATATTATCGCGCGCGACACAAAGGCTCCGCTCGTTGCGCGACTTGCGGTGCCTTTGAGTCGCGCGCGATTTTATTGCGTGTCGCGCCTATTTCAAGGAGCCTTTCACCGCTACGCATCGTCGCTCATCTCTGATGGAAAGGCAGCTTTAAGCAGGGGTGGCCAAAATGAGTAGACTTAAAATCTACTGTTTACCGACGAAACCCTGTGCGATCTAGCAATTACATACTTCTAGAAATTTTAAATACAACACACGCATACGCATACGTGTGTATGTCATCATCTGCCTGCCTTTTCCCAACTATGTTGGGGTCGGCTTCCAGTCTAACCGGATGCAGCTGAATACCAGTATTTTACATGAAGCGACTGCCTATCTGACCTCCACAACCAAGTTACCGGGTAATACGATACCCCTTGGTAAGACTGGGTGTCAGAATTTCGGGCTTCTAACTACCCGTAACGACTGTCAAAAGATCTACGAATGACAGCCGGGACCAACGGCTTAACGTGCTTTCCGAGGCACGGAGGGATCTCGGTATGTAAAGATGGTAACCCATCCATAGACCAACCGCGGCGAGATCGACCTGTGCGGCTGTTATTATTTAGCCACGAGGTGTGTATGTAATACCTATTTTTATTTTACTAAGGGCTGATTTTTCCAACGCCAGATAACTTTTATTCGAGGAACAATATTGACGTTTGACAGTTTTTGTATGGAACAACTGTCAAAATTTCAAAATTATTCCTCGAATAATGTTATCAGACGATTGAAAAATCAGCCCTAAGAGGGCAAACATAAAATTAATAAATTGTTCTTAGTAACTACTTATGAGAGGAAATAAAGTGATGGGACGGCGATTGAAAATGTATACAAGATGATGCGCTCAGTTGGTAATGTTTCGCTGTCTGAACGCCAATAATTCCCGTAATTATACAAATGTTCAAAATCTTCTCGCAGTCTCATCTCGGTGACAATCAATGTCAAAAACTTGTAAAAAATGCAGGAAAATTAGAGGTATTTTTGACATAATCCGTCTTATTACTAAAATGAGATCTAATTTTAGACCTAGCCTAAACCTTCGAGCCAGTTACTCTATTTTGAACTTTATTCCGACAAACGTAAAGTTCTTAATGCAAAATTGACAACTTAGACTCGGGTTTAAAGTCAGTTTTTGTAATAAGAACTTTAGCTTCGTTGGATTATAGTTCGAAATTTAAAAATGGCTGGATGGTTTAAACCTGGGTCTAAAGATAAATCTTGTTTTGTAATAACGCCGAATGAGACTGAGATCAGACTGTGAACGTTCTTAAAATTATGAGAATTGCCATAAACGTCATAATGGCGGGACCAACTCTTGTGATTGAAAGATTCTACCACGCATATTTAGTACTATTTTGTACAAGTCCTGAAATTTTTGTACCTCACACGGCATAATCGGAATTTCACGATAACACTGGTCTCGCCATTATGATGCGTCATAATGACGAGATCATGCCTATACTCCAAAACTACAACGAATTACATCATTCTGTTCAAACCAGTATTTTTAGTACCTGATTTAGTACCTCCAAAAATCAACAGTGATTAACTGAGATCTTAGTAGTTTCTTTACAAAATAAATTTTTCGTTTTTGACATTTTTTACGCCTGAATAATTTATCGAGCAAAAATACTTCAAGTAAAAAGTTGCAGCTGCATTTCGTGCAAGCGCTTTATTATTTTATTGATTTAGCGCAATTATTTCTGTTTTCAAATAATACTTGGACAGTTGAAGCAGGAAAATTATTATTATGCGTTCTATAAATATATTTACTTCACTTTCAGTATTACTATTAGTTACTCTGAGGTTTTACCGAAGCCGACGAAAAATAAAAATAAAATACTTAATAAAGAACGCTAAGTAAAAACGAAGTAGTGGCGCGGGGCGATGCGATGCGACAGGGTGGGTCGGGCGAACAAGAAATTTCACGCGGACGAAGTCACGGGCACAAGCTAGTCTTACAATAAAATAATGAGGGATTTTCTTTTATAACTCTTCCCTAGTCGCTGGATAGATGGCGCTGAACTTGGTAAGTTACTGCAAGGAACGGAACGTTACATCATTTTTTGATAATTTCACTTGGATGTAATTTTGAGATCGTAAAACGAAAGCAAACGAAAGTGTCAGTCAACGAGCCTATGTGACGTGACGCAATGTTTTTTTTTCCAAGCATTTTGACTTTGGCACCTAGTAACGTAGTCAGTTCAACGCCATCTACAGAGTTCTTGGAAACTATGTTTTTTTTTAATACTCAAAAAGAAAACCTCTCATTGAGCTTTAGAATATGACGTGACAGAGACAACAAAAAAAACCGTAACTTTTTCTATAATTCGATATTATATTATAGCATAACTAGCTTCCGCCCGTGGCTTCGACCGCGAGGTATGTCGATAAAAACTGTCCTATGTCCTTCCGCGGTATGCAATCTATCTCTCTGCCCAATTTTATCGAAATCCGTTCAGTAGTTTAGGCGTGAAAAGGTAACATACAGACAGACGTAGTTACTTTTGAATTTATAATATTAGTATGGATGGCGGATCTGAGTACCTACAGTATCCACAGTAGAGTAGCGCCGGGCCTGGGTTATGTTTGGGCCATCGCCTTTACACTGCAAAAATCGCCCTTATTGCTACGACATAAAGTCGCTATCAATGTCAAATCGTTACCAATGATATGAAGTTGTGTGTAATACTCGCATACTATAGCAATGGCGAGGCGATCAGAGGATTAGGATTTCGAAAAGGCAAAAGGGATAATTTAATTACGTTTAAAAGCTTCAAGGCATTAAGTCCGCCTTTGTACCTTTTTGTACGGAAAGTTTAAGTAAATAAATAAAAAGGCATAAGGGTCAAAGGAATTAGATACGCATGCCTATTCCATGTTGACGACAAACGATTTGGATCGAGGATCCAATTAATTAATTATAAAATGCCTCGACATATATCGAAAGGGTTTTTCGAATGATCGATTTCATTGGTGGTATTTTGTATCAAATATACAACGTTATTTTTAGTATATGCGAAACCTGAATATACTTTGTTCAGAATAAGTAACTGGATCGATTCCAATAATTTTTACCATGTTATATTTTGTCCCAAAAATATTTAAAAAAGTTTAAAAGTTGGACACCGAGCGACATTAAGTACGTCATCCAATCTCAGCGCCGAACGGTTAGGTACCTAGGTACTATTATCAATGAGCGCAAGACGGCGCGGCGCGAGCGGCGCGTGTGGGAATTTTTTTATACGGACAAACAGGTAACTTAACAAGCTTATAACTTTGTGATTTTTCATGATACAGTTTTGAAATTTTGTACATAGATTCTTTACATAAAAATACTAGACACGTGTTTCGGGTTTCGCATATACTAAAAATAATGTTGTAGATACAGAGGGACTCGTGTCTGGATAATAACAGCCATACGGATCGATCGAAGGTTTTAAGCTACGCTTGCTGAGGTCCGTCTGTGGATGGGTGACAATCCATTACATTTCGAGACCCCTCCGTGCCTCGGAAAGCACGTCAAGCCACTGGTCCTGGCTGTCATTCGTAGATCTTTGACAGTCGTTACGGGTAGTCAGAAGCCCAAAAGTGACAACAACAAGTCTTACCAAGGGATATCCGTGTTACGCAGTAATTGGGATGTGAAGGTCAGATAGACAGTCGCTCCATGTAAAATACTGTTATTCAGCTGCATCCGGTTAGACTGGAAGCCGACCCCAACATAGTTGGGAAAAGGCTAGGCAGATGATGATCTTGGTAAATGATAAATTATTTTATTTTTGTAAGTAGGATTGCACAAACACTTTTACACGACAATCATATTTTGAAAACTAGATGAGGTCGGCGTTTACTATCTGACTAGTCTGAGAAGAAAGGTCGAAACTGGTCGAAAGAAACTCAGTCTCTGGATCAAAGAATCTTGGTCAGATCATATGAATACCATGTAGACCGATGTCTGAGGTCTTTTGAGGAAAGAATCTGTGGAGATTGAGAGGACCTGTCCAGTCAGTGCACGCATTTGTCAGAAATCGTGCAGCTCAATTTCAAACTCAACTCGAACTATACCAAAGAAAGGACATTTGGGTAGGTCACATGAATTACTCAAACTGCCAGACCATGACAAAAAGTAACAGAACTCTTGATGCGAATAAATAAGTACCAAGTCTCAAAAGACATTACAAAATGAAATGAGTCGCCGAAATGCGCTTTTAAAAGAGCCATTTTTTTACTGCAGTGTTGCTAAAATAATAAGTGACTACAGTTAGGGCAACAATTACAACAATGGCTCGTGAAATAGAATTTAAAAAAAAACTGGCCAAGTGCGAGTCCGACTCGCACACGAAGGGTTCCGTACCACAAGGCAAAATCGACGAAAAAAACTTAAATATTTATTTTATTTTAATTTTATTATTTATTATTAAAGTTAAAATTCAACTGAGTATTTTTTGAATATTTCAAGCTGTTGCCATTTTTGATATCGAGCAAAAAAGGGCAAAAAAATCGCGTTTGTTGTATGTGAGCCCTCCTTAAATATTTATTTTATTTTGTTTTTAGTATTGTTGTTATAGCGGCAACAGAAATACAAACTTTGTGAAAATTTCAACTGGCTAGCTATCGCGGTTCTTGAGATACAGCCTGGTGACAGACAGACAGACGGACAGACATCGAAGTCTTAGTAATAGGGTTCCGTTTTTACCCTTTGGGTACGGAACCCTAAAAAGAAAATAACCTCTCAGTGGGTTCAAAATAGCGTGCAAGAGACGGTTCCACTAAAAATCTGATAGCAAAGAAAATGTCTGTGCTCTCTATACCATTTGCCTAGCCTTTTCCCACCTATGTTGGGGTCGGCTTCCAGTCTAACCGGATGCAGATTAGTACCAGTATTTAAAATGGGGCCACTGCCGACCTGACCGCCACAACCCAGTAGCTGTCTCTGCTCACCCTAAGACAATCATATTTTTTTATCAACCATATTCATAACCTTGACATATTATGTAGGATATACAGGGTTATTTTTAAAACATTAACAACCTCTTAGGAGGTCATTTTACTCATCATTATGAACAACTTTTACTATGGGACCAAACCTGAAGTCGCGAAAAAAAAAATCAACTGTTCCCTACATTTTGACGAGTTATACGAACATAAATGTAGGGAACAGGTGTTTTTTTCAAAGCATAAGAACGGGACTTCATGATGACCGATATGGGCATCGTATAGTCCCGGCACAGTGCATACAGCACAACACAACTTTTATAAGGGGTTCAATAAGGCAAAGGCAATACACATAAGTAGGATGATTATCTGGGAAGGGTTGGGATACAATTATTGACAGATGTCAGGAGAGCGCGCCAACGACTGGACCACAGATAACATTTGTTTTTTTTTTATGATGATGGCTTTCATCTTTAAATAATGTGATTAGCGAGTTGTGGATTACCCATCACTTCTGCGGAGCTTCGCTGGCTATTGTAATTTGACCCTGCATACCTAATTCAGTGAAAAGATAAGAAAGAAAGACCTGACGGCCTAAAAAGGCCACTTTGGCAGAATCATAAAAGGATAACATTATGAATCATAATAATGGACAGTTAACTGTTAAGTTAATCGTATCAAATCCCATTGGTGAAGAATTTTTCAGTTATTTTTTTTGTCTGTGCTAAAATACCAATCAATCCAATGCAAATCCAATCCCAATCTCTTTGATTATACCTACGTAGTGCAGCGAAAAAAAAAACATGGACTGCCTTCGCTAAATTATGATTCATAATGTTATCCTATTATGATTCTGTCAAAGTGGCCTTTTTAGGCATCCAGTTTAGAAGCTCTTTAACTTAGAACGAATACATTTATCTTGCAGGCAGAAGACGAGACAACACGAAGAGTTCGGGAGAATCGTAAGTATTGCTTCTTTTTTATGGGAATTATTATGTACAAACACATCTTATATTATATACTTTTGTAACTTATATACAGTACCCGGGGGTAATATGGCACCTCGAGTTTTACGAAAAGAAAAGGCTGACTTACTGACAGGGTTGGAAAAAAACTGTATTTTTTTTTAAATGATATAAAAAACAGTTTAAATAGTTTTAAACAAGAAGTGTTTTTATTGTTTCTTTTTAGTTTAGGGCACTATTTCAAATTAATTCGACCTATAATGTTGCTTTTCTAGACTATCTTTTTCAAATTCGCCATAGTAAATTAAATATTTATAAAAAACGATTTATGGATAAAAATGGATAAACATTTATTTTATGTTGCGTATCTCTAATCAATACCTATTGAACGCTTTACATTCACCCTGTATGTTCTAACTAATGTTGATTTTTAAAATAGGTGACCTATGGACTTTCCTAGCTGAACATAAAAGTTCAAAAATATAACAAAGCAAAAGCTAGTCTCAATTGGTTTTATGTTAAGCTATTTACCTAGACTCCTAAATATAAATTTATTTTCATTTTATAACCATTCATTCGCCATGAAAAGTAGTTTTAAAGTTTGTATTTTCTTATTGTTTCTACAATGCTTAAAACTTGTTTTAATCTGTGTTTTTCAACGTGTGATAAAAAAGACGTATTCCACATTGAGCACCCGTTAGTGTCTAAACACACTATGCCGAAGGTACGCGACCGAAGTTCGGCATGATTACGCCTGCAATGCTATTTGAATGACTGACGACACATTATGTCGAAATTACGTTGCGTTGTAAATCAACCAAATCAAATCAGCCGCGGAACTTCGGTCGCGTTCCTTCGGCATAGTGTGTTTGGACACTTAAATGGCACCTGAGTGAATGTGCCGCTGTGTGTCAGGCACAGATATAGATATACCTAGATAACGCAAGTATCACGAACTGTATGAAAACCAAGCGTGCCATTTTTTGACTACCTACTATGACGTCACAAGCTCGCGCTCTCGCTCACACTTACCCAGCCAGCAGTACAAAGGACTGAGCGCGAAAGGGGCGGCTTACGATTTGTAATCATAAGTTGGTGCAATTTTTGGCACGCGAACTCTTGCGTTATCTAGGTATATCTATATCTGTGGTGTCAGGTGCATTCACTCAGGTGCCATTTGAGCGGGTGCCCAATGTGGAATACGTTATAAAAAACACGGTTTAACTTCACACTGTTTTAAACAACTTGTTTTAATCATGCCAACCCGGCCTACGACTACAAGGTGTAATAAAAAGACCCATCAAATAGCTGTTATCTTCCCATTTTGTACAAAAAACTGTACTCCATTGGTTAAATAACATCATTAAAAGTGCTTTGGAGTAGCCTATATTAACCCACTGCTGGGCAAAGAGCAGTGGTGGCCCAGTGGTAACGGGCGCGACTTACTAGTTATAGGTCGTAGGTTCGAACCCAGACAGGCGCTTTGTGTAAATTATTTCAACACCACTGCTCTCAAAACGGTGAAGGAAAACATCGCGAGGAAACCGGTTTGTCTGTGTGTAAAAGCTACAAGCATAAATGGCGTGACGTACTTTAAAAAAAAATCCGTTTCTTCAGTTTTAGTTAAAAGGCTAGGCGGTTAACTAAACGGCTTGGCTGCGACACATACAAGGGTCTTTCGGCATCGTCATTTTAGTCCCATTATTCTATAATGTCGCCGATTCCCTTGTTCACAAACTAAACTAAATTTAAGTACAGTACATCTTTTTCTTTCTATTTCATTAAGAAAAGGACAGAAGATAAATATTAGTTTAGTCCTGTCAAATTAAACAGCGCCTAACTTAAATTGACGTATTTTTAGTAGCCATATTTTTAATCACGTCTTAACTTGCTATGAAGTAAGTATCTTAATTTGACAGGGCTAAACTAATATTTATCTTTTGTCCTTTTCTTAATGAAATAGAAAGAAAAAGATGCACTGAACTTAAATTTAGTTTAGTTTGTGAACAAGGGTATCGGCGCCAGTGCCAAACTTTTCTCAAACTCGAGGTGCCTTCTTTTTTATTTCGTGTAAATAAAAGGGTTTTTTTTTCAGTAAATGTATATTTTTTACACAACATTTATTTGTACAGACGCCAGCATATCAAGCTACTACAATCTGTCAAAGGACAATGTCTTTATGTTTTCGCGGCCATCAACCAAATCTTGTTTTTCTACTTCAGAATAGTGTATACAAACGAAACTTGTTTGACATGCGTATCTCTAAACTCAGTCCGAAATGAGGTATATGTGAGAGAGGTATATGTGAGAGAGGTTTGTATATATTTATTAGCTTTGTAGGGAAATTTTGACTCCTTGGTGCAAGGTTTGTCAAGTTACCACAAAAAATATAGCCGCTAAATGCTTTTGGACATTGAATAGTCGGTACACCCCCTCCCGTACGTTACACACTCTTCACCAATTACACATTGCATGTCAAATAAGTTTCATATGTTACATCATTGGGCACGCGTAACATGAACACTTCTTCTTTCTCTACGAAGAGTAGACACATTGCTTTCTGTACAAAGTGACATTTCTTTTCTTCATTTTTGACATACCGCCTAGAAATCTTTCTACAATCTGTCATTTTGTCTTTCGTTTTCAACGATCTTTGTCTAGGTCCTTTTATATGTAGACTATTTCAGAAGAAAGTTTTCTACCCCAAATGTCAAAATCACACTGACACCTGTCAGTTGTCTAAGGTAGTGAAGAGATTTTGTAATCGCTAAAGACAGTAGAAAACTTTCTACTCGACGGCCATAAAGTATAAACGGTTATCTACAAAATACCACGAAAAAAAAACTAAATTCCAATGGCTTAACGAGCTTTCTGAGGCACGGAGGACCCCTCCGTCGGATTGTAAAGATGGTCACCCATCCAAGGACCAACCGCGGCAAGCGAACTTAACCTGATCGATCAACTTGTGCGGCTGTTATTATTTAGCCACGGACTCCTCCTTATAATGTGACTTAATATCAGTCAAAATTAAGATCCAAAAAGAAAAAAAAAAATGGTATGACAAAACAAAGAATTCTGAGTCGAATTAAGTACTTAAAAGATTGTATTTCGTAAAAAGTGCAGTTGACTCTTTCTACTTTTCCGCCGTCGTACTGTCTACACGAAACGTCATCTTTGTCTACTCTTCCGTCGACAAACCGGTGCTCATGCTACGCGTGCTGTACTAAAAAAACAAGATTTGGTTGATGGCCGCGAAAAACAAAAAGACGCCAATTTCAGTCATTGTCTTTTGTTTAATAGATTTTCATCTTTATCGCTAAAATCGGTTCAAAGTTGATTGGGAAAATGACAGTTTCGAGTAGCTTGATGTGCTGGCTGTACACAAACCTTGAAGATTTCTACTTTTTGATTGAATGTGCTAACTGTATCCTTCTTATTATAAGTTTTTTTTTATTATTATTAGATTATAAACACGAATTGGTCAGTTCCTAGAACAAAATTTCTGGTTAAGGTGAATGGATAGTGGTAGACCGCGAAATTCAAATTTTCTTACGTATTTTGCAATTTGCAGGTCAGTGTCAGGTTGTATCTTGTTCAAAATATGATTCGCGTCAATAACAGATACATATTTAGAGAATTATAATCATTAGAATCATTAATACATCTTTCTAAGTTAGATTTCTACCACTTACCACCAATCTCTTATGGAAAAGTGTTAATTGTAGAAATCTAACTTAGAAAGATGTATTAATGATTGACCTGCAAATTGCAAAAAACGTAAGAAAATTGTAATTTCTACCACTATCCATTCACCAATATTGTTTCAAGGGACTTTTTTTTCAAAATTGTTACCATCTTCAATAATATTTTTTCCCGCAAGGACGCCGGCCGGGGATGTGCTTTTAGAGTCTGGCAACTCGCTTCCTAGAACGTACGTCTAACATTACTGTAACTAGCTTGGCCTATGCTTCTCAACAAAAGGATCCACCTTTGTTACATTTCAACGGCCCGAACTCCGTGACCGTGTCAAATACGCGTGGTAAAAACCAGGGACTTGAGCGGAAGGGGTCATTTGATGATTTTCCACCGGAAAAAAAAATTGTATCTATCCACCAGGATCGCAACAAAATTTATTCCTTGGCTATAACAATACTAACAAACTGACCGAAATCTTAAACTGTTGAATAACAATATTATCAATTTAGCGTTATTAGTATAACGATATTAACGATATTAACGTTATTAATTTCAATACTCAACTTTGTTAGCTTCATGACTTATAAGATGACGAAAAAGTAAGAAGAATAACGTTACAAATGAATCTGTAACGTTTCTCCTATAACGATATTACAAGCGGATTATATTATAATACTGTTCTACGAAAATGATATTCTATAATAACGTTTTCTTTTGTAACGTTATTGATATTTTCAGGTTTTAGTATCGTTACAAATTTTGGAACGTTATACGATAACATTATTGGTAACGGAACGAAATTCATTTCGTTTTCAAGTCCCTGGTAAAAACAGTGATACTTATGGCAAACAGCCATACATTCCGACACCTCATGCGACAATACACAGACAACGTCATGACTCACTCCACAAAAAAAAGTAAAAAAAAAAAAGTAGTAAAGTGCGATTCCCACGGAGTATTGTCCATTGAAATGTCACAAACGTGGACACAGCTTTAAAAAAATAAGAAATATCGAGCAACGGCTGCATAATTCCGTAACACACTATCAATCACAATCAGAATCAGTTTGAAGGAATTTTTTTTCTTTATTTGTTTATATAGAGGGTTTGATCAATATGACCATGCCACCCTAGAACAAAATTTAAAGGACCACGATGGTACTTTTGAACGATTACTGGGCCCGCTTTTCACAATTGTGCAACAGTGATGAAATCTGTTGTGCCCATGTCATATCTATAATATGGTACTTGGGACTAGGTAGACATGGGGATGGTTTCCAACGACCAGCAATACTTACATTTAGACGATATTATTATAGATGCATAAAAAACCGTTTTCGCGCTGGATTTGAACTTAGCTGCCATAGAATGAAATAAAGTACACTTTATGAGCTTTCATATTATGACATATAATACTGTTGAACAATGTTGAACATTTTTAAAAAACGCATAAAAAACTGTTTTCGCGCTTGATTTGAACTTAGCTGCCATAGAATGAAATAAAGTACACTTTAAGAGCTTTCATATGACATATATAATTAATCACTGTTGAACATTTAAAAAAAACGCAAAAAATAAAAACCATTTACGCGCTGGATTTGAACTTAGCTGGCATAGAATGAAATAAAGTACACTTTAAGAGCTTTCATGACATAATTATCTCATCACTGTTGAACAATGTTGAAAAAGTGGGCCCAAAATGACGCATGGTCCTTTATTGTAGGATATTTCTAACCCATTGCTTCTATTTTCGAAAAATTTGTCTGCAACGTAAATAACGCAATTAAATTGGTTGAACTGTCAAAATGAAACGTGAGAGTCAAAATGGCGGGTGTACCTTAACTAATCGAATCCTACCATTTACCAAAAAAATGTACCTAAATTGTACTATTTAGTACCTAGGTTTAAAAAAATTGTACCTTCTTCAGAAGTTAAAAAGTTTAATTATATTTTATGAGTAATGGTAACGTTGCTTGTGCCTAATATAATAATATAAATTAACAATTTCGAGGTTTTTTGTTTCATTAAGACCTACTGGATAAAATAATACTTATTTCGTTGGAAAATCTACATGGTCACCTTATTTCAACGTGTTTTGTTTCATTAAGTACCTAGGTACTCGATAAATACTCGTTTTATTCCAACGGAACAAGTACCCATTTATCAATTATTCGAATACATTTTATTTCAGTCGCCATCCGCCAATTTGTGACAGAACCTCACAAATTCTTTGACTGGCATCTTTATGCGTCACAAAATCGCCACTAAAAACTGGAGTAGCAGCCAGCTCCCTACCTCGCCTCAGTAGGCCGAACGTTCTGATGTACATCAATATGGCAGGTGTACCTTAATTTTAATACAATTTCGGTCTGAAGAAGGTATAATTATTTTTAACCTAGATACTAAATAGTACATTTTAGGTACATTTTTTTGGTCTAATTATATTTTATGAGTAATGGTTAAATAATAAAATACTATAGTACACCCGAAGAATTGCCAAACTTAAGTGGCAGTGGGCAGGGCACATTGCTCGCAGAACAGATGGCCGATGGGGCCGAAAGGTTCTGGAGTGGCGACCGCGTATCGGAAGACGTAGCGTTGGAAGGCCTCCCACAAGGTGGACCGATGACCTTGTGAAGGCCGCAGGAACCCGTTGGATGCGGGAAGCACAGGACCGGTCGAAGTGGAGGTGCTTGGGGGAGGCCTATGTCCAGCAGTGGACGTCTTTCGGCTGAAATGATGATGATGATGATGATGATAGTACACCCGCCATCTTAACGTTAATATGGCGGGTGTACCTTAATTTCGAAATAATTTCGTTCTGAAGAAGGTACAATTTTTTTAAACCGAGGTACTAAATAGTACAATTTAGGTACATTTTTTTGGTAAATGGAAGGATTCGATTAGTTAAGGTACACCCGCCATTTTGACTCTCACAATGAAACCCATTGCTAAATGTTCCTAATGCTGGGACTTTGACCTTCTGTCTCTTTGTGGAAGGGTGTGGGCTGTAATCCACGACCCAAACCAGGGAGCCTAAAAAGGATACTTTTGCAGAATCATAAAAGGATAACATAATGGACAGTTAACTGTTAAGTTAATCGTATCAAATCCTATTGGTGAAGCATTTTTCAGTTTTTTTTTGTCTGTGCTATAATACCAATCAATTCGATCCAAATCCAATCCCAATCTCTTTGATTATGCCTATGTAGTGCAGCGAAAAAACACGGACTGTCTTCGCCATATTACGATTCATAATGTTATCCTTTTATGATTCTACAAAGTGGCGTTTTTAGGCCCCCAGGCTGCGGTAGACAGACATAAATATGTATAATTTTCATTAATAATCAGCATTTTTATATCAACTTCTGTTCGATATTTCTTATTGTTTTAATAGCTTGGCTTAATTCACTGCTAACTATTTATACTTCAAGCGTTTTATATCTGGGGAGCGGTGGTGTGTTTTAATACATCATTTTAAATCATAGATTCATAGTTCTTTAAACTTACCTCGTCGGTCTAGTAGTGGTGGCAAGATTCTAATGTAGTGTGAGAAAAATAACCTAGCTTAAAGGAAGTGTTTGGTTGTCAAATACCTTAAGGTGGAACTAGTCGCGAGCTCGAACTCACTGGTGGTCATGACCAAAAAGTACGCTGTCACACCTGGCTTCGTGTCCGACAGAGCTAGTATCAGTGATGAATAGTTAGACGCTAGTCAACACGCACAACTTCTAGTTCTCACGCACAGAAACAACTTTCCGAACTGAAAGGCGCGTAATAATATTCTGAGCTTTGTCGGTACCGACTTTGTTTTGAAGATTTTACAGTTCTTTTATTACTTATTTACACCCAAAGTTTATACGTTAAAAAATGCAAGAAAAATGAATTCTTGTTGGCTCATAACTTTTTAATGGCTTTTTAGTATTCTGCCCGTACAGACAAAATTAATAATAAGTCAAAATGATATCATATTTAACTTTGGATGCACAATGTCAAACAGTGGAGTTAGACACTCGACCGACGCGACGAGACAAGTTAGTTGTATACAAGCGAATGAAGGTACACGTATCAAATCGGAAAGGGGCCGGCACCGTATCACTTTTCAACTCGCCGCCAAACAGGCGTCAACCTAACGTAAGCACGTAACCAAAGCGTATCAGCAGCTCCGATACGTCGATTCGGCTACGGCTAGGCGACGCCGCGCTTACGGCTCGCCGACCGCTGGTTGATGGTGCAGGCAGGCCGCGGGAGGGATGAGATGCGCAAGGGTGAACGAAGAGCCGTAAGCTCGGGTACGGAGAGACGTAAGCGCGGGGACGACGAGCCTTAAGCGCAGGGACGACGAGCCGTAACGCACCGCACCGCCGCGGCTCGTGAGCTTGTCCCTAGTTGAGGCGATTACGTTACGATTCCGATTAGTGTGCGTTGCTGTAGGGAGTTTCATACAAAGAATACTGATCGGCTCGAGTTGATACGGTGCCGATCCCTTTCCGGTTTGATACGTGTGCTATGACCTTCAGTGTGTTGCTTTGGTCTGTATTAGCTACTAAAATTGTCGCACTGACAGGTGTCAGTAACGCATTCTCTCGACACCCGGACTGTAGTTGCTACATTTGCCAGCACTGGACCAACGAGCTGTAACCACTAACAAGTAATGTTTTTTAGATAAGTTGTATTTGTGATAGTAGAGAATAGAGATTAATTAACAGAAACTGTTTCATAAAACTTAACAATTACTTATAGTAGTAACTGTGATATGATAAGGTTGTTTTAAACAATAACAATAATGTGCAGACGCCAGCACAAACTGTCAAACTTTCCCAATTAACTTAAGAGGGCGCTGACCAAACACGGACCGCGCAGTGGCGCCCTCATCCTTTTATTTGGTTATTTCTTTTATTTTAGAATGAAAATGCAGAAAATAAGCACGTTAAGTTGTGCTCCACAAGATTATACGTTAAATTATTATTATAAACAGTAGTAGTACATTACATTAGGTAGTTTTACATTGTTTAGTTTTAATAGAATCACTAAAACGGATAATAGTGGGGCCACAATTTCCGTTTTATAACCAAACAAACGATGAGGGCGCCACTAGGCGGTCGGCGTAGCCTTAAAACCTTATGCTTTAGCAATAAAGTTGAAAATCTATTGAAGTTTGACAGATTGTAGTAGCTTGATGATCTTGGCATCTGTACAAAAAAAAAATATAGAGGTCGCATACAAAATCAAATGCCTCAAAAATTTTGGATAACCAAATGCTACTAACTCTCTTTACGTACATAGTTAATCAACTAAACTTGGTAACCATTTTTCAAGACGTATTCCACATTGGGCACCCGCTTAAATGGCACCTGAGTGAATGCACCTGGGGCCCTAGTCTGCTATTTTTATAAAATCGTCATTCCAACACGATCCCACCACCATCCCATTGTCATTTTGCTAAAAGTTCGTAATCTGCTAAATTCATAATGGTTGATCATTGGTCGGTCAATGGCACAGAAATTATACGATACTCGTAACGAATTAAAAGCAATAACTGCACAATGACGTTCTATTGGTAGGTCACTGAACAAAGGAACTGTCAAAATTTTTGCAGATTACCGCGGAAGTCAGTAATTCATTTTTCATTATGTACGAGATTACCATTCTATGCCATTTCTTTCAATGGAGTGTCAGTGATTGACCATTGGAAAGTCATAATGACGCCATTATATTAGTAGATTATCAAACTTGTCAAAATCAACAATTATGAAATCAATGATAGACCATTCTGACGCTATTGTAATAGCAGACTTGAGGCCCTGATACACTGCGGCACTTTCACCCAGGTGCCATTCAACCGGGTGCTCAATGTGGAATACGTCTTTTTCAAGAGTAGTCCCATTACTCATTAATCATTACCGTAGGACATGGTTCCCGGCAACAATAAAACACTGATATCTTCGTTAGTAGCGACACTGAGAGTGCGGTGGGCGGCCGGGAGCGCTCCCGACTGGCGGGGCTCAGTGCACGAGTGAGGGCAGTCCTGCCCAGAGCGAAGGATAAGGTGCAAGCCACTGAGGCGCAGACGGTGGACACTGAGGATAAGGTTAGTAAAGCCAAATATGTTACTTCCAAGGAGTTAATTTTATTTGTCATTGAGTTCTTTGTGAAAGAGCTCGCCCAGAAAAGTACCTAATACCACCGCTACTGTTTTTACGGCTGGCTAAAGGTATCAACTCGGAAAGTGATCGGCACCGTATCAACTCGAGCCGTTCAGTATTCTTTGTATGAAACTCCCTACTGCAAAGCACACTAATCGGAATCGTAACGTAATCGCCTCGCCTCGGGACAAGCTCATGAACCGCGGTGCGGTGCGTTACGGCTCGTCGTCCCCGCGCTTAGGTCTCTCCGTACCCGAGCTTACGTCTCTTCGTCCACCCTTGCCCCTCTCACCCCTCCGGCCTTCGTGCTACACCATCAACCAGCGGTCGGCGAGCCGTAAGCGCGGCGTCGCCTAGCCGGAGCCGAGTCGACGTATCGGAACTGCTGATACGCTTTGGTTACGTAATTACATTAGGTTGACGGCGAGGCGAAAGGCGATAAGGTGACGATTCCTTTTCGAGTTGATGTGTATGTTATGACCTTAAAACTAAAGAAAAATTAAATGGTAAACAAGCCGATGACCCACTTGATGGTAAGTGGTCCATGTCGGGCCGTTGTATCTATGCTAATTGCGCGGTAAACTCTGCTTGCGCGATGCAGAATTTTGCGTGACGTCAGTATGACGCGTTGTTCGCATGTGGCGTTATAGATACCGCTACATACCCTTCAAAGTGGAACACGGCAACGCTGCTTTGCTGGCGAATTTAGTACGGTGGAAATTCCTTATTCTTAATTTTTTTTTTCTCATTACAGCCTCTCTCAGACGACAAGAAGGGCGTAGTATACGCTGAACTGGCGCTCGGCGACCAAACTTCAACGGAGAAACCACCCCCTCCTTCTACGGAGTACGCAGAAATCGTGTACACAGACCAACCGAAGGAAACCAAGGAAACCAACTAGGTTATGACAACTTAAAACTTCTATTATAAACATTACGCAACTGATTTGTGACATTTCAACAAACTAGAGACAATTATGGGAAAAAGAGAAACGTATGTGGTCAGGAGATCCTGCGTTCTCACTCTTCAAAATAGAAAGAGAGAGAGAGAGAAGTCATAACGCGTTTTCCTTATAAGTATAGTTTTATAATGCCTAAAAGTATATGATCGACTACAGTAAATAAAATCAGAAAAATATATGATATTCTTCAGGATATATGCTAGCTAGATAGTGTGTTGAAAACATAATACAACTAATTTGATACGACAGAAAAAATCATGTAGATACCTCTAAAAACTTTCTTTTTACAATAAAAACCATACTAACATACATACAATCATTCTGATTTTTTGTCAGATTATTCTACAAGCAACATACTAAAGCACTAAGTCTTTTAATTTTTTAGTCCAAACGATAGATTTTTTGTAAATAGATAATTGCTACATATTTTGCAATAAACTACCAGCGTTGTGTCATCGCGCTTCTCTTTCTTTTCTATGCAGTCCGACAGTTACCGCGCTTTAGGTCATGTAGTCCCCATTAGTGACGATTTCTACCAGGCAACTCCTACCCCAACTCGTGATAAGGAACTATGTTCCAATAATGTCAAACAGCAACCCATTCCGAGGACCCGTCCTCATTAAGGTCACAGCTCATTAAAGCCACTCGGCACCCACCCCGCACCGCCTCGTCGCACGGCGTCCACTCGTTGTCGACAGGTGGTCCACGGGTGGACGCCGCGTTATCACCAATAAACGTCGCGCGGTCAACCAGCGGACCTCGCGTCGCGTATAACATTATCGCGTTGGCAATGCGCAGTCAACGCGAGTTGTCACCGAGTGGTTCACCCGCCGTCCGCACGTGGAGGGCTTACGACCGAGGCGATCCGTGTCGCTACGGAGTTGATGTAGTGAGCGCATACCCATACAAGTCCATATAATGAATACTAGCCGCAGGAGGCGAGGCGGTGCGGAGTGGGTGCAGGGTGGCTGTAATAAGCTGTGACCTTAGGACCGTCGCTTTGTCTGGAGTTTTGTCCGTTGAAATGTCACAAGTATGTACGCAGGTTTAACAATCAACTATGAAGTTATAACCAGCTATTAAGTTAAGAATATAATTAAATTCTGGTTATGTTAACCAGAAGAAGGATACGGTTACAGGAACCAAGCTCTTCGGCTATACTTTTAAGGGGGAAGCTCTAAGGTAGCCCGCGAAATTCAAATTTTCTTACGGTTTTTGCAATGTACTGGTTAGTATTAAGTTGCACGTTGATTAAATTAAAGAATTATAATCATTAGAATCAGTAATACAACTTGTTAAGATTAGTATAATCCTAAAATGTCAAGATTTCATGAAATAGTCATTTAGTAGGATTACAAATTGTAATCATCAACAAAGTCATCAACACAACTTTCAAAGACCATTGGTCTTTGAAAGTTGTGTTGATGACTTTAATGATTATAATTCTGTAAATACATATTTGTTACGGCCGCGAATCATATTTTAATCAACGTTCAACTTAATACTAACCAGCTAATTCCGAAAAACGTAAAAAAAAATGAATTTCGCGGGCTACCCTGACGGTTTCGCTTTAAAGATTTTCTGACAGTTATATTTTACCCGGTTATTAACCTCTAATATTCTTAAAATGTTATGTAGACTTTTACCATCTTTTATAAAATAAATATACAATTTGGTTATTGTAATTCAAAACTTTGACTTTACCCAACTCAGTGGGTAATATTAAATTTCGATTAGTTTCAGACAATTGTTTTGATGTGAAACTTCGTAGGCGGAGATTTGATAATTGGACGAGAATTGAGAGTGAAATTTCAAGGAAGCGTCACTTTTAGGCACATTTCGTTATATTATGAGAGAGAAGAAAGGAAAGGTAAGTATAACTCTCCGTCTCTCACACTAAATCTCTTATAATCTTTATTTTTTGAAGAAGTTTCACTTGTACTGTGCTGCAAGCGCAATTTCTTTTTTGTGAATAATAGAATTTAAAAATAAAAAAAACAGTGGCAATCCGGGAGTGCCGATAGAAGTGAAAACAAAACACAAACAGAATACTTTGTCACCACTCACTGACATAATTATCGGATATACCTACATTAAAACCGAGTACATCCCGAGAACAGCCGAACACATCCGAAGCGGTTATTTTTGAAATTGTCTTATAAACAAAACACGCGCGGTATCGCTTACGGTAACAGTGTCGCGAGTTCAATGTTTTTTTCGCATCTCAAAAAATTCCCAACGCGCCCAGAAGTATTCACTTCAAAAACGCATATTTCCATTTCTTGGTCCATTCAAAAATATTAACTAAATTAAAAATAACATCACAAAAACTATAATAAACCAATATAATAATTTAGTATTGGAATTATCCACCGAAACAAATTATAATTTTCATATTTATTACTTTTCTTTTAAAATAAGAAAGATGTTACTTTGTATTCGATTTTTAAGTTTATTTTTAAGTGTAGAACAAGTTGACTTTATAGTTTAAGAGACCAGATTACTAAATTTATTTAGTTTATGGTTACCTATTTAAAACATATGAATATTAAAAAAAACATAGGTAGTCATGGGGAGTTCGAAGGAAGTGACAAATTAAAACTATAAAATGATAGTTGTCTTCCTTATACCTACAGACATATAGTTAACATTAACATGTCGGTGACGCGAATCCATAAGATTTTCCTCTACCAAAAATCGCTCAACGCGCCTGAAGCAGTTTTCACTTTAACAAGTACGGTTTACTTAAATTTTGAGTATTATTAATGTCTCTTAAGCAGCGTTTTTTTCTGTCTAAAATGTATCACCTTTGTAGAAAAGTAGGTAGGTCTAGGTCTCAGTTTCCTTACCATAAATGTTTCATAGTAATATTAATATTCCCACAATGGGTCGGACCAATTTTTGCAGCATAAAATATTTTTCATACTTCATTATTTTTATGAATTATACGGGCTCTTAAACTATAAAAGTAAATTTGGTGGAGTTGAAGTAATCTCGCAAACTATTTAATTAATTAATGATTATAATTAAGATGTAAACGTGTGTGCTTCAAATGATATTATAATTTTTTGTATATTTGTTTATTTATAAATTGGCGATCATAACGTTTTTCCCGGTTCCTAAAACATTACCGAATCGTTTTTCTACCAATCGTAATTTGTGGCAACATCGAAACATTGATAACAACAAGAAAGTTATAGAAACCAAGTAATTAAAAAAAAAGAGTATTTGTCGCCAATTTATAAAATTAAAAGCTTGTGTATACTGCCTTTTTGCAGATTTATTACGTACAAAATATATTATTAGTATTAAGTACATTAAAGATATTATTATTGCCAGTGTATTTGTCCAATGTATGTCGTATAAAAAAAAACACGCTCACTGCCAGAAAACTGCACAAAATCACGTTTTAAAAAACTTTTTGACGCTGACTTTTACTGACACACACTGCCATCTAGTAGCGATATCTGGAAGCTTGTGTGTTAGTTTGAGTTACTATATGGCGCTGTTATCAACTTTTAAATGGTAGCTTTTTTCCATGTACGTAATGGTAGATTATCTGTATTAATACTTTGTAACATTCTTTTCCTTGTCCATGGTAGAAGAAATACCTTTTTTTACAAAGTAAAATTATGCGTTTTATAATAATATATAAGGTAGATAAAAAGGTCTGTACATCTATCATGGTGTTATAAAAATAAGATATTTCAGTTATCAATAATTTAGGTACAAATAGAAACTTATTTTTATTAGTTGTGAGACCAGAGTCAAATGTATAACAATGTAAAGTGGAAATGTTAAATATAAGAATAGTAAAAATAGTTTTTCTTTTCCATCTTTTAAACATGGAATAAACAAACAACAAACATGTAATATTTTAGTAATGTATAATTGATTTTCAAACTGATGTGTCAAAATCATACCATTACTGCATCATTCAACATTATTTTGTATCATCAATTTTTCCCATCATTGAAGAACATACTTATTACAACTTTTGTATAATTTCGTGTTATTATTTTTTTGTATCACTCAACTTTGTGTTAACATTTCCACCTAAAAACTATATTATTTACGTTCCGTCCAGATTTATATTAATTTTAATGAAAAAATATTATTTTTGTAACTATTTTAAGTTTTTTTACTGTGCTATACATAGGTGCTTAGTTAACAGAGACAGTTTTATATCAGCTAGCGTACAATTACGAATTTGATATTATAGATATTAGATATATTTATTTTTGATACTTCAACTGCGTATAAAAATTTGTGCCCTATTCAATTATTCATGGCAATAGGGGCCTAGGTCTTAAACATGACTGGCAGAATTTTGCTGTTCTCCAATCTCTGTTTACCCCTTTGGGGAAAATATTGGTTCTGTTAACTGCCTAGATCAACTCAACGTTTCAACATTTCAACGTTTCAAATATACGCAGTCAAAGTGTCAAAAATGTCTTTCTTTTGTAAAATAATATTATAAAGGGTGCTCACTAACGCAACTCCACACAAACGTAATGTTATAAGTATATTATAAAGGATGTTCCTCCTTGCAACTACACAAATGAATATTATATAGGGTGCAGCTCTTCACAAATGAATGTTAAAATAAGGACAATTTGTATTTATTGAAAGCTTTCTCGTGTACTTATTCCTTTACCTTGTATTTTTAAATAAAAATGTGTCATTTATATTCTTGTTTTATTTTGAGAAACTACAAACATAAACTACTATAGAGGTATGAGGAACAGGATGTAAAGTTCACTCAACCTCCATAGAAAAGGGAGGATCCTCCGACCAGACGGGTGTTGTCTCTGGCGGGCAACTGCCCGATGATTCATGTCGGGCCGTTGTATCTATGCTAGTTGCGCGGTAAACTCTGCTTGCGCGATGCAGGATTTGCATGACGTCAGCATGACGCGTTGTTCGCATGTGGCGTTGTAGATACCGCTACATCACTCCCCCCCGGAGACCGGAGGTCGATAGTGGGCTGAGTCTTGTATATTGCGATGCTTGCCAGGCCAGCTGAGGTTCCAGTGAGTCGGAACCGGTTGCCGCATAGTTCACGGTGAGTCGGAACTGTCTGCGAAGATGTCCCCAGTGAGTCGGGGTGGCGCTGCATTGTGTTCCAGTGCGTCGGATGTGGTACAGCGCCGGGTTGAGGCTGACTGCTGGCGTCGCCCAGGAGAGGGTTTCTATGGCTCTGCTTGAGGACCGGCCGAAAGTGCAGTATGCTGTGCCGAGGTTGCTGATGAGGCTGAGGGTGATGACCACGTATGCGCGGTCGCTGCATGCTGGTGGTCAGGATACCCGTTGAAGCCGTGGATGCTGGCTGGCTGTGTGACTCGCCGCTCTAAAGCTTGCGGGAGTGATGATGACTTCACGCTGGAGTAGGTGCACGAAGGTTGCGCTGACGTTCATGTTCGGGGTCACCAGTGTAGAGGTATGAGGAACAGGATGTAAAGTTCACTCAACCTCCATAGAAAAGGGAGGAACCTCCGACCAGACGGGTGTTGTGTCTGGCGGGCAACTGCCCGATGATTCATGTCGGGCCGTTGTATCTATGCTAGTTGCGCGGTAAACTCTGCTTGCGCGATGCAGGATTTGCGTGACGTCAGTATGACGCGTTGTTCGCATGTGGCGTTGTAGATAGCGCTACACTACCTATCGAGCCTAAAGAAATAGGAACCCTAAGGATGATAAGAAGAGTAACACTATTTTCTAATAAATAATTGATGCAAATCTTACGTTTTGACAAATTGTAATTTTTTATTCTATTTACTTGTGAAAAACACGTTTCTATGATAAATAAATCAATCTGCCTTAACCTAAAAAAAACCTTTTCCCAACCATGTTGTGGTCGGCTTCGAGTCTAACCGGATGCAGCTGAATACCAGATAAATTTATATGATAAAGGAGAATGGGTAAGAGCGTACCCAGACAAAAAGTTAATTGTAACCATGTCGATCTCTGTTGCCCTGGGCTGGCCACATCTATTGCATGTCAGAGCAGCAATACGCAAAAGCCACTAATCAGTGGATACCAAATGGCAGGAAACAACTGCGTGGCAGGCCCAGAAAGAGATGATGGTAGGCTGGACTCCTTTTTAAAGGACTGGCCAACAATCGCATTATACCGGGAACAGTGGAAAGAGGGAAGGGACGCATTTGCCCTGCAGTGGGACAACACAGGCTTATAATAAATGAGGACCCCATAATAGGACTTATTAGAGGTTCACAAAAAGAGGTGCAATCATTATATTAGAGTGTTCATTATTATTCGGTGAGCAAAGTTTTTGAAGGTTCATTAACTTCTAAAGGTGTCCATTATTAGCTGGTGTTGTTAAATAAATCAAACTTCATATAAAGATATCCTCTTCAGGTGAATTCAGACATGCTTTCTTAGGATTAATTAAACTACCTACTACAGCATAGAAGACAGAAATAGTTCATAATGATAGACTCAAACTTTTTCGGTTACAGGGACGGGCGGGGCCCATACAAAATAGTCACTGTCGTTTACTTTATTTTTATCTACTGACTTAAATATAATATTACTGCGCGGACGTAAGAAAACTTGAATTTCGTGGACTATCATTTTCCCTACGCCTTTTGATAGAAATCAATTGATTTTCCTTCCATAAAAATTCAGCTCGTGGTAGTATTTTCTAACCACACCTGACCACACTAATCTTATCGATCGATCAATTTTGACATTAGTTGAGTTGTCAAATTCGTCTCAGGCGGATTTCAAAACTTGATAATTTCGTGAATATTTTTTTTTTGTACCTAAAAACCATACAAAACACACACTTTTCCAAACAAACGTTAATTATGATAACGTAATAGAAGTGCAGTGTCCATAACCATAAAAGGTCATGTAAATCGGAGTAAACATAGAATTTATATTTTTTTTTGTTGATTTTTTTAATAAATCTAGTAGAATGACGAAGAAGAAAAGCAAAAAGAATGTAACACGAGGTAAATAATATACTATTTTATATAATATCCCGTTCCTATGCAATTCTAGCGCCGATCCTGCTTATTAGTTATAATTCAAAGGTTTGATTTTTTTTGCTGTTTTTTTATTATTTTTTTCAGCTCAGGGTTCTTTTCGTTCAATTGTCGAATTCCTGATTTCATGTTTGGCTTTCTAGGAATAAATCCTTGTGTTTTAATGCTGACTTCCCATCTGAGAGGTTTTTTTTTCAATCTAAAACATGACTGAAAATAAAAGGCAGACAGTATTTTTACACAGTACAGTCCTCCTCTTAGTGCCAAGCAATGATTGCTTCTGGAGATGTACCAATAGTTTGATTCAAAAGAGTATCCATTGAGTTACTTACCCATTCTTTGCCATTTGAACCAACTACATTTGGGAATGGGCAACTAGCTTCTCCTTTCTGATCAACCGATTCCTTCACAATTCAAAAGTGCCTGTTATAAAGTTAGCTTAGGCTCGTAGCTCTAAGGCCTTTGACAGTAACGGGAATCAGTACCTACAAAAATAGCACTCTATTTGACAGGTTGTCATATGGGAAATAGAGTTTGCAATTTTATTGCATGCACACAACAAGCATAATTATTACAAATTATTATGAAATTATGACGTGGCCAAACAGTCACTATTTTCCACTATTAGCAAATGTAATGGTTTAATCAACAAAAAAAAATCTACAGCCTTTTAGTCCCTTTTACCGCCACAGTCATATATAGATTACAAACCAAAATCTGCCCAGCACTCTACGGTTCGACTACATGACAGACTTTGGCGCGGAGGGCATGTTTTTGATTTTTTGATGTGTGGCAGTCAAAAGGTTAAACAAGTGGTTTTTGAAAAGAAAAGTTCCCTCAAGCAGACATCAGAAGGCCAATTCTTGTAATTCAAAACATTCAAAATCTAATCTCAATCTCATCTCAGCGACAATCACTGTCAGAAACTTACCAAAAATGTAGGGAAGTTAGAAGCTCGAGGTATTTTTGACAGATGGAGACTGAGATTAGAATGTGCAACATTCTTAAAAATACGAATATTGCCCCTGTTGAACATAAAATAAATCTAAAATTAAAATATAATGCTGCGGCTACGGAAAACCTCAAGCGGCGAAAATATAATAACCTCATCGGAAATTATATTTTCGAGCCGTTTGGGGTTGAAACCCTCGGGCCGTGGGGTCCGAGTGCTCATAGTCTTTTTAAAGAAATTTCGAAACGGCTGGTTGACACTTCTCGTGACCCAAGGGCTGGCTTTTACCTTGGCCAGAGGCTAACCATCGCCATTCAACGTGGTAATGCCGCCAGTCTCTTGGGTACATTACCAGTCGACAGCGATGCGGATGAGTTTTTCAACGCTATTCTCTAGTTTCTGTATAGTTTTAGTTAAGTTATAATTTAATTTTGTTGTTTTTACCTAATAATAAAAAAAAAAAAAAAATTAATTAGTAATGCAACAATGTTGGATTCTGGCATTCTCTATCTTACCGAATGATCGAAAAAGAAATGAATGAAGCAGATGGTCAATTTTTTTTTTTTTGTTGGTGCCCTGAATGTGGAATGAAACAAAAATAAATATTCACTCAATTGAAGTGTCTGATATCAACTTTAATAAAATAAGATTACAATTTATCAGAATAATTCATTAGAATATAATTTATTAGAATCACTATCACATCAAATAGTAAACCCACATTTAAATACAAACAGACATAATTATACATCCTTACACACACATACACCCACGCACATGCATAGACATAACACCTACACATGTAACACACCTATGAGAAAAAAGTTATGTAACATTAGAATTTAGTTTTTTTTTTTTCGCGCTTCTAGTTCTACTTAGTCCTTGCCTATCTAATTTATTAAAATATAAACTGGCTCTAATTATTGATTTAGTGACCATGTTTATCAGCTAGCCTTTTCCCAACTAGGTTGGGGTCGGCTTCCAGTCTAACCAGATGGGACTGTATGTCAGATTGTTAGACGCAGCGACTGACTTCTAACCGCTACCCAGTTACTGGGCATTACCAATATTCTGAGGTAAGACTGGTAGTCAGAATTTTAGGCATTTAATTTTAAGTGATTAGATTAGGATCACTAATAGAAAATGTTATAAATCTATAAATGGCTTCAATGGTGACCAAACCATAGACCAATTATGGCATAGCTTAAGGCGAATGCTCTAAGAAAGCCCGCGAAATTCAAATCTTAAGGTGATCTGCCTACGCAGACCGGGTCGGCATGGTAAGGGATTTAAACTTTTACTAATGGACATTCAAACGTATCGATATAGAAATACGACATAAATTGCTATGCTATGCCGTGGCATCCAAAAGGGATTTCTTTGCACGGCATTGAAAGACGCGCCACGGACTCCCGCGGCGGGATGCCGAGGCGCCCTGCGGTAGGCAGCGGCATGCCAAGGACTCCGGCGCTCGTTGTGACACATCGCGGGGTGAGGCGGCGGGGTAGAAAAGCGGGGAAGCCGCTGGAATGCCGCGGTATCTAAGCGGCTAGTGCGCGCTGACTGACGGCAAAATCCCTTGCCCGTCCCGGTCTGCTTTTGTAAGTTGCGGCGCAGTTTTACATTGTATGTTGATCAAAATTTATTACGCGGCAATTATGTAAAAGAAAATACTAAATTATAATCATTTTTAACATCCAGATCTCTCTCTCTACTATTTTGTGAAAATATGACGATTTGCAGCAAATATAATTTCGAAGGAATCACCTTCAGTTTTTTGCTCTGCATTTGGCCATAGAGCTGTTATGTCTTTCTTTTTAAGAATCATTTCTATTTCATGAAAACGTGATGTTTCTTCTCTCGAAGTTAGATAAATATGATTTATTCTTATGATTATAATAATCGTAAAACGCAAGAAAAAAATAATTTCGCGGGCGATCTTAGAGCATAACAACCTAACTGTCGTTAGCACTTTGATGTTGTGATCAAACTACCCTCCAAAAAAAAAAAGTAATCTATCAAAAAATTTTTTTCAGATTTCACAATCAACGACTGTGGCAACGCGCCAAAACCGGTTAAAGCAATTAGAAAACCGGCTCCGATTCTAAAACCAACCATGGAACCAACTTGGGACGAAGTCGCTGACGACACCGAAATCACCCCAGAAATCGCTGACGATGGAACTAAACAATTAGTATACAAGAAAAAGAAGGACAAGACCCCTATAGAGGAACGCC
This sequence comes from Mesoligia furuncula, assembly GCA_916614155.1. NCBI lineage: Eukaryota > Metazoa > Arthropoda > Insecta > Lepidoptera > Noctuidae > Mesoligia > Mesoligia furuncula. The sequence continues at coordinate 13,755,256 of OU744819.1, forward strand.
CGGGCATTGAATACCCTGAAATCCTATTCTATCTCCTATCAAAGTACATTAAACCAGAAGACATCGGAACTTTCGCTAAAATCAACAAGTCAGCGTACGCAGTTACGAAAAGCAAAGCATTTTGGATCTTACAATACAAGAGGTACTGCGAAAATCATCCAAAGCTGCCAGATAGGTTGCGTACAGACAGTTTGAAGGCATACGGGTTGAGGCAGACTGTCATTCGAGCCCTATATCACACTTACAATCGGTTCACCCGTCGAATTTGTCGGAGAGATGCCCATCCTAGTGTGTTAGTGAGCTGGGTATGCGTGAATGTCTGGTACGACCGAGGGTTGACGTATTGGAACGTGTATTTCAAGCTGAAGAAGCCACAGATGCTTAATAGTCAGCCTAGTATTGAGAAAGATTTTATTGAGGAGCTGGGCAGGGTGGACGCGAATCCCGAGGAAGGGGCGCAGGTTTTGATGGTATGTGTTTTTTAAATTTATTCACTTTTAGCTTTTGCCCGCGTGGATGCGCCAATCCGAAACATACCTCCAGATTAACGGACAAAAATTCTATGTTTTTATTTTATTATACTAAAAAAAAAATAACCAGTGCGCAAATAGTTTTCTTATAACCGACGAAAAATTTGTACGCACTGGTTAAATTTTATTCCTGTACGTGTAGATTATTTAGACAAAGGAAAAAAAAGTAAAAGAAAGATTGAGTTTAAAGGGTAATTTTGATTATTTTATTCAAGAAGGCGCAAATACTCGCCGTGTTCCAGAATCTACAACATTGCACAATAGCAGTATTGCTTGCGGCATTCTCTATACAGAATGGCAGAAACATCGATGCGCAATCTTTAACCACGAATCCGGGACATCATTCTAGATCCCCCTACTTTAGAAATTTTTAGAATAGACTATTCATTTATTTGCTCAGAACGTTAGAATGAATGAATGAATTGCACCGATCCCAGCGTGGTTAAACCAGACTCGATCAATCGAATGAACCCCAAGATTCGCACTAGTTCCTGTAGCCTCATGTTCATGGTGCTAGAGCGACCATTGCATATCAAGGAGTAGACCGGGGGGCGCGGTAATGGTAGGGAAGACGTGCCTGTAGGATAGGTAAGGATTTAAGAGCCTACCGGATATGCATCGTAGATTAAGCATTGGACTAGTGGAGAGCCGCCAGGTTGGTTCAGGTCGAGCTTCACCCCCCCGGTGGGTTCCCGCATTGTCGAGGCGGGGGGGCTCAGTAGCCGTGGCTTGGACACCAACGGTGAAGCGAAGAGGAACCCGAGGAGGGGCCGCTCGTCAGGGCTTTTGCCTGTAAGCCGACGACGTAGCGGCCAACAAGTAGGTTGCGGTGCCGCTTCGGCGACATCGCAACTGAGGCGGGCCGCGATGTCGTATCGGAGGCATCGCGGCTGAGGGTCGGAGGCCGCGGCGGGAGAGGAGTGCCGGTATTGCGGTGCGCCGCTCTCCCTACCTTCCGCGGCCTTGACGGGGTCGCCACCGTTCGATGGCGGACGCGGTGGGGCCGCAGGGGAGGAGGAGTGTCGGTATGACGTTGGCCGCTCTCCCTATCCTCTGCGGCCGAAAATTGGCAGGCGGCGGGGCCAATGTCCTGACCCGTCGCAGGGGGACCAAGGGTGCCCAGACACGGGGTCGTCTGGCGCCCATATGCTGGTTTGGTCCCTGGAATGGTCACGGCGTGCTATGTGTTCTGGTGCGCCGGTGATGGGGAGTACTCCCCAGTGGAGGGTCCGGTGACGGACAGCCGCGGCGGGTTCACGGATGAGTGCTAACGCGTGCCCGTGTTCCCGCCGTAAGCGGCAGAGGAGGACACCGTGGAGTTTTAGTGGGTTAGAGTCCCACATAACTGCACTATCTCCCCGTGGTAGTGCAGAATGCATGAGCATTTCTCCACGTTAAAAAAAAAAAAAAAAGGTCGAGCTTCATCGGTGCGTCTTTTGGCGGGCTTCTACTGCTTTCTCGGTTGTTTTATATGTCATTGCTCTGCTGAGTTGTGTTAGATGTTGCTGTTTTCAATGTCTTCGTCGGAAGTTTCGCTACTATCCGTTTCCCGTTTTTTGTATCTCACTAGGAGCGATCTTGATCTTACTTCAATCTTCCGCTGTATCCATTTATTTGCTCAGAAGGTTATCATAAAAATACTGGCCAAGTGCGAGCCGGACTCGCACACGAAGGGTTCCGTGCCACAAGGCAAAAACGCCGAAAAAACACGTGTGTTGTATGGGAGCCCCCCTTAAATATTTATTTTATTTTGTTTTTAGTATTTGTTGTTATAGCGGCAACAGAAATACATCATCTGTGAAAATTTCAACTGTCTAGCTATCACGGTTCATGAGACACAGCCTGGTGACGGACAGTGGAGTCTTAGTAATAGGGTCCCGTTTTTACCCTTTGGGTACGGAACCCTAAAAGTCTAATGTTTCATAGAAAAGTGCAATACGTACACGGTCAAAATTTATGGAAGAGTTAAATTTTTTACAAAATTCAACGCTGGGGGTTTTAGAATCATGTACCGTACTGAAGAAATTCATGGTTACAGTTAGCGCCTCTATGACCCTACTACCCTGCATATGATTGGTCGTTCGTCGTCGTTTCAGCCGATAGACGTCCACTGCTGGACACAGGCCTCCCCCAATTTTGGGAGGGTTTGCCATAATCGCCACGCTTGGCAGGCGGGTTGGCGATCGCAGTATGGTATGATGGTGGAATACATAGAGAACGCTGCTGCCTATTCTCCGGTACGATCCTTAGTCGCCTTTTACGACATCCACGGGAAGTAAGGGGTGGTGCTATTCTTTAAGTCCGGCACCACACAGACCAGTCCGATTTGACATTGTCGATTGCATATGATTATTATTCGGTAATCGGTACTCATTTCTTTTATTCTCTTTATTGTGGCCATACTATATGCTCAGTAGCGGCGTTAGGGTAGGGCGCGGTAGCGGCGGCCCTAGATTTTTTTAGGTGGTGCAAAATCTTAACGTGGTAACATGGCGCCCCTCTATGCACTATGTTCATGATATATGCATATGCAGTTGCTTGCTTGCTTTTGCTTGCTTGTGGACGATCTGTTTTATAGTAAGTGCGCGATTGATGATAGTAATCATCAATCGAGGCGCTGAAATCAACGGAAATGCGGCCGCTACTATGCGATATTGGCGCCGATTCTGTTGTGCTTTAACTAAACTAAATTTAAGTTCATGCAACTTTTTCTTTCTATTTCATTTAGAAAAGGACAGGAGATAAATATTATTTTAGTCCTGTCAAATTAAGATACTCCATAGACAGCTTAGACGAGATTAAAAAATTGGCTATTAAAACTACATCAATTTACGTCAGGCGCTGACTAATTTGACAGAACTAAACTAATATTTATCTTCTGTCCTTTTCTTAATGAAATAGAAAGAAAAAGATGCCGGAACTTAAATTCAGTTTAGTTTGTGAAAAAACAGAATCGGCGCCATTGTTGTGCTATAAACTATATGCTATTATATTAAAGCGTAGTCTGAAATGAGCTTAACTGTGGCTACTGGGGAAAGGAGTTTTTCTAAGCTTAAGCTGATAAAAACCTATCTGCGATCAACAATATCTAGATTGACAAACTTAGCAACTTTGTCAATCGAAAGTGAAATTGGGGAAAACAGACTTTAACGTCTTAGTTTGCCGATAGAAAGGCTAGTAAAGTAAAATTTTATTAGTTTTTTTTTTAAATAAATGGTTAGGTACTTCATTAAATCCCTTGCTTATTTTTAGGGTTCCGTAGTCAACTAGGAACCCTTATAGTTTCGCCATGTCTGTCTGTCCGTCCGTCTGTCCGTCCTCGTTTAATCTCTGTGACCGTTAGCACTAGAAAGCTGAAATTTTGTAGGAGTGCGTATATCAATTACGCCGACAAAGTGGTAAAATAAAAATTTGGAAAATATTTTTTTTTAGGGTAGCTTTTTTTTTTTAGGGTAGCTTTTTAGGGTAGTCTTCTAAAATAACTTGGGGGTTGCTAAAATTATTTTTCGATTTAATGCTCTATTTACGAAATATTAAACTTTAAAGTGCAAATTTTTGTTCCAGTAGGGCGCCCCCCCACCCCCCTCTAAAACCTAAACTGCTGGCTTGAAAAATCTGGAAAAATTCACGATGATAGTGCATTTCATGAACTTTAAAGGATAACTACGTATAGCTGTTAAGATAACTTTATTAGTTTAGCGGTAATAGTCGTTGAAATTGGGTGTTGGATAATTTTGTACCAAATACAAAATCCTTAGCATTAATCCTTTAAAGTGACTAAGATGAAGTAGTTGCTTGTTTATAACGGGTAAAGACTTGCATTGAAAAACAAAATCTGAAAAAATTTAATTTTTTTTTTTTGGTTTGTTTTTGTTTTACCTATAAGTATTTAGAATAAAGAATAACAGAATCGTACTAAATTGTAATAACGGGCTACTACGGAACCCACACTGTGCGTGGCCCGACACGCACTTGGCCGGTTTTTTTCGTATGGGTTTCAATGGCAGACAGGGGGCGCTGTAGAAATCTCGCCCAGAGCGCTGGTAGTGCTAAAACCGGCGCTGTATATGCTGCTATCAGTATATGCATATGATGTATAAGCCACATCGCACAAGTAGCCTGCTGTGCGATATTGTGTCTTACAATACCTACTTCCAATTCTTAAAAAAATATCGGTGTAAAAAGAAATTACCTGTACGGGATCCCTTCTTTTCGCATAATGTTCTTTGTCCTAATATACTTCAGCATAACGATTTTGGCACAATTTGTTTTGGCATAATAATACTTCGGCATAATTTTTTTACGCATACATTTTATGTTGGCATAATCATCTTAAAGACTAATTTGTTTTGGCATAAATTTGATTCGCATAACGTTAGTAGGCCTAATGACTATTAGCATAATAATATTTAGGCATACAATTAATTAAATTTAATATGCTGTGCAACAAAAGTTAGTGACAGAACCGAATTGCTGCAAAACCGACTCCACGTAGTCTTGTTTGTCCTACCCCTAGAGTGTAATTTAAAATCGCGTAGGCGCGTAGGGGCGAGGCGGCCCGCGGGCTGAGGAGCAGGCGGCTGCGAGCGATCCGCCGCGGCTGAGGCTGGCCGGCGAAGCCGGCCAACAAGCCGAAGCTGCGGTGGTGAGCGAAAGCCGTCTGCGACGATTAGCACGCGTGGGGCCGCCGGAGGCCCGCAGCGCCGGAGCCGTGACAGAAACCCTGCCTGCTGCATGTTGCATGCTCGCTTGAATGCTGCATGCTGCATGCTTGCTTGCATGCTGCATGCTTGCTTGCATGATGCATGCATGCTTGCTTGCATGCTGTATGCTTGCTTGCATGCTGTATGCTTGCTTGCTTCATGTTTCCTACAGCGAAAAAAAACCTACAAAATTGTTCAATACGTTATATTATATTAATATGTTATATATTACCTGATTCAGGAGATATGTTTTTTTCCAATCGTCGAAATAAATTGGTATATCCTCTTCGGGCAAATTTATGCTTTAGGATATTATTATGCTTAAAAAAGTTATGCTTTAGAACTTTATGCTTAATAAATTTATGCTTTAGAATATTATGCCTAATCATTATTATGGTTAGAGAAATTATGCTTAAAAAAATTATGCGTAAGCTGTTATGCGTAAATATATTATGCGAAAATATAATTGTGCCAAACAAAATTATGCTAAGTTATATTAGGTCTTAAAATTTTATGCAAATGGATAGGGAACCTACGTGTACAGTTAAATGCATAAATACTAATACATTTAGCGAATTTCAAACGCCCTTTATTGCTTAATTTCGAAATTGAACGTACTCTCAGTCGCACTTCTGTAGTATCACTTTCACAATGAATACCACTCTTACTGCTACTGTCCAATACTCTTTCAAAGACAAATATTATTCCCATGACCATTCGGTTAACTTTACCATACAGCATAATCAGCTTATAATGTTCCCACTGGTGTTCCCACTGCTGGGACACAGGCCTCCTCTCTCTGAGAAGAAGTAGGCCGTATCTAATCCACCACGCGGGCCCAGTGCGAGTTGGTAGATGTTGCATGTCTTCGAATTTGTGGTTGTAGGACACAATGTTTTCCTTCGCCGTTTTGAGGGTAGTAGTGATGAAATAATTTCACAAAGTAAAGCGCCTGTCTGGGTTTGAACCTACGACCTGCAACTCGTAAGTCGCGGCCATTTCTACTGGGCCACCACTGCTCTCCAGTTAATACATTACATTGTAGTACATTGTTCTCACATATAGAAGCAACAAGAATTAATGTACCCAAGCTTTTGTAATATCTTGATTTAGAAGAGTGTCCATGGAGTTTCCTGCCCGTTCTTCTCCATAGAGATCTACGTTTTGGAATGAGCAAGTAGCTTCAACTTTCTGACTAACTGACAGACTATTTCATTTTGACAATTCAAAAGTGCCTGTACAAGGTTAAATTGAAATAAATGCTTTGAGTTTGAGTTGAGTTTATAATAAAGCTGAAGAGTTTGGTTGTTTGAATTTTACCGTAACAAAACAACAAAAACTAACATTATTATTATTATTATTGTTTATTGTTAATTAAAACGGTAACACCAATTACATTAATTAACATAAAATAAAATAAATGTTCAACTACTAACATATAATAGAAGACACTCTAGCGTACTTCTTCTCACAAAACATCAAACATACCCGCATAATTCTACTCCATTCATCGGCAAACAGATCACATTCAGGATTGGTGGCCAGGAGGGCATTAAGCATCCTTAGAGTACGACAGACAGGGGACTCTGCTCTGGCGACAGTTTTAGATGACGGCGGTGCAAACAGATTGTGTCGACGGCTTAGGCGATGTCCGATGTATTTGTCGGGAACAAATAGCCGACAGAAAAGATCGTGGAGTTCAGGACTGTCGATGCGTCCTCTGAGAGTTTTGCAGGCTACTGTGAGCTGTTGAAAGCCACGTCTAACCTCCAACGAGTTGAAGCCCAATAGTCCCAGGAGGTAATTAGTAGGGTACATGAAAGGGAAGAAGTGAAACGCCTTTTTATGTAGAAATCTCAAGAAAGTTTTTTGTACCTTTTCCAACGTTAACGTTTGAGTCGCTGTGTAGGGATGCCAGATACAGGCACCAGCCTCAAGTTTACTACGAACCAAAGTAGTATACAGAAGTTTAATTACATTTGGGTTGTGAAAATCACGGGCATTTCTCAAAACAAAACCCAGGCGCCTAAAAGATTCCTTGGCAAGAGAGGAGATGTGATCTCTAAATGTCAAACCAGTGTCAAAGGTCACGCCCAGGTCCTTTATTTTAGTGACACGAGCTATTAATTCACCACCCAATCTGTAGGTGTAGTGGAGTGGTTGAAGTTTTCGACCATACGTCATGACGTAACACTTAGTGGAATTAAAAAAGAGTTTATTCACCATGCTCCACTCATATAAGGCATCAATGTCCCTTTGTAGGAGTATGCAATCAGCGACCGTATCTATTCGAACCAATAGTTTTAAGTCATCAGCGTAGAGCAAGCATTTTGCAAACTTAACCTTATTTATAAGATCATTGATCATGATAAGGAAAAGCAATGGACCAAGCACGGATCCCTGACTCACGCCAGAGCGGGTATTATAAGGTTCGGACTCAAAGCAACCGTGCCTAACAAATTGCCTGCGGCCTCGCAGATAGTCCGCGAAGAAGTTCAGGAACTCTGACGAGAAACCTGATGCCTCCAATTTCATCAAGAGCACATCATTATCAACCCTGTCGAACGCTTTACGGAAATCAAAATAGAGGACATCCACTTGCCCCCCACTGTCCAAAACCCCAGAAATGTAATCGACATGAGTCATCAGATTCGAATTGACAGAGCGGCCCTGGCGAAAACCGTGCTGGGCATCAGATAGAAATGCGTTCATACGTCTGTAGATGTACGTGTGGAGTATGTGCTCGAAAACCTTTGCTAGGGTTGGCAGGACCGCAATGGGCCTGTGGTCCTCTACAGATGATTTGTCACTGGTTTTTGGGATGGGAATGACGCGCGAGACTTTCCATTGCTCAGGGTATACACCAGACTGAAGGGCTAGGTTAAAGATATGGCAGAGAGGAGTTGCCAGGATATCATGGCATCCCTTGAGGATAAAAGCAGGGATGAAGTCAGGGCCGATTGAGCTATGAGGTTTGAGCTTAGCAATGCCTTTAACTACGTCCGGTGGGGTTAAAAGGGGGATAGGAATATTATTCCCTGAGTAGTAGGTCGGCCTGAGATTATTTGGGTTTAATTCAGGAGAATCAGGCAAGAAAACGCTAGAAAAGTACTGAGCAAACGCTTCCGCTGCTTTAATACCCGAGTAAGCTTTACCGTTGTGCACAACGTTTGGCTCAAACCCACCCCTCGATCGCAGGCTCGAGACATGGTGCCAGAACTGACGTGGATTACTCCGTATGTTGTTTCCTACAGTAAAACAGTATGACTTATAGGCCTCCTGAGTTCTAATTTTTAAATCCGAGCGTAAAGCACTAAATTGAGCGTATATGCATATGTGTATAGTGTATATGTGTGTGCGGTCACAACGTGAAAGTTTCCATTTGTGATGCAATTTATTTTTACGCTGAGTGTCGTTGATTATATCTCTTGTAAACCAAACCGGATATCGTCTGTTGCCAGATTTTTTTCTCTTTTTTTTTGGAATACATGAATCAAAAAGGTCATAGAATATGGTATAAAGCTGACTAGTAGCCGAGCGTGCATCTCGACAACGAAGGAGATCATGCCAAGGGGCGGTATGAATTTGATCAATTAAGAGAATGTAATCTCCTTTGCTGAAGTTCCAGTCTCTACTTTGGTCAATGTTGCTAGGGTATAATATTTCATTAACCCGGTGCTTTGACATTATTAGGGCAATATCTAAGGGAGGATGATACAGATCGATAGGGACCAGCTCCAAGCCTTCGACGTACTCGCAGTTTGCCTCGGTACCCTCCTGAACCAACACAACATCTAACTTACTCCCACGCATATTCATCACTTCATTCATCTCTACCAGATTACAAAAGTTTACAAAATAACAGTAATAATTGTTCACATTTACTGACGCACTTTTCAAGTTAAGGTCACCTAAAATCATGACTCTTCCACTAAGATTTGATATAATGCTCTCAACCTTACAAAACCACGTCATGTAGTCGTCGTCAGTGGCAGAAGGCTTGACCGACAACACACACATACATATTTCGGCCATTGATTTGGATCCTAGTCCACAAGTCCTCACCGCAATCCGTTTCTAGGTCATATTGCCTGCTCATGGTAACACCATCGCGTGCTGCAAGCAACACACCACCCCCCAGTGTCACTCTATCTCTACGTAAGATGCACCAACCTCCGTCAGACAACTCTGAGTCTTCCACTGAATTATCTAAGTTTGTTTCTGTGACAGCTACTAGGTCATGCTCGGATAGCAACAAGCTTGATCTCCATGTAGGTAATTTCGTTTTGAGCCCACGGACATTTTGGTACAATACACGCAGACAGTTGTTACGATCACTGAGAATGAGCGGGCTGGTGGCAGGAATATTAGTGGGATACTTGTTCACTACCCCGGGCACGAAAGTTGTGACGCCACGGTTTTACACAAATATCCTCAGCCCAATTTTGAGCTGCAGTTACTTGATCTGCTAGTTTCGAGGGCACCCCCAATTTAAAAGATGCATAGTTTCCACGGGATTTCAGTGCTTCTACTGTGCAGATATCCGTTCCACATATGGTAAGAAGGTGCTCACGTACCTGGCTATCAGTGGTGCCCTGCTTGACGTAGAAGAGGTGCAGGTATCTCCATCGTTCTGAAGCCTCTAACTTAGTGGTGCCAGGTGCGGCTGTCCCCCGCAAAACATTACCAAGCGAACGACGCGAGCGCCTGTGTCGAACTTCAACCCAACCATTATCATTCGTCTGCCCGTTCCCATCTTTGTCACCCATAGAACTATTTGCAGTAGCTGCCGCAGGAGCAGCTATAACAGGCAACGGGACTTGAGGTTTAGGCACTTGCCGTTGCCGGGTGGCAGCTGTCACTCGCCAGTTTTGCTGACAAGTTTCCTGATCCAAAGCTTTCTCCCCAACGGAAGCCATCGTTACAAGACTGTCCCTTTCATTTAGTGGAAGACTTATGGGACTGTTAGTAGTTTCTAGGCCAGATCGAGAGGCGAGTTCAAGGATTTCCTCGTGTTGTTTGTCTAGATTCGACTCCATGACTTTTGCTCTCTCTAGATTCATATTAAAGGTGTTCATGCCAATTTGAAGCTCTGAGGCGGAGATTAGAATTCCCGCGCACTGAGTTTTGAGTTCATTAACATCCTTAACCAGCATAGAGAGGATTGCATCATGCTCAGATTTCCACATAGACATCCTACGGTCATAGTCAGTCTTCCATGAGTTCAGTAGCTGCATGAGTACCTCCTTTAATTCGCTGCAAGCGCAAGGGGAATGCATCACCTGTCCGACCGGCGAGTCGTCGATACGTTGTCGCTTACTTCTAACGGTAACATTCATGCTAGCTTCACTGCTACTGGAAGCTGAAAGCAATATCAGGAACAGACTGAGAATGTCCAGAATTCGGTGGAGTGCGTTCCATATTGGGCATTGATATTAACAGCTTATAAAACAAAGCTTAACTACTGGTTAAAGTCCGTACCTGCGTGTTGTTGTTAATCCGTGCGCAAGCGCAGCGAAGCGTTGTTTAGGTCGTGGGTGTTCGTAGATGTTCGCGAACCCGAGCGACAGCCGATCGATGCAGCGCCGATGTGGTCGTCCTTGAAAGATAGCACGTACGAGTGACGGTCGTTGACCTCGGTCGCGCCGCACAGCTGATCGGCGCTCCGATGACTCACACACTACGCAGTGAATGTTTTTAAAATTTTGCAACCGATTTTTCTTCAAACTCTGTTTATGAGGCAATGACTTGTGGTATAGCTGATTTGAGGCGCTCACTGGATAGCTTATCCGCTGAGCTACGCGATAGTATATAATTTTAAGACGGGAGTAAACTTTAGCTAATTACACAGATTTTTATCGACAAGCACACCGTAAGTACGTGTAGTCGCGCACGAGGCCCGTACGGTCAATGATCTAACAAAGATCTATTTAACCCTTCCAGGTAACCTGCAAAGGCTTCGACAGGATTCCGCCGCTCCAAGGTATGACCTTGTCCACCGTCAAAATGGTCTTATCTGAAGGCTACAGGCACCACACCCTGCACCTTGGCTTCAACAGCTCCTGCTACGCGGTCAAAGGTATAGTGCCAGAATGCGAGATCATTCTCGATGCTGTTGTGAAGGCAATCGTTTGTAATTGGTGGCACCCTCAGTACCCACATTCGGGCAATTTTATCCCCAGGCAAGATCGTCCCGCGTTATTGAAGGATTTTTTTGATGAAGAAGACGGGTCTTGAGTATTTTTTGGGTAGGCATTTCGCTTTCGTGGTTTCGGATTTCGACACTGATTAGGTAATGAATGGAGTGCTTATTTTTTGGGAATATTTGGAAGTGTCACATCATCACAGTGATAGTTTTATGCCTCCAAGTTTTTTAAATGCCTAATTAGTATTTTAGATACTGTATGTCGTTTCTATTGTAGTTTTTGAAAAATCTGTTTCTTAGAGAAAAAAAAACTTACGTATTTTATAAGTTAAAAGGAAAGTTTGTAATAATTAGGTATTTGGTGTCTATTTAATAAAGGGCTATTTGGCCACTTCCGGATAGATTACAATTACATTAAAAAATTACAGAATTTGTGTGAAGTCATTGGCCAGAGGATTTTTTGTCTTCAGATAACTTTTATTTGAGGAATAAAATTGCAGTTTAAAGAAAATATATCAACCGCCATATTTATTCTTCAGATAAAAGTTATCTGACGATTGATAAATCGGCCCTTAACCATCATTTATGCGGAAGTTGTGAAAACGTTTCTTAATATTATAGTTAGTGTCTTAATATACATATAAGATTCTTGCATTTATATATTACGGAGTGGAGATGAAAATTAATTAAACAACGTATATATAATGACGTTCCCAGTCTGCAAACAGAAATTTGATAGATTCTTATTTTGTAAATGTGAAGACTTTGTAGGCCTTGTAGACTTTTGATCGGTAGACCATTTTTTTATTTAATACCTGGTACTTGTTGACCGGCCTACGCCGTCCTCCCATACGTACAGTAGGTATAAATAAGTATTAATATGGGATAAAAAGTAGCCTATGTGTTAATCCAGGTTGTCAGCTACCTCCATACCAAAATTTATCAAAATTGGTCCAGCAGTTTGAGCTTGAAGAAGTAACAAACATATAAACACACACACACACACTCACAAACTTTGGACTTTATAATATTAGAGTATGATGGTCGTCTCCACTTGGTATCAGCAAGTTTTGTATATAAATCTATGTGTGCAGATTGCACTAAAATTCTGTTTATATTGTATACATTTTCCTAATTGTCTATTAAAAGGGCAATTATTGAATCAAAAAAACTTTGACATTTAGTATATTTAAAAAAAAAACTGTTTTGATAAAGACATTTATTTAGGCCTTCCTCTTATACGTCTAAATTGACGATAATTAAAAAAAAATAAGTGGAATACTAACTACTTATAAAACATAAAAATATATTGATGTTGTAAAAATCTATGTTTTTTAAAACTTCTTAGGTTTTCGACCAATCAGAAGCGTCCTGTGGATCTAGTCTTGACATTCTATTGTACAAAGCTTCATTATTTATTGAATATTATAACAATTAATAGGCTCAATAAACACCGAAAGGGCAGAAGATTTTCTGATGACATTGAATAATGAACCTAAAAATCAGTTTCTTAAACTGCAAACTCGAGGGAGCCATTTTTGTTGGGAATGCCTGTATAATATTACACTTTATATTTCAAGGAAAAAAGTGTATTTTCAATGTCATGGGTTGCTCTCGGTTTGAGCGAAGCCTTGTGTGTACAGACTAGCATTATTGAAAGTCTTAAGGTCTGATGTCTAATAATTAAAAAATAATATATGTATAATTGTGTAGTATAGTAGTTATCGTGCCTCGGAGAGCACGAAGCCTTCAGTCCTGCGCCTGAACTCTCCCCGGTCGTGTCGGATTGCCGTCCCATCGGACTACGAGAGTGAGGGAACAGAGAGTGCACCTGTGTCCACGGACACACTTGTGCACTATAATATCTCCTGCGTACGGGGCTAATCTCCGTTGTGATTGGCATTCGGTAAGGAGGATCGTATGATATTGCTCTGTGTAAAATACAGATATTTAGGTGCATCCAGTTTGACTGGGAATGAGAAAACAACATAGTTGGGAAATATCTGGAAGGGTTGTATGAAATTCAAATGTGATGTTTGAAAAATTACTGTGGTACTGTAATGTAATGTTTTGGCTAAGAGTTGAAAATGTAATGGTTAAATAAACCGTTTGTTGGGTAACCGTTTGATATAAGAGATCGAGATTAGAAATCGGGTTTTACTAACCGTATTACTCGGTTAAATTAAGTGTGACAAAGTCAAGTAAAACGCGTAAAATTTGAACCGGTGTCCGAGCCTCGGTTTTGTCAAATATCCGAATGATCGAAGTTGACTTAATATTCCATTTGTTACCTACTCCATGTTAACACAATAAATAAGCTCAAAGCAAGTATTGAAATCGTTAGATTTGTCCCACCGTACTTCGGTCTAAGAAAAGTGATCTCACATATACCGCATGGAACGATAGATACGATTTTCAGTATGAGTGAGCGAGACAAAACTATTTAAGTGTCATTGAAACAGAAACGTGACTATCTTTTGACACGGTCGGGCGAATCTAACGATTTAAATCTTTGGCTCAAAATGTGTAGTTATAGAATTTTATGTGTATTTATTGTCTGTGGAATTCAATGTGTAGATGAAAATAGTCTTTTTTGCACGTCAATTAATAGACAAGCAAAAGGATTATACAAAAATATTTCTGCCAAACTACCTTAGGATGTCAGAAATTAGTAGCGAAACTCCGCATCTAAACATGATAATGATAAAAAAATAAATTAACTTGATGATTTTTTTTGAGGTCATCGATCGCAGTTATTGTAGTCACTTGAAATGTCAGTTTTAAAAACCTGTTTTTTTTTTGTGTAATTTTTTAGACCTAATAACATCGATATCTAAATGATAAAACAAAAAAAAAACAGAATTTCTCAACTTCTTTCCTCAAGTAACAACACTACAAGCGATCGTTGACCCCAATTTTGTTCTGTCAAATTTTTCTCTATTTCAAAGGTATGCTAGCTATTTTAATTTGACCCTATAGTATTATATAATTGTTTATGTACATAACATTGTGTGTACGATGTGCGTAGGATGCGTCCTGGGATTTGTCTATAAAGAGTAGGTTATGCAATGAATATTAAATATTCAAGAAGAACGAACTAGAAAAAAATGTTTCAGAGAAACTTTTTGGCCAAGTCAATCGAAAAAAGCAGCACTTTATATTCAACACTCGCATAAGTGTCGATCCCGTAAAATTTTCGGGATAGAAAGTAGCCTATATGTTAATCCAGGGTGTCAGCTATCTCCATACAAAGTTTTATCAAAATTGGTCCAGCCGTTTGAGCGTGAAGAAGTAACAAACATATAAACACACACACTTTCGCCTTTATAATATTAGTGTGATTAATCTGGATTAGTATGTAAACAAAGCAAAAATATTGTCTGCACGTTGTATATAGGGTTAAATTAAATAAGCTAGCGAAACTACAGACGTGATGACTATCTAAACACTATAAAATTAAAACAAAAAAGATTTGACGTTTTTTGGAGTTCAAAGATCGCTGGATGTTTTGTTACTTGAAGTACTTATGAGTTGAGAAAATTTGTTTTTTTGTAGTTTTGCCGAGTCAAGTTATCGATATTCATCACGTCTGTGAAGTTAACACAGTAAAAGTAAGTCACAACACTAAACACTACAGATGACTCCACAAAAAAAATAGTCAAAAAATTTCTATTTTTTTTTATCGTATTAAGGCTCCTACAAACAGGCGCGACACGCGATATAATCGCGCGCGACACAAAGGCACCGCTCATTGCGCGACTTGCGGTGCCTTTGTATCGCGCGCGATTTTTATCGTGGCACGCCTATTTCAAGGAACCTTTAAGATATCAATACTCGTGACATCCGCGGTTTTTTGTTTGGCTAGCTAATCTAACTTGACCCTACATGTCAAGTACAGTCACCAAAAGAGATAATTAAAAGTAACCACTTACGTCGGATATAGTTGAAGTTTAGTAAGAAACAGATGGAAGATTTTGAATGAAATTTAATTAGAGTAAAGAACTGTTTGTTTTCTATTCATTAAATAAAATTTTACCTGAAAACATCCATCGGTTTCTTAGTAAACTTCAACCATATCCCACGACCCTGGTTACTTAAATCTTTTGAAGACTGCCTTTGATTAGATTATCATAAAATACTCAAATTATAATCGTAGGATTCATCCTACATGGAAACACAGTAAGTGTGTCATACAGAAATTTAAAATAAAATAATTAAAAATGTACAATTAGCGCAAAGTCGTTTAAATATCATAAATGTTTGAGAAACTACGCATATAAAAAGTACATTTGTATTGTAACATTATCATAACAGTGTAAAAGTTGTCTTTAAGAAATTATTCAATGAAAATAGGGGCTTACCTAAATCATTAGCAGGGAGGGCCCCAATTCTGTATTATTCCCCCGTCCAAACCACGTCAATATCGTGTCTTGTTAGCGGCAAAGAATCGAAATGTCAACCGTACCTACGGACAAGACAACATGTATTTTGACAGCTCAAACCACGCCATTGTGTCATAGAGAATACGTCATTGGCGCCAATTCTGTTGTTCACAAACTAAACTAAATTGAAGTTCATGCATCTTTTTCTTTCTATTTCATTAAGAAAAGGACAGAAGATAAATATTAGTTTAGTCCTGTCAAATTAAGATACTCCATAGACAAGATTAAAAAATTGGCTATTAAAAATACGTCAACTTACGTCAGGCGCTGACTAATTTGACAGGACTAAACTAATATTTATCTTCTGTCCTTTTCTTAATGAAATAGAAAAAAAAAGATGCCTGAACTTAAATTTAGTTTAGTTTGTGAACTACAGAATCGGCGCCATTATCAGATGTCGTGATAAGGTAAGGAATTGACGTGGTTTCGAAGTAAGGAATCGTTAAGTGGTCATAGCGTGGGCCATAGTGAATTAGAGCCCAGGTGACAGTTAACAGTTGCACCGCACATGCTGCAACATCGTGCGGCATTACAAATTTCGTCTAATATTGACCTGCACTCTATTAGTATGCATGTGATTCAAATAGGGGCCGAATACTTATTTTAATAAACTGTATTACGTACTTCAGAATGATGTCCCCATAATTTTTTTTGACCAAGACTTTTTTTAGTGTACAATTTTGTGGGAAATTCAAATACTTATTAGAATAGCGATGCCGTTATTCAGAGCGAATGTGATGTAAATGTCTATGACAACGATAAATGTTTTGTGTTTAGGAGTGCTTGCGATTCAGATCGTTTGTCAATGTTATAGAGTATGACGTCACACCAAGCGTGCCAAAATTGAGATAATTTTTTTAAGTACTTTCAATTGCTTTTTTTGACGTTGAATAGGTACTTTTTTAATATTATACTTTTTTATATATATTTTTTATTAATAAAATATATACCTATATACATATAAACATACGAATTGAGAACCTCATCCTTTTTTGAAGTCGGTTAAAAATATTAAAGAAATACATGCATATTCTAGCGTAACATACTTTCGAACACAATCTGAATGATTTTGAAGAATATTGCTAATCCATTGCTTCATATATTCGAAAAATGTGTCTGCTCAGCAACGTAACGCAATGAATGTTGTTAAACTATCAAAATGAAAGCGATTGCTATTGTTAGCGTGTTACGCGATCACAACGCCGCTATAAGAGTGTATGGTATGGTAAGCCCTCTTTTAAAATATTTACGAAATGGACCCCTAAATAAAAAAAGTTATAGAAATACAAAATACTGTAAAATAACTTTTAATGTTTAGAAATATATCATTAAGCGTGAGATGAAGACTTGATAACGACTGGATTGTGTAAGGGAAATATATAGGTATTATATAATAGAACGAAAAGTTCTGATCTTAACATAACAGCTCGTTTATTTGACTAAACAGCATTATGCTGCGCTGCGCTGTGCTGTGTTTAGCTATAAGCTAACTTCGTGCTATGATTTTTCTGGACAACTTTGAGCTAAGCGAGGAGCGCTGTAATCACATTTAGATCAAGATATACAACCTGATACTGATTAGCAAATTGCAAAAAATGTAAAAAAAAATGAATTGCGCGGGTTCCCTGTCGCTTACTCCGCACGTATCCAGTGATCTCTGCTGAATTTTCAAGAAAGCGTAACAACACAAAGGGCATCGCAGCACGTTTTATTTAGTTCCTCATTATAATCTGAAGAGCGAATTAGCTAAATAACACAGCATAGCATAATGTTGATTGGTCAGCACAGCATAGCATAATGCTGATTGGTCACCCTTAACCACCACATTTGGTTAACGGGCTAGCGATGTTATTGGCGTACGGATAGAAGGGTCTAAATCTTGTCAATATTTGTAATTAATTCATGAACAAAATTATAAATGTTTAATACTAATATGTCGGAACAGGAATGAAGAAAGGTAAATTAATGGAGTCTCTAATTAATGGCTGATTTTTTCACTGCTGGGACACAGCTCCTCTCTGTGAGAGGGAGTGGGCCGTATTCCACCACGCGAACCCAGTGCGGGTTGGTAGATGTCACGTGTCTTCGAATTGCCGGTTCTAGGACATGCCGGTTTACACACGATGTTTCTTTCAGCGTATCGATAATGACACATTTCGATGACCTCAGTTGCCTTGCCCTCGAAAGGATAGCGGTTTGATTTTCCAACGCCAGATAATTTTATCAGTTAATTTTGAATTTTTGACACTCCTTCCATACAAAAACTGTCAGACGTCAATTTTAATCCACGAATAAAAAATTTCTGTCGATTAAAAAATCAGCCCTCAAACTGACAAAATTTTCGGGCTTTGGACTGTAAACAGCGTAGAGATATACGTACGATATACCTACGATAACATTTATTGATGTTCGATATGTTACGGAAGCCTATCGAGTGGTTGAGGCAATTCCAAGGTCGCCTTTACATAGACAAGAAATGTCGCCATGTTTGAAAATTAGACTTTACGTAAGTCTACCTTTCTTTATAAATTCCTGCATTTCAAAATAATTAAGAAGTAAAATTGATGTTGTTGCTATCATAAGAGATGTGTTCCATGTGTAGGATTCTGTGTATTTTTTATTTATTTGATTTGGTTGGAAATGTAACGCAATTTATACAGAGGCTACTTTAGCTACCGTTAGCCTATAAAGTTTCCATTGCTGGGGTCTCTGTGAGGAGACATAATTTACCAATTAAAAGCCAATCATTTTTAAAAGAATAACCGTGGAGTTTCTCTCTGGCTCTTCTCCATAGGAACCGACGAACTGCGCACCTAGCATCTGATGTTTCATAAGTGCCCATAAGGTTCATCTGAAATAGGTAAATAATTTTGCCTCGGAAAGCACGTTAAGCCGTTGGTCCCGGCTGTCATTCGTGGATCATTGACAGTCGTTACGGGTAGTCAAAAGCCCGAAAGTCTGACAACCAGTCTTACCAAGGGGTATCGTATTACCCAGTAACTGGGCCTTCCAGGTCAGATAGGCAATCGCCCCATGTAAAATACTGATATTCAGCTGCATCCGGTAAGACTGGAAGCCGACCCCAATATAGTTGGGAAAAGGCTAGGCAGATGATGATGATGATGAAAAAACGATGAGGCCACGCCACTAGGCGGTCGGCGTAGCTTTAACAGAGATGAAATAAAGTACTTAAAAGTTGTCCAAAATCCTCTATATCTATTACACAAATTAACTAACTAAACAACCATCCAACAATCCCACAAACTTTCAGAATGCACCCTCTTAAATGAGCATTATAATAGTTACAACGTCATCAGCAAGTCTCCTCTGTATAAATTGCTCAAAGAAGCCATAAGAGCGGAATCAGTGCGATGCGCAACACCGATTCAACGCTGAGTTCAACGAAATAATGGATCGTTTACACGAAGCGAGTTTCTCGATAGAGGCCCAAGATAGACTCGCCAGGCAAATATGGCCCTTAAGTCGCCATTTATTTATTTACTTCTTGCACACACTATGGTACAGACGCCAGCAAATCAAGCTACCTGAAACTGTCAAATTTTCCCATTCAACTTTGAATTATATGTTTTAGTGACAAAGTTAAAAAAAATAACTACCTATTAAACAAATTTGACGGATTGTAGTAGCTTGTGCTGGCGTTTGTACAAACGGACTTTTAATGCCTGAGGCTGTATGTCTCCGCCAGTCAACCAAGGGTGGTGAAGAGATTGGACGGCAGGTGCTGTGTTAGAGGAGATAATATTATCATCATCATCATTTTAGCTGAAAGACAAAAGAATAGCACCACCCCATACTTCCCGTGGGTGTCGTAAAAGTACCGGAGAATAGGCAGCAGCGTTCTCTATGCATTCCACCACCATACTATACTGCGATCGCCAACCCGCCTGCCAAGCGTGGCGATTATGGCAAACCCCCCCCCCCCCCTTTTGGGGGAGGCCTATGTCCAGCAGTGGACGTCTTTCAGCTGTAATGATGATGATGATGAGTCGAAATTTGTCGTCAAATATCAAAATTTGTCGGTCACTGGTTCAAAAGATATAAGGTTTATAGGTGGCCGATCTGGAGAGTCTCCCCAGCAGGGCCACATTTATATCTCAAAAACTAGGACACCTAGCGAAGATCTGTTTTCTCCCATATTTTGTCGCCAATTAGTCGGAATCAGTCGCCAAGTTACAGATTTAATCGGGTCTTAGTTTAGGAGATTATAATGAGTTCAATTAGTAAGGTATAGTCCAAGAGCTAGATCGAAGAGTTCACGAAAGAACTTCGATCTAGCTCTTGGACTATACCTACCTATATTTGGCGACAAATTTTTTGTGTTATCAAAATTAAAATCCCTGATGGTGGCTCTGACAGAGTCAGTGACACTCCACTGTTGGACATATTCCTCTCCCAAGCTTCGCCACATCGACCGGTTCTGTGCTTCCCGCGTCCAGCGTATTCCTGCTGTAAGAAACAAAAACTCGAAAACGATGAATGGCACATGGCATGGCATAGCATGACAAAAAGATCAGCTGTTCCCTACATTTATTAACACATACATTACATTTAATTTACATTACATTACGGTATTAAAAAAAAATGTTCGTGTAACTCGTCAAAATGTAGGGAACAGCTGTTTTTTTTTTCGCGATTACTGGTTTGGTCCCAACTCCCATCGTAAAAGTTGTGCATAATGATGAGTTTGAGTACAATGACCTCTTAAGAGGTGGTTAATGTTTTACCAATAAGTAATAACCCTGTATGAGCATAAAAAGACGGTCGACTAGAATTTTTAGGAATTTAAAATGGATATTATGTATTTGAATTTATCTCCTTTCGATAATCGCCTATTCGAGTCAAAAAAACTCTTCGTGTAAACGTGCTTTGTGGTATTGGCGAGAAGGATTAATCAAAATGTATGTTATGTTGTAGTACAGACGCCAGCAAATCAAGTTACCAGAAACTGTCATTTTTTTCCAATCAACTTTGAACCTTATGCTGTAGCGATAAAGTTGAAAATCTATTAAAGAAATTTGACAGATTGTAGTAGCTTGATGTGCTAGCGTCTGTACCTTGATTATGTAAAGCGTTATGTGATATGATCATAAATATACATATTTTTATTGTTTCTTTTGTTGTTTTTATTTTCTAACCTAACCAACACCCTAAGACGGATTTCACACTACAACGCGCCACGCGACGGGGTGCGGGGTATTATGCCCCGCGCGGAAACGCGTTTTTATTGAATTTGTGTATAGATTTCACGCGCGGGGGCGCGTCCCGAGCACTGGAACTTGGCGCGCGGTAGTGTGAAATCCGCCTAATACATAACACTTTCAGTGACAATCCGAAGGACTTTAAATTAAATTCCTAATCCATTACGTGTAACTGTCGGTCCATTTTCATTTCAAAATGGCGGACAGTAAACCCCTTTGTCTGCTCGACAACGTAGACACCGCAGGGAATATTGTTGAAGTGTCAAAATGAAAGAAAATGCGCAATTCCTTTCCCGGGTTCAATCAATAGAGCAATAAAAATGACTTGACTACTTTATGGGCATGTCATTTCTAAACTACTAAGCTTGTTGGGAGTACCTAATTCCAAAATTTGCAGTTTATGATAGGCTATGAGTACTTTTCTATGTCAATGTGAGAAACACTGGCGCCGATTCCTTTCTTCACAAACTAAACTAAATTTAAGTTCAGTGCATCTTTTCTTTATATTTCATTAAGAAAAGGACAGAAGATAGATATTAGTTTAGTCCTGACAAATTAAGATACTCCATAGACAACTTTAGACAAGATTAAAAAATTGGCTACTAAAAATACGTCAATTTACGCCAGGCGCTGACTAATTTGACAGGACTAAACTAAAGCCTCCTCTACACGTAGACAGATTCATCAGCAGATGGCCATCTGCGAATGCCTCCGCCGACGTGTAGACGGGGTAATTTGCTAGTCTGTGGTAGGTATTTAGCCTCTGCCGACCATTATAGCAAATTACCCCGTCTACACGTCGGTGGAGGCATTGGCCGATGGCCATTTGCTGATGGGCATTTCGCCGTGATGTCGAAAAAAGTAAAAAAATAGATGTAACTTTGCAATTTTTTTGCATTTCTGTCCTTGTTTTAATGAAATAGAAAGAAAAAGATGCACTGAACTTAAATTTAGTTTAGTTTGTGAACAAGGGAATCAGCACCTATTAATATTGTGTCTATACTGTTTATTGTGTGTAAAAGTGCAGTTAGTTAAGGCGCTACCTCGAAAATAAATCGTAGCGACTAATCTACTAACCGAGCGAAAGTGATGCAATTACTTTTGAAACGCAAAAGAAGAGAGATGGCTATAATGTGCGTGTGCTCGGAATAAAACAACGTATGTGCCAAAACGAATTTACTCCTTTTTTTAACAAAATAAATAAATTATACTTATTTAAAACTATTTTAAGTAAACTTTGATACTTATGATAATTCTCTATGTTTTAAAGTAAATTCCATTCAATAACTCTGCGTTACGCCGTGATGTCGAAAAAAGTAAAAAAATAGATGTAACTGTGCAATTTTTTTTGCATCGAGAAAAATTCATTGAATCTTGTATTCCTTCATCTTTCATTTAGTTTTAAAAAAAACATGATTGACGTGTAAAAGTGTTTGTACAAATCTACTTACAAAAATAAAATCATTTATTACTCTTACATGATGACCAAAGAGTCAAAAAACATACACCAAAATGTTAAATCCCTATCCCACATACTTAACAAGTTACCAGAAATAGAAAAACCACATTTTCTGCAATAAAATTAGTTTATAAAGTCAAAATGTTATTAAAGCAATTTAAAATCCTGGCAACGTACTTTACTAGGTTTTTATCTGTTCACAATAAATTATAAAATAAATACTAGTTACGGTACATACTACGATTTCATAAACCCAGTAAGAGTTATATAAAATAAAACAAACCATCAGAATATTATGTACTAATAATATTAATATTATTAATGTTTATTTATAATAAAATTTCAATCATCCACAAGGTCCACAACTAATTGTCCATGTATTTATGTATATTTATTTGGGCTTATATAATAATAATAAATAGGTAAGTAGGTACTTTATTTCTAATATAAATATTATATAATTTGTTACTAACAATGTTCATAGACTAGTGTTAGTAATACTTAAAACGTAACGGTAACTAGGTTACTCATATGTAATAGGTATATATTATAATATTCATAGTTTTAATAGGTCTATGCGTATCTGTATATAAAAAATATTTATTCCTCAATGTTCATGATAGCACCTACCACTGTTTGTCTCTGCATCACCCAAAGGTTGACTGGTAGAAAATGCCTATGGCATTAAGTCCGCCTCTACATTTATGTGCTTACAGCATTAAATAAATAAATAACTAGATCCAGAGAACTATTATCTGTCGGTAGAAGTTGACAAAATTCTCTTCTATAAACAGGCATAAGTGGGAGCAAATTTGAAATAATACCTTCTTTTTTGCTTTCTTTTATACCTCTCGCAGTTATTCTTTGAATGCAATGAACGAGGGTTAGATGTTTTCATCAGAAAATCAAGCTCCATGTAACAAGGCTGGTCCATATAATTGTTGTAAAACATATTGTGGCATAAAGGACAGTGGCCAAATTACTATGGGAAGTGATGCTTTTGGTTTTATACAGCGGCCATCGATGAAACATTATTTGGTATATGATAAGCCTATCACAAAAATGAATTGATAAACGATATTTGAATGAACTTGAAAATTTATGTAAGAAATAATTAAATCATCAAGATAAATAAATGAAAGAGATAAAAGCCACAATCCATGTTATTGTGTGTTATTCCTCTCCATCCAAGGTTTTCTGGAAGAGATCGCTTTAAGCAATAAGACAATACTACAACAATATATAGGAAAATAGTAGATATGTTCCGATATATTGTCTTATTGCTTAAAGTCAAAAATGCAAAACAGAAATGCAGAAATATGCAAATATGCAGAACACAATTTTTTTTGAGAAATGTCATTTGCTAAGTTTTAATCAAAATTGCATATCCGATATGTTTTCCGTAGCTCGAATTCATAGAGTCTGTCAATTTCGTCCTGAAGTGCCTGGTCAGAATTGGTGGGTAGCACTGTATCTGTCACGACTGTCGGCGCTCCAGCTGGAGCCGGGTGATCAACACCGAGGTCGTCAGCTTGTTGGTCTTCTTTGTCTATGTCACTGCCACTATCACCAGTGACTAAAACAATATAGAAAGAAAATAATTAAAACTTAGTTTAATAATTAAAACTTAGTTTTAATTACTTAGTTTAATAATTAACTTAGTTTAATAATTAAAACTTAGTTTTAATTTAATAATTAAAACTAAGTTTTAAACCAGTTTTAATTATTAAAACTTAGTTTTAATTATGGAAGAACGGGGCAAGAAACTCCATGGACACTCTGTTAAATTATATGCAACTCCAACATAAATTATATATTTATTATTAATCCATTTATAAATTAAGTCCCAGACACTCCCTCAGAGACAAATTTAAAGAAATTAATATAATGACTGTGCCTTCTCAGTACATTTATGATAATCTTTTGTATGCACATAAAAATATAGGTTTAGACAGTGAATGTTATTTTGCTATTTTACACTTTAATATATATATATTTTTTTTTTAAGTATCTATTTACTTAAACAATGACATGTACATTTACTGTATAAAGTATTATATTATTTTAATTATTGTGAATGTGAGGACTATGTGGGTCATTGTTTTCATTTTAATCATGGTCTGGCAGTTTGAGTAGTTTATGCGGCCTACCCAAATGTCCTGTCTTTGGTATTGTTCGTCGAATCGTTGAGCTCCTTAAGTTCTGAGTTGAGCTGCACGGTTACTGACAAATGCGTGCACTGACTGGACAGGTCCACTCAATCTGTGTGGTTCTTTCCTCAAAAGATCATTTCAGACACTAATCTACATGGTCCTCAAAGATTATGTCCGGATTTTTTTATATACACATTGACATTGATGAATTTTATTTAGACAATGACATGAATATTTACTTTGTAAAGTATTTTTATTTTTTTTATTTTTCATTTAATTATTGTGAATGTGAGGACTATGTGGGTCATTTTTTATCTGTTTTCCTTCTTAGTTTTAATCATGATCTGGCAGTTTGAGTAATTTACGCGGCCTACCCAAATGTCCTTTCTTTGGTATTGTTCGTCGAATCGTTGAGCTCCTCAATTTCTGAGTTGAGCTGCACGATTTTTGACAAATGCGTGCACTGATTGGACAGGTCCGCTCAATCTGTGTGGTTCTTTCCTCAAAAGACCATTTCAGACATCAATCTACATGGTCTTCACACGATCTGACCAAGATTTTGTCTGGACTTTAAAAGAGACTGTGACCTCTGAGTTTGTTTCGGCCTTTCTTCTCAGAGTAGTCAGATAGGAAACGCCGACCACATCTAGTTTAAAAAATATGATGACGTGTAAAAGTGTTTGTAAAAACCTACTTACAGAAAATAAATCATTTATCATTTAACAATTATTTATGTTTAGAACTTTTACTTTCCCAACCTTATTATATTCTATTAATGTAAGTAATTTACCAGGAGACGCTTCATGAAGTGGCAACGGAGACTCCTCACGCAGCTCCTTTGCCGCTTTCCGGCGTTTGTGCCGCTGTTGCAAGTCTGACGGCATATTTGCAGCACGCTTCCTGGTCAGCGCCATGTTGGCCTTCTGCTGCTTCGAAGCGAGTCTGTAATAAGTAAATGTTACACATAAATACCTAAGTTACACAAAATCACCATCACCATGCGTAAAACTATGCTTTAATCTACATACACTTGATCACTGCAAGCAGGTGCAGATCTGCCGGGACAGGTCTGAGAAGGCTCTTCCACTCTCTCTGTAGGTACTACAGGAGCAGCTGTACTGAAAAAAATTTAAAATACCAAGAGTTCCTACACCAGTGACAGAATAAAAATCGCGAAAAAAAAAATCAGCTGTTCAATACTACATGAATAAGTACCTACTTTTTTTCGCGATTTCAAAGTTGGTCCCATAGTAAAAGTTATTCAGATCGATGGTCTATAGCACTCCCTAAAGTTTGTAAAGTTATTTTTTTACGACCTTGTTTATTTACATAATAAACAAGGTCTATTGTATATTATATACCTTTCTCCTCTCTCTCGCCGGCGGCCTCCTCGTCCTCCTGGGCCTCGCCTAGCACCTCGTCCTCTTCTGCCCGTTTTCATTTTAATTCTTGCTAAAATATAAAGAAGCACAAAAACAACCCTAAATAAAATAATCAATAAACCACGTATAATAATTCTAGTAACTTATTTTAAAGTAGAACACAAAGTTCAAGAGAGAAAAATAAATACTAAATAATAAAATTAATAAATAGTGATGGTGATGTCTCATGTCATTGACAGTTGACAGATTGACTCATTTTCAACCACAGTTTAACTCAGACTATTTTTCCTTAGTCTGAGAGATTTATTCACAGAGTACTTTTTTAAGATTTATTATTTCATATATTATGATGAGGCGGTATAAGGTGAATGGATAGTGGTCACTGACCTCTGCGTACTTTTATTATAGAGGTCAGTGATAGTGGTAGACCGCGAAATTCAAATGTTCTTACATTTTTTGTAATCTGCAGGTCAGTGTCACATTGTATTGTATCTTGATCAAAATATGATTCGCGACAATAACAGGTACATATTTAGAGAATTATAATCATTAATACATCTTTCTAAGTTAGATTTGTACCATAAGAACCAATCTCTTATGATGGAAAAGTGATTATGGTAGAAATCTAACTTAGAAAGATGTATTAATGATTATAATTCTCTAAATATGTATCTGCTGTTATTGTCGCGATTCATATTTTGATCAAGATACAACCTCACACTGACCTGCAAAATGGGTAGTTGAGACCGCGAAATTCAAATTTTCTTACGTTTTTTGCAATATGCATGCTATAGTTATATCATTTTGCACAAAATGATTCACGTCGATGTTACGCGCTGGATATAGTTACCGGCACGTAACTTGGCAAGAGATTTTCGTAGTGGGGGAAGTTAGCGCATATAAAAATGTATGAAATTGTGCGTGCGCAAACTTCCCCCACTACAAAAACTCTTGCCAACTTACGTGCCGCTACTTGTACACTAAAATGATATAAGTGTGGACCCAGCTTAAGAGTATCTATCTCTCGTATCGTATCAAGGAATTTCAAGGGCTTTCCGTCAGTACCTACACGAGTACGTACGTACGATAGTTGCGTTCAAAAAATTCAAAATAAATCAACCAGAGAGCGCTGTTTTCAGAACCCATTTTTGGCTCTGTACCTAACATAAATTTTAGATTTTTAGTTTCGTGCCCAAATAGGGCGCTGTTCACCTGAGTGGGTTATACTGGGCCGTGAAGAAGACGGATGCAAAAAGATTGCATGCAGCGGAGATGAGTACCTAATGTTGTGATGGGTGTGTGGAGTGACCAAAATGGATAAAGTAAGAAATGAGTAGGTATATGATGGGTTATAGAGGCATGAGGGGCAGGGTGTAAAGTTCACTCATCCTGCATAGAAAAGGGAGGATCCTCCGACTAGACCGGTGTTGTGTCGGGTGGGCAACCGCCTGCCGAATGTTGTCGGGATGTTGTATTATGCTAGTTGTGTGATAAACTCTACTTGCGCGATGCAGGATATTGCATGACCTCACAATGATGCGTAGTTTTTCTACAGCGCAGGGAACTTTGAAAGTGGCGCCAGTGACAGAAAAGTTGAAAGTGAATTGTTTGGCTTGATATAGGCATGTAATGAGTAGGGAGGAAACGCATGTGACTACAAGAGTGATGAATATAAATGTAAAAAAAAACAACGTGATGGTTGACATGGGACAATGGAAGAAGGAAACTTGTTGCGTCGACCCCAAGTAACATGCTTAGAGCATTTCCTACATTTTGACGAGTTATGCGAACATAAATATAGGGAACAGCAGATTTTGTCTAGGTCAGAATGACGGGTGTACTGTTACAGAACTGAATATATTATAATGAAAGGAATGTACCAGCAATGTACCTGAATGTACCTTTAATGAAATTCAATGTACTTACCTCCAAGAAACAAGAACATTGTAATAATAAAGTGAGCCGCAGTCCTGACAGTCAGAATGACGAGTGAATACTAGTAATGAATGTAATAGATATCTTATGGTTACCTAATATTTACCAGAGGAATGTACCTTCAATGTACCTCATAAAAATATAATCTGAAAATATAACGCGACGAGTAATTAACGAGAAAATCAAGAAAAGAAAGTTTGACGCCTACCAATTTTTAATAGCAATGTGAGTATAGTGTTATTTGCTCGTATTGAAAATTGAACGTGATTATGAGAGGATTATTTACATTTTTTTACATACCTACATGTGATTTGATAAACAAAACAAATATTGATTAGAAAATGAATTATCATTTACTCAAGGTTTTGAAAAGCAGTGAAAAATGTAAATAATCCTCTCATAATCACGTTCAATTCTCAATACGAGCAAATAACACTATACTCACATTGCTATTAATAATGGGTAGGCGTCAAACTTACTGAACCGAACTTAACGAAACCGGCACGTGCTAGAACCAAAAATTCGAAGACATGCGACATCCGCCAAGACGCACTAGGCCCGCGTGGTGGATTATGGTGGCCCACTCCCTCCCACGGAGAGGAAGCCGGTGACCCATACCACCGCGGCACCGATGTGATAAGCAATCCATAATGATAGCTTGATAATCCATAGTTAATATTATAAATTCGAAAGTAACTAGTCTGTCTGTCTGTATGTTACCTTTTCACGCCTAAACCACTGAACGGATTTCGATAAAATTTGGCAGAGAGATAGATTATCCCGGGGAAGGACATAGGATAGTTTTTATCGACATACCTCGCGGGCGAAGCCGCGGGCGGAAGCTGGTTTGAAATAAAAACAACAATATATCGACACGCATTTTATTGTTCATTACAGTAGGTAAGATTTGAGACAAAAATTATTTTATTTAGATGAGAGAATAAATCATCACAAATATCAACTATCTCTACGAATCTGTTTATTTCTTAATATTATGTAGGTACAGACGCAAGCTCATCAAGCTACTACAATCTGTCAAATTTCTGTAATAGATTTTCGACTTAATCCCTAAAGCATAAGGTTCAAAGTTGATTGGGAAAATTTGACAGTTTCGGGTAGCTTGTTGTGCGACTTAATCATAAAAATGCAACTATGACTACATATGCAGATATTTTTTACAATAATTTATAGCACTGTCTGTGACCTAAACCCCCGCACATAAGGGGCTTATATGACCTAAAGCGCGGTCACTGTCGGACTGCATAGAATAGAAAGAGAAGCGCGATGACACAACGCTGGTAATTTATTGCAAAATATGAAGCAATTAACTAAATATTTACAAAAAATCTATTGCTGCTTGTAGAATAATCTGACAAAAAATCTCATTGATTGTATAAACCTATACCGGTATGGCTTTTATTGTAAAAAATAAAGTTTTTAGAGGTATCTTTATGATTTTTTTCTATCGTATCAAATTAGTTGTATTATGTTTTCAACACACTATCTAGCATATAAATATATGATAGAAGAAGAATACCCCCCCCCCCCCCTGAAGAATATCTATCATATATTTTCTGATTTTGTTTACTGTAGTCGATCATATACTTTTATTGTTTCTAACATGTTTTTGTGGTTAGGTCCTGTAAGCCCCTTAAGTAGTCTATTAATGCAAGACGTTTAGCACCGTCACTACACTTGGGAGCTAATTTCACGCCGTGCAATAAAGGGCTAATAAAGACACACGTACCGTAATCTACAGACGCCAGCACATCAACCTACCACAATCTGTCAAATTTCTTTAATAGATTTTCAACTTTATCGCATAAGCATAAGGTTCAAAGTTGATTGGGAAAATTTGACAGTTTCGGGTAGCTTGATGTGCTGGCGTCTGTACATTACCTACTAATAATTAATTCTTATAATTAATATAATAAAATTAACTTTCATCAAACGTAGTCATGATGGATCAATCCATACTAATATTATAAATGCGAAACTGTGTCTGTCTGTTACCTCGTCACACTTAAACCGCTGAACCGATTTAAAATGAAATTTGTTATAAAGAGATAGCTTGAGTCCCGGGAAAGGACATAGGATAGTTTTTACCCCGATATTCAGACGGGATCTTGCGGGATTATGCGTGTGAAACGGTGGGGCGCAGCTAGTATTAAATAAAAACATAACTCTTCTTGGCAGTCCGGTTAAAATATGAGATCTTGACAATTTTATTAAGGAGCCTGGCACCTGTACAACATATTTTTTTTGCAAAATGAAATAAGTTTCATGCGTAGCCGCCATTTTGAAAAAAAAAATCAAAATGGCGGACAGGTAGGCCTGCGGACCTTCGCAGACGTTTTGCGTGAATGTGACTCATGTTTTGCCCCAACTTGTAATTTGTCATGTTTGCCGCAAATAAGCGTATTTTCTTTCTTCAAAGCCCTTTTTATTTGGTTTGTTGACGCTGCTAAATCTCGAAACAAAATCATTCGACCCCATAATATCTGTTATTTTTTTTACAAATACTATTTCGTTCGTTATAGATACATAATTAATACCATGAAATAAATTACATTCACACACATTACTATTATTATTAAATACAAACGGAGGAACATTTTTTTTATACAAACTTTAAATGTAACTTCGAGTGTCTGCCACTAGATGGCGTTATTATTACTTCTCAATATAACTAAGAGATGGCGCTGCTAATTTTGAGAATGTTAATAATTATCATGCTAAGTATTTAATTACTTAAGAGCTATTAATTGATTTATACTATTCATTACAAGTTTCTTTGACAACAACCAGTCTTACCAAGGGGTATCGTATTACCCAGTAACTGGGTTGTGGAGGTCAGATAGGCAGTCGCTCCATGTAAAATACTGGTATTCAGCTGCATCCGGTTAGACTGGAAGCCGACCCCAACATAGTTGGGGAAAGGCTAGGCAGATGATATTACAAGTTTCTTTGACATACCTAATCTTACCTACTACTACATATTATACACACAAATGACAAAGAACACAAAATGTTCTACGAAATGAATGACTAGAAAAGACATTCATTTATCTAAAATACATTTTACATTGGATAGGTTAGGTACATTATTTTCAAAGCGTTCAACTTAACTATATTATATTTCTAAAAACATAGACTTATCTATCACATACCGGGACCTTATAAGATTGGTCTGAAGACCAACAGCGGAGGGTCCTGCTAGGAAATAATTTAAGATTTCGCTGTAGCAATTAAGGTACTATTTTTTTACATAGACGATTCGGAAGGTACTAAATACAACGCACGTTGAACTTTAGCTTTCAATCGAATTAAACGTCCCTACGTTTATACACAATGTCTGTATACGCAGCAGGACCCTTCCTGCTACGTTTTCCTGTTTTAACATAAAACATATTGTTGTTTTAACATTAGTGAGAGAACTTTCGGAATCGGATCAGTAGTTCCGCAGATTACCCTCTACATACAAACTGACAAATAACTCTTTATAATATTAGTATATGTCTTACCTTCAGTACGATTATTTGGATTCCACCTGGTTTTAAAAACGTTATAATATAACATAGAATCACGCCTGTATTCCTCGAAGGGTCAGGAAGAGATGTGTATGTAAAATGTTACAACTAAACTTTAAATGCCCCCAAATTTTCTTTTACCGTTACCGTAAATAGCAGTTTTTCATCAAAAATTTAAGTTGCTTTCCAAAAATCATTTCTGCTCATTCATCATCATCAGTTTATTTAGAAGATGGTAGAGGTAAAGAATGGCTTGGTGATGGATCTTTTTACAAACTTACTACTTAGTAATACTATAAAAACTCTTTCCGAATTTCTCCAAAAGTGTTAACTTCGGATTAAGAACATCATTGCATTTTTTTAACGTTGTCTTTTGGATTATAATTTTCTGCTTGCCAAAATATTTTACGAGTATTCAGCCCAGAATCTCCTCAGTTTCTTCATCACAAAATCTCTTTTTCATTGTGTCCCATACTTTCGCCGCGACAGACGCATCCGTATCTGTACACTGATACGTTTGTCCCGGATGCTTCCTAGTATAATGTCTTACAACATTCTGCTTATGAGAAAACCGTTTAGGACATACTTTGCACAAGAAATACTTCTCATTGACATGGGTTTTCATGTGATATTTCAATCTACTCTCTCTAGGAAACCCTTTATGACAGATATCACATACAGTGTGCTTAATTTTCTCGTGCCCTAGCATGTGTCTCTGCATATTGTGTTTGTGAGCAAATTTTTTGTCACAAAGTTTGCAGGTGTAAGGTTTTTCGCCAGTATGGACTCGTAAATGAGGCTTTAACAAGCCAGAACTGGTGAACGTTTTTCCACAGTGTGGGCACGGATATGGCCTTATCCCGGTATGGACGTGCATATGACGTATCAATGTGCTCTTATGTTTAAAAGCCGTGGAGCATTCTTCGCAGTCATACGGCCGTTCGCTATCATGTTCATTCATATGAGATTTTAATAAAGACTCATTCTCGAAGACCTTATCGCAAATTTTACATTGGATAGGATCGTCAGGAGTTCTGTTACAGCTTTTTTGAAGATGTCTCTCCAAATTGCGCTTGGCTGTGAAACTTTTAAGACATCTGGAGCATTGAAAAGGTTTCTTGTCTAAATGTGTTTTTTTATGCTCCTTTAATAGATATTTTGATTTAAATTTCTCTGGGCATTCTTCGCAGGGGTACGGGGTCACGAGAGTGTGGCGGGTAAAAATATGAGTGTCTAAGCGTAGTTTGTTTAGAAATTGTCTATTGCACTGATTGCATTGTACTGCGTTTGCTGAATGGGATTGTAAGTGCCGGTGGAGGTTGGCGTAGACAGTGTAATGTTTTCCACAAATCTCGCAGTCCAGCTCTGAAAGGTAATACAGATTGCACCGTTACTGTACTGGGTAAGTTTTTAAATAGTTATTATAGAGCATACATCAGAAAGGTGTGGTCAAATTTGAGGTTGTAAACCTGAGACTAGAGCCACCAGCTTCTATGAAAATTTTTCAAGCAGTGCGGCTATGGAATGACATGGCCGTGTCGGTAGGCGTGCTCAACCTTTGTTTACTTTTAAAATTATGATAAATAAACAGTTGTTTAATGATTATTATTATATAATATATACACTTCTGGACACATCTATTGGCCCACCTTGTATTTTCAGTTTCGTTTGGTCCTAGCTAAAATTTTATATTAGGTCGAGCAAAGTTTTTATGCAGTTTTGAACCTGGCACATTCACAATTTCATTCAATAGTCTTTTTTTGAATTTCGAACACAGAATTTAAAGAAACAAAAGACAATTTGGAGCCTGTTTGTTGATATCAAACAATCGAATACTAAGAAAACTTGGTTTTATTGGTTTACTTGGATTTAATTCTTGAAAAAGTGATTGATATCTTTGGTTTTGCAACAAACATTACTTATTCTTAACATTAAGGTGAGGTTCTATCAATAATCTATGGATACTTCACCTGAATTCGCCGCCCAAGCTGTGGCACTTATTCAGGCCGGACACTGCCAAAGACACGTGAGTGCTCAACTTAATTTAAGTCGATCTGCGGTCCGAAATGTTTATCGGAGGTACTTAGAGACTGGCGGCTTTGTTCGTCGCCAAGGAAGGCCACGATCTCGGGTCACAACTGAAAGGTGATTCCGTCCAATGTCGTTCTGCACTTGCTAGCCGCCATTACTCAGTCCTAAGCGCTCGTCTTTATAATAGGGTACATCGGTCAATTGATATTTACACCAACTTCGCGACTTCCACGGAGTATCTGTGAGCGCTCGAACTGTTCGGAGAAGGTTAAAAGAACGCGATATGGTACCACACAAGCCAGATAATGGGCCCAAACTAACGCGAGCCCACCGAACAGCGCGCCTTCATTTCGCACGCAGTCATTTAAATTGGACACAGCAAGATTGGAGCCGTGTACTCTTTTCTGATGAGTCTAAAATTGTGTTACATGGCAATGATGGAAGGAAGAAGGTCTACCGACGTAAGGGAGCGCGTTTCGCACAATGCTGCTTTGAAGAGAGGGTTGCTTATGGCGGTGGCTCATGGACTGTCTGGGGCGGTATATCCGCGAGCGGCAAAACTCAACTTGAGGTTGTTACAGGACCACGGCTGCCAACATTAAATGCTGAAAGGTACATTCGTGAGTGCTTAGAACCTCACGTGATACCATACGCGGACTATGTGGGCCCAAATTTCCTTTTTATGCATGATAATGCAAGAGCCCATGCGGCCGGCATCGTCAGGGAATATCTTCGGGATGTGAACATCACAGTTATGGACTGGCCAGCCAGAAGCCCAGACATGAACCCCATTGAGCACATGTGGGACGAGCTAAAAAGACGTGTTAGGGCTCGTCAGCCAGTTGCCCAGACGATGCAGGAGTTGAAAACTGACATAGAAGAGGAATGGGAGATGATCCCTCAAAATTTCATAGAGCGGTTGATAAACTCTATGCCTAATCGTATGAGAGCTGTGGTAGATGCCCATGGAGGCAACACGCGTTATTAAATTAAACCTTTATTTGATAAAACATGTTTTTTATTCAAAAATCAATTGCCTTTAACAAGGCGCATATCCGACTTGTTAGGCGTAGCTCCATGTCGTATGGTATTCTGAATTCAAATTTAAAACAATACGATCGAAAAAGATGGTAAAATGTATCAGGTTTAAAACTGCATCAACAGTTTTTGTTCAATCTAGCAATCATATTTCGGTAGGGGCCATCGAAACCTAAACTCTAAGGTGGGCCAATAGATGTGTCCAGAAGTGTATATTTATATATACACACATCAAAAGTGTCTAGGGATCAACATATATTTTTGCAATAACTTTTCTCCTGATTGATATTAATTAAAATTTTCTTTAAGGATTCATCAAATAAAGTGTTTTCGTTTGTCACAGTAACGATAAACCAAGTCACCTTTGCATTAATAAAGAAATTTGCCATTTTCCTAATAAAGGGATTTTTGACATTTGAACCACTAACACAAAAGTTCGAAAAAAAGACTGAAATAACAGTTTTCTTTAAAATTTTATTGGGTAACTTAAACAATTAATAATCCGTGTTTCTACCGCGAACACTAACAACACAAGAACATCGGTTTGGCATACTCAAAATGAGTTCATCCAAATCACGCTGTGGAATGGCCGCCCATGTTCGTTGCAACAACAAAAAAAGGTCTTCTTGCGACTGGATACCCTCCATATTCGGCAGAGCTCTTCTCTGTAGCATATCCCATGCATGCTCAATCGGGTTCAAGTCTGGCGACTGAGCAGGCCAGGGCAGGACATTGATGTTAGCTGCGGCGAGAGTCTGTCTTACAACTCTTGCGGTGTGCGGTCGTGCATTATCATGCATTAACTGAAATAAGGGACCGATTTGCACTTGTAGAGGAACGATGACGTCTGATACAATCGTCTCAGCATAAATTTGAGCGTTGAGGTTGCCTCTGATCCAAATCAACTCAGTTCTTCCGCCGATCCAAATACCCGCCCATACCATGATGGTTCCACCACTATAAGGATGGACTTCCTGGCAGGATTTTAATCGCTGTTGGCGTCCAGGGGTTCTCCAGTGTCGTATACGTCTTGTATCCGGTCTCATACCAAAACGAGACTCATCAGAAAAGCACACGAAACGCCATTGTTCTTCTGCCCAATTTCTGTGTTCAAGAGCCCATTGATATCGAATCCTACGATTGTGCATTGCTATAGGTGGTACCCGTAGCGGTCTTCGGGAATGAAGGTTCACTTCATGCAAGCGGTTTCTGACTGTTTGGTCGCTAATTAAGTTCCCTGAAGAGTGATGAAGCCTCACGGCTAACATCATGGCGGTTATTGTTGGAGCTCTTCGAGTTAAGATTTGAATGTATCGGTCTTGTCTCCGTGTGGTGCAGCGATACCGTCCTCCATGGCGCTCAGCCACGGTACCAGTGCTTCGGTAACGTGTCCAAAGTCGACTGATAACACTCTGACTTGTATTCAGAGCTAAAGCCACAGTACGTTGCCGGGAACCAGCTTCTATCATTCCCACGGCTCTGAGCATTTCTTCCCTGCTTAAATGACGTCGCCGCTCCATAATAACGTTGGTTTTAATCAGTAGTAGGGAAACAGTAGCACTAATAATGTCTTCAATGCGTTGTATGTTTTTATAGGGAAAATATTGACAGCTGATTTTCATCTTTTACTCGAATTTGATTCACAGTTCCTGATTCAAATTATGAAATGCACCAAAAAGGATCCATATAAATTTATAAAATCATAAATTTATTACAAAGCTACATCTCAATCTCAAGAAATCCGCATAAAAATGCTTGATCCCTAGACACTTTTGATGTGTGTAGATCAGTATAATGCTTTATGTAGTATGTCAATGGTACACCACAGACTGCCAACAGTATTGTCTCTCCTCCCCTTTTTTCAAAAACTGGCCAAGTGCGAGTCGGACTCGCACACGAAGGGTTCCGTACCGCAAGGCAAACACGCAAAAAAAAACATGTTTGTTGTATGGGAAATATTTTTTTTATTTAAATTTTATTATTAAAGTTAAAATACAACTGAGTATTTTATGAATATTTCAAGTGCCTATAATACCTGTTGCCATTTTTGATATCGAGCAAAAAAGGCAAAAAAATCGCGTTTGTTGTATGGCCCCTTAAATATTTAATGTATATTGTTTTTAGTATTTGTTGTTATAGCGGACACAGAAATACATAATTTGTGAAAATTTCAACTGTCTAGCTATCGCGGTTCTTGAGATACAGCCTGGTGACAGACAGACGGACAGACGGCCAGACGGACAGACGGACAGACAGCGAAGTCTTAGTAATAGGGTTCCGTTTTTACCCTTTGGGTACGGAACCCTAAAAAAGGGGAGGACAGCCAACCCTGAGAGAGAGACCCTTTTTTTTCCAAAGGCTGTCTTTAAAAGTTCGCTCTTAGCGATAAGACCTTACCCTATGTAAAATTTCAACATTTAATCTGTAATTTATGTTGTGTACATAACAAAGAGTATCCTATTCCAAGGTTGTGGTAACCGTCTCATACATTTGGGTCTAGTAGGTATTGAAGTTTTGTATGACAATTGACAATTTTTTCTCGATTACGATGTTGATTCTATAGACGTATGAGGAACAGGCTGTATAGTTCACTCATCCTCCATAGAAAAGGGAGGATCCTCCGACCAGACGGGTGTTGTGTCTGGCGGGCAACTGCCCAATGTTTCATGTCGGGCTGTTGTATTATATGCTAGTTACGCGGTAAACTCTGCTTGCGAGATGCAGGATTTTGCGTGACGTAAGTACGACGCGTAGTTCCCATGTGGAGTTGTAGATACCGCTATAAACCCACGGAGAAAGTTGTTCAGTTAGAATGATGGTTTGTACCACATCCTTAAATTTGACCACACCTTTCTGGTATATGCTGTAGTAACTGGTTTTCAAATTTTTACAAAGAGTCTTTCATGTTTGCTTGAAGAGCGCCATGTTTAGAAATGTAAGGGGGGGGGCACCCACGAGCAACATAGTTGCCTACCAAATTTTCTGTCTCTGCCGCGGTCACCTCGGCGGGATTTGGACGAGATGCGCACACGGGAGCGACAGCTATGCTACTATATTGTCATATTTTCGGTTGAGCGGCAACTTTGCCGTGCGCGCACTTGCATTGCAACCAATATACGGGCGAAAGTTCGGTCCAAACCCGCGGACAAAAATGTCTCGCAGCTGTTTCGTCGCTAAATGCAAACCCGTAGACGTGATGTGAGAGACAAATTAGTTGCAGAGACTAAAGTTGCTCGTGGGCGCCCTCCCTAAGTCTAATGGCTGACGCAGTGCGATTTTCACATGTCTTGTGCAGGAGCAGCGCGGTTTTCATCATAGTTTCCTGCCCTTGTACCATGTTCCTTGAGGTCGGCGAAACACGTTTTCTTCATCCATTCTCTCCTGTCACACTATCATTCACTCCCTTCTCTTTCATATCATAGCTCACAAAATCCATCCATCTACCTTTACTTTGGCCTTCCTCTCCCTCTCCATCCATCAACATTTATATTCATCACTCTTTTAGGTCAGATAGGCAGTCTCTCCATATAAAATACTGGCACTCAGCAGCATCCGGTTAAGACTGGAAACCGACCCTAACATAGTTGGGAAAAGGCTAGGCAGATGATGATGATGATTCTTTTAGTCACATGCGTTTGATTTTCATTGGGAAACAAATATCAACATTGCGTCTCTTAACCCTTTAACCGCTTGTGTCGCATTTATGCGACACATATTTCCGTGCCCCTACCGCTCGTGTCGTATTTCTGTGACAGAGAACATGCATGATTTTTTCGTTCTATTCAACGATTTTTCCTCCTTATTTGTTGTAGGTATTATTTTATCGATTTAGGTATTCAGCTGCATCCGGTTTGACTGGAAGCCGACTCCAACATGGTTGGGAAAAAGCTAGGCAGATGATGATGATTATTTTATCGATTTTTAGCCGCGCGCTAGGGGCACGGCAATTGATATTTAGCCAAGCGCTTAAAAGTTTAAAGTAAAGTCGAAAATACCGCGTACCTCTGTCTGCGTTGATGATCTTTTCGATGGGAGTTTATTTATTTTTAATTTTATTTTAGGTACCACAAGATGAAAACTGCGCTGCGTTGCGGTTTGTCCGGACTGTTAGAAGAACTTACCTTCAGAAGAAGTACCCCCTATTTGCACACCCGAGCCATCTGATGATACACTGTCACATGCTGGCTCATCCTGTAATAAAAACATGTGAAATATTAATACTATCCCAGAGACAAAGTTAAAAATAAGTTCTTATGTGCCAGACCGCTTCGTTGGTCTAACGGTCGCAAGCGCAACTGCAGAGCCTGAGGCCATGGGTTTGGTTCACCGGTGGGGTAGTGTGGGTGGTTTCCATTAGTTTTCCCAGCAGTAGCCTGGAATCTGGATTTATGCCCGGTTGATGGCAATATCTGGTCAGATATTCATCATCATCATATACATTGGTCTCCCGCAAGCACCACCACTTGGACCGGTTCTGTGCCTCCCCGCACGGATTCCTGAGGCCTTCACAAGGTCACCGTCTACCCTGTGGGAGGCCTTCCAACGCTTCCGGTTCGCAGTCACCACTCCAGAACCATTCGGCCCCATCGGTTATCTGTTCTGCGGGCAATGTACCCTGCCGACTGCCACTATGTTTGGCAATTCTTTCCATATTACCTGGGACTAAAACAGAACTGGCGGAATATGGGCGTTGCACCGCTGGCCGACCAAACCCTTCGAGGGTCACGGGAGTTATGTCATGTACCTGTAACTACACCGGCACACACCCTTTATACCGGAACACAGCAACGCTGCTTGGCGGCAGAAATAGCGCTTACAAACTCCTTCATAATGCTTTTGCTCATGCTCAACTACTACGGCAAACTTACATCCTTAGGTTCTGGAACTTCTTCTTTGATAGTAACTTCCACGTATGTTTCAGGAACGACCCTTTTCACCTCCTCGATTGGAACAAGCCAGGAGACGTTTGGTGAGCGCGGAGGGTCTATTAGTTCCGGTTTTATTCTGAAACAATCAAGAAAACGTAGGTTGAATAATATTCTCCGCACCGAATTTCTGACACGGCGGCCAATCTCAACGGAGACTAGCCAGCCAAGTACGCATGAGATATTACAGTGTGGCCAGTCTCAACGGAGACTAGCCAAGTACGCAGGAGACACTACAGTGCGGCCAATCTCAATGGAGGCTAGCCGCCAAGTACGCAGGAGATATTACAGTGCGGCCAATCTCAACGGAGACTAGCCAGCCAAGTACGCAGGAGATATTACAGTGCGGCCAATCTGAACGGAGACTAGCCAGCCAAGTACGCAGGAGATATTACAGTGCGGCCAATCTCAACGGAGACTAGCCAGCCAAGTACGCAAGAGATATTACAGTGCGGCCATACTCAACGGAGACTAAGCAAGTACGAAGGAGATATTACATTGCGGCCAATCTCAACGGAGACTAGCCAAGTACGTAGGAGATATTAAAGTGCGGCCAATCTTAACGGAGACCAGCAGACAAGTACGTAGGAGATACTACAGTGCGGAGACTAGCCAAGTACGCAGGAGATATTACAGTGCGGCCAATCTCAACGGAAACTAAGCAAGTACGAAGGAGATATTACATTGCGGCCAATCTCAACGGAAACTAGCCAAGTACGTAGAAGATATTACAGTGCGGCCAATATTAACGGAGACCAGCCGCCAAGTACGCAGGAGATATTACAGTGCGGCCAAACTTAACGGAGACTAGCCAAGTAGGCAGGTGATTTTACAGTGCGGCCACTCTCAACGGAGACTAGCCAAGTACGCAGGAGATATTACAGTGCGGCCAAACTCAACGGAGACAAGCCAGCAGATAACACACGAGTGCACTTTTTCTTTCCTTACTTTCAGTCTGATAGGATGGGCATTACTATACGATCGGGGAGAGACAAGGTGCTGAACCAACAGCACCACGGGCGCACCTAGCCATCGGAGTGACACACTACCAACTTCCTAACTCTGGGCTGCTTATAGGATAGTTAATAAAACGTGGCTCTAACGTGCGATCACTAATTTATCGATGTCTGATAGAAAGATAATCTGTATAAACTGTTTCCATTGAGGAAAATGCCCGTGTATTGTTAGATGTAAAGATTATATCCAATCAGATTATTATTGGTATCTCTACCTACACGAGTTCTTTTTCTGCGTCATGATATCCGAAAATAAGGCCGCTTTCATATTAGGACGTTAGCAGCGCGACAGTAGCGCGGCAGAAGCAGACAGCGTCTCTGTCAGGAAGCCCGGCCGACTCCCGTTGCAAACTGCGGCAGGACCCAAGTAACACAGTCATTCTGAATAAAGTTTGAGTAATAGAGATCCGCGAAACTATAAGCTGAAACTATTGTCTGGATAATGTCTGACTAAACGTCTATTCAGCTGTTAATCAAGCAATTTGGGCACAGTTTTAAATTCTTTAGTCTGTATAACAGCGATTTAAAGTCTGGGTAATAGCTTAGTAAGGGCCCACTTAGCTTAGTAACATCTGAGAAAAAGCTGACATCTCTTTTATAGAGCTGTTATTTCATGTTTATTCAGACAAATGCATATGGATATTGATATTCAGAAATTATTCAAGATTAAGTTCATTTGCGTAATACTTTTCAAACAAAATTAAGAGTTATGTTGTAAAGTAGAAAAAAAGTGGTGTTTAATCTTGCAGTGCGGCATTGTGACACTTCATATGTCGTGGCATTGAATAAAATCGAAATCGAAACTAAGAATTGGTAAGTAAATGTTATTATGTATTATAACCATGATACACGTTAAATATTACTGCGCAAGTAGTTTTATCGTGAATACCATATGAATTATCTCAACATGTTTCACGCGCCGCTTAGGTAATCAAGTTTAGTGATAGTAAATAAGACATAAATAAAGACTTTTGTGTTGACAAAAATACTTAGGATGGGTAGCTAATGCTAATTATCTTTCAAAAGTCATTAAATAAATTATAACCTGTATTTTTAACTGTAATGAATTACTAAAATTAGGCATTTGATAATAATGATTAATGATAATGAGTCAATAGTTTACTTAAAAATAAGTTTTAATGGCGATTCATTATAAGCTGAATAAAAGCTCTCCAGGCACTGCAGCTGTTTTACATAACTCTGAATAAAAAGTCACGCCTTTCTGATTATTAAGCTTTTATTTGAGAAATAGTGATCCAGTAGTACCTACAAATATCTGAATAACACTTGAATAAGTTACTAAATATGATTAATTATACACCTAATTAGGGTTCAAAATAAAATGCGATAGACCCAATTTTTCAGGAAATTTTTTATAAGTACTTACTCTCTTACACTCGAGAGCAAAGAATTAGGGTTATATAAAAATACCTGAAAGTCTCGGAAACTAAGAATGCTAGCTTAATGAAATAAATTGTGATTAATAGACAAACTTCTTAGTTAGCAATCAGCTGACCCCCCATTTGTTCAAATGGTTGAGATTTTTTTTACTAATAAATCGTACGAATTTCATATTGTACTGTGTTCCTAATATAAAGCGAAATGTCTTGCAGGAAAATGCCGTTTAAGATAGTGTCCACACGTCGAAGGGGCAGAGCAGAATTATCTACTGTACTTTCCCACTGGGAAAACAAAGGAAAACTTCGATGGCCCAAATATATTTCCGATTCACTTTGAAAAGACGAAAATGCTCAACCTGGTCCAGATTTTTGAAACGTAGACTAGATGTCATGGACATTCACTTTATACTGTTGTCTTAATGAAAGTTAAAGAAGAAATAAAAGAAGTTGAGATTATTTTAACGCTTTTATTTATAATAATTGACTACCTACTATAAGTCACTTTTTATTACAAGCTTTTATTTAGCTTGCACTGTTCGTATGTAAGTATGTAAATGTATGTATGTAAGTTGTCCGTCAAAATTTGCAAACCATTTTTCGACCATTTGTTGGTGTCCGATTGAGCTGAAATTTTGCATACACTACACCTTTAGTTCTGGTAACAATACAATGTACAGTACTCAATATTGTAATAATTTCAATATGGCCGCCTCTCCAAGATGGCGGATTAGATATTTTTTCTCAACCCGCTTAATATGGGTATCAAATGAAAGGGCTTGAAGAGTAGAAAACGATAAATTTAGTAACATCAATGTTTTAAACGTCCTGATTCAATTACTACCCAGAAAAACTCTGTATAACTTGTTTAAAAATGGTACTTATAGAAGTCATTGCGGAATAAGAATACATCATTCAACTTCCATTCGTGTTAGTTAGCTATAAACCATGACTTTATTTCTATTATACCGAAATAAGCTCTTTACAGAACCCAGAAAACATTTTTATACAGAAGCTGAATAATTGATAAAATATGGAACCTCATGTGACTTCATGACCAACTAAAAGCGGTTATTCAAAATCAAGCTATTTAATAGAAATTAACTACACCATTATTCAGAAGACTCACTATTTTACAGCATATAGTGGTTTCATAAGCAATAAGCTGAGTAAAGTTTGTAGATTAGTATTAGATAACTACGTTTATTCAGCTACTTATACTATTATACAGATAAATGCTGTCCCAGGCACTCTTTTTCAAATTAAAGTCATCTGTAATGATTTAGG
This sequence comes from Mesoligia furuncula, assembly GCA_916614155.1. Taxonomy (NCBI): domain Eukaryota; kingdom Metazoa; phylum Arthropoda; class Insecta; order Lepidoptera; family Noctuidae; genus Mesoligia; species Mesoligia furuncula. The sequence continues at coordinate 13,798,448 of OU744819.1, forward strand.
CTTAAAAACGTCTGAGTTATATGCGGTATAGAAGTTATTACTAAGCTTTTAGAAAAATAGTCAACTTAAATCAACTTTTACTAAGCTAAAAGAATTATAAAGGCCAAAAGAGAATATTATTCAGAATTTGGTTCTTTCAATATCCACTTACTCACACGTTTTGTAACTTATAGCTGTAAACATTTGCGAATTGCTATTACTCAAACTTTATTCAGCATGCCTGTGTTACTTGGGGATACTCTTCCCCCTCCTACTCACTATCTACCACCAAAGGAGTATCTCCCTGCAGGGTGTAACCTTCCGTGGCCCACTTGGAAGTCTCTGAACCGTCTCCAGACACAAGTGGGAAGATGTAAGTCCAACCTGGTAAAGTGGGGCTACATTGAAGGAACGGCAGAAGGGTGTGATTACGGAGCTATGTCACAAACCATGCTCCACCTCCTCCACATCCTGCCCTCTGTGTCCCAAAACATGCAGTCAAAGTGACTACTGCGCTGCCACCGACAACGCCGTGGAAGTGGCAAAGTTTTGGGAAAACAAGATTTAAAATACAGTCGTGCCAGCGACATGAAGAAGAAGAACAGCCGCGCGGCTGCCGCGCCGTAGTTTAGATCTAATCGTTCGGTGTAAAACTCGCTCATTGTGCAGTCTATAATCACGTACGCTTGCAACACTGACTCGTCACCGACTGAGCCTGCCTGCGGACGCAGAGCCCCCCCCCCCCTTCTGTGCGACGCGACGGTCGCGCGTCTGTCGCGCTGCTAACGTCGCGGCGTCGCCTAAAGTGTGAAAGCGGTCTAAACGTACTTTTTTTCGTTCTTTCTTTTTGTACATAGTATAAAAACGTCGCTTTTAGGCTCCCTGTGTAAGGGTCAGCTCACACCGAGACGCGACGCGGCGCGCAGTTTTCAAGATAGCAATACAATTATAGACCTTATCTATTACAGTAAAAGGTACACAATTCAGTGAGGATTCACTATAATACAAAAATAAAGATTTTCTTAACAAATAAATACTGCTGATTACTCGTCAGCTGCCGCTTATGTGTAGAATTTTTTTTTCTTTATGTTCTTTAGAAATCGTTTATACTGGGTTATTTATACTGGGTCAAATAAAATTAGCTGACGAAACTACGAAGCCCTAAATACCCATAAGAGCTTCGTAGTTTCGTCAGCTAATTTTATTTGACCCAGTATAAATAATTTCCTTTTGGTCCATTCAGAAGAAATTATTTAAAACTAGCTGCCGATCCCGTGGGAATATCATGATAAAAAGTAGCCTATGTGTTAATCTAGGGTGTCAGCTACCTCCATACCAAATTTTATCAAAATTGGTCCAGCCGTTTGAGCGTGATGAAAGTAAGTAACAAACATATAAACACACACACACACACAAACTTTCGCCTTTATAATATTAGTGTGATTAAAAAAATAGTGGAATGTTTAAAAAGTTGATTACAAACATTTTGGCGCCTACACTGGGACTAAGTTTTTTTGTTTTTCCCGCCACTTGTAGCATGAGTTGTATTTGCTATCCGTATCTTTATAATCTAGTTCCCATCCCCATGTTCAAGAAAAAGCTGACAAGTTGGTTATTGGATAAATGCTTCTGTGGCATTGGTGAATATATGGAATACTAGCAGCGCCCCACGGTTTTACCCGCATAAGTGTCGATCCCGTGGGAATATCGGGATAAAAACTATCCTATGTCCTTCCCCGGGATGCAATCTATCATCTCTCTGCCAAATTTTATCGAAATCCGTTCAGTGGTTTAGGCATGAAAATGTAACATACAGACAGAGTTACTTTCAGAGAGAATTAATAATATTATAGTATGGATATGGATTGTAAAAATCTAAGATGACAATTTTCAATAAAAAAATAATAAATTTTAAAATCTTAGTAATAGGGTCCGTTTTACTCTTTGGGCACGGATCCCTAAAAATATTAAAACCATACTATGTAAAACTATATTCTTACATATAAATGAATTCTAATTCTAGATAAGTAAGCATCACTAGCAAATTCACGTTTTAAAAAGTTCATTCATTCATCAGATGTAATATTCATTGAGCAAAACGCTTGAAAATACTTCGTGAATTCATGATACCTGTTATCACGACAAATATCTAGATAACTTATCGAATTCCCCGTAAGCCTTTGTTCTGTATGTATTTATGAATGAGGAAAATATAGTTGATATTAGTGTTCCGTGTCAAGTTTGAACAAAAGATTTCAAAGGGGATTTAATTTTTTTATTTCGCAAACATGCTTGGAAGTTTGACCAATATTTTGACAACCTTCTTGAATATAAATCGGAATTGCTGTACTGGCCAAATACATGCGAGCAGCGGCCAGCAAAAGTTGTATGAAAATCCATATTTGTCGTGGTTTAGCGGCCAAATAAATTACATAGTAATCTCGTACCTGTCGTGTATTTTGAAAATGGAACGATCTTTTACTCCGACATGGCAACCAAGGAGGTAACTTATCAAAAATTAAAACTGTTTAAAGTAATCAAGAAACAAAATGAACATATTGGCGTATGAACAATTAATGTTATTTTGGAATTCATAATTAATTTTCTCAGTTTGAATTTCCGCGCATTATTTGAGAAAAGTACTATTCAAGCCTTGGCCCACATTTACGCGTTCGTCCATCAATGCGTCTTTTGCCTGGCATACTTAATGTCGCGCCATTTTGTTATTTTGTTCAAAATGGCGGCCACGCATGTTACCTATAAAAATCGTTAGCTGACATTAATGCGAACGCAAAATATATAGGACCAAATTCCTTGAAGCATTCACGTTTCCAAAGTTGATCACGCGACATCCATATTTTTTGAATTTGCTTAGATCTTGTTGCATAGATGTTTGATTACTTTAAACTTTCAGTTATTATTTTAAACATATTTGCAACAAGATCTAAGCAAGTTATATATGGATGTCACGTGATCAACTTTTCAAAACCCCTTTTGGATTCCAAAGTCAATTTGGCTAATTCATGATGCACTCCGAAAAATTCGATTAACTGCTTCGTTTTTCTTAGTTATAAAATGTCACACGTGATCAACTTTTCAAAACCCCTTTTGGATTCCAAAGACAATTTGGCTGATTCATGATGCACTACAAAAAACTCGATTCTCTTTTTAAAATAAACTGCCTCGTTTTAGTTTTAAAACATAACTGTTGAGCATGGAGATCCGACTCAATCCCCGGTCAAACAATGATATTGGGTTTCTCTATAAGGAAATTCTCAATAGCAGATTAGCGTGTTTGTTTTGTCCAGGTGCCAATTTGCGTAACACAGTATAGAGGCATGAGGATCAGGGTGTAAAGTTCACTAATCGTCGTCGTCGTTCGTCGTTGTCTGTGTGGTGCCGGACTTAAAGAATACCACCACCCCTTACTTCCCGTGGGTGTCGTAAAAGGCGACTAAGGATCGTACCGGAGAATGGGCAGCAGCGTTCTCTATGTATTCCACCATCATACCATACTGCGATCGCCAACCCGCCTGCCAAGCGTGGCGATTATGGCAAACCCTCCCAAAATTGGGGGGAGGCCTATGTCCAGTAGTGGACGTCTATCGGCTAAGTTCACTAATACTCTATAGAAAAGGGAGAATCCTCCGACCAGACGGGTGTTGTGTCTGGCGGGCAACTGCCCGATGATTCATGTCGGGCGTCGTATCTATGCTAGTTGCGCGGTAAACTCTGCTTGCGAGATGCAGGATTTTGCGTGACGTCAGTATGACGCGTTGTTCGCATGTGGCGTTGTAGACAGTATTCATCTCAATCTGAATCATTTTAAAGGATATTGCTAATCCATTGCTTCGTATGTTCGAAAAATGTGTCTGCTCAACAACTTAAATAAAGCAATGAATGTTGTTTAACGGTCAAAATGAAAACTACTGATAGTGTGTCCCTCAATTATCCCGCAGTTAATAACAATGAGTTCGTTATTTTTAGGGTTCCGTACCCAAAGGGTAAAAACGGGACCCTATTACTAACACTTCGCTGTCTGTCCGTCTGTCTGTCTGTCTGTCACCAGGCTGTATCTCAAGAACCGCGATAGCTAGACAGTTGAAATTTTCACACATGATGTATTTCTGTTGCCGCTATAACAACAAATACTATAAACAAAATAAAATAAATATTTAAGGGGGGCTCCCATACAACAAACGCGATTTTTTTGCCCTTTTTTGCTCGATATCAAAAATGGCAACAGGTAGGCACTTGAAATATTCACAAAATACTCAGTTGTATTTTAACTTTAATAATAAATAATAAAATTAAAATAAAATAAATATTTAAGGGGGGTTCCCATACAACAAACATGTTTTTTTTCGGCGTTTTTGCCTTGTACGGAACCCTTCGTGTGCGAGTCCGACTCGCACTTGGCCAGTTTTTTTTATCTGGCGCAATATGGGTTTACCCCTTCGGGAAAATGGAACTTATTACCGACTCCAAACAAACAAAAAGGAGGTTATCAATAATTCGATACGTATGTATGTAAGTAATATTATTGAAATTGCATTATATTCACATATGACAATTTATTAGGGCTTCCAAACAAATATACAAAATTTTATAGACGTATGTATGTTTGTCCACGCATTTCTCCGCAACTTTTAATCGGATCGTGACCATTTTCTTTTTATTGGCTTACATTTACTTTAACTTTGGGAACAGTGCAAGTTTCATCAAAATCGATTCAGTAATTTTCAAGATATGCACTAATACGTGTAAGTGTGACGGCCCGGCTTATTGATACGAGCTACGGGTGTAGTGTCAAAGGGAAAACATCACAAAACCTTGGTCAAATTCTAGTGCAATATTTACAACAAAACTATTACTTACTTATTACAAACAAATATTCCAGTTTTCACTCAAAAAGTAATTTAAATTAAAAATTAAACCGACTTCAAAAAGAAATGAACTCAAAATGATTTTGTTCTCGTATCTGCACTAATTATATGTAAAACAGTAGTAACGTGGAAGAATATTATAAGTCAGCCAGCATGGTAGTATAAAGTCTGACTGCCAAAGATGCGTCGGATATACAGACGCCAGCACATCAAGCTACCCGAAACTGTCAAATTTTCCAAATCAACTTTGAGCCGTATGCTTTAGCGATAAAGTTGAAAATCTATTAAAGAAATTTGACAGATTGTAGTAGCTTGATGTGCTGGCGCCTTTACATTCAAATGCCCACCTGATGGTTACTAGGATCACCGCCGACTACAGACATCTGCTATACCAGAGGCGTCGCAGATGTGTTGCCAACTCAGAGACGAAGCTGACCTTTACCTACCAGCAACTATGGAGGAATTTTTAATAAAACATAATACGCACGGAACTCATAATGATTTTTTTAAATAATCAGCGGAAACTGAAGATAAAAATCATAATGACTCAGATAAATGTATTTAGATAATATGATGATTCAGCAACCTGATTCAATAGCTGTTTGAGTCAGCATAATATGGTTAAAGCTGATCACGGGACTTTCCCACATGTAATTACTGAAATTAGGTATCCTAGAGGTATCAGGAACAGGGTGTAAAATTCACTCATTCTCCATAGAAAAGGGAGGATCCTCCGACCCAACAGATGTCGTTTCTGGTTGGCAACTGCCTGAAGATTGCTGTCGAGACGTTGTATACTTGTATATATGCAAGTTGCGCGGTAAACTCTGCTTGCGCGATGCAGGATTTTGCTAGACGTCAGTGTGATGTGAAGATCCCGCCACAACAGCATGCCGGGGATTATCTACTAAACACTGTTAAAGCCGACGCCGCTAGCTCGAAGTCTTTAACCTTTGGCTAAATATCAATTGACGTGCCCCTAGCGCGCGGCTACAAATCGATAAAATAATCAAACAGTCAAACCGGATGCAGCTGAATACCTAAATCGATAAAATAATACCTACAATAAACAAGGAGGAGTAATCGTTGAATAGAACGAAAAAATCATGCATGTTCTCTGTCGCAGAAATACGACACGAGCGGTAGGGGCACGGAAATATGTGTCGCATAAATGCGACACAAGCGGTTAAAAGGTTGAAACGTTGGACTTGACTGGAAATGGCATCTCACATCTTCACTTTGTCATCGTCATAATGTCAGAGACGCTGGAACAGTTGGACCAGGGGGGTAGTTGCGTAACACACTAACAATAGGAATGGCTTTCATTTTGACAGTTCAACAACATTCATTGCGTTATTTAAGTTATAGAGCAGATTGAGCGGACAAATTTTTCGAACATATGAAGCAATGAATCAGCAATATCCTTCAAAATGTTTCAGATTGTGATTGATCGTGTGAATTAGGGTGCTAATGCTGCACAGCCTAAGGGGCAATTAGGGTGCTGATGCTGCACAGCCTAAGGGTCAATTAGGGTGCTGATGCTGCACAGCCTAAGGGTCAATTAGGGTGCTGATGCTGCACAGCCTAAGGGTCAATTAGGGTGCTGATGCTGCACAGGCTAAGGGTCAATTAGGGTGCTGATGCTGCACAGCCTAAGGGTCAATTAGGGTTCTGATGCTGCACAGGCTAAGGGTCAATTAGGGTGCCGATGCTGCACAGCCTAAGGGTCAATTAGGGTGCTGATGCTGCACAGCCTAAGGGGGAATTCCCCCCGGCCGTTTTCGCAACTGGGGTTCGCAACCAGTTGCGAATTAAGAATTTTTATTCCGTGTTCGCAACTAGTTGCGAATCAAGAAAGCTTTTTCCTTAACCGCAACTAGGCATCTTGATGATTAATTTTATTTTTTCCGTATTCGCAACCTTCGTGTTGATACCCGATTTTGTGGATTTGCATACAAACAATGGGCCAAAAAGCAAGAAATACGGAATTATTGCTGCTGACAAAAAAAAAATTACATAGTTGGGATGTGAGAAAAGCATTTCTTAGTTTGCAACCAATAGCTAAGATCATGAACGAAAAATTGAATTAAAACGAAAAATCGCGATGTTAATTACTTATTATATTTTCACTTAGGTAACAAAAACATAAAAACTTAATAAGCGAAAATGAAACTTATAAAACGAAATATTCTTCTTTCTTACTTGCAAAATTAAACTATATTTTTCGAAGGAAAAATTAAACTATTTTTCGAAAGGCCTTTTCCACCCTTCTTTGGGCTAGTAATTTCTACGCAGTGTCCCACGCTAATTATTCCGGATTTCAGGTCGTTTATTGCCGAATCGATTTTCGCATCTATTTCTTCGTATTCTTTATATTGCTTACTTTTCTTAAATCAAAGCACGTAGGGTCTGTGTCTAAAACTATAGATTTGGTTTTATGCAACCTGTCTTTATTTATTTTTGTATGCCATCCTTCTTTATGATTGTTTGTTTTTATTTTTTCATTTTCACAGCAGCAATAATTCCGTATTTCTTGCTTTTTGGCCCATTGTTTGTATGCAAATCCACAAAATCGGGTATCAACACGAAGGTTGCGAATACGGAAAAAATATATTTTGGCGTAACTGGTTACGAAAATTAATCATCAAGATGCCTAGTTGCGGTTAAGGAAAAAGCTTTCTTGATTCGCAACTAGTTGCGAACACGGAATAAAAATTCTTAATTCGCAACTGGTTGCGAACCCCAGTTGCGAAAACGGCCGGAGGGGGGGAATTAGGGTGCTGATGCTGCACAGCCTAGGGTCAATTTATACTAGTGCAGAGTCAAAGCGCATCTCAAATTTAACATAGCAAATTCACCCTTATCTCTACAACGTAATGCACGCGCACCAGTCAGCGTTGGTCGCGCTCAGACGCGCGAATTCCGTCGAATGCGCGCGAATTCGCGCGTCTTCCTTTTATCTCAGAAGAAATATGTGCATTACGTTGTGGGGATAAGGGTGAATTTGCTATGGTTAAGCTCCGATGCGCTTCGACTCTGCGCTAGTATAAATTGACCCTAAATGGAGCCTCTCAGATGGCCGATGGGTCCGAAAGGTTCTGGAGTGGCGACCGCGTACCGGAAGACGTAGCGTTGGAAGGCCTCTCACAAGGTGGACCGACGACCTTGTGCAGGCCGCAGGAACCCGTTGGATGCGGGAAGCACAGGACCGGTCGAAGTGGAGGCGCTTGAGGGAGGCCTATGTCCAGCAGTGGACGTCTTTTGGCTGAAATGATGATGATGAAATGGAGCCTTTTGGGAGGTTGGCCTCGGCATTCGGCATGCATTTGGACAAGACGAAAGTCATGTAAAATTCGAACGTCTCTAGCTCCACCTGCTATCTCTACATTATGTCATCGGAAAATTATTGATTTATCATTATCATTACCAACAACACTAGGGTTTATGAATTAGCCGGTTATCTTCCAACGAAGATAAACTGATATGGAAACCCAATCGATTGTCCATTCCTTCTTGGTCTGTGGCAAAAAACGGAACTAAATTTGAAAATGGACGGAATTTAACGGTTTATTAACGTTTAGAAAGGGCTGTAAACATGACCCAAAGAAAAATAACAAAGTGGGGGAAAATATGCGTCACATCCGCAAAAAAGGGCCAAAGCTCAGCATAATGCTACGACCCTTTGCGAGACAGAGCCCCAGAGCTGATTTTCAGCGACAACCGGCATTGACGTGATGACGTCAAACTTTACCGAATAATTTATTTTTTATAAAGTTAAAAATATGGCTGCTGGGAAAACGATTTTATTCTATAACCAAATGAATTTATAAATAATGTGTTTTAAATTATTGAATGTGAATAATGTGTTTTAAATATTTAATGTGACAATGAATATTCAATGTAAGTATTGAAAAAAGTAATGATTGTAAGAAACTAGTATTTAAAGAATGCTACTGGACGTAAATATACTCATATATACCTACTTATTGTACAATTTTGCATGTCAAATTTCTGACTATGTATTAGGAAACTTATTTGAATTTTAAGACCAACGCTGTACCAAAACCTATTGCAAATAAATGATTATAAATAAGACAATAAAAAATAAAAAAAATACACAATACCTAGGTCTAAATATTCTAAATTTCCGTGACAGTCAGCGCCACGGTGACGGATCAAGATATTTTTGACATTACGGGAACATTTTTTTTATTAATATATATCTAATCTCTGTGCTGATACTCTATAAGGTAAAGCAAAAAATAATATCCAGTGAGTATCGAACAACGAACGAAAACAGTTCCTTTTAGAAAAGTAAAGAAAATAAATCAAAATGTGTTGCTTAGCGGAATTTATAGTGAAATATGTTTTAATTATAGCTAATATCGTGTTTTCTGTAAGTATATATTTTTTTATTTAATTAATAGCGATTTATTTTGGGCACGTTTTAATTAAATTTTTCCGCGGCTAATCTGTACGACTATACAAGGAAAAATATGAACACTATATAAAATATGAACTTTATGATAGGCAGTCACTCCATGTAAAAAATTGGTATTCAGCTGCATCCGGTTAGACTGGAAGTCGACCCCAACATAGTTGGGAAAAGGCTAGACAGATGATGATTACAGGAAAAATTGCCCCGCGTTTTAAATTATTTCAACGAACAATAAGTTGACCTTTCATCCAATACCTGCTTGATAATAATACATAATTATTATTCGTATAGTGTTTAGTTAATATCATTTCTAGTCTATGAGAATAATAATTAAATCAACTATTTGCGTTTCAACTACAAAAGTTTATATTGGAAACAAGGACTTAATTGACTCAAGGCTAATTATACGATGAAGGGGCCCGTTAGGACCGAAGCCTGTCGGGTCAGCGGGATTGTCCGAAAGGGTTACCGCTGCCCCGGAACATAAAGGGCTAAGGAAGGAACACGGGTGGGTTTTCGTCAGTAAACGTCTGACGCGCCCTACCCACTCCGCCCAGAGCGAAAAAAAATCAGATTATACTTTTGTTTTTTGTTCTAAATGCTTTTTTTTTTTCTTGTGCAGCTCGCAGGCCTAGCAATCATAGGCTTGGGTTCAGCAGCGCATGTGCAGCTGAATCAAATTCACGATGTGATCCCAGTGAGCCTCAGTTTCCTCACGATCAGTATCATTGTCGTGGGATGCATAGTCTTCGTCATCGCATTCTGCGCCTGCTGTGGCGCCATAAGGGAGTCTCGCTGTATGCTTATAACTGTAAGTATCTACTTGTTTTTAAAAACAGTTTTGAAATTCAAAACGTTTGCCGGGTCAGCTAGTAAATAATTAAAAATTAAAAGCGACTACACGCTAAGGACCTTCCCTCTTCGTGGGGTACGGACCTCGGCTTAGGGCGTCACTGGGGGAGGGCAGCAAGGGACAGGCTGGATTGCATTAATTTAGGGCGAATTTAAAGCTACAGGCTCTGCGGCAGGGGCTGACTCGAGTAGGGGTCGTAGCGGACATGGACAGGGGCGGAGGACGGAAGGACAGCGGTCAGATTTGGTTGAAGGAATCATCAGACTTAATGGGGAAGCGCTAAGGTAGCCCGCGAAATTCAAACTTTCTTATGTTTCTTGCAATTTGCTGGTCAGTATTAAGTTGTACGTTGATTAAAATATGATTCGCGGTCGTAACAAATATTTACAGAATTATAATAATTACAATCGGTAATACAACTTGTTAAGTTAGTATAATCCCCAAATGTCAAGATTTCATGAAATAGTCATTCAGTGGGATTACTTGGTCTTAGAGAGTTGTGTTGATGACTTTAATGATTATAATTCTGTAAATAGATATTTGTTACGGCGGACGGCCGCGAATCATATTTTAATCAACGTACAACTTAATACTGACCAGCAAATTGCAAAAAAACGTAAAAAAAAATGAATTTTGCGGGCTACCCTGGCGCTTTTGCCTTAACTAGCTTTTAAAGCAAATAGTTCACCCATCCATACTTTAACCTTGACACGTGTAGTTTTCAATAATCGATCGGTCGGTACTTCGTCAGTACATAATGAGGAAATACATATAACAGATTGTAAATGTTTATCTGCTAGATAAGACTCGCCCAAAAGTACTAAACAAATAAATAAGTACCCTTTTTTATCAGATAACATAATATAATCCAACCTGTTATTTAGCGAAAATGCCGAGATAGCGTGATTTTCTATAGCTTTACCCGGACGTTAAATCTATACTAATAATAAAAGAGTTTCTTTTGTAGCGGTATCTACAACGCCACATAAGAACAACGCGTCATACTGACGTCACGCAAAATCCTGCATCTCGCAAGCAGAGTTTACCGCGCCATTAGCATAGATACAATAACGGCCCGACATGAATCATCGAGCAGTTGCCTGCCAGACACAACACCCGTCTGCTTGAAGGATCCTCCCTTTTTCATAGAGTATGAGTGAACTTTACACCCTGTTCCTCATACCTCTGTACTGGTGACCCGAACATGAACGTCCCTCTACCATAGTATTATGTATACTCTACATACCTCTATAGTTTGTTTGAATGCGCTAATCTCTGGAACTAAGTACCAGTCGGATTTGATTTTTTTTAAATTGGATATCCTATTTCTTGAGGCAGGTTATTTAATATCACACTATGACCCTTAAAAGCCGAGCAAAAAAAAAAAAAGAGAATCCCGATGACACAACGCTAGTAATTTATTGCAAAATATGAAGCAATTGTCTATTTACAAAAAATCTATTGTTTGGACTAAAAAATTAAAACACTAGTTCTTTAGTATGTTGCTTGTAAAATAATCTGACTATGTATATGTATATTAGTATGGTTTTTATTGTAAAAAATAAGTTTTTAGAGGTATCTTCGTGATTTTTTCTATCTTATCAAATTAATTGTATTATGTTTTCAACACACTATCTACTACCTAACATATATCCTGAAGAATAATTATTTTTCTGATTTTCTTTACTGTAGTCGATCATATACTTTTATTGTTTCTAAAACTTGCGTTTTTTTGCGCTAAGGTCCTGTAAGCCCCTTAATGCAGCTGATTTAAAATCCTAACTTGAATGACACGTTATTTGCTGTGTCGAAGCGGTACAGATACTGTTGTGGTGACTTTTAGCTTCACGGGAACCCGCGTCTCCACGCAATGGACAATCGACTTAAACCTTGTTTAAACTATGTAAATCTTTTCTATTTTCCAGTACGCAGTCTTCATGGGAATCCTTGCAGCCGTCAAGATATACATCACAGTGGTTATATTCAAATTCTTGAACACCGCACAGAGGACAGTTTCCGAATGGTTAACCAAAGCATTCGTTGAGAGCAATGCGCGACCAGGTTTTCATGCTATGGAAACTCTGGTAAGTACCTCAATTATCCATAAGTACTAATATTAAAAAACCGGGTAAGAGCGAGTCGGACTCGCGCACCGAGGGTTCCGTAACATCCGGGTTTATGCATAAGGTTTATGTTTATGAAATTAAATGTTTTTTTTTATTTTTGAGTTGATTGAATGAATGGTAAATTGTGGTTTACGATTTATGACGTATTAAAAAAAAACTACTTACTAGATCTCGTTCAAACCAATTTTCGGTGGTAGTTTACATGGTAATGTACGTCATATATTTTTTTTTGTTTTTTTATTCTCTTATTTTAGAAGTTACAGGGGGGGGGACACACATTTTACCACTTTGGAAGTGTCTCTCGCGCAAACTATTCAGTTTAGAAAAAAATGATATTGGGAACCTCAATATCATTTTTGAAGACCTATCCATAGATACCCCACATGTATGGGTTTGATGAAAAAAAAAAATTTGAGTTTCGATTCTAAGTATGGGGAACCCTAAAATTTATTGTTTTTTTTCAATTTTTGTGTGAAAATCTTAATGCGGTTCACAGAATACATCTACTTACCAAGTTTCAACAGTATAGTTCTTATAGTTTCGGAGAAAAGTGGCTGTGACATACGGACGGACAGACAGACAGACAGACAGACGGACAGACAGACAGACAGACAGACATGACGAATCTATAAGGGTTCCGTTTTTGCCATTTGGCTACGGAACCCTAAAAATGCGAAAGTGTGTCCGTCTGTCTGTTACCTCTTCACTATAGCACACGTATCAAACCGGAAAGGGATCGGCACCGTATCAATTCGAGCCGTTCAGTATTCTTTGTACGAAACTCCCTACTGCAACGCACACTAATCGGAATCGTTACCTAATCGCCTCGCCTCGGGACAAGCTCACGAACCGCGGTGCGGTGCGTTACGGCACGTCCGCGTCATCCCCGCTCTTACGGCTCGCCGTCCCCGCGCTTACGTCTCTCCAGCCACCACACTCCATCTCTCCCTCATCAACCAGCCGTCGGCAAGCCGTAAGCGCGACGTCGCCTAGCCGTAGCCGAGTCGACGTATCGGAGCTGCTGATCTGCTTTGGTTACGTGCTTACGTTAGGTTGACGCCTGTTTGACGGCGAGGCGAAAGGCGATACGGTGCTGATCACTTTCCGATTTGATACGTGTGCTATGACCTTTAACCGCTAAACCGATTTTGATGAAATTTGGTATAGAGATAGTTTGAGTCCTGGGAAAGGATATAGGATAGTTTTTATCTCGATATTCCCACGGGATCGACACTTATGCGGGTGAAACCGCGGGGCGCTGCTAGTTATTCTATATAGGGTGGCGTGGCGGGTATCGGTAAGCGTAGTGTGGGACGCCCCCAGCTAGATGGTCTGACGACCTTTTCACGGCTTACCGGCTGAATGGATCTATCTACATGAAAGGGGATTGATGATTTTAATATGGAACCTAGCATACCTACCTACTGTCGCACCATTTTGTTTTTTCTTTTCAAAATGGCGGCCACGCTTGAATCCTATAAAAATCAATAGCTGACATCAATGCAAACAGTATTTATTTATTTATATTTAAAACTCTTAAACTATAGAAAACATAATAGAACCAAACCCCTGAATGCGTCACGTTTCCGAGATATTGATTCCCTTTTTCACAAACTAAACTAAATTTGAATTCAGTGCATCTTTTTCTTTCTATTTCATTAAGAAAAGGACAAAATTTTAGTTTAGTCCTGTCAAAGTAATCAGCGCCTGACACCACGCCATACAAGTTTAGACGTGATTAAAAACTTGGCTACTAAAGTTACGTCAGTTTACGTCAGGCGCTGACTAATTTGACAAGACCTAAACTAAAATTTATCTTCTGTCCTTTTCATAATCAAATAGAAAGAAAAAGATGTACAGAAGATAAATATTAGTTTAGTCCTGTCAAATTAGTCAGCGCCTGAGGTAAAGTGACGTATTTTTAATAGCCAATTTTTTTATCTCGTCTAAACTTGTCTATGGAGTATCTTAATTTGTCAGGACTAGACGAATATTTATCTTCTGTCCTTTTCATAATGAAATAGAAAGAAAAAGATGCACTGAACATAAATTTAGTTTAGTTTGTGAACGACAGAACCGGCGCGTTCAAAGTTGATCACGCGATTTCCCTATTTTTTTTTAACTTGCGTTAGTACATCTTGTTCCTTAGATATTTGAAATAATCACTGAAAGTTTAAAGCAATCGTTAATACCTCGGAAATGTGTCATGTTACCGGGTTTGGTCTTAGCTATCGATTTATTTAGGGTTCATGAGTAGACACCATTTTGAAAAAAAAAAATCAAAATGGCGGTCGGTACCGTATGCCACGACCTTCAAAGCCTATTGACATGTCTGTCTGTTATAGTATGACCTGGGTTAGTAGAGACGCCAGCACATCAAGCTAACCGAAACTGTCAAATTTTCCCAATCAACATTGAACCTAATGCTAATAGCGATAAAGTTGAAAATCTATTAAAGAAATTTGACAGATTGTAGTAGCTTGATGTGCTGGCGTCAGAACAGAACATAGGATACTCTTTCTCCCAGTAGTACGTTCCCATGCGATAATTTCCGACGTACACGCAAGCGAAGTCGCGGGTAAAGGTTAGTAGGGCAATGATAAAATAATGTACTCAATTATTTTAACATGTTTTTTCTTCTAATAATTCCAGTTCGAATGCTGCGGCACTATCGGAGCTCCTGCCTATTCTATTATTGGGGAACAAATCCCGCCCTCTTGTTGCACCAACCCCGACATGGCGGTCGCCCAGTGCACCCTCGTGAACTCCCACGAGGGATGTATCACGAAGGTTGGCAACTACTTCGAGACCTTCGGCGAAGCTATTGGAATAGTCCTCATTGTGATTATTATTATTGAGGTGAGTTTGAAGTTTTTTTTAAGTTTTTCATCGTCACAGCCACGATGAGGGGCTCATGGCTAAGTTATAAGAGCCACACAGGTCGATCGATCAGGTTAAGCTACGCTTGCCGCGGTTGGTCTGTGGATGGGTGACCATCTTTACATACCAAGACCCCTCCGTGCCTCGGAAAGCACGTTAAGCCGTTGGTCCCGTCTGTCATTCGTGGATCTTTGACAGTCGTTCCGGGTCGTCATAAGCCCGAAAGTCTGACAACCAGTCCTAATACCAAGGGGTTTCGTATTACCCAGTAACTGGGTTGTGGTGGTCAGATAGGCAGTCGCTCCATGTAAAATACCGGTATTCAGCTGCATCCGGTTAGACTGGAAGCCGACCCCAACATAGTTGGGTAAAGGCGGGCAGACGATGATGACTTTTGGAGTAGACTATAGTTGTACTATTCACCTACGAGTATATCTATCTATCCCTCAAGTCTAGTCTTTATGTTTAAAATTGGTGTTATTTCAAGTTAAACAAATATCAACTTTATTTTAGTAGCAATTAAGTTGATTTCAGAGTGACTAGCACTATTGAAAAAGTAAAAAAAAAATTGAAATTGTAGCGTAAACTGAACTTTATTGTGCAGGAATTAAAAGTTATTTTTCCATAAACTCATATTTGTTTACATTTTTGGCAAATAAATCACGAATGCAGGTTACCTATATGTAATTGGTACTGTCATAATCAATTCAAAATCAAAATATTTTATTTAACTTTTTTTGCATGGGTAGTTATGAAACGTCAGAAGCTAGGTGCATGTATAGATCTGCAATCCATGCGGGTTTAAACCCGGTGCTTTGATAAACACCTAATTTTCTGGGTGCAACTACTTTTGATAAACAAAAGTAGTTGCCCACAACGGACCGAATGGGAGTCTAATCCATCATCATCATCCATGTAAAATGCTGGTACGTACTCATGTGCATCCGGTTAGAAAGGAAGCCGACCCCAACATAGGTAAAGGCTAGGCAGATGATGATGAGGACATTTCTATGATGTTCTGGCAGTTTGAGTACTGTATGCAGCATATCCAAATGTCTTTTCTTTGGTATTGTTCTTCGGTTTAAACCCGGTGGTTTGCCCATCTATAGGAGCATGGCTGCAACTGTGGGGTAATTATGTACACTACAGTAGCGATGGCTTTCATTTTGACCGTTCAACAACATTCATTGTGTTATTTACATTGATGAGCAGACAAATTTTTCGAACTTAAAAAGCAATGAATTAGCAATATATCCTTCCTTACTCTTTCACAAAAAATGAGAAGTTTATGACCTTTTATTAATTGAATTATTTTTTTTCAGTGCGTGTGCCTGATCTTCGGTTTGTTCCTGGCCTGCCAAATTAGGAACAAAAGATATAGATAGATTTTAAAATTAATTAATTGACAAAAAAACAGTTTTTCTTAATCGTTTTTTTTTTTGAAGATGGTTGTTTTTTTTTGTAAACTTTTTGTATTCTTTTTGTATTTTGTGCTGTACATGGCTCTCAAAATAATAATGTAGGTACTTACTCGTAATTCTTTTTTTTTTCTCCTTTTATCTGCAATCAGCTTTCTAGCCATAATCAGGAGGGGACCCCTCCGTGCCTCGGAAAGCACGTTAAGCCGTTGGTCCCGGATGTCATTCGTGGATTTTTGACAGTCGTTACGGGTCGTCAAACTCAATTAAACCTTGTACAGGCACTTTTCAATTAAACCTTGTACAGGCACTTTTGAATTGTCAAAATTAAATAGTCTGTCAGTTAGTCCGAAAGTTGAAGCTAGTTGCCCATTCCAAAACGTAGATCTCTACGGAGAAGAACGGGCAAGAAACTCCATGGAGACTCTTTTAAATCAAGATATTACAAAATCCTGGGTACAGAAGCCCGAAAGTCTGACAGTGACAACCAGTCTTAATACCAAGTGGTTTCGTATTACCCAGTAACTGGGTTGTGGAGGACAGATAGGCAGTTGCTCCATATAAAATACTGGTACTCAGCTGCATCTGGTTAGACAGGAAGCCGACCCCAACATAATTAGGAAAAGGCTAGGCAGATGATGATGAGGACATTTCTATGATGTTCTGGCAGTTTGAGTACTTTATGCAGCCTATCCAAATGTATTTTTATTTGGTATTGTTCATCGGGTTGTTGAGCTCTTACAAGTTCTGAGTTGATCGGTTTTTCTTCTCAGAGTAGTCAGATAGGAAACACCAAACTCATTTACAGTGGCGTAACTATACCGTTTGGGGCTCGTGGCAAATTCAAGGGATGGGACCTTCCCTCAATGTAAAGAAGCTCAACCAATGTTATAGTTTTTTTTTACTAGCACTTTTCCGTGACTTCTTCTGCGTTGATTTCATATTTTCACCCACAACATTTAACACCTGACTGCTTCATTGGTCTAGTGGTCGCAAACGCTACTGCAGAGCATGAGGTCCTGTCAAAAATATTAGACAAACAATGGGGAAAAGGTACAAAATGTTCGAAACCTGAATGATGTCCTTTGTTGAACATTTTCATAAAAAGTTTGCATTTGTATACTTATGTTAGGATCCTCCTGTGCTCATGGCCCTCTCGGGCCGGGGGCCCCCTCTGGCTGGGGGCCTGTGGCATTTTGCCCCAATGCCACAATATAGTTACGCCACTGCTCATTTAGTTTTAATGATTTAATTTTAATGCATAATTTTTTTTTTTTGATTAAGCTGAAGTAACAGTTGCAAACAGTTCCAGGCAAATCTATATCCATACTAATCTATACTAATATTATAAATGTGAAAGTGTCTGTCTGTTACCTCTTCATGCTTAAACCGCTGAACCGATTTAGATGAAATTTAGTATAGACATAGCTTGAGTCCCAGGAAAGGATATAGGATAGTTTTTATCCCAAAATTACCACGGTATCAACAATTATGCAGGTGAAACTGCGGGGCGCTACTAGTACAAAGCTGCAGTTTGTTTGTGTGATCATGCTAATATCAGGTACTATGTAATATTAAAAAAATATAATCTAGCGACAATTGTAATAATAAAAAAATATATTTTAAAGTGTGTGGATGTTATTAAAAATGTATATTATGAAATGTGATTATTAAATGTGTGTGTTGTACTCCAAATAAATAAACAATAAGTAGAAGTGAAAATTCGGGCGCCAGGAGCACACACCAAACTATGCCAAGGATAGACTAACCTGCGGGAACTGGAAACTTTTAATCTTCAAGCGGGGAGTATCAATAAAAATCGACACAAAAGTTATTGAACGATTTTATTACCCGAAGGCTGCTGGTCTCAATATACAAGAAAATTCCTTTCTAATATTAAGTTCTAAGGTGTAAAACTAAGATGGAATAGAAATTAATTTGTGTCCTGTCATTATTGCACTTTTGTCAATTTAAGTTAAGTTTTTATAAACCATACCACATTCCGGCGAATAGACTAACAAACCACGCTCATTTTGGTGATTTTGATCTTCGCGGGGACGTCAAGGCGGTCCATGATATATGTCGGTAGGGGCTAGCGTTAAAAATTTAAGTCTTGAAGTAAAAATAAATAAGAAACGCCTCACGGCTGAAATCAAACATGAATAATTGTTAGCTGATGTACAGCGTCGACAAAAATGGCGATCGAGATGTTTACGACCAAATACAAATTAACTTACCGTTTCTTTTCCAAAGAAAGTTTTTACATCAGTAGATGAATTAATCCAAAATATATAAGGTTCAAAAGATCCTGAAACAAATATCGAAAACTATTAACGTCCGCCATCAAAATAACCACGCGACACGTGAGTAGGTATGAAACCACGAAGAATTTTACCAACCTTTTACAAAATATGGCCAATCCCATTATGATGCCGACAAGGGCAAATCAGCTACCACATAATTAGGACTGGATGTAGTCCATAGGAAGCCAGCTTTTGAAGATGAAATGAGGAGCTCTCAAAATTCCTCCATCTTAGGCAAAGCTTGGGTCGAAAAGTGACCTGTCAAAATCAACTGACAGCATCAAAAGAAAAAATCAGTGTGATCACTACACGAATTCCGATTCAAAAAAATGAATTTTTACATGGCAACACCACCCTGTTGCCTACAAATTAAAGTAAAGAACGCGATATCATGTAACAGGCTTAAAAGACTCGTTACATTACATCCCCTCCCGAAAATAAAAGAAAGGAACTTTCTTTTATTAGAAAGAAATCTTCAACCAAATAAACCTGTCTTAACAACTTTCTAATTCAAAAAAAGAAAAAGAATCATATAAGATTCAAAGTGCAAATCAACTCTGAAAATGTCAAACGACAAAATCTCAAGAATTTAATAAAAGTAAAAAAAATGTAAATTACAAAAAGTCAAAAACGAAATAGTGAAAAACAAAAAATTATAAGTTATATAAACTCATTAAATGAAACGAAGAGAGAAATCTCTTAGCGCTCCAAAACTCCAAAACAGTGCAGTTAGGCACTATAACCACTGACTAAAAATTTCAAACAAATTCGGACTATTTACCAAAACAAACTACAATTTTTATAGTGCAGTTAGGCTCTATTGCCACTGACTAAAAACTTTCAAACCACTTGGAACAGTACAACTTTGAGTGCAGTTAGGCACTATCGCCACTGACTACTATGTCAACCGCTTCCAACTCAACCATCTCTATGAGTGCAGTTAGGCTCTATTGCCACTGACTAACTC
The DNA here is from genome assembly GCA_916614155.1 of Mesoligia furuncula. Classification (NCBI taxonomy): domain Eukaryota; kingdom Metazoa; phylum Arthropoda; class Insecta; order Lepidoptera; family Noctuidae; genus Mesoligia; species Mesoligia furuncula. Next base: position 13,818,298 of record OU744819.1, read on the forward strand.
CGTATTCAACAATCCAAAAAATTTGAAAACTCCGAACAAAAGTTTTTAAATAAAGCTGAAAGACCTTATTTAAAATACTGTTACAGGCACAACCTGCAACGAGACCAAGGAAAGCATATTGTGATCGGCTCATCACCACCGAATTCCCGAGCACAATAGCTGTAAAAGAATGTGAATGCTGTGACTGGCTCAACACTACCAATCTCCCAAACACAGACAAACACAAAAAAACATTGAGATCTCCAATGTGAAATCTCAATAACAAAAAAGGCGAAAGCCAAAGTTTCACAATGCGACCGGCATACCACCACCGAACTTCCGAACGCAAAGGAAAAAAAAAATGACGAAAGTCAAAACAAAATCTCGCATCGTGATTGGAACAACAAAGTCCAACACAATGGAAAAAAGTCGAAATCAAGGTCAAAAACTACACCAAGATCCAAAAAATAATAAGGCATTTTGTAACAAAGGTTACAGAATGACCCCAAAAAGTAAAGTCCAGGATGAACGCGTTACTAACAAAGTCAAATCCGATCATTAAAAAGAATGAAACTTCAGTAAAAATGAGAAACAATTCTGTCAACGAACAGCACAAAATAGATTTAAAAATCGATTACTATTTATGACGAAGAGGAAATAGAATGATTTTAAACTATGAGAAAAAAAGTTGAGGTAGAAATTACCTGAACTGTAGGGTTGTATAAGATCTTAATAAAATATAAACAGGTAGGATACCCTTAAAAAAGAAGAATAAGATCTTAGACAGTCCAACAAAAACAAACAAAACATAAAATAAGATCCTTCGATGTGAAAAATATTTGGTGTGAAAAAAAATAGTATTAAATTAACCAGAATGACCTAAGTTTTATTTTTAGAATGTCTCAAATTCAACAAATTTATAAGAAGTTACCTAACATACATCTTTCAAACCACCGATAACCTATCATCCATCCTCTCGTACATCACACTGTCAAAAGTGGCCTTCAAACAAAATTATCAAAATCAAGACCTAACACTTTGAAACCAAATTAAAATTTAATAATATCTTTAACATGATAACGTCCCACTGAACCTTTATTTAAATCTTTCAAAACATAAACGTTATCTGAAACCTTTTCAGTTATTTTACATTTTACAAACTTAGGTGCAAGTTTAGCTGAAAAATATGCTTGTGCATTAGATTGAAGAAAACTTCTTCTCCACACCACATCACCCACATCAAAAGAAATGACTTTCCGACCCTTATTATAATAAGCGGCATTATGCTTATACCCCTTTAACAAGTAAGCTTGAACTTTAACAAAAATATCACTAAGTGAATTAAGAGAAACTGCATAAGCATTTCTATTTGAAATTTCTAGTTGAGATAAGTTATCAACAGAACTACTAAAGTGATGTAATGACGCATCAAGAATAAGCTCCCTACCAAACATCAAAAAGTTAGGAGTAAACTCAGTAGCAAGGTTTACACTATTATTTAAAGCTAATTGAACATTGGGCAAAAAACTTGACCAAGTTCTATGATCATCTTTAACAAAACACGATATGCAGGTTTCGACCGTTTTATTATATCTCTCAACAGGATTATTTTGAGGCGTATACAAAGTATTATAAAATATTTTGGTTATATTAAAACCTTTCAAAAAATCTACAAAATGTTTTGAAGTAAATTGAGTTCCATTGTCACAAACTACTATTTTTGGACAACCAAACTTGAGAAATATTTCTTTTTCAAAATGTTTACAAATTACTCTAGTGGTAGCATTGATCATTGGAAAGAACCAGCAATATTTAGTAAAAACGTCTACGACCGAAAGTATGTATCTATGACCAGAATAAGTTTTAGGTAGAATTCCTATGATATCAACTGAGAGCATAAGCATGGGACGATCAACCTTTTTAGGATTAATCATAATACCAAAAGGTGGAGATGTAGTATGTTTATAAGCTTTACAGGTATCGCAAGACAAAATGTATTGTTGAATATCATTAAACATTCCCTTCCAAAAATAATGTTGTTTTAATTTATTTAAAGTTTTATGTATTCCCAAGTGTCCAGAATTTACATCATCGTGATTCGATCTAATAGTATCTAAAATATGCTCTTTAGGTATAACAATTTTCCAGTCTAAAAGACTGTGAGGATTATATTTATTTCTACAAAATTTATACAAAGTATTATTTTCAACTCTAAAATTCTTATACTTTCTAGGAGATTTTTGACATTGGATAAATATTTTTCTATACCAAGGGTCAGTAATTTCATCGTCAGGCAAGACTAAACTATCCTGAGCGTTTATAGCAGCGACTTCTATGCGAGATAAAGCATCTGGAACTAAATGTAATGAACCTTTTTTATGAATAATATCAAATGTAAATTGAGAAATTCTAGCAGCCCAACGAGCCAAACGTCCACTAGGATTACTGAGACCTAAAAGCCATTTCAAACAAGCGTGGTCAGTGACAACTGTAAACTTCATTCCCTCAATATAAGGTCTAAAATGTTCTATGGAATCTAAAATAGCTAATAATTCACGTTCAGTGGTACTGTAATTTCTTTCGCATTTATTAAGTGACCTAGAATAAAAAGCAATGGGATGTTGATCTCCCTTCTCATCCTCTTGACTCAAAACACTACCAATGCCCACAGAACTAGCGTCGCAATGTAAAAAGAAAGGTTTTTCAAAATTGGGACATTGCAAGACGGGTGAAGTTACTAATGTATGTTTTAATTCTTGGAATGAATTTTCAGCTTCGTCATTCCAAGTAAGTGACTTTTTAGAATTTTTACTACCTGCAGTCATTTTAGTTAGAGGAGAAGCAATATCAGCAAATTTACAAATGAATCTACGATAATAGGAACATAAACCAAGGAAACTTCGAAGTTGTTTTACCGTTTCTGGACGAGGAAAATTTTCTATTGTCTCTAATTTAGAAGGATCAGTATGCAAACCATTACTGTCTACAATAAAACCAAGATAGCGAAGTCTATCTTTGCAAAAGTTACATTTCTTTAAATTTACAGTTAGTCCTGCCTCTCTTAATATATTATAAATTTTATTTAATTGTTCAATATGGCTATTAAAGTCAGAACTTATACAAATTAAATCGTCTAAATAACAAAATACAGAATTATCATACTCTGGACCAAAAAGTTTATCTACCAGTCTCTGCAACTCAGCAGGTGCATTTGTGAGACCGAATGGCATGCGAACAAATTCGTACAGGCCTCTTCCAGGAACCACAAAAGCAGTTTTCTCACGGGAGGATTTCTCAAGTGCAATTTGCAAAAAAGCTTTAGAAAGATCTATTGTACTAATATACTTAGCACCTCTAAGGTTATCTAATATTCTAGAAGTATAAGGAAGGGGATAAGAATCTTTAATAGTAACAGAATTTAATCGTCTTGAATCTAAACACAATCTAGTACCTCCATCTTTCTTTTCTACCGCCAAAACAGGTGAACACCAAGGAGACTTAGAGGGTTGAATAATGCCTTCTTTTAGTAAAACTTCTACTTCATCAAAAAGTTCTTTTTGTTTAGCAGGACTCAAAGGCCAATATCTTTGTTTAAAAGGTTCACTAGTAACGTTAATTCTATGTTCAACTAAATGAGTGAGTCCCAAACCTCTTTTCTCATAAGAAATGTCTTCGAACAAAGCAATAGTGCTATTTAATTTCTGTTTCTCTGAAGGAGAAAGTTCAGCAATAGGAGTAACAGAACAAACTTGTATTTTATTATCTTGATTATCTTTAACAAGTGTAATGTTTTTCCACAAGTTTCTAGCTATATTAAATTTAATCCAAAAGTCAAAACCTAAAATGATTGGTGGGTCAAAAGAAGGAATAATTAAAAATTCTATTATCTTAGTAATATTATCACAAGTTACTGGCAAATCCATGGCACCAATAATTCTCCGAGAGGTGCCATCTGCTATAGAAGCAGAACCACAAGTAGGTCTAATTTTATAACCTGACTGCAAAAATTGTTCATGAATATTTGATCCTAAAACACATTTTGTGGAACCGCTGTCCAACAAACCTGAAATAATTTTATTTCCAACTTTAAATTCTAAAAAGGGTCTAGCATCACTTTGTTTTGTAAAAAGAATAGGAGCTGAGCGATAAATGTTAAAAAAGGTTTTTAAATAATCCAACCAGCCTGAAAAATCTTTGTCACGAGTAACATCGTCCGGCTTGTGACTTCTAATTGTTTTTTTACACATCGAGGTACTCGAAGTTTTATCAAAAACCTGGGCTCGATGCAACCGAATCAGTTTTTTGACTCTTGCGAGTTTTTAACAGCCGAATTACAAACGTCACAAGTCTTAGAAGTGACCCCTGCCTTATGACACTTAAAACAAACAATACCCGGTATGGACTTGCACTTTTTATATGAGTGTCCAGGCTTTTTACATTTCAGACAAGTTAAATCATTAGAGACTGCATTTACTTTAACTGAAGGTTTAACTGACTCTTTGTTGGGTTTTCTGTCTACAACAACTTCCAGTTCTTTTGCAAGTTCTAGAAATTGTTCAATTGAATCAATCTGCTTAAGAAACAAAAAAGGTGTATAAATAGGTAACATATTGTGTTTTATGGCATTAACTAAAGTTTGTTCAAACAAAGGTTCTGAAAGACGACTGGCCATATCAGAAATTTCAGTGATGAAATCAGGAAGCGACTCAGACGGTTTCTGTTTTCTGGTGCGGAGCTCATTCTCTAAGAAATAATCAAAGTCAGGCTTATCAAAGCGTTTTAAAAGCGCTAGCTTAAGTGCATGCCAAGAAGAGATACGAATTCGTATAGATCTAAACCATTTAAGTGCTATGCCATCAAGCAAATCTGAAAAAGAACCGACAAGCAAGTTTTCATTGAAATTTTTATAAAGAAAATATTCTTCTATCTGAGTAATAAATTCCCGAACACAAGATTTACCGCTATAAACTATTCTACTTTTCTTCAAGTCAGGCAATTTAGTGAAAGGAGGAAAGTTCTTTCGAATATTTTCATTTACAAGCGCATTCAAGGAATTAAATGAAGGCAATGCTTGTGCTGTAAAAGCCGAAGAAGAGTGAGCGATTCTTGAGTCAAAGGGATTGTTAACATCTGGGGCATTAACCATCTCATGAACTTTCTCAGCAACGTCAGCATCAACAGCAGTACAGGCGTCAACATCACCCGAATCCTGAAGCGGCGGAAACTGAACTCCCTTGTCCATGATGAACAAACAGCAAGGCGAATAGCAAACGAAAAGCAAAAACTAAGTTTCAAAAAGTTAAATGTTTGAAAATAAATTCTCAAGTTTGAGGTTAATTATAAAAGTCAATGTGGGTAATCCCATAAAAAATTACTATGTTAATTTTATCGTTTTAAAAGTGCAATAATCACTTACAAGCAGCTTAAATCTAGATAAATTAAATGTACAATATTGTACTTAACAATTAGATTAAATTATTTACTTAAAAAGTTAAACTTAGTTTTTAAAATAACTTTACTGTTGAGAACAACAAAACGCAGTCTATGCTATACATTTCTGTTGGTTTTGCTAAGAAAAAACATGATATTAAACAAAATCATCAATTGTAAACACCAAACATTGTTTACAAAGATTCACCAAATTAAGTTAAGTACTACTTATGAGTCAAAAATCAAAATAAACACAAAGTTATTAAAGTAACAATGTAGAACAAACCAATGCAAACAATAGACTCATAAGTTAATTAATTAATAGTGCAATAATGACAGTATAAGGTACCAGACAAACCTACTTCAAGTCCCTGTTCGCAGAGCGCCAATTGTAATATTAAAAAAATATAATCTAGCGACAATTGTAATAATAAAAAAATATATTTTAAAGTGTGTGGATGTTATTAAAAATGTATATTATGAAATGTGATTATTAAATGTGTGTGTTGTACTCCAAATAAATAAACAATAAGTAGAAGTGAAAATTCGGGCGCCAGGAGCACACACCAAACTATGCCAAGGATAGACTAACCTGCGGGAACTGGAAACTTTTAATCTTCAAGCGGGGAGTATCAATAAAAATCGACACAAAAGTTATTGAACGATTTTATTACCCGAAGGCTGCTGGTCTCAATATACAAGAAAATTCCTTTCTAATATTAAGTTCTAAGGTGTAAAACTAAGATGGAATAGAAATTAATTTGTGTCCTGTCATTATTGCACTTTTGTCAATTTAAGTTAAGTTTTTATAAACCATACCACATTCCGGCGAATAGACTAACAAACCACGCTCATTTTGGTGATTTTGATCTTCGCGGGGACGTCAAGGCGGTCCATGATATATGTCGGTAGGGGCTAGCGTTAAAAATTTAAGTCTTGAAGTAAAAATAAATAAGAAACGCCTCACGGCTGAAATCAAACATGAATAATTGTTAGCTGATGTACAGCGTCGACAAAAATGGCGATCGAGATGTTTACGACCAAATACAAATTAACTTACCGTTTCTTTTCCAAAGAAAGTTTTTACATCAGTAGATGAATTAATCCAAAATATATAAGGTTCAAAAGATCCTGAAACAAATATCGAAAACTATTAACGTCCGCCATCAAAATAACCACGCGACACGTGAGTAGGTATGAAACCACGAAGAATTTTACCAACCTTTTACAAAATATGGCCAATCCCATTATGATGCCGACAAGGGCAAATCAGCTACCACATAATTAGGACTGGATGTAGTCCATAGGAAGCCAGCTTTTGAAGATGAAATGAGGAGCTCTCAAAATTCCTCCATCTTAGGCAAAGCTTGGGTCGAAAAGTGACCTGTCAAAATCAACTGACAGCATCAAAAGAAAAAATCAGTGTGATCACTACACGAATTCCGATTCAAAAAAATGAATTTTTACATGGCAACACCACCCTGTTGCCTACAAATTAAAGTAAAGAACGCGATATCATGTAACAGGCTTAAAAGACTCGTTACAACTACCAGACGGATTTGAATAAAAACTGGCCAAGTGCGGGTTCCGTACCACAAGGCAAAAACGCCGAAATAAACACATTTGTTGTATGAGCCCCCCTTAAATATTTATTTTATTTTGTTTTTAGTATCTGTTTATTTATTTATTTATAATTTATGAGGGGCCCGTGGCTAAGAAATAACAGCCGCACAGGTCGATCAATCAGGTTAAGCTACGCTTGCCGCGGTTGGTCTGTGGATGGGTGATCTTTACATAACGAGACCCCTCCGTGCCTCGGAAAGCACGTTAAGCCGTTGGTCCCGGCTGTCATTCGTGGATCTTTGACTGTCCTTACGGGTAGTCAGAAGCCCGAAAGTCTGACAATCTGTCTTACCAAGGGGTATCGTATTACCCAGTAACTGGGTTGTGGAGGTCAGATAGGCAGTCGCTCCATGTAAAATACTGGTATTCAGCTGCATCCGGTTAGACTGAAAGCCGACCCAAATATAGTTGGGAAAAGGCTAGGCAGATGATGATTTATTTATAATTTATAATTAATTACAACGGCTTGCGCCAATGACAGTAATTAACAGGTAAAACTAATCATAAAACTAAACATATTACATAACTAACATAATTCAACTACAAATAACAAGTCAGAGATCAAACATACTTAACAATAGCTTTAAGAAAAGAAAAGAAAACAAAATAAAATCGAAAGTGATAACAATATACAACTTAATCACTTATCAAACCTGTTTTTCACAGAACATGAGACAACTTGACATGATCATCCTGAGTGTGTCATTAAAGATGTCACATTCCGGGAATGTCTCCATTAATGTCTCCTGTTGTTATAGCGACAACAGAAATAAATAATTTGTGAAAATTTCAACTGTCAAGCTATCGCGGTTCTTGAGATACAACCTGGTGACAGACAGATGGACAGACAGCGAAGTCTTAGTAATAGGGTTCCGTTTTTACCTTTTGGGTACGTAACCCTAAAAAGCGCTAAGTCAAAGTAATAGGGCAAGCGATGCGATGCAAAGGTATGAGTCAAGCCGAAACAGTTTTTTAAAGTGTGTCGTTCCACTCTCCGGCGGACCATCACAAGAGAGACTGAAGCTGTGGGGAGACAGTGCTACCTTACCTAAACCATTCGTCCAACCCGCTGAAGATCTCCCAACTGGACATGAGTTACCTTGGGTAATCTGGAAGTCTTTAAACAGACTCCGGACCCAGGTAGGCCAAAGCAAGGAAAACCTGTTCAGGTGGAGATTCATAGACGACTCCGCCTTGGAGTGTAAATGTGGTGCTGTCCCACAAACGAAGGGACACTTAATATCGTATCCTGCATGTCCTGTCAGCTGCACGTTACAGGAACTGATGGACAGTGATGAAGGCGCCAAACAAGTAGCCGAATTCTGGGCCGAGTACATTTAGATTGCTATCGACACGCTAAGAAGAAGAAGGGATACAAAACATTTCACGCAGACGAAGTTGCGGGCAGAAGCTTGTACTAATAATAAAGCTCAAGAGTTTGTTTGTTTGAACAAGATAATCTCTGCAACTACCAGTTGGCTTAGAAAAAACCTTTTTACACTTGATAGCCCAATTCATGAAGAAGGCTTACTGTAACTTCACGCTATGACCCTAAGGAGCCGAACAATACGAAAAAAAGTTAGAAAGAATGTCAAGTGAAAACGAAGTATTTAATATTGCGATGCGATGCGGCGCGTTGGGTCCAGAGATTCTTTTAGTATATTGTGCATCTTACGACTTCCAAGTGAACGAAGTCGCGGACAGTAACTTAGTGTATAAACAGGTACGCCATCAATTTTAGTAAAAATAACAACAAACGATGCCGACAAACCGTATTTAATACAAAACGAGATCTAACTTTAGACCTAGCTAAAATCTGTGAAACTTTAAACTTTATTCCGATGAACGGATCAAAATTAACAGCTTACTCGGGTTCAACGTCAGTTTTTGTATTACGAACTCCTCCTGTCGGATTATAGTAACAAAATTTAGAAAATAGAAATGGCTCGATGGTTTGAACGTGGGTATCTAAATAAATCTTGTTTTGTATTAAGGCCGAAAGTGTTTAGTAAAGCGCACATTTAGGACCAAATAAATATATAACATGAACTATTACTTACCTTGTATCATCTGGTATTATTACATCGATTTCCACTTTATTGTTTATATTAATAAATCCGGGCTCATTTTTCTCCTGTGCAGATAAAACCTCTGTTTCGGCGTCCTCATTTAAGTCAAATTCTTCTTTTACAACAACACACTCGAAAGCCATTTTAATTTAAACAATATTATCTACATTTTCATTTAAAAAGTAGTTTTTTTGCGAAACTACAAAATCAAAACCCATAACCGCGTCCGATTACCGATTCTGCATTTTGTTTGACAGCTCCAGGACACCACAGACAAAGGCCGCTTTCCGAATTAGCTATAATCGCTCACACACAGCGCTCACATCATCTCACATGTGTTCCGATTTGATATTACGATTATGACAGCTGACTAGCTGAGAGCTGTCAACAATTCGGAACACTCGTGAACGCGCTCACAGTGCTTACTCAATGTAAAAACGATATTATTACAGTATTACTTTGTATAAACACCATATTTCTTCTTCTTTGGTTAGGTGGCAACTGTCAGCCAGAAGCACAATTTCGAAAACGCCACGTTAGTTTAATTTAAAGATGAAGCAACTCAAAACAAAACACACACTGACACATCCTCACATACACGGTGTCATTTTTGACAGCGCTCACGGTGATATTACTATAAGGCATGGTCATTGACATTAGAAAAGTATGGACTGGAAATACCTACAAAAAAAGGGTGCATACCTACAACTCGTTTTGTCGCATAAAATGGCTGCCATTGCTAGGGTTGTGTCAATCAAGGAACATAGGTTTTGCTATTATCGAGTATCGATACTAAATATGAGTCTTACTAGTTATCACGTTTGGATCATAATAACTTACTTAATTAAAGTCCGTTGTAATTAGGGTTGCCAACTATACTTTATAATAACGTATCTTACTTTATTTTCGATAAATATACTTTATAGTTTTGCATAAAACTATAGTGTGCGAAAATACTTTATTTCTAATCTTTTGTGATGGGTAAAACGAAAGACTCATGGTTAATTACTGAACTATTTATCGATACCGTAAAATGCTGTAACTTTGCCTGGATTTTGACGTTTTTTGTTCGTATCTCTGAACCAATTTACTATTACGGCTTCTAAAGACTTGCAGATGGAAAACAGACCTTATGCCTTGCCTGGTAGAACCCAAATCTATTTAAATCATGCCGTCATTCAGAATTACAAGCACTCAAAGTCGTAGGCAAAGTTGTAGGTAAAAGACACAACTTTGCCTAGAAGGATATCTCAATAAATATATTGTTGATCTTATTAGTATTTTTTTTCCGTGTACATGAGACACCGTGCTTGTCCCCAGCAGTTAGATTATTACCATGACGGTAATATATATTTTTTTACAGCTAATAGGCAATGTTGTAGCAGGTACCAGAAACTTTTCATACAAAAATGTCGTTGACTCTAGGGTTGTCCCAAAAAAATACGGATTATTTTCTTAAACTTTTATTCACTTTGTAAAAAAATAAAACAAATTGCTACTTATGAGTAAAAATCACAAATGTATTGCTTTTTAGCAATGCTGGCTTTTACGATGTGGGCTTCTTCCTTAGTTGTTAACTCTGTAGGTCGACCAAATGGTTTGCTATGCATGTTTTTTGATTTATTAAAAATGGTCTGACGCGGGATCTTTTTCGTACGAGATCTGCAGCAACTTCTGATATTTCTACAGAGTAATCGGCATAACTACGAGCTCCTGGTTTTCTCCTGCTTCGTTGTGTATTATTCGGCATTTTTGCATATAACTGCAACAAAGTTAAGACTTACTTAAATACAAAATCATACCTGTAATCACTGAAGGGTCAGGCAGAGATACACCTCTGCCTCACCCTTACAAACGATTGAAAACATAGCTGTCGAATTAAAAATAAGAATGTTCTATTGACATAAAAAAATGTAACATTTTCAATTGAAGCTCTAACTCCTTGGTGATACCTATGTCTCACCCGATTTCGGAACATTAACAATGTATGCAATAAAATTAAAATATAGTAAAACGAAGGGAATTTAGTGCATGCAAGCTCTTGAGTCTCGATATAACCGGGTTCCAAGCTGTGAAAATTTCATGCAAATATGACATTTATATGTATAGTAAAAATATAGGTAAGTACCTATCAATATTAAAATCTTCCTAGTGACAACCCTAGACCCAGGCAAAGTTGTGTCACTCAAGTTTCCAAAACAGTGCACAACATTGCCTACTAAGTTATTTTAATGAAATCGTGTCCTTTTAATAAAAATATCAAGCAATATGGAAAGTAGATAGAATGTTCTTACCCTGGGATGTTATAGCTGCACGAAAACACCTTTTCTTTAGCTAAAACTTCAAAAGTTACACGACACTAAAAATTTTCACCTACGCGCACCGGTGTTTGTCGCACAACTGACAGAGTAACAATGAAGCTACCATTACAAAAAATGAAAAATCTGTTGCCCTAATAATGTAAAATCACTACCAAATGGTAGAAAATAAGAAAAAACTAAGCAAACGCGAAAAATCGTACTTTAAACGAAATAGGCAAACTTGGGCTTAGTTGGCAAAGTTGCAGCGTTTTACGGTATACATACAAGTCAAAAAAGAAAATCTTTTATTAAAGTTAGAATTTTCAGAGAAAAATATTATAGTTATGCTTAAGACAAACCAGTTGTGAAGACAAATGGCAATATAATAAGATACCTACTTATAAATGCATCTGATAGCGTAAGTACCAAATGTAAAAACAAAATATTTCTTATTTACTCTCTGTTACCGTCACTTCAGCTTTCACTGAGTTTTTTCGGTACCTAATGAATCTGCAGTGGCGAGAAGAGAGAAACAGATAGTCTATAAATTTAATAAAAAAACGGGTTACTTATGTATTAAAATCAGTACCAGGTACTTAACAAATTAGAAAACATTGTAAAAGCCAATTATTTTTAAAAGAAACAACCAATTGGAACCGTGCACCTAGCTTCTGACGTTTCCAAAGTAGCCATGTAGGTTTATGTGCAATAAAATATTTTAATTTCGGTGCTGTGAACCAAAGGCCGGACCTGGCAAGGTCACTCGGACCGAATAAGACACAGGATTATTTATGTTCAGATCGCAGAATATACCGATGACATTTCAGCGGAGGAACTAGTTTACGGAAACTATTACGGCAACGGTACAACCCTATTCCATTTGACATATTATTGTAAACAAACGAATGAATTAACAAAATATTCTAAAAAGGTCTGTTATACGGAAATGAACCCAAATATCAATACTTTAGCCATAAATTCATGATCGCGTTACAACTGTATCATCGAATGTGTATTATTAAATGTATTATTGCATGAAAACCGGCTATTAACCTATGCAAAGACATTAGAGGTTGATTTTCATTCTTTCTTGCACCACACTTCACAATACAACACACAGACATGTTGAATTGTTGTTTTCCAACATTTGCTTGCAGTTTTAGAAGGTAAAATCCTTGTAATTTTCTCGCAAATCTCAATAATACAAAAAGTAAACAACCATTTGACAGCACAACTACCACGAAACTTGTCGCAAAAGATGGCTGCTACGGCACCTTACCTACAACTGTACTACGTCACGTCAAAATGTTGCCAAAATGAGCAACAACTTAAAATATTGTTGTCTCTTTTATCAAATACGATTATCTTATTAGAAAGAACGAGACAAAACGATATTTCGTATTCTGAATCATATTTCACTCATATTTGTATAAGCAAATGTATGTATAGAATAACGCGGCCTCTCCATGTTTTTCCTATCTCAATGGGCATGGTCGGCGTTATCGCAAGATGGTGCATGTCATGACGTCATCTATGACGATTCACGGGACATCGTTAACGCACTTACGCTAATTCGGTACGGGTTTAAGTACGCTCAAATCGATTATTTCCCAACTCGGAACGCAGGATCAGTCTATCAAAAAGTAGACAGACCACAGAACCCAGTTTCCGATATGTTTAGCTTACGCAATCACCATTCATAAGAGTCAAGGTTTGAGCTTGGACAATGCTTTAAATGATATTGGTTCTTCTATATTCACTTGTGGTCGAGCCTACGTACCATTATCCAGGGTAAAAAATTTGAGTGGTGACCATTGAATAAATATCGATCCTAGCCAGATCAACGCACAAGAAAGTCCTATTGTTGAGTACAACTATGCATAAGAGCAACTTGTAACATGAAAGTATCAGATAGTTGCGTAGGTACCTGTATTCAAGTCCCTAAATTTTGCTAACATTCCCATCACTTTACATTTTCGAAATAGCATAGCTGTTTTTGTGAAATCGAATATGCATCTTTTTAATAAATCGTCTGACAATAGAACACGACCAATTAGAAGGCAGTATACAAACATGCTATGTGTTAGTAGTCATAGCATTGCATTATTAAGGAAAAGTGTTATATGTATGTGTTCCTTAGTTCATCCAGATGTTTGACCAGCAAAAGAGTTGAAATCGAAACCAATGCCAAGTTTTAAACCATTTTTTTTTTGCACCGGCCTTATTTTGCAATTCTGTTGTAAGTAATTTGTGTTTGAAACTTTTTAGATATCAATACAATAATATTGTTTCATTTAAATTTGGCGGGTTTTCAGAAAACCATAAAATAATATGCATGAAAAATAACTATAACATAAAGAAAACCCGTCAAGTTTAAATGGAACAATATTATTGTATTGATATCTAAAAAGTTTCAAACACAAATTACTTATAACAGAATTGCAAAATAAGGCCGGTGCAAAGAAAATGGTTTTAAACTTGGCGTTCAAATTCAATTCAAATTCAAAGCATTTATTTCAATTAGACCTTGTACAGGCACTTTTGAATTGTCAAAATTAAAATTAAATAGTCTGTCAGTTAGTCCGAAAGTTGAAGCTAGTTGCCCATTCCAAAACGTAGATCTCTATGGAGAAGAACGGGCAAGAAACTCCATGGACACTCTTTTAAATCAAGATATTACAAAATCCTGGGTACATTATTCTTGTTGCTTCTATATGTGAGAACAATGTAAAAAAAAAAGACACAAATGAAGAAACAATTCAAAATATAAGATTAAAAATAAGCATTGGCAGTTAAGAGATGACCAGTCTCAACCGACGGCGCCCGTTCACGAACATGACGCGTGGATCAGCACCATCCAGCTCAACCAGTTTGTAGGGAACCGAATGATCCAACACACGCGCCACCATCGGTGAGACATTTAAGTGAGCATGACAAGTTCTCAACTGCCATGCTCTTTCAAGTCAACATCAAAATTAAATCATAATAAACGGAAACATGGTTCTTACATTTACAAAATTAAAAAATGCTTCTAAATTATACAAAACTATAGTTTGCAATTTATTTAAGAGGTTAATAGAATTTAAAAAAATAATAAAAAACAATTATATGAATATAACTTGTTAGTAAACTAAATCTGGAGAAAGAACATAAACATTGTCTTGAGTTAATCAGGGCGACCAACTATTCTTATCGTTTAGGTAATCGTTGATGGAATAGTATGCCTTTGAACAAAGGTTGGATTTTATTTGAGCTTTAAATGTATTAAAGGGCAAATCTAGTAATGAAGAAGGTAGCTTGTTATAAAAGGTTATACCAAGCCCAACAAATGAGTTATGAACCTTATGAAGCCGGTGAAAGGGAGCGCGTAGTTTGTCCTTATTTCTAGTGTTAACATTGTGAATATCACTGTTTTTAGTATACAAGTGTATATTTTGCCTAATATATAAAATGTTGGCAAAGATGAACTGTGATGCAACCGTAAGAATATTGTTCATTATGAAGGAGGCTATTTAAATTAAAATGTCTTAGCAACTGCTTGAGTATTAATTTTTCAAATATTTTGCTAAATGCAGGTAAGATGGAAATAGGCCTGAAATTGCCAACGTCATTTTTATTACCTGATTTAAATAATGGTATGACTTTACTACTCTTCATGAGGTCAGGAAAAGTTCCTAAATCAACACATTTATTAAAAGTAACAGCTAGATAGGGGGCTACGATGTCTATTATATTACTTAAAAGTTTAATGGAGATGCCCCAGTAATCACCGGTGTTTTTAGACTTAAGTGTGTTAAAAACATTAACTACATCACGCGGGGTTACATGTTCGAAGCTAAATAAGCGACTACATTTAGGTACACTGCTATGCAAAAGGTTTTCAGCTTTAGACGGGGAGGAATTTAAGGAGCGAGTCGTAGTTATAGGTATGTTGGCAAAAAACTCATTAAATGCCTCAGCTACGTCAGCTGCTTTGTTAACTAATTTGTTGTCGACCATAATCTCAAGTTGTTTTTCTTGTTTAGCCGATTTACCAGTTTCATTTTTAATAATTTTCCAAGTTGTTTTTACTTTATTATTAGAATTTTTAATTGTATCGCTTAATAATTTTGATTTAGCAAAAGCACTAATCTTTTTGAATAATTTTGAATAATTTTTAACATAATCTAGGAAAGGAGTATCAAACCTGTATTTTTTCAAACCATATATAACTCGTATAGTCTCGCTCTACTTTTATAAATACCTGGAGTAGCCCATTGGTTAAAGCCAACCGAGGAGCCATTAATGTTAATGGTTTTGGTCTTGAAAGTAGATTGGTACTCTTTTTGCACAACATCAAAAAGGGCACCATAAATTTCATTAGGATCCTCTTGCTCTACTATAGATGGTGTAATTCTATGAGCTATATTATTTTTAAACATTTTGCAACGACTAGCTGTATAAGGCCTGCATTCAAGTTTATGCGGCTTTTTATTTAATGGCATGGGGAAGCTAGCTAATAAACCACAGTGGTCGGACGTTAAGTCAGTTAATACTAATTTATTTTTGGCATCACAATCACTAAATATATTATCAAGACAAGTTGACGAAGATGCCGTGATCCTGGTAGGTTCAAAAAACAAGTTAATTAAATTATAAGACCTAAACAGATTGAGAAGTCTAATACTTAATGGAGTAACATCTAAAATATTAATATTGAAATCTCCACATAAAATAATACTTTTGTTACTTGATTTCAACCTATTGAGAGAATCCTCCATTACCGATTCAAAACTACTAAAATCCCCAGAGGGGGGTCGGTAAACGCAAATTATAACATATCGCTCAAGTTCAACACAAGACAATTCTATAGTGCGCTCAATTGAAAGATTAACTAAATCTAAACGTTGTTTACATTTCAACTTGTTTGAAACAAGAACTAAAGAGCCACCGCGTATAGCACTTTTTCTCACAAATGCACTCTGTACGGTAAAGTTATCATCATCGATAAACACTACTTCATGTTCTTTCAACCAGTGTTCAGTCAAACATAACAACTGAACATTGTAGTTCTCCATAAATAAACTTAATTCTAGCTCTTTGCCGGACAGACCCTGCATATTTTGATGTACAACATTCAACATTATGCGGCTGACCCGTTGTCGCACCTAATAGTTTAAACTACAAGGCGTATCAGAAGTATTGTTAGTACCACTACTAACAGTAATCGATGGTACACTACAAGTACCAGTGTCACTGAGTATATTGTATGCTAAAAGATTAGCAATTTGTCTCCTACAACTAGGTGGCAAATACATAGTGTAATTTGTCAGTTTGTAATCAGTAATGAATTGATTACAATCAAAATATAAAATAGCGTCACTGTGACGACAAGTCCTATTATAAATGTACATATTTAAATTATAAATAAGCTTATTTTGCTCATGAGATAAATAATAAGAATAAGGCAACGCACAAAAAATAAATTTACAGTTATTGGTCTCATGAAGATGTAACATCAAATGGACACATTCAATTATGTCCTTTTTTCTAACATTTAAACTATCCCCGTATAATAATATAACAGTTGAACTAGGGTTTATTTTTGTCAATCTGATATTACTAATTAATTGGCTAATACTGGCACCGGGTGAACAATTATTAATTACATATTGTTGCGAACACTGATTAAATATCCTACCAAATCCTTGACCAAATTTATCAGAAAATACATAAGTAGTGTTAATCAAATTATTCATGGTGTTGCTATCATCATTAATACAGCTACCTACTGGCTGAGCCACTGAGGGTGTGGGTGTAATAGGTTGAGGCTGCAGTCCCTGGGAGCAGGTACAGCTAAAAGAGAGGTTATTTGTCAGAGACTCATACCTCTCCGCATTATACTTGACCAGGTCTGCTAACTCATTAGCCTCCTGCATGCGCTTACTCAGGTCTTGTTGAGAAGCCTCATATTTACTAAAGATTTCCTTTAGAGCATATTCCCTAACAAGCAATTCATCCTGCAGGTGCTGAGTGTCTGTGTCATACATAGTATTACATAATTCTAATTCACTGTTACAGTTCTTTAATTCTTGTATTAAATTCAATTTCTTTTGCCTAAGTTTTGTATTCAATTTATTTACTTTTTGGCATTTTAAAGATTTTTGGGTTTTTCTAATTAATCTATTAATTTTAATATATTTTTTTAACTTATTGTGACTAGTAAACAATTTGCTTTTAATGATAGTATCTTCAGTTAAATCTATTGTTACAACTGGCTCAACACATGTGGGTCCGGACCCGCTACCAACCAACTCATCATAAAGACTGCAGGTGATCGCAGACTCTTCATTGGCTTTGAGAGATTCCAAATGGGTTATTGTGTTGTGGGCTCTGCATAATTCCCGTTCAAGTTCCGAGATGCGTCTCAAAGCCAGTTCGTGGGTGTCACTACATTCCTGGAAATTTGACACTAGTTGCCGGAGGTGTTGATGCTGGTCAAGTATGTCCATATGCTGTACATGTAGTTCAGTCAACTGGTTCTTAAGCTCAGTGTTCTTGTCATTAATGAATTTTATTTCTACCTCGCTGTCATCCCTTTCCTGAAGAAGCTGTTTGTTCTGTTTTATAGTAGATTCCAATTCTTTCAATGTAGCCCTCAGTTTTTCATCCAAGGATGCTGCTCTACGGGTCAACATGTTGCCAGACCAACCCTAGAGGCACCCTGGAAAGAGAGAAGAGAAAGCCAAGTGAGTGAAAGGAATAAGAGAGAGGGATGAGATGTGGGTAATAAGTACTAGGCTGAAGTGAATAAAAACAAAGGAATAAAAGTTAAGGTGAGTGTGTAAAAGGTTAAGGTGAGGTGAGGTAAGGTTAGGTTAAGGTGAGATGAAAATTCTTAATTGTCTTAATAGGTATTAATATTGAGATAGGAATATTCGATAATAAAAATAGAAAAACAACAAAATAAGTTTGCAAAAAGTTTGGGGGTAGGTACTACTATACTATTCAAGTTATTGAAAATCTAGTTTTTGTCATTAATTTCAAAAAGTGGTTCTAATTCAGTAATTAAACCTATCAGCGGTAAGTCTAATAATAAAGTACAGTGATTTCAAAGGGGTCTCTAGCGTATTCTATGCGATTTATCCTAATAATGCTTGAACATAAGGTTCAGCACAGTAATGTCAATTAAAGGGTTCTTTACTATGTTGTACACTGGGACTAGCAGCATAAGCATTAAATGGGCAAAGGTGCAATAATGGTTACTTCTATGATTTTACATAAAAGTATAGGCTTAAATTAAAAGAAATACTCCCCGGGTTAGGTGGTGATTTCAAATCCGTCTGTTGGATGACAGCTGGTACAAATAATTGATTTTTCATTGATTTTTCCAACGAAATAACTCACAAACACAGATCCTTGTTATTTATAACTAAATCTATATAAATTAAGCACGTTTTTGATAATTAAACACGAAATTACATTAATTTTACAATTTAATTTTAACACGAAAATTTTTTTGAGTTGGTTTCGATTTCAACTCTTTTCAAACATCTACATGAAGTAAGGAACTTGGCCTTCTTTTTCAACATTATATGTTTTTGGTGGGATTTCATTGCTTTTTGCCAAGTGGGTAGATACACGTGTAGGATTTAATTGTATAGCCTAGGTTTTCTTTTTTTTTATTTGTGGTTTTTTATTATTTTTTCTCTTACAAGGTGTTTTTTTATTAAATGATGAGCCCGCTGCAGTCTGAATCGCAGCAATGTTTGGACGTATTATAGACCATTCCCTATCAGCTGTTTTGTTTAACTTATTCTTTTTCAAACATATGTTTTTTAAATCCGGTCTATAGAGCGACCTTAATCTGTTGTACTCAACAATAGCACTTTATTGTGCTTTGATCTGGCTAGGATCGATATAATTTATTAAATGGGCACCACTCATTTTTTTTACCCCAGAAGAAGAGCAGAAGAAGCGCACGGCAGTGCGCAGGCCAAGTTCCAGCAAGAGGCCGCACGTACGCCCTGCACTATTTACCCGAACCGCTTCGAGCTGCTCTACTTTTGACCACCCTGTATCTTTGCATAGCCTCTCTATTGTACCTATCTTAATAAGATAGGTACAATAGAGAGGCTATGCAAAGAAATGTCTTAGAAAAACTGTGATCCCATGTCTCAGTAACGCCATCTAGCGTATCATAGCAACATTAGAGCGGCATAATCACAACAACGAGTTCAGCGACTCAACGCTAGAGGGCGCTGTAACCAATTTACTCTATTTAGCACGCTAACGTCATTGAAATAGATGTCTTATTCGTTTGCACCTGTTATCTATTTTTCTACTCTAGTAGAGATGACGACAAATATCGATAATTTAATGTCGATATTTATACAATGTAATAATTAAAATCTTTTATCTTATGTAATGGACCAAAGTCCGTTTATTATAAAAGGTAAAATGGTTAAAAATGAAACGATATGTAGTAAATTAACAATATTTATTGTCCTTGAAATAACATATTTGATTAATAATTGTCGTCTTGACAATTATTAAGAAACCAACAAAGTTACATTGTATGTACATTGTTTTGTATTTAATGAATGAATATCCTAAGAAAAAGAAGATATCAAAGTTTTATAATAAATCCGCAAGGCGGCTGGTCATGAGGGTATAAGTAATACTCTTTAAGTAATGGAATATAAATATTTTAGTAGGTTTCTATCCTCAAATTAACGCGGGTGAAACCGCGGGGCACACACAGCTAGTAATAAATATTATCGATAAACAATATCACATCTCTGCGCGGCAGTAGTAAAGCTACTCAACCATAGAGGGCGTTTATTACAAAATTGGCAAATTTTCTAGATCTATTTTATGAAAATTATTTAATTCTAATTACTGAGTAAATATAAATAATTCATACGAAAATAAACCGAAGTTAGGTCCAGTCGTTTTACCATAACGATATTTGCCAAATCGTAATGCGTAACTCGGCATATTTCCTTAGAAAATATTTTTCTTTTGGTGGAGACTCGTGGGCACGAATGCGACTTGACGCGCAGGCGTACGTACCATACTAGACTGAGAGACTTGTTACTCCTAGGTAACAAGTATCGGATCACGGTTTTGTTCGCTATGTCCCGTCTATTATAAATAATTTAATGTCTTTGCTTTAAACCCTTTACACAAAAATAGGAGCCCCGCGAAGCAGGGCTACGTCGACATAGGATACAAAAAAATTAACCATGGATATCTCCATAACCATGGGGTTCCGCGGGGTGGGGATGGTACAGGGGGCAAACTGGGAGGGGAGAGGAAAGCTTTCCCCCAATTTGACTTAATAGTGCTAATCTAACCTAAATAGGGCTATTCTAACCTAAAAACTTTAACCATGATTATCTCCACAACCATGGGGTTCCGTGGGGTTGGGATGGTACAGGGGGGTTGCCTTCCTCCCCCCCCTCCCCCTACCATCCCCGCCCCATAAATCGATGGCCCACAATGGAAATTTTAACCCATTTAATCTCTAAAAACCTTTTCAATATAGAAACATTTACTAGAGCAGTACAGTGATTGGTTGAGTCACTGTTGAGCGAAGCGCTTACCAACAAACAGCATATATCTAGGGTTCCATACCTGAAGGCGCCTATTAATTACTAAGCCTCCGCTATCCATCTGTCCGACTCTGTCGGTCTGTTTGTCTCAGATCTGATATTTTCACCAAATGTGTTGCTTCTATAAACAAAAAATAAAACAAATAAAAAACATAATATGTTAAAAATTAAATATAAGAAATATGTTTTTCTCAGTTTATGGTACGGAAACCTTGTGTGTGAGTCTGACTCGCACTTGGCTGGCTTTGTTGATAGATTTTTTTACTTCTAGATAAGAAATGGTTGCTTACAAAATGAACTGCATCTATAAAATTATTTATTCAAAATTCAATTTTGTCTCGTCGTCTTGCGTTTATATGTGTAAGTTTTCTTTTGTGTGTCTTGCATTATTATTTTATGTATTAGAATGCATGTAATGCATGTTTAACTAGTGTTACAACACTATTACCTGGTGGTATCGTTTAACTTTAAAACACCCACCGTACCACCAGGGGTACGGCCAGAGGTGCGGTGGGTCTGCAGTGCAATTTTGAAATAACTAAGCATTTTCTCATTTAAGTATAGCTTTGAGTCAAACTGAAGAACAGCCCTCAATATCAGCTGTATCAGTGGCATATGAAGAGAGGTTGAAGAACAGCCCTCAACATCAGCTGTATCAGTGGCATATGAAGAGAGGTTGAAGAACAGCCCTCAACATCAGCTGTATCAGTGGCATATGAAGAGAGGTTGAAGAACAGCCCTCAACATCAGCTGTATCAGTGGCATATGAAGAGAGGTTGCCAGCCACATCTGGAATTGACTCTTTAGAATTAAGACATATAATGGCTCCAAGTAAGTATCAAATTCATATCATAAGACATAATAACAGTAAAACTCATAGCTTTATGCTATGAGTTTTACTGTTATTATGTCTTTATTAGACAAGCAATGCAATTTTTCATGGATATCTGTCTGACGATAACATTCTACGTCTTGTGAACTCAGACTGGCTTATGCTTAGGAATCCTAAACAAGGCATAGAAATAAGGTGTATACATAATTATACTTACGACGTTACATCCTCAAGATTTAATAATAACTACGTAGTTTCACTTCTCAATGTACTAGGCGTCGCACATAATTTTTAGAAAACTGTGAAAATAAAAATCAAATTATAAAATTCAAATTGGTTCTACTACATCCGCCGACTGCAGCGCCATCTCCACGTAACTTCATTCCTTTTTTATGTGCGGGCGTCGTAACATCGTGTGTTTTGCAAAAATATAGTTTTAGTTTGAAAATAGTGTGTATTTAGTGGAATAAACGTGTTGTAATGGGAAAACGGAAAAGGGAACTTAGTAATTCAAAAATTCGTCGAAAGATAACGCGCTTGGAGCGAAAACTACGTGTCTCATCGTCAACAAGCAAGGATGAGGAAGGTTAGTACTTACACAGCTTTTGATGTTCCTAATTTGAATATCGTAGCCAAATATTGATGAGTGTATATAAATCACTATAACTACGAACGAATTTGTCTAAATATATTTTATATTCGTCTTATCGTTTTACGATATTTTTTGCTGTCTACCTTCATTTAAGGTAACTTTTTTATTTTTGTTAAAAATTGTTTTATGTTCATATTAAGGACTAGTTTCCTATGGTTGGTGTTACTTATTGTTACATTCGACATGTAAATGTAATACATACCTATAGGTAGGTCCTAACTACGATTGTAAATTACTAGTAATTCATTGAGTTCTTGCATCTACATAGTGACGTGACGTGGGCACGGTTGATAACGAATTAGTCTAGTGGCGTATCGGGAATACGTACAATGACTTTAAAATGGATACAGACTGCATACAGCAGTGTGTCAAATAAACAGTCGAATGGCGTAACGAGAGTACGTACAAAGACTAAAAGATAACACTGTCAACTACAACAGTTGTTCCGTTTCTTTTAATTTACAGAATATGACCGTTATCACTCAAGGTCGCCAACACCAGACTCACTGTAGCTGTCTTTATATTCAGATGAACCAGAAGATAATATTCCAATCAGATCTGGCGTTGTAATCCCAGCTAGCCCACCGCGTAACGGTGATGCTACAGATAATGCAGATGCAACTAATTTACTCCTTCAAGACCCTGGTCCTAGTACAAATGAGGTCCCAATAGCTGAATCTGAGGTTTTACCGCCTGAAATATTAGAGGCGCTAGGAGATTCAACAGGCAAAGAAGAGGTCTTAGGCCCGACTATAAATGAGGAGATTTCTAAACGTTGGGGTAGGATCCTAGTAGAACCCCCCCGGTGGGTTCCCGCATTGTCGAGGCGGGGGGGCTCAGTAGCCGTGGCTTGGACACCCACGGTGAAGCGAAGAGGAACCCGAGGAGGGGCCGCTCGTCAGGGCTTTTGCCTATAAGCCGACGACGTAGCGGCCAACAAGTAGGTTGCGGTGCCGCTTCGGCGACATCGCAACTGAGGCGGGCCGCGATGTCATAACGGAGGCATCGCGGCTGAGGGTTGAAGGCCGCGGCGGGAGAGGAGTGCCGGTATTGCGGTGCGCCGCTCGCCCTACCTTCCGCGGCTTTGACGGGGTCGCCACCGTTCGATGGCGGACGCGGTGGGGCCGCAGGGGAGGAGGAGTGTCGGTATGACGTTGGCCGCTCTCCCTATCCTCTGCGGCCGAAAATTGGCAGGCGGCGGGGCCAATGTCCTGACCCGTCGCAGGGGGACCAAGGGTGCCCAGACACGGGGTCGTCTGGCGCCCATGTGCTGGTTTGGTCCCTGGGGTGGTCACGGCGTGCTATGTGTTCTGGTGCGCCGGTGATGGGGAGTACTCCCCAGAGGAGGGTCCGGTAACGGACAGCCGCGGCGGGTTCACGGATGAGTGCTAACGCGTGCCCGTTGTCCCGCCGTAAGCGGCAGAGGAGGACACCGTGGAGTTTTAGTGGGTTAGAGTCCCACATAACTGCACTATCTCCCCGTGGTAGTGCAGAATGCATGAGCATTTCTCCACGTTAAAAAAAAAAAAAAAAAAAAAAAAAAAAAAAAAAAAAAAAAAAAAAAAAAAAAAAAAAAAAAAGGATCCTAGTAGAAGGGTTGACTAGAGAGATGAAGGAGGCCACTTTAAAGAAAACTTTAACGCCCGAGAACTTCACTTTATCGAAAGCGCCCAAGCTGAATTTAGAAATTTCTGCCATCATAAGTGACAACATTAAGCATCGGGATAAACTTCTCGAAAGAGCTCAGAACCAACTTGGGTTGGGCATTGCTGGTCTTAGCAATCTGGCTTCGTCTCTGATTAAAGAAGACCACCCAAAGGTGGAAATCTTGAAAAAGCTGTCGGAAGTCAGCAAGATTTTTCTAGATTTACACTATGAGAACTCACAACATAGAAGAAAGTTGATAACTTCTTCACTGGATAAAAAATTTACCACAACAATAACTGATATAAAACGAGATACATTTCTGTTCGGAGTTGACCTTGGAGAAAAGATTAAGGCCACAAAAACAGCAGAAAAATCAGGTCTTCAAATAAAGCGCAGTAATGTTAGCGTTCCTTCCACATCCAGACAACAGGGAAACTGGAGAAGCCCACCCAGGTTCCAACCAACCAGGAGTACCAAACCGGGTGGGCAGAAGCAGAGGTACACATCCAATCAAGGACACGCGACACAACAAGGTCGGAGGCAGCCAGCTGCGAATCGAGTCCCTCCTGCCCGGAAGATGGACTACAGAACTCGCAGGAACCAGTAGAGGTAATAGTTCATGCTGGTAGATTACGCCACTATATTAGCTACTGGCAAACAATAACCAAAGACCCAATAGTCATAAACTATGTTAAGGGTTTAAAAATTACCTTTGATGAGCTTCCTTTTCAAAAATTTGAACCATCTAACCCAAGGTTTAGTAAAACAGAGCTTGAACATTTAAAGTTGTCTATTTCAAAATTATTGTCTTCAGGGGCTATTAAAGAATGCTATGACATGCCTGGTCAATTTATTTCTAGTATTTTTCTTATTCCTAAAAGCGATGGGTCGTTTAGGTTCATTTTAAATTTAAAATGTCTAAATAAATTTATCAGACCAGAGCATTTTAAAATGGAAGACATTCGTACAGCTACTAAATTAATCAGTAAAGATTGTTTCATGACAACTATGGATCTACAGGAAGCTTATTTTTTAGTGCCCATTCACAATTCTAGTAGAAAATATTTGCGATTTAGATTTCAAGGTTCAACTTTTGAATTTCAGTGTCTCCCTTTTGGCTTGTCTATAGCACCTTTCATTTTTACGAAATTAATGAAGCCAGTAGTAGCTAATCTTAGAAACCAAGGGCTACTCCTAGTCATTTACTTAGATGATTTGTTAATTATAAATAACTCTTTTAATAGTTGCCTAAAAAGTACAGCAGCAACTGTACACGTTCTTGAGAGATTAGGCTTTATCATTAATAAAGAAAAAAGTAGCTTGATACCAAAACAAATTCAAAAGTTTCTAGGTTTCGAAATAAATTCTCAAGATATGTGTCTAATGCTGCCAGATATGAAACGTCAAAAAATACTCGACCAAACAAAACGTATTGCTAAAAAAAGGGCTTTAACAATTAGGGATTTTGCTAAGTACTTAGGTTTACTCTGCTCGGTTTGCCCAGCAATTTCTTATGGTTGGTTGTATACGAAACGTTTCGAACGCGCAAAATTTCTAGCTTTGCGTAATTCTAAAGACAATTATGATTGTGTCATGAACCTTTCGCCCAATCTTAAGTCAGAGTTTTCTTGGTGGCAAAATAATATTTTAACATTAACAAATCCAATACGTAGTGGTAGGTATGATCTGGAAATCTTCTCAGATTCATCCCTTACAGGTTGGGGTATATTTTTAATGGAGTCCGTGCTCATGGTTTTTGGAGTGACACAGAATCTAAAAAGCATATAAATCTTTTAGAATTGAAGGCAGCTCTTATTGGCTTACAGTGCTTCGCTAAAGATCTTTATAATAAGGAGATTTTACTTAGGATCGATAATACTACAGCTATAGCTTATGTAAATAAGTACGGGGGTATCCAGTTTACACACCTACATGATATAGCTAGAGAAATCTGGCAATGGTGTGAGCAAAGGAAACTCTTTGTTTTTGCTTCTTACATCAAGTCTAAAGAGAACACAGTAGCAGATCACGAATCTAGACAATTAAATATTGACATTGAATGGGACTTAGATTTTTCTGCTTTTGAAAAAATCACAGATACTTTTGGAAACCCTCAAATAGATCTGTTTGCCACACGGTTGAACGCAAAATGTAAAAAATACATATCGTGGAAACGAGATCCATCAGCATATAACATAGATGCGTTTACAATAGACTGGTCGTCTTATTTTTTCTACGCGTTTCCCCCGTTCTCACTAAATATAAATATAAATATATTCGACAACTATCACACAACGCCGTCTAGTCCCAAGCTAAGCAGAGCTTGTGTTATGGGTACTAGACAACTGATAAACATACTTATATATTTCTAAATACATACATATTATAGATAAATTACACCCAGACACAGAACAAATGATCATGCTCATCACACAAACATTTGTCCTGGGTGGGAATCGAACCCACGACCTCCGGCATAGCAGTCAGGGCCACTAACCACTAGACCAACGGGCCAGTCAAACTCTAGTCACTGATTCTTAAATGCTTAAGAAAAATAGTTACAGATAAAGCCACTGGGATTATAGTTGTACCATATTGGCCTAGCCAGCCATGGTACCCACTGTTTTTGTCTCTTTCTCAAAACCAGTTTATTTATTTGGAACCGAGTCCCTCACTGCTTTTATCACCTTTCAGAACATCCACTCTGGAAAGGACTTACCCTGGTGTCGTCACTATTATCAAGCAAGCGTACGTAAAACAATCGTTACCAGATAGTGCTATTGAAATAATAATATCATCGTTAGCAGACAGCTCTCTTAAACAATATAATGTAGTATTAAAAAAATGGTGGTATTTTTGTACTAAATCCTTGAATTTTTGGTTAATGAATATCATTTAGGCGCAAATTATTCAACCCTGAACACCTGTCGTTCCGCACTTGCATTAATACTAGGTAAATGTATAAGTCAAGACGATCGTATTATAAGGTTTATGAAAGGAGTCTATAGGACCAAACCTTCCTTCCCTAGATATCAATCTACATGGGATCCTAATCTTGTATTAGATCACCTTTCAAATTATTATCCAAATGAAAACCAAACCTTGGCCTCTCTATCCAAAAAAGTAGTAGCTCTGCTCGCATTGTCAACTGCACAACGTGTGCAGACGCTATCGCTTATACGTTTATCTAGTGTTGAAATAAGTAGCGCGAGGATAGTTATTAATATAAATGATCTAATCAAAACTTCGGCTCCTAAAAGACCGGCGCCTCATTTAATTATACCCTTTTTCTGTAATAGAGAACAAATCTGTCCAGCCAAAACATTGACCGCGTATATTGAAGCCACCAAGAGTTATAGGAGCTTACCACTAACTGATAGACTTATTCTTACTGCCAAGAAACCAATCCATAATGCTAGTGCCTCAACTATAAGTAGATGGATTAGAAATGTGTTGACTGAAAGTGGTATTGATACACAGGTTTTTAAGGCTCATAGCACCCGCCACGCGTCAACCTCGGCGGCTAGTCGTAAGGGAGTTCCAGTAGACATAATCAAAAGAACCGCAGGTTGGTCAGGCAACTCTTTAACCTTCGCTAAATTCTATAATCGTCCGATTACAGTAGACGAGGACAACGCATTTGCGGAGGCAATATGTAATAATTGTTAATTTAAGGTAAAAACGATAATTATTTAATACCTACCTACTTTAGATAATGGTCACATTATGCAGAGGATGCAATTTTTGTTTATTGTTTAATATGATTAAGTAATGTATTTTATATTCCTACTGTTTAAATATGTATCTACTCAATAAATGTTATTTGAATGTTATGATTTCATATTATCGTGTTCATTCTTCGTAAAAACCTATACCAATCTCGTTTGAATGAAAGCGCTAAACATCTACATAGTTATTATTAAATCTTGAGGATGTAACGTCGTAAGTATAATTAATGGTTAAACGAACTTACCTTAAGTGATGTTCGACCATAATTATACGAGACGTTACATCCGAAGAGATTTAAAGTCCCTCCCGAACCCATAAACTAAAGCCCATGAAACAATTCATCAAACGAGAGAAGTCTCTAAAAATGAATGAAGTTACGTGGAGATGGCGCTGCAGTCGGCGGATGTAGTAGAACCAATTTGAATTTTATAATTTGATTTTTATTTTCACAGTTTTCTAAAAATTATGTGCGACGCCTAGTACATTGAGAAGTGAAACTACGTAGTTATTATTAAATCTCTTCGGATGTAACGTCTCGTATAATTATGGTCGAACATCACATAAGGTAAGTTCGTTTAACCATTAATTGTCTGTCTGTCTGTCAGCAGGCCGTATCGGCCGGTCGCATGAACCATAATAGGGTGACAGCAGATTTTTTTCTCAGAATGTGTATTATATGCTATAACAACAAAACAAGAATAAATTAAAAATTAAAGGAGTCTCCAATAAATTAAAAATTAAAGGAGTCTCCCATACAACTAACATGTAACAACCCTTCTTGTAAGAGTCCGACTCGCACTTGGCCGGTTTTTTTTTTCAATTCTCAATAACAGCTCCCTATTATGTGGGAGCAAAACATAATTAAAGAAATGTTGTTAACTACGCCGGGGGGAAACTCCGCTTCCGCAGCAAATCGCGGAGGCGCGAACGGATCTCCGGCGCGATCTCATGGCGGCATGGAAAGAGCGACTGTCGCAACCCAGCGTAGGGCACGTCACGATAGTGGCGACCCGAGAGTAGACC
The DNA here is from genome assembly GCA_916614155.1 of Mesoligia furuncula. Classification (NCBI taxonomy): domain Eukaryota; kingdom Metazoa; phylum Arthropoda; class Insecta; order Lepidoptera; family Noctuidae; genus Mesoligia; species Mesoligia furuncula. The sequence goes on from OU744819.1 coordinate 13,847,178, forward strand.
CCTCTTTGAGGGGTGGCTAGAGAGGCGTCACGGCGCCCTCATCTACCGCCTGACGCAGGTCCTCACCGGACACGGATGTTTCGGAAGGTTCCTGAACATCATCAGGCGGGATGAAACGCCCGGGTGTCACCATTGCCAGGATCGTTCAGAGGGCACGGTGGAGCTCTGCCCCGCTTGGGCTGAGCACCACCGTGTCCTCGTAGAGGCGATCGGCAGCGGCGGCGTCTTCTCGCGTCCGGCCCTGATGCAAGCCATGGTCCGGAGCGAGAGGGAGTAGGAGGTAGTCACCTCCTTCTGCGAAGCAGTCATGCGAAGGAGGTGGCGGGATGGATGGGGAGAGAGCCTCCCGTCCCAGCCTTCGCGGGAGACGCTCCGGGCGTCGGGAGCCACGGGACGACTCCCTGCCACCGTAAGCGCAGGCCTGCGGACAGGGAGTCATTACTCCCTGTCCGCAGGCCTGCGATCCATGCGTCTCTGCGTCCGATCAGGACCAGGCCCATGCCGGACGGCGCGTACGTGTTCCACGCGCGCCTCAAAGAAATGTCATCATCATCCGTTAGGGCCGAAGCCGGCCGGGTCAGCGGGATTGTCCGAAAGGTTTACCGCTGGCCCGGAACATAAAGGGCTAAGGAAGGAACACGGGTGGGTTTTAGTCAGTAAGAGTCTGATACTCCCTTCAATAGATCAATGGGTCAATTGATGATTTCCCACCCAAAAAAAAAAGTCACGCCTCGAGCGCGGGAGCGGCTTTTACAACATGAAATAAACCTTATTACACATTATTAAAGATTATATTTGGTGTAGTGAGAGTCGCATCGCTCGGCGGCACCTGTTTCAATGATTCGTTTGAAAACACGCCGACAATCATACTCAAACTCAAAACTCAAACTCAAACTCAAAGCATTTATTTCAATTAAACCTTGTACAGGCACTTTTGAATTGTCAAAATTAAATAGTCTGTCAGTTAGTCAGAAAGTTGAAGCTAGTTGCCCATTCCAAAACGTAGATCTCTATGGAGAAGAACGGGCAAGAAACTCCATGGACACTCTTTTAAATCAAGTTATTACAAAATCCTGGGTACATTATTCTTGTTGCTTCTATATGTGAGAACAATGTAAAAAAAAAAAAAAGACAAATGAAGAAACAATTCAAAATATAAGATTAAAAATAAGCCTTGGCAGTTAAGAGATGACCAGTCTCAACCGACGGCACCCGTTCACGAACATGACGCGTGGATCAGCACCATCCAGCTCAACCATTTCGTAGGGAACCGAATAATCCAACACACGCGCCACCATCGGTGAGACATTTAAGTGAGCATGACACGTTCTCAACTGCCATGCTCTTTCAAGTCAACAACAAAAAAAATCATAATAAACGGAAACATGGTTCTTATATTTACTAAATTTAAAAAAAAATGCTTCTAAATTATACAAAACTATAGTTTGCAATTTATTTAAGATGTTAATATAATTTACTACCAAACAGGAAGAGGTATCTAATTTTGCAGTATTCAACAATTTAAACTGGATTGAATAAAATAAAAAAGTTATGTTCGTAATGTCAGAAATATTGAAAAAGAAAAAGGGAAGCACCTCTTCCAAATACTGAAATTTTAACTAGTGAGCCCAAGTGCCTGTGGAGCAGGACCAGCATTAAGCCAAGCATTTTTATCTTCGATATAATCATCCAACTTGTAATATGCTTGTCTACATAGTGTGCGTTTAATGCATGTTTTAAATTTCTTCTCATTTAATTGAAGAATATCGAATGGTATTTTATTACAACATTTTACACAGTAACCCATAAAAGAAGTTTTTACTTTAGACAATCTGAAACGCGGTTGATCTAATTTGTCCCTATTTCTAGTTTTAAAATTATGCCTGTCACTTATCTTACTAAAAAGATGTAGATTTTTCGAACGTACATAATGTTTTCATATATATATTGACAAGGAACCGTCATGATGTTAATTTCTTTAAACAGTTCTCGTAGAGAATCGCGTCTGCTGAGCTTGTAGATGGCTCTGACAGCCCTCTTTTGCAGAATGAAGATAGAATCAATATCTGCAGCCCGTCCCCACAACAAAATACCGTAAGACATGATGCTATGAAAGTAACTAAAATAGACCAGTCTCGCGGTATCCACGTCTGTTAATTGGCGAATTTTCCAAACAGCGTAAGCGGCCGAACTTAGCCGCCCTGCAAGTGATGTTAAGTGCGGACCCCACTGTAGCTTTGAGTCAAGCGCGATCCCCAGAAAAACCGTATTTTCGACGAATTCAAGTGTCTCCCTATTCAATACAACATGACATTCATTACTTCTAACATTCGGTAAAGCGAATCTAATGCATTTAGTTTTTTTCTCATTTAATACCAAATTATTCACAGTAAACCAATTATGGACCACATGCATAGCGTTATTTACGTCGTCAAGCTCCTGTGCACGTCTGCTTACTTTAAAAATCAGTGATGTGTCATCAGCAAATAACACCATTTGTGGTTGGTTTTTCAGTAAATGAGGTAAATCATTTATATATACTAAAAATAGGAATGGCCCCAATATTGAGCCCTGCGGTACTCCCATTTTGACTTTTAAGCCCGATGAATTCACACCGTTAATTTGAACTTGCTGAAATCTATCATTTAAATATGATTCTATTAAGCTAAGAGCAAGTTTACCTAGTCCGTAATGCTCAAGTTTCAAGAGCAGTGTTTCGTAATTCACGCAATCAAATGCCTTGGATAGGTCACAAAAAATGCCTATAGCATCTTGTGCCTCTTCCCATGCGTTAAAGATGTGTTTTAATAAGGTGACACCGGCGTCGGTTGTACAACGTCCTTTGGTGAAACCATACTGTCGATCGTGTAAGATGTTATTACGATTAAAATGATTGAGCATTTGATTTAACATTACTTTTTCGAACACCTTGCTAAAAACCGGCAAAACCGATACGGGTCTATAATTATTAGTGTCTTTGCTGTCCCCAGATTTGAAAAGTGGAATAACTTTACTGAACTTCATTAAATCCGGGAAAACCCCTTGATCTACACACAAATTAAATATTAAAGCTAAATAGGGTGCAATTGTCTCAATAAAGGATTGACAAACTTTAGTGGACATGCCCCACAGATCTTCGGTAAGTTTGATCTTAAGTTGCTTAAATGCCTTGACTATGGGGTTTATATGTTTAAATTTAAATTCCACAGGACAGGCTGACACATTCGCTCTTAATAATTCAATAGCTAGTGCGGGCGAGGAATTTAAAGTTTCTGTAGTTTTAATTGGGATATTGGTAAAGAAAGTTGCAAATTCCTGAGCAACATCGATGTTATCGCTAATGAGACCGCGGGAAGTGTCCAGTGTGTAATCAGTATTATGTTTTTTGTTCCTGTTCGTTTCATTGTTTATAATTTTCCAAACTGTCTTTATTTTATTGTCTGCGGATTTAACTTTGTTACTAATGAAAGAAGCTTTAGCTGCTTTGCAGATATTTTTAAAATTTTTAGAATAAGTAGCAACATACTTATTAAAAGTATCCGTGTTTATATACGGCTTAAGGCCATACAGTTCAAATAATCTTTCCCTACTTTTCCTGATTCCTTTAGTTGCCCAGTCACTGAATAAAAACTTAGGGCAAATAGTTTTAGATTTCTTCTTAAAGGAATTATTGAACTCTGTTTGCACTAATGAAAATAATTCTTTATACAAACTATTACCATTCGTCATACTTAGGCCCTGAGCATTTAACTTGCTAATTAAAGTGTTATTAAACTTATTCAAATTACCCGATGTTATTGGTCTAGTTTGAATGTGCACTTTTTGTAACGGTGTGTTGCACTCAAAAGACACAGACATATTGCGAATAATGTGAATTCAACTTTTTGGGATAGAAAATAAAGTTACACTCTTGCCTTCCTAAAAATACTTTTTACCCGTGTACAGTGGGCCCCGCTCGCATGAAAAAATTTCAAAATTTGGACATTGATATTTATGATGTAACATAACATCTATACATATCTATAGACATGTTAACATGGGTCCGTTTTGGCTTGATAGGGTAAACACCAGAACACCCTGTATAATTCTAAATACAGTCAACAAGCACACCATGGTATCCAAAACCGACGAATTTCTTCTTTATCTCCAAACAATACAGTTTATTATCCACTGGGGAAATTGTGACAGTTTGTAGTAACTTGATGTGCTGTTAAGTGTTACTTGTACTTTGTACCCATTCCATTTTGACCACGCGCTTGGTTAATGTTTGCACACGAGCGCTACATGGGCTAGAGACGCCTCCTACTGTGTGGCCACGCTACCCAATGCTCTATAGCTTTCTTACTCTAAGACTGTTACACTGTTAGCCACAGAGTACAGACGGCAGCGCATCAAGCTACCCGAAACTGTCAAATTATCCCGATTGAAAATTTGACAGTTTCGGGTAGCTTGATGTGCTGGCGTCTGTACATTATTAATGTCAGAGTTTTCGTTCATTGTTGTATTGTTGTTTCCACATTAAAGGGAATTATAGTAAAAGGCATTATATAATATAACTCAGTTTTTATTCAAATCATGTTATTAGGCACCAAAGTAAAATAATATTCACCCAAACTTACCCATCTGCTCTTTCTGGAGTTGTGCTATTTCCAAATCTATAGTATCTGGCGTCGATGGGGTTGCCGTTCGACGTGTAAAAGTGTAGTGAGCATATTCATGCGCACGCGCTACAACGCCATGATAATCGTATACCATCGTTGGGAAATCGTGCAATTCCGAACAATTTCCTCTATACATGGGATGCCAGTCTGAAAGAAAACATTGAATGAGAGGTTTTTCTTTTCAGTATTAAAAAAAAAACATAGTTTCCAAGAACCCTGAAGCCAAAGTCAAAACGCTTGAAAAAAAAACATTGCGTCACGTCATATCTATGTCAATGCGTCATATACGCTCGTTGAGTGACAGTTTCGTTTGCTTTCGTTTTACGATCTCAAAATTACATCCAAGTGAATTAATAAAAAAATTATGTGACTTCCGTTCCTTGCAGTAACTTACCAATTTCAGCGCCATCTATCCAGCGACTAGGGAAGCGTTAAAAAAAAAAGAAAATCCCTCATTGCGTTGCATTTTGGGGGTTGGGCTAGGGTAATGTATTTACAGAACCATAATCATCAAAAACTTACGATTTTACAACCTCAATTATAATTTTATTGAATCATATTATTATAATTTTATTGAATCATATATTCAAACATATTATTATGAAGTAATGGATTAGATTAGCAATATACTTTAAAATGATTCAGATTGAGACTGATCGTGTGTTTAATTGCGTTGAAGATTTTTTTTAGGGAGCGGCATGCCTGCTATCGCGCCATTTTGAAAATGGCGGCTACGCATGAGAGCTATACAGGGTTATTGGTAAAACATTAACAACCTCTTAAGGGGTCATTGTACTCATCATTATGAACAACTTTTACTATGGGACCAAACCCGAAATCGTGAAAAAAAAATCAGCTGTTCCCTAAATTTTGACGAGCTATACGAACATAAATGTAGGGAACAGCTGATTTATTTTCACGATTTCAGGTAAAAGTTGTTCATAATGATGAGTACAATGACCTCTTCTGAGGTTGTTAATGTTTTACCAATAACCCTGTACCTATACATCGGAAACGTGACACTAGGTGTGCGGGGTTTGGTCTTATTCCGTCTTATTACAAAACGAGATCTAATTTTAGAACTAGTCTAAACCTTCAAGCCAGTTACTCTATTTTGAACTTTATTCCGACAAACGTAAAGTTCTTAATGCAAAATTGGCAACTTAGACTCGGGTTTAACGTCAGTTTTTGTAATAAGAACTTTAGCTTCGTCGGATTATAGTTCGAAATATAAAAATAGCTGGATGGTTTAAACCTGGGTCTAAAGATAAATCTTGTTTTGTAATAAGGCCGATTATGTTTTCTGTTTGCGTGGCCGCCATTTTGAAAATGGCGCTATAGTACCTATGTTAAGGATCTTCAAACCCTTTGAATTTCGCGGGCCGCCCCGGCCCTTCTCCTTATTGCCTTTGTTAATAATAAAGGATTACCTTTACTACTCATTTACTTAATTAGGTACTTACTTATTAAGTATTATTAATTAGGTACGAAGGTAGGTAATGATTTTTGATTTTAAATCAAAAAATGATTAGATAGGTACTTAAATTAATTATTAATTACTCAAGCATCTAAATAACCAGTTCACTTAGCCACCCAAACCCATAATCCAAGATCTTTGTTTCCATATCCTGCAATAGTCCTACACCAACCGGGCGTTGTCCTTGGGTGCACTTGCATAGTGCGAACAATGATAATCGTCGGTTGGTGCCTCATTTCATTAAAAACGTCTAACGGGCCTCTGCGAGTTGGCTTCGGCCCCCATACGCCTTCCAACGGTCCGGGACCCTAGGGTCCCGAGAAATAACAAAAGGATTACTTACTTGGTCCTGAAAAATAAGAGAGGTATCAATTAGATATTTGTAAACTTGATTTGTATTGTCTATTACAGTTTATGTAGTACGCATGGCGCCCCACCAATCTATACTTATCCAGTATAAGCAGAGAGTAGTATATTCCTTGGTATAAGCTGACTTTTGATTGTACGACAAACCTACGCAATGCGAGCTCAGCTAAAAAACTGGAAATGTAATAACTTGCAGGACCGTCTGAGCACATAAGGATCACGGGGCCCTTGTGTAGTTAAGAGATAATAAGAGAAACATATTTAATACTAGCTGCGCCCCGCGGGTTCAACCGCGTAAATGTCGATCCCGAGGGAATATCGGGATAAAAAGTAGCCTATATGTTAATCCAGGGTATCAGCTACCTCCATACAAAATCTTATCAAAATTGGTCCAGCCGTTTGAGCGTGAAGAAGTAACAAACATATAAACACGCACACACACTCACACACACACTCACAAACTTTCGCCTTTATAATATTAGTGTGATTATAAATATATTATGCGAAAGTGTATCTGTCTGTTTGTCTGTTACCTCTTCACGCTTAAACCGCTGAACTGATTTAGATCACATTTGGTAAAGAGATAGTTTGAGTTCCGGGAAAAGACATAGGATAGTTTTTATCCCGATATTCCCACGGGATCGACACTTACGCGGGCGAAACCGCGGGGCGCTGCTAGAATTTCATAACTGAGGGGCTGGAAAGGTATTGTAAATCGCACTGCAAATAACTTATTTTGTCATTGAATCGGGGTACTAATAATGCGTAGAATGGAACGGTGGCTGCAAATAATGTTTTTTTATGAGAGCAGGCCGGGGGCCCCACAAATCGCGGGGCCCTGGGCACTTGCCCAGAGTGCCCAATGGAAAAGAGGGGCCTGACTTGATGTGTGCCTAATGTTAGATTTTATAACAGGTGTCAAAATACAAAATACTCTTTGTATTTTGTGGCGAAGTCGAGTCACTTGTTTTTTTCCGTTAAGTATTGTGATAATTAACATGATAAATAGAATGGGGTAATGACAGTTAGAATAGACAAAATGTTAGATTTCTTTAGAGATCTGTGTGGGAGCATGGACTTATAATACAAGTAACTGGTATTATATTATGTCCATGTGTGTGGTGTGTGTCTAAGAGGTGACGGGATTTTTCATAACGATCATGGATACGGTTAGATTTCCTTTTATAGTTTATAAAGTAGAGCAGTGGTGGCCAAGTGGTATCGGCCGCGACTTACGACTTGTAGGTAGTAGGTTCGAACCCAGACAGGCGCTTTACTTTGTGTAAATTATTTCATCACCACAGCTCTCAAAACGGTGAAGGAAAACATCGTGAGGAAACCGGCATGTCCTAGAACCAAAAATTCGGAGACATGTGACATCTGCCAATCCGCACTGGGCCCGCGTGCGTGGTGGATTACGGCCCACTCCCTCTCACCGAGAGGAGGCCTGAGTCCCAGCAGTGGGAACATTATAGGCTGATTATGATGATGAAAGTAGTCCCCTAATGTAAATGATGTCGGTCTGCCTGTTCTCAGGGGTTGCAACTTCGAGATAAAGCGCTTACAAGAGGCTTCATTGTTGCGAAAAAAACGATCAGAGAAATGGTCAGTTTTAGTGCATATTCAAAGTATGGCGCCTTCGCAGATGAAACAAGTTGGTCTGCCGGCTTCACGCCAAAAGGAATCCGCGGGTCATGTTTCACTTTTTTTTTACTAGTCTGAATTGTGCTTGGTCCCAAAATGGACTAAAATTTGTCCGTGGTCCCTCCCAGAACCAAACGGAAAAGACCCTAACTGGCGTTCTATTATTGCGGATTCTCACTGAACTAATATTTCCCTATGCCAATAGTACTTTGTAATTCCATACTAACTAAACTACAATTTGACATACGACAACACTACGATCAGTCTATAAAAAAATATTTTGTGTTTATTATATTTTTTACTAGCAGCGCTCCGCGGTTTCACCCGCATAAGTGTCGATCCCGGGATAAATCCTATGTCCTTTCTCAGCACTCAAACTATTTCTATACCAAATTTCATCTAAATCGGTTCAGCGGTTTAAGCGTGAAGCGGTAACAGGCAGACAGACAGACACACTTTCGCATTTATAATATTAGTATGGGTATAGGCACTAGGCTAGGCTGTTTAGCGGTTTTGCCAGTGTCTTTAATTACACCTGCGCACGCATCGCTAGCGCGGCGCGCCAAAAAACAAACCAGCGCGCCATTTCCATAAAAGTTAATAAAAATGAATACCGTAAAATGCTGTAACTTTGCCTGGATTTTGACGTTTTTTGTTCGTATCTCTGAACCTATTTACTATTACGGCTTCTAAAGACTTGCAGATGGAAAACAGACCTTATGCCTTGCCAGGTAGAACCCAAATCTATTTAAATCATGCCATCATTCAGAATTACAAGCACTCAAAGTCGTAGGCAAAGTTGTAGGTAAAAGACACAACTTTGCCTAGAAGGATATCTCAATAAATATATTGTTGATCTTTTTAGTATTTTTTTCCGTGTACATGAAACACCGTGCTTGTCCCCAGCAGTTAGATTATTGCCATGACGGTAATATATTTTTTTTTTCAACACACTTGCTCGTAAAGTGGCTCTTATTGAACCGCTTTTAGGTCCATAATGCAGTGTATTAAAAACGCGTGCTTTTTCTTTACTTTAATCCACATGTGCTTTATTTCCACAGATTATTTACTCCAGAACTATTTACTAGTCGGAGATGCGCGCTTTTTTAATCTCATTAATCACTTTTTTTTTAAATAGTCAGTATGGAATTATGATGAAATAGAGTTCTGTGTGTGTGTATTTTATGGTCTTTGCGATATCGTTTACAAAAAAACTATAATTTATTTATATATGTTGAGGTCGGTCAAACTGCAAATATGCAAAAGGAAAAAATAAAGATATTGTCATTCTGTCTGCATTCTTACTTTTACCATTTTTCATACATAAACTACATACAAAAAACGATCAAATCTTGATATAAATTACGTACTAAAAATTGTGTTGCGACGTGACACTTTTTAGTGCTGACCATAGATACGTATATAAGAAGGTGTTGACCGTCCACCCAATTTCCTTATTTCGATTAAAACTTGCATACAGCCTAATCGATATTCGCGATAAATGAAATAAAAAAAAAATTAGAAACTGAATAACAACTCTTATAACTAACAAAAAGTATTGAAAGTGTTTGCAGAATACCCAATTTATGGAATTAATTTATCATCATTCTCAAACAAAATTTTACTAAGCCTACCTAATAAATATATACTGGGAATTCTGTAGGAAACTATTAGAAATTATCAAAAATAAAATCCACAATTTAAAATAGTTGTTGAATGAATTAAAATAATTCTAAACAGCGAGCGCATTCCGAGTAAATTCAAATATAGAAACATTTCGGCGCGAAATTCAATAAATGAGGTACCTATGGCCTGGCTGTTACCTATTGACTCTGTTTAAGTGAAATGTCCAAAAAACGATTGAAATGACAATAGAAAAGCATATTATAAACAATGCTTATTGTATTTACTGCTTAAAATACTTAATTTTATTTAATTTCCAAGTATCGATTACATTCGTCATATTACAATCGAATTAAAAAAAAAAAAAAACATTTGGAACAATCGCTTTCGTACATCATTGCAATAAAAAAAACAATAATGGTCGGCGATTTTGAACACAAATTGAGTACCTAGTGGTAATGATTAATACGTGTTATTGGACCTGTGTTTGAATATTACGTTAAGACCTGGGCATTTTCGTGTTGTTCACAATATTTTCAATAATATTTGTCACATTTTAAATCTTACATTTAACTGTGTGTGTGAAATTTGTGAAAAGTAAAATGTAAACACGCACGATTGGCGCGAAACTTCGACATTAGATATCCAAAAACTTCATTACCACTAAGTACTTAGGTATTTACCTTAAACTATGGATAAATTCGTCAAATAATTAAATGATGCTGATTGAGACGATGATTCACAGCCCCTGTGGTGAAGTTAGGGTGTTCGAAATCTCCAATTTTTATGTTTTTTAGCCTCGACCACCACTGTCATCAAAATGGCGAGTATCGTATGACTTGAATTTATACAAGGAAAATTAATAATAGTAAACTTGTGCGCTAAATATGAACATATTATGAGGTGTTTATCCAACACTCGATCGGGGCGGATCGGTTTTGTTAGTACCATAGACCAATATATTTAAAATGAGAGTCGGTGCTTTTATTTACAACAGCGCGCGCATCGCTAAAGTTCATTTCAAATAAACTTGCGATAAAGTTTGTTCACCTCCTTCTACTAATGTATCCCAATATTTCCAAACCATACGAAAAAAATGTATGGGCAGTGTCGGTAACACGATCAAAACATTGACTTACTCCGTGTTTGGTATTATGAAACTCAACCGATGCAATGTTAGCGACAGTTTTGTATGACGAACGATATCTATCGTAAGTTATTTGGACTTTTTGGTACAGGGTGGTTGAATGAGATATTTCGCAAGTTTATTTGAAATACACTTTAGTGCTGCTTAGCACGGCGCGCGGAAAAACAAAACTAGCGCGCCATTTTCCAAAGAAGTTAATATTTAACAATACAAGTCTGTTTTTTCCCTCGCAAGTGTGTTGAAAAACGTCGTATGAAACGCGTGTGCATTGATCATTAGACTCTCGGCTTTCTTATCGCACTCGCCTGCGGCTCGCGCGAATAATACCGCCTCGAGCATAATGATCAACATAGCACACATGTATCATAATGTACTATTACAGCTAATAGGCAATGTTGTAGCACGTACCAGAAACATTTCATACAAAAATGTCGTTGACTCTAGGGTTGTCCCAAAAAAATACGGATTATTTTCTTAAACTTTTATTCACTTTGTAAAAAAATAAAACAAATTGCTACTTATGAGTAAAAATCACAAATGTATTGCTTTTTAGCAATGCTGGCTTTTACGATGTGGGCTTCTTCCTCAGTTGTCAACTCTGTAGGTCGACCAAATGGTTTGCTATGCATGTTTTTTGAATTATTAAAAATGGTCTGACGCGGGATCCCAAATTTCTTTTTCTCTTCGTATGACGAAATTATTTTTTTTTCGTACGAGATCTGCAGCAACTTCTGATATTTCTACAGAGTAATCGGCATAACTACGAGCTCCTGGTTTTCTCCTGCTTCGTTGTGTATTATTCGGCATTTTTGCATATAACTGCAACAAAGTTAAGACTTACTTAAATACAAAATCATGCCTGTAATCACTGAAGGGTCAGGCAGAGGTACACCTCTGCCTCACCCTTACAGGCGATTGAAAACATAACAATAAAATTAAAATATCGTAAAACGAAGGGAATTTAGTGCATGCAAGCTCTTGAGTCTCGATATAACCGGGTTCCAAGCTGTAAAAATTTCATGGAAATATGACATTTATATAGTAAAAATTTATCAATATTAAAATCCGCCTAGTGACAACCCTAGACCCAGGCAAACATGTGTCACTCAAGTTTCCAAAACAGTGCACAACATTGCCTACTAAGTTATTTTAATGAAATCGTGTCCTTTTAATAAAAATATCAAGCAATATGGAAAGTAGATAGTATGTTCTTACCCTGGGATGTTATAGCTGCACGAAAACACCTTTTCTTTAGCTAAAACTTTAAAAGTTAACCGACACTAAAAATTTTCACCTACGCGCACCGGTGTTTGTCGCACAACTGACAGAGTAACAATGAAGCTACCATTACAAAAAATGAAAAATCTGTTGCCCTAATAATGTAAAATCACTACCAAATGGTAAAAAATAAGAAAAAACTAAGTAAACGCGAAATATCGTAATTGAAACGAAATAGGCAAACTTGGGCTTAGTTGGCAAAGTTGCAGCGTTTTACGGTATTATTTTTCCTCGCATGTGTGCTAAAAAACGTCGTAAGAAAAGCGTGTGCATTGATCATCGTTACACACTCGGCTTCCTAATCGCGCTGGCCTATGGCTCGCGCGAATAATATCGCCTTGGGTGCACTGATCAACATAACACGTGTATCATAAATGTAGGTATGTACCTACTATTAATTCGCCCGATTATGGCGAGTAATTTCGTGCGAATCGACTAATAAGCTAAAGCTCGTACTTACTCTTGCTCGTGTCTACGCAGTTCTCGTGGTCTATATCACAAATGTTATCAAAATTCTTGTAGTAATTCCTAAAATTTTTCATGCTGTAGCGATGCCCACACACCCTTCCGTAACTAAAAATATTAAAAACGTTCAAATTCATTTATTTCGTGAACACAGGGTACATACAAAAGGTGTTATAAATACATAAGATCCGAGCTGTGCCCCGCCAAAAGGCATACAAAATAACAAAGGCCGGATTTTTTTGACACGGTGACACGGATACCATGAGTCTATAGATTACTCTGTCTACGGCTTTGAGTCTGTGTGGTGCCGGACTTAAAGAATACCACCACCCCTTACTTCCCGTGGGTGTCGTAAAAGGCGACTAAGGGTCGTACCGGAGAATGGGCAGCAGCGTTCTCTATGCATTCCACCACCATACCATACTGCGATCGCCAACCCGCCTGCCAAGCGTGGCGATTATGGCAAACCCCCCCAACTTGGGGGAGGCCTATGTCCAGCAGTGGACGTCTTTCGGCTGAAATGATGATGATGATGACTTACGTTATAAAATAATGGTTACAAGAACGGTCGCAGTCTCGAAATAATTGCATTGGATTCGGGTCACCTGTATAGCAAAAACAAAAGAAAAAATTTTACAAGCATTAATCCAAATAGAAGGAATTTATAGAATTTCTCCATGACAAAAAAAAATGAATGAATGAATTTTTTTTTCTTTTGGAATTTCATCGTGTAACGTTTTCAATCTCAATCAGAATAATTTTGAATTGCTAAACCATTGATTCTTGTTCAAAAAATAAGCGGGCGCCCGCGCGGTTTCATACAAAAGTGATCCGTCGCGGGGACCTGCACGGGCGTCCGTCACGGGGAGGCGCGCCCCGCACCCACGCAACGGGGCCCGCCTCCGTGCGACGGAAACCGTCGCGGGGGCACGCGCGGTGCCCGCCAGCGGTAACACGCACGGGCTTGTTCAGTCAAGAATGCTAGGTGATACGGGTAGGCGCCTATTTGGTCAGGTAGACTGTCAGGCGTCCGACGCTGCAGGACTAAAGTTAATAGACTGCAGCGGAAAATGGCCATTCGTATCGCACGAGGATACCGAACGATATCCTATGAGGCGGCAACTCTCCTGGCGCGCTTTTCGCCGCTGGACATCCTGGCGGATATGGACGCGAAGGTCTACGACAAGATTCGCAATATCCGCCAAAGCGGGAATAGTGTGCCAGGAAGCGTATTTGTAAGGCTGAGGCGGCGGGAACGGCGACACGCGCTCGAGCGGTGGCGCGAGCGGCTACAGTAGCCGCAATATTCGGGCAAGCGCGTTGTCGAAGCCGTTCTGCCGCACTTCGAAGCCTAGCTGAAATGAGGGGACCGTATCTTCCTCAGGCTCACCCAGGTGCTCACCGGACATGATTGCTTCGATGAGTACCTGTACAGAATTGGGCGAGAGGCCACGGCAAATTGCCACCACTGCGGAGACAGCCTGGATTCTGCACAACACGCGCTCGAGGACTACCCTGCGAGGCCCTCCGAGCGGCGGGTCCTGGTTGCCAGGATCGGGCGAGACCTGTCTCTGCCGGCAGTAGTGAGGGCTATGCAGGCAGAGACAGAGAATTGGACGGTAGTAGCCTCCTTCTGTGAGACCGTAATGGCCAAGAAGGAGGCCGCCGAGCGGGATCGGGAGAGGGCTGATCCTGCTCGGAGAAGGAGGCGTCAGGGAGGCAACCGCCTTGGCGCCTAATACGCCGAAACCCGCTTACGAAACAAGGTAGGTGGACCTTCGGGGTCGCGGGCGCCAAGAGTGGGGACTCTATCCGCCTACCAAGTAACCCCAGGGATGACGGTGGCACAGTGATCACGTGCCGTGCATAGCGAGGCTCAGATGAGACCCCTTTACAGTCTCCCCAGGGAAGTGCCTTTCAGGCGTTGCACGGGGAGGTCCCGGAATTGGTATTTTAAGAGGAACTGGGACCACCCAGTGCTGATGGTGATCACCGGGGTGGTTTTAGTGAAGTAAAAATCCCACACTCCCCGACCCTCCCGGAGGTCGGGTGCCTTTTGAAGGTTTCACCCCGACAAAAAAAATGGTGATAAGGGTCGCTCGCACGCTCGGAGAAAAAATAATCCGGTCTCCGCGACGGGTACCCGCTACGGGGACCGTCGCGTTCCAACGGAGCCCACCCGCGTGTCCACGCGCATAGACACGCGACGGTTGCCCGTCGCGGGCGCCCGCTTAACGCAGTTTCAGGCCTAAGAGCGTTTACGCCGTACAGCATTTCAAGCCCTTGTTTTTGAAATGAATGGCCCGATTTTAATGAAACTTCATACGAATTAAGCAGGATACAAAGGTCTAAAAAAATTACTTAAGAACATTTTCGAAAAATAGTGTTACAGCCAAATTAGATAGATTTTAAATTTTCCGAAGAAACAGAGATTACCAGTTATCTTTTTTAAAATAAGACATAGCGAAAATGTTCTTAAGTAACTTTTTAAATCTTGCATCTTGCTTATGCATATGAAGTTTCATCAAAATCGGTTCATCCATTAAGAAAAACAAGGGCTTGAAAGTTTGTATGAAATGCCGTACGGCGTAAACGCCCTCAACAACGTAAAATAAAGCAAAGAATGTTGTTGAACTGTCAAAATGTATGGAATTTATTACCCCGCGGATTTGTGCCCACTCGATGGCAATAAGTTCCGAGTGCTGACGAGGCTTCCCTGATCCCGATCCCCCCAAAGGGCTTTGCCATAATCGCCACGCTTGGCAGGCGGGTTGGCGATCGCAGTATATGGTATGGTGGTGGAATGCATAGAGAACGCTGCTGCCCATTCTCCGGTACGCCCCTTAGTCGCCTTTTACGACACCCACGGGAAGTATGGGGTGGTGCTGTTCTTTAAGTCAACGGGGTATCAGTAGCTCAAAAACATTATTATATAGGTCTACCAGAATCTCATGGCAAAAAAAAACAAAAAAACTTTGTGGTTTTCATACATTTGACAACATTGGCAATGTCAAATGTATGAACACCACAAAGTGTTTTTGTTTTTTTTTTTTTTTTTTGCCGTGAGATTCTGGTAGACCTATGATTGCGTTATAATACGTTGTTGATCAGACAATTTTTTCGAACATAGAAAGCAATGGATTAGCTATATCCTTCAAAATTATTCATACATGGCATAGGAGCGCGGGGGACACGGTCACTAATAAAAAAAAAACGCCGACAGAAGTGAAAACAAAACAAACAGAATACTTTGCCATCACTCACTGACATATCGGATATATATGTCACGGCTAAAAGCCGCAGTGCGGCTACACCTAGTTTTAGCCGGCCGAAGTGCGGCTAAGCCTAGTTTTAGCCGGGTACAACTAGGTGCAGCCGGCCCCATGCGGTTCGTGTGTACTTCGGGTGACATCGGTTGCATGGTTGCGGTCGGTCGATGGCGACGTAGGATGCAAGAGCGAGCGAAGGGCACCCCGAGCTTCGGTTTGGTTAGGTTACTTTAAACCCTTTACACAGAAATAGGAGCTCCGTCGACGTAGGATGCATCTAGTTGTAGGTACCCGGCTAAAACTAAGTGTAGCCGCACTTCGGCTTTTAGCCGTAACATATACATTAAAACCGAGTACATCCCGAAGACAGCCGAACACATCCGAAGAGAGTTTATTTTTTAATCGTCTTTTAAACAAAACACGCGCCGTGTCGCTTACGGTAACAGTGGCGCGAGTTCAATGGTTTTTCCCATCTCAAAAACTACCGCAGGCGGCGCGGCGGGTCAGGCTCCCTGGTTTTTGTTTGGTGGTCTATGGTTTTTGACAGCGTTGCGTGTGGAAGCGGCTACGCTAGTGTTAACATTCTCTTTGGCGCTATCCGTCTGCCGTTCGGTATAATTTGGTATCACTATACCGACAGTTCGCGTCAAATAATTTTGCCGCTCTGAAGCTATTATAAATAGTCCTTTCGTTCGCCGCGCATGCGCGCTGCTGGTTTATTCATAGGCGCCGTGATTTGTTGCCTACTTCAGAGCGGCAAAGTTACGCGAAGTCGCGAACTGTATGTACTCTACCGCCGAAATATCTTGGCGAGTCCGAACTTCGCGCAGAAGGCTGCAGTAATTGTTTGAGAAACCTGATGGTGATACGAGGCGAGTGTGAGTGAGAGAACATGCGCGAAAGTTCGTACAACGCGGTCACATTAACTCTACATATTAGTAATCTGTGCATTAATTCGACGCATCTCTGGAACGCGAGGCCCGCATTCCTTAGCTCGCCCATCAAGTGTTAGGCCTTTCTTTGTTACCGATAAGCGCGTCGATAATTTGGCTAGTTTTCTGTTGTTGTTTTAATTATATATTTTTTTAGGTATATTGAGGTATATAACCAAAAAACCAAAATGACGTCATCAACGCCAAGTGACCGCGCTGTAGAGTCTATGTTCAGACTCGCCAAGATATGTCGACCGTAGAGTACCTACTGTACCTATCTCAAAGAGATTTAAGATAGGTACAAACCTCTCTCATTAACTCTTCTCATGTTGATTTCTTTAATTTGATTAGTGATGATTTTGTTCCTCTGGTTGTAATTTTATTATAATGATTGATAGTTCTCTTTATAATTCATGTCATTGTGATTAGTTTTTAGGTTAATAAATAAGTAATTATTGTTTTAAGTACTTAGTTGTGATTTCACTTCTGTCCTAACAATATCTTATTTCACCTTCACTTACTTGGTTCTCCCGTGGTGGGGGATCCAGTCCTGGAATCAAATAATATTTATAAAATTACTAGCTGACCCGGCAAACGTTGTTTTGCCATATAAATTATTTCTAGCTGCCCGGCGCTACTTCCTATCCCTTACCCTACCCTACCCTACTCCTAAACTACTCCTACGGACTCCTACCCTCTCCTACCCTACTCCTACCCTACATCTAACCTACTCCTACCCTACTCCTAATAACCTACTCCTACACTATTCCAACCCTACTTCTACCCTACTCCCATAGATATATTAAAATTTTCTCTGCGTAAGAACCATCCTCGTAGGTACTTCAAGGAATATTCTAAAAAAAGAATTAGCGAAATCAGTTCAGCTGTTCTCGAGATTTGCGCAACACAATCAGCTATTCATTTTTATATTATAGATATTTACCTAAGATACCCAAGGTGAGTCTAAGTCTGTCTGTCTGTCACAGCTGGATATCTTAAGAAGTACTAATGCTATCAACTTGAAATTTGGAATAGTTTTAGATGACGTTTGCCCAACTATTTTGCAAATAAGAAAGAAAAGAAAGGTCTGAAAAATTCGAAGTGGGGCTACTAGGGCATGGGGTATCATATGAAAGAACGCAGTTTGCTTAATCTCAAACATTTTTTCTTTTTTTTTTAGGCCGCATAGTTTTCGACTTTTGATGATAAATGTAAAAAAAAAATACGGTTCCCCCCCTTATTTCCGAAGTTTGCAAAGAGAAAAATCTGAAATTATTCTATGTGATAGAAGTTTATGTAAAGATTACAGGAAAAATGAAACGATGTCTCTAAATAGCACACTTTTTCAGAAATCATCAACA
This sequence comes from Mesoligia furuncula, assembly GCA_916614155.1. Taxonomy (NCBI): domain Eukaryota; kingdom Metazoa; phylum Arthropoda; class Insecta; order Lepidoptera; family Noctuidae; genus Mesoligia; species Mesoligia furuncula. The sequence continues at coordinate 13,865,401 of OU744819.1, forward strand.
AAAGATACATTAATTCCACTATCGGTAAAGAGTTGGCGCTGACATAAAACTGCAATATTCTACACCGCAGCGTGCAATGTTAAAATTCTCTGACAAATATAGGCCTCGCCGATGAAAATACAGGGTTAGTTTTCAAAGACCATCCAAATTTTTACATGGTGTTCTACCCATGAATATAAACAACTTTCACTATGGGACCAACTCTGAAATCACGAAAAAAAAAATCAGCTTGAAAAATAAGTTTTGTATGAAACAGCAGATTTTTTTTTCGTGATTTCAAAGTTGGTCCCATAGTGAAAGTTGTTTATATTCATGGGTAGAACACCGTGTAAAAATTTGGATGGTCTTTGAAAAGTAACCCTGTATAAAAACATATGATGGTACAGAACCCTCGGTGCGCGAGTCCGACTCGCTCTTACCCGGTCTTTTTTGTGATCATTCTGTGCGAGTCGCAAAACATAATTTTTCTTTCTTTCATATATACAAACATTGTAAAAGCAATAACATAGCTAGTCCAGGAAGCAGTGGCTTACCTTAAAAATACATAATCTCCTCCCGCCCAATACGGTTCGCGCAACCCTTCAAATTTTAATTTAGTCTCGCCGCCTTGTATTTGATCAAGAATGGCAGATTTGAAGGGGTCTTTTCCCTCTGTTATCATCTTCGTCGCTTGGCGCCGCCTTAAATGAGAATATATCTACTGGGTCAAATTAGATTAGCTAGCGGAACTCTGCAGACTCAATGGGGGGTTGGCTTTAGAGACGTGCTGCCCGCGGAGGGAGGAAAAAGTGGTTAAAGCCGGTAGGGAATGGGTCCCCGGTTATTACTAGACCACTCTTCATACAAGGTAATGCATATTTTTCGAGAAATTAATGAAAACTGTTTCTAACCTCAAATCAGTTTTTAGGGTTCCGTACCCAAAGGGTAAAAACGGGACCCTATTACTAAGACTTCGCTGTCTGTCCGTCTGTCCGTCTGTCCGTCTGTCCGTCTGTCCGTCTGTCTGTCACCAGGCTGTATCTCAAGAACCGCGATAGCTAGACAGTTGAAATTTTCACAGATGATGTATTTCTGTTGCCACTATAACAACAAATACTAAAAACAAAATAAAATAAATATTTAAGGGGGGCTCCCATACAACAAACGCGATTTTTTTGCCCTTTTTTGCTCGTTATCAAAAATGGTAATAGGTAGGCCCTTGAAATATTCACAAAATACTCAGTTGTATTTTAACATTAATAATAAATAATAAAATTAAAATAAAATAAATATTTAAGGGGGGCTCCCATACAACAAACATGTTTTTTTCGGCGTTTTTGCCTTGTGGTACGGAACCCTTCGTGTGCGAGTCCGACTCGCACTTGTTTAAGGAAAACGGAACGTTAAAATGGACGATTGACAACCAAATCTGTACCAGTATATTGTCTGTGGTGTAAAATGTCGTGTAAAATCGTTGAAACGGAACGTAAAAAGAACTGTACTGTCATCAGTGTTATTAAGTACTCTGTGGTTCATTCCGTTTCTTCCCGAGTGAATGTTTTGTTGTGTGTGAATGTTTTGTTGTTTTATTTGTCTTGTTATGTACCCCACTTTATGGTTGAAATAGGTCGAATCTGTCCCAAAACCGACTCGGGGCACCCCGACTCCACGTAGTCTTTTGGCTGCTACCCCGAGGGTGTATTTAAAAATCCGGAGGCGCGGAGGGAGTGCAGTCGCCGGAGGCGACCAGTAAGCCGAAGCTGCGGAGGTGAGCATGGGTGCCTATCCTTTGTTACGTAAGGGCGAAGGGGCTGCACTTAGGGTTACCAGATGAAAATTTTAAAAATCCGGAGAAAAAGCCTGATTTCCTTCAAAAAATCCTGAGAATTTGTCGCAATTTCAGATTTTCTTCTCAAACGTAATGTGGAATTGAAAAAGTTAAGTATATTATTAATAATTTTGTGCTCTGAGCATTCTCGGGGGTCATGCTCACACGTTGGCGCGGGTAGCAGCGGGGAGCGAATTCACCCCTCCCGTAAGGCGTACGCGAAAAACTGACTATGTGTAGGTACATAGTTGAAAGTTTCATAGATAAATAAGTGTTGATTTTATTTGTGCAATTAAAATGACCAAAGTCGATTTTTTATTAGTATACCTAGTCTCTATATCATCATCATCATTTCAGCCGAAAGACGTCCACTGCTGGACATAGGTCTCCCCCAAGCACCTCCACTTCGACCGGTCCTGTACTTCCCGCATCCAACGGGTTCCTGCGGCCTTCACAAGGTCGTCGGTCCACCTTGTGGGAAGCCTTCCAACGCTACGTCTTCCGGTACGCGGTCGCCACTCCAGAACCTTTCGGCCCCATCGGCCATCTGTTCTGCGAGCAATGTGCCCTGCCCACTGCCACTTAAGTTTGGCAATGTCGGTTACCTTGGTTCTCCTGCGGATCTCCTCATTCCTGATTCGATCACGCAGGGATACTCCAAGCATAGCCCTCTCCATTGCCCTTTGGGTGACTTTTAGCCTTCTTATAAGGCCCATTGTGAGCGATCACGTTTCAGTGCCATAAGTCATCACTGGCAACACGCACTGGTCAAAGACTTTCGTCTTGAGACACTGCGGTATGTGGGACGAGAAGATATTGCGTAGCTTCCCGAACGCTGCCCAGCCGAGTCGGATTCGTCGATTGACCTCTTTCTCGAAGTTAGACCTACATAAGTGGACAGTTTGTCCTAGGTAAACATACTCGTCCATAACCTCGAGTGTAGCGTCTCGTAGTCTCTATATGTTTTTAACCTTTTTAATAAAAATATCTAAAAAATTCTACCCTATTTTATTGAAAAAAATCCTGAGATTTCCTGAGATTTACAAATTCCGGCCATAATCCTGAAAAGAGTCTAAAAATCCTGAGATCTCAGGACAAATCCTGAGATATGGTAACCCTAGCTGCACTTCACGCAGCGCCGGAGACGTGCAGAAGCAACTTTGTATTGAAAACCAGTGTTTTGAGGTTAGGTTACAATAATTTGTTTTTCTCAAGAACGGTGCGTCCTCATTTCATGGGAGTGGTACCAGAGGGAACGGGGGACCCCCTCCCCCCTCCACTCCCCACCACCACGTTTTCGTGCCCCCGGAAACTAAATTTTTACCGATTATAGTGTTTTGAGGTTAGGTTACATTAATCGGTTTTTCTCAGGAATGGTGCATTACCTTGTAATGGGAGTGGTACCAGGGGGAAGGGGGACCCCCCCTCCCCCCTCCCCCTCCCAACCCCCTCCGCGTGCAGCACTTCACTAAATTTTAACCTCAATGGGAATCAATATAGAGTTAAAAATTAATTTACAGAATTATAATCATTAAAGTCATCAAAACAACTCTCTAAGACCAAGTAATCCCACTGAATGACAATTTCATGAAATCTTAACATTTTGGAATTATACTAACTTATAAAATTGTATTACTGATTCTAATGATTATAATTCTGTAAATACATATTTGTTACGGTCGCGAATCATATTTTAATGACCAGCAAATTGCAAAAAACGTAAGAAAATTTGAATTTCGCGGGCTACCTTAGGGCTTCCCCGACGTGGTCATAGTGAATCCACGCAACCGAAGCGTGAAGTACTCTAGGGGAAACTAGGCGTAACTCTAGGGGTAACTCTAGGGGAAACCCCTATAATAAAAGTACTCTGTGATTCTAACTCTGTTTCTAAAAATATCGACATTCGACAGGTTCAATAATAAAGTAGAAGATACGCATAACGTCAACCTCCTCTAGAGTAGGTAACACTAGGCAACACACAACACTCGCCAGACAAGGCTCGGTAGGCAACACTCGCCATAAAAAAAGAGGTTATGCGCTCCATCCTCAAGAATTAAAATGATAAGCGATAGCCAATATTAAATGGCAATAAAAATATAATAAATTGCCCAACATGTTTAAAACTGAAAAATCAGTACCTAACAATATTCCAAAAAAGGCTAAAACTATAGGTACCTTATCCAAAAATGTTTCTACTCAGTACCTAAAGTCTAGCTTAAAATAACGATTTTCTCTCAAGTACAAAAGTGGTGATCTGTCCTATACTATTGTATCATATTCAACTTCTGTAGCAAACCATATTTAAACCACCAACGCCACCTATCATATAAGGAAGACACTACAACATGCCGCAACTCGACGCTAAATGGCGCTGTCGCATTACGTCACGTTTCTGAATCGCGGTGTCAAGAGTCTCCGAGGGTTATTGACCTCCGCTAGTATATTTTATTTTTGGAGAGAGAACTGAACTAGTGGTGCATCTGTGAGTTACGTCCTACTTGGAATAACTACACGGGACTCCGCTATTAAGTTAGCCTAAACCCTAGACTTATTGTCATTTTTTTGGTTTAGAGGACACCTTATCCCCCTCCTTCGTCCCTTCTGGGAAAAGGTTGCGTGGATTCGTCCTATATAATTCTGTACGTTGTAATAATAAATCCTTCGCCTTCACACCTGGACTTCGTTGTGCCGGAAACGGTGACCACATCCTTTACACTTCATATAAAAATATAATTATCATTCACCTTCCGCCTGTCAACCACGGCAGCGTAGCTTAACCAGACCGATCGACCCGTGCGGCCATACTATATATTAATCATTTTGAAGGATATTGTTAATCTATTGCTTCATATTATTATTATATTCAAATTGTCTGCTCATAACGTAAATAATGCAATGAATGTTGCTGAACTGTCAAAATGAAAGCTATTGGTACTGTTAGTGTGTTACGCAATTACCCCGCATGACAGGACCCCAGGCCGATGAAATCGGGACAAAAATGGGGTGTGGATGTGTCATGGACACGACCATGTACGTGAATACGTTTACGTAACGGGGTTGATCCGCTCGGCCACATTAATTCTTTTACGTTCCCGGTACTGCTTGACTCGGTCATATGGTGCTTTATTGATACTATTCGATAGCTCTTGAGAAGCCCTTTCCAACCGTATACGATCTCTGTATTTTGATTTGGCTTTTTGACGCGTGTAGGCCGACATTATATGTTTTTAACCGACTTCTAAAAAAGGAGGAGGTTCTCAATTCGGATGTTTGTATTTTTTTTTTTTTTAATGTTTGTTCGCGCATAACTCCGTCGCTTGCCAACCGATTTGAAAAATTCTTTTTTTGTTGGAAAGGGTATACTATCCAAATGGTCCCATGAAAATTTTATCGAAATCGGACAAGCGGTTTTTGAAAAATCAACAAAAATCTCCTCAACAATTAACGTCCCTGCATCGGGTAAACCAATATTTTGTAAAAAGGTGATGAGCAGTTGACATTAGGCTATTGTAACTTAGATAAATTACAAACTAACCCACTAAAAACAGAAAAATAAAACTTTTTTACAAAAAAAAAAACAACCGACTTCCAAAAAACACTATAAAGTGAAAAATAACTTTAATTTCGGAAGTCGGTGGCAAAAAACTAAAATACAAATCCAAAGACACCGACTTCCGAAATTAAAGTTATTTTTCACTTTATAGTGTTTTTTGGAAGTCGGTTGTTTTTTTTTTTTTTTTTAAAGTTTTATTGATATTATTTTTCTTTTTATTTTAACACATTATATTCACTGTCACTGTTTTACACTAATGTTTTGTATACAATCGATAGATTTTGAAAAGAGCTGACGATTGAAACCTAAACGAACCTCGTAGCTTTTTCGAATCAAAACTTATACTAAGTGAAAATCTCGATACGCAGCAAAATGACCACAAAATGGTGGCGCTTCCCCCTCCACCGCGCATGGCGTAATGAATTATTTGATTCTTTAGCTATCCAATGGTGTTATTGAATTTAGGATGGAGATGATAGATATGAAGCTGCAACACCAAAGTGTGTACCCCTATTTTGTTATTATCATTGTTTTTTTTGACTTGCCTCCCAATATGGAAGCAATTTTAAAGACGACAATTTTAAACATACTTACGTCTCAGTAACAGGACTTTCTTTTCCCATAGCAGGAGTCCATTTGTATGTTCTTTCTTTGTATTGTGAGAATTCTGATATTGGAACTTCAGCCAAAAACATTTCCCATATTTTTTGTAAGTCAGGGTCAACATAAGCATTATATTTTTCTTTTTTAATTTTGTTTAGGGAGGTCCCGTTTTTATTAGCGGTTACATTTGAATTTTGCAATTCTATTGATACATTTTTATTTGGAGACACCGTACTTACTGTAAAAGAGAAAATTAGTTAGTACTTAGGTAGGTATTTACGGTCATCATCTGAAGGACGATTCCTGTAATTAAAACCGTTCAAAATCTAGTCACAATCTAATCTCATAGACAATCAATGTCAAAAAAATTGTCAAAAATAATTACGAGAATTGCCTCTGATGAGTGTAAACAAAACCCTCATCGTTTGCCTAACCATTTCCCAACTATTTTGGGGTCGGCTTCTAATCTAACCGAATGCAGCTGATTACCAGTATTTTATATGGAGCGACTGCCAATCTGACCTCCACACCACAACCCAGTTATACTGGGTAACACGATAATCATCATTTCAGCCGAAACTGCTGGACATAGGCCCCCCCAAGCACCTCCACTTCGACCGGTTTTGGGCTTCTCGCATCCAACAAGTTCCTGCGGCGTTCAAAAGGTCGTCGGTCCATCTTTTGGGAGGCCTTCCAAGGCTACGTCTTCCGGTACGCGGTCGCCACTCCAGAACCTTTCGGCCCCATCGGCCATCTGTTCTGCGAGCAATATGCCCTGCCCACTGCCACTTAAGTTTAACAATTCTTTACCTTGGTTCTCCTGCGGATCTCTTAATTTCTGATTCGATCACGCAGGGAAACTCCAAGCATAGCCCTCTCCATTGCCCCTTGGGTGACTTTCAGCCTTCTATTATGGCCCATTGTGAGCTACCACGTTTCAGTGCCACGATACCACTTTGTAAAACTAGTATTCAGCTACATCTGGTATTAGACAGGAAACCAACCCCAACATAGTTAGTAAAAGGCTATTCAGATGATGACCTCTTGGTAAAACTGGTTGTCAGACCTTCGGGCTTATGACTACCCGTAACGACTGTCAAAGATCTATAAATGACAGCTGGGACCAACGGCTCGATATGTAAGGATGATCAGGCAATTATGTTAGGTCGGTCGGGCAATTATGTTAGGTATTAGGTTTTTTTTTAACAGGAATTTCTCAGTAGTAGCCCGGTGTCTGGATTATATTTAGATTTTTTTATTTTTTGTGGAATGGCATCTCGCAGTTCAACCTGTGAGGTTGTCGTCTGCTTAACCGGACTTGCCTGTGGATGCCTCAACAAATAAAGGCCTCCAGCCAGGGGTTAAACAACTTAAAAACTAAGCGACAATTACACGCTATAAGGGCACCCCCTGTGGGGTACGGACCTCGGCTTAGGGCGTCGCTGGGAGAGGACAGCAAGGGACAGGCTGGATCGGAATTAAATTGTTTGACTGAGGTCGGACACTTTTTCTAAATACACACAACACACTTAAGAACGAGACAGTGATATGTGTTTTCTTTGTCATATGTAAGTATGTATTTAGAGTGTCCGTCCACAGTAGGGAATGCAGAACCGGTTCTGTTTTAAAGAACCGGGATTTTCGGGACCTTCTGGCTAAAGAACCGGGATTCCCGGTACTTTCGATACTTTAAGTAAGCCTTTAAAAGATGAAGAGTTGAAACGGAGATAGTAAAAGAAAGACGAAATGACAGGGCAAAATAAAAACATTTAAATCAAATCAAATAAAACGTTTTATTTCTTGTTTTATTGGTAACTACGCATATTCTACCAGCAACATCTTTATTAACATTAAAACATTCTTGTAACAAATCCTAGATAAAATTTATCAGAAACATTTATTAAACATCTTCACCAAACAAATGATTTAAATCAACATGACTCCTATTGCAATTCTGCATAACCAAATTATAATTTAAAACTTGCGTAATATCTATAAAAAAGAAAGAAAAGGAACAGTGGAGTTTTAGCGTAGCATTAATCAGTCTCAATATTATTGATTAGATAATCTTAACCGACATTTTTTAAACTGTTATTTATTAACATAATTCATCATCATCATTTCAGCCGAAAGACGTCCACTGCTGGACATAGGCCTCCCCCTAGCACCTCCACTTCGACCGGTTCTGTGCTTCTCGCATCCATCGGGTTCCCGCGGCCTTCACAAGGTCGTCGGACCATCTTGTGGGAGGCCTTCCAAAGCTACGTCTACCGGTACGCGGTCGCCACTCCAGAACATTTCGGCCCCATCGACCATCTGTTCTGCGAGCAATGTGCCCTGCCCACTGCCACTTAAGTTTGGCAATTCTTCGGGCTATGTCGGTTACCTTGGTTCTCCTGCGGATCTCCTCATTCCTGATTCGATCACGCAGGGAAACTCCATAGCTCTCTCCATTGCCCTTTGGGTGACGTTCAGCCTTATTATAAGGCCCATTGTGAGTGACCACGTTACAGTGCCATAAGTCATCACTGGCAACACGCACTGGTCAAAGACTTTCGTCTTGAGACACTGAGGTATGTAGGACGAGAAGATATTACGTAGCTTCCCTTCGAGTGTAGTGTCTCCGATCTTTATGAGTGTGGGTGTTACATGGGCATTTGACATGACCTTCGTTTTGTCCATGTTCATTTTAAGACCCACTCTTTCGGAGGCTCTTCTGAGGTCATCGAGCATTGTACTGAGGTCCTCCATAGTCTCAGCCCTGTCTCACACCTCGCTGCAAAAGGATAGGTTTCGAGGTCTGACCCTGGAGTCGGACTGCCATAGTGGCGTTTTCGTACCGACACTTCAGCACCTCGATGTACCGATAGTCGATCTGGCACCGTTGAAGAGACTGCAGCACAGCCCATGTCTCAATAGAATCAAAGGCTTTTTCGTAGTCCACAAACGCTAAGCAGAGAGGCAGGTTATATGCTTCGGTCTTCTGTATAACCTGTCGCAGCGTATGTATGTGGTCTACGGTGCTAAAGCCTTTACGGAATTCGGCTTGTTCGGGAGGCGTCAAACCTGCGCGCGAGACGGTTCGCGATGACTCTCGAAAACAGCTTGTAGACATGGCTCAGAAGTGAGATGGGCCTATAATTCTTAAGAAAGGCATTGTCGCCCTTCTTAAAGAAAAGTATCACCACACCTCTGTTCCATGGCTGTGGTGTTTTGTCCTCGAGTATGACGGAATCAAACAGCTTCTGAAGGGCCTAAAGGCCTTCAGGAGCTCGGCCGTAATTCCGTCAACACGCGGCGCTTTGTTATTTTTGAGCTGCTTCAGAGCCATCCTAATCTCGTACAGGCTGACGTCCGGGATGTCTTCGGTATAGTGTCGGGTCAATTTAGCTCTTGGGTCGTTTGCCAGATCCATAACGGGGTTACTTCTTGACGTGTATAACTGTCCATAGAACCTCTTGATCTCTCTCAACAGCTCAGGTTTGGCGGATACGATCCTGCCATCATCGGTCTTTAGTTTCGTAAGCTGGCTCTGCCCAAAAGAAGCAGTCTTGTTTGAGTCTTTTTTGCGAAGCACTGTCCACCAAAATCACAAACACAACGCAAAGCACAACATTTCGAAGACGCGATGGCCGCCACCAGCCCCTCCCGCACCCTCGTGCAGCATGCTCTTGTAGCATGCATGCTTCTTGTGCATGCTAGGTAGCAAGTGTATTCCACGCTTTAAGCGGTCGGGCTTTATGCTATAAAATTAGAAATATTCGAAACGCGAAGTATCTTTTCCCGAAAGTACCGAAAGAACCGGGATTTAGTTTTAAAAATCCCGGTGCCCCAGCCGGCGCAAATTTCCGGGATTTCCCGGTACTTTCGGTTCCGGGATTTCCCGGGACTATTCACTAGTCCACAGTAGTCTTCACGTTGGTATTTAGTGTTGCCTCCACTTTTATTATAAGCTGTTTGGAATAAATGCGTGATGTTATGTTATGTAACAATCGAATTCATAAAAAAAAAAACTTACTAAAGGTCACGAGAAAAACACCTGTGACAAATAAAATTTTCATACCTAAATGTAAAAAAAAAGAAATAATTCTATTTATTATGAAAAATATACTACATATTTCTCCTGTTAGCTTTTGTCTTTTCAATTATAAGCTCAATTTAATTTCAACATTAATTGTAGGTACCTATGGTATTCCTAAGAAAATGTACAATAAAAAATAATGACTCTTTCCATAAAAATATTGTTGATTGAAAACCATCAAAAGGCGATTAAAGGCGAATTGCACCATTGCAACTAAACGCGATCAGCACATCTAAACTGCGTTCAAGAGCTGTTGGGAATTGGGAACTTGGGAATTTTTGAAAACTACGCTTCATTGTTAAAATTAAATAATTTATTAAATATTAAGAAAAAAATATAGATTAGGTACAAATAATCTAAGACATTAATTAAATTAATTAACATGATTATAATTATTGACAAAGAATAACTTATAAATAATTGAGTTTTCTTATAAAAAAATAATTTACCTACTTCAAATTTGAGTACATTTTCTATTATACAGGGTGATGTCAGTGTACATTTTTAAAGGGGTCACTAGCAACCTTGTTGTCTGGTGTTTTCACCACGGCATGAGCGCGGTCATCTCGTGCCGATACGAGATACGAAAATAGACAATTAGGAACTTAAACCATCATTTTTACCAACATTAGTACACCTATGTCTTTTCAAACCACTGCTTTGCGTAAACTGACTATTACAGACCTCACAGGCAAACGGTTTTTCCCCTGTATGTATTCTCATATGCAATTTCAAATTACCGTTTATAGAAAATTGCTTGTTACATATATTACAACTGTATGGCCTTTCTTCTGAATGGACCCGCATATGCTTGGATAAATTACCAATCTGCTTGTTGCAAATCTTACACGTATATGGTTTTATTCCTGTATGTACCCTCATATGCCTTTTTAACTGGCCAGTTTCTCTAAAACACCTTTTGCAAATCTCACACGAAAATGGTTTCTCTCCCGAATGCACACGCATATGAATTTTAAGATACCCGTTGTCAGAAAACGGTTTTTTACATATTTTACATGAAAACGGTTTTTCCCCTGTATGTGTGCGCTGATGCAGCTTAAAACTCGCCATTTGAGCGAATTGGCGATTACAAAATGAGCAGGTATACGGTTTAAATCCTGTATGCACACGCATATGAACTTTTAAGGTTGTATAAGCAGTAAAATCTTTCTTACAGACTTCACAAGAATACGGTTTTTCCCCTGTATGTTGCCTTTCATGTATTGATAAATAACTTTTGCTAGAAAATTGTTTGTTACATGTATTACAAGTATGTAGTTTAATGCCTGCGTGAATGATAAATATATGTCTTTTCAAATGAGATCTCTGAAGGAATCTTCTGCCACAAACGTCACAGACGTACGGTTTTTCCCCTGTATGGATATACATATGGGATTTTAACGTCTGATTATGTCCAAAGGCTTTATTACAGACCGAACAACTATATTTCCTCTCCCCAGTATGTGTTTTCATATGTTCTTTCAAGCCTTTTTTCCTTTGAAACTCTTTACTGCATTCAGTGCACTTGAATTTTTCTTCAAAATGTATTTTTATATGTTTTTTTAAGAGTCGAGCTTTCTCGAAATTCTTTTCGCAGATCGTGCAAGGGTATGCGTTGTTTACTATATGTGCTATAGTTATATGTTTTGTTAATTCTTTATTGTTAGTATGTGAAGTACTACATAGATGGCAGGTGAACGATTTTTCTCCATTATGGGCTCTCATATGCACCTCTAAAGACCCGTTGTATGAGAATTTTTTTTGACAAATATCGCAGGAATATTTTTGGGTTTTTTTCTTTTTCTGCTTTCTGTGCTCGTCTGAAATGAAGGAAAGTAGCGTGTAAGTTTTATGTTAAAGGATGTTCGCAAAAAAAAATTTGGAAGTTGGGGGCCTAAAAAGGCCACTTTGGCAGAATCATCAAAGGATAACATTATGAATCATAATGGGCAGTTAACTGTTAAATCAATCGTATCAAATCCCATTAGTGAAGGATTTTTCAGTTATTTTTTTTTTGTCTGTGCTAAAATACCAATCAATCCAATCCAAATCCAATCTCTTTGATTATAGGTACCTACTAGGGATTTCGGTCTCGGAAGCATTTTCAGTCCCGGGACCAGTCTCGAACCTCGGAAGCTAGTCCCGGGACTCCCGGGAAATTCGAGACCCACGTGTTTTTTATATTAGAATGGTTTTTTACGGATACGTTACGTTATGGATGGAGGTATTGCAGGTGTGCAAGAAAATGGTGATTTTAATATTGTTTTGGAAGGTAAACTAGACTTATTTTGGTAAAAATAAAAGAAATGGCAATGACATAGTTTGACTTAGTAAATGATAAACTATAAGAGGGTGAGGGTAGTAGTGAAACTGACTGAAGTGAGTGGTGGTGAACTGTGAAGTAAATGATAATTACGATTGTAACCGTTTATAAATCACATTTATTACAAATTTACTCTTTGATCAATCTGACCAAACCAAACATTACAATAGAATATTATAACAAATAGAAAAAAATAAGATAGCAATATTTGAAGTACCTAATTCAGACTTTCAGGTTATTACTTAATTCTTTATTCTTCTCGGTCTCGCTCGGGCATTGTCGGGACGCATTCGGCAAGCGGCAGTGTCACTAGGCGGTACATAGTGCGCGGCGGAGAATTTATAAGTATAAAATGTACAAATAAATTCTGGTGTTAAGAATATTTTAATGTTTTTCTACCGAAACATTTGGTCTCGAGATTCCCGGGAATTTTTATTAAGTCTCGGTCTCGGTCTCGATGATAAAAGTGGCGAGACTCCCGGGATTTCGAGAATCGAGACTCCCGGGGCGAAATCCCTAGTACCTACGTAGTGCAGTAAAAAAATGAAAAATACGGACTGCCTTCGCCATATTATGATTAATAATGTTATCCTTTTATGATTCTGCCAAACTGGCTTTTTTAGGCCCCCTGGTCTAAGTACCAATGACAACTAATATATCATTAGTTAGGTATTTTATTAAAATGCAATAACTACTATGGCGGCTCATTTCAAGTCGATGCGTAAAAAAAGTTATGGGCGATGTTTCGCAGGACTGACCTGGACACTAACGGAACCCTTGCACTAACTGACGGGATCCGCTAGGGCGGATGCCTGCCAGGGTCGCGGGTTGTTCGAAAGAGATACCGTGGCCCCTGGCACAGGCAACTGAAGGAACACGGGTGGGTTTTATTCAGTAAAAGTCTGACACGCCCTCACGCTCCACCCAGAACGGGAGAAGTTAATTTCTCACCCAAAAAGAGTGTGGGCTCATTAGATGTGACTCAACGAGTCCTGTTGAGTTTACCTGATGACTGACCTGGACGCTAGATGACGAACAACTAACTATGAGCTATGGGACCAACACTAAAATATGAAACAAAATCAACCTTACGTTTTGTCGAATTATGCGAACACAAATATTTGGAGCAGCTGATTTTAGAAGTGAAAACTTTAGGCGCTTTGGGCATTTTTTGAGATGGGAAAAACCATTGAACCTACGCCACTGTTACCTTAAGCGACACCCTTCGATCATTAAAACCGCGCGTGTTTTGTTTATAAGACGATTCAAAAAATACCCGCTTCGGACACAGATTACTAAATAGTTAGAACGTAACAGATACTTCACTCAGTAGAAAATTTCCAATACCTACTGCTATAATAGCCTACTCCGTCGCGTCAGCAACCGCTGCATGCTAAAATGTGCCTAAATGCTCAAGCGTACAGTTGTGATTGCTTCGCACCGCGCGATCCCACAGCAATCGCAGGGCTGCCTCTTCGATAAAATTAAATTAACATAACTATTTGTGTCTATTTTATTGAGAATTAATTGTGAATATGTTCTGACTATAGGTGGTAGTTTAAAATTGTATCGTTTATAAAATATATTTTTTAGAAATTGGTGCTGACTGTGCAATACATCTAAAACATGGCATGACATGACATCTTCATTGACAGGTAAATGGAAAAATATTAGGTGTTTATCCCTTCTTTTACTTGATTTGCACCCATCTACTGCACATAAGGCACCAGACGGCATCGTATAGGTACGCGTACAAACGAATGGAACGATTAAAATTGAACAACGTGCGTGCGCCTCGCTTGCGAAAACCGCACGGAATTTGGTCCGCAAACGGACCGAGACCGCTCGGCCGGGAGACCTGCTTCGCATGTGTTCGGCTGTCCTCGGGGTGTACTCGGTTTTAATGTATATCCGGATATGTCAGTGAGTGATGGCAAAGTATTCTGTTTGTGTTTTGTTTTCACTTCTGTAGGCACTCCCGGAGTGCCACTGTTTTTTTTTCGTGTTTGTCTAATATGAGTTTTCATGAGCCTTGGACGTGGGGTTGCGGACACCAGCCCGTTATACTAAACACCACCATTAAGGTGATATTGTACGGTTCAACCGTACATCATAATATTGTTTTATGCATATTAAGCAGTTCTGTACCGCGTGCGCAATTTACTTCAGTTCGCGTTCGGTCTTCGCCGCGTGTACTCATTATCATCTTATATCGCGTGTACTCATTATCATCTTATATCAATAAAATTATACTTCTCCTCGGGGCTAGCTGGACCGAACCAACGCAAATGTATACGTACATCCGTGGTGGAGCGACCCAGACTGCCGGGCACTTCTTCTCCTGCAACCGAGCGGGTGGGCAGGTTGCGGATAGCCCAACTCCGGCTGCGGGACCGACTGCATACAGCCGATCTCGCACCCGGAGCATCTCGGAAGAGATCCCGGACAAAAGAAGTGCCCGAACACCAAGTCCCAGGTTTAGGGTAACCCATATACCTTATCCTATGTACCAAATAATCCTGATCATCCCAACCCCTCCATATCCATAAAATCCCGTCAATCCCTAAAATCCCTAGGCCAAATCCCAGACCTAGGGTGACCCCCCCAGCAACCTACACCCTACCACCAGACACCTTCCCTCCTATTCCTACATCCCATCGGTCCCAGAGGACGGGTAACCTCGATTCCAAAAAAGCCCACCCCCTCAAAAATGAAAATGCAGAAGGTAAAAGAAATTACCCAGGTGGGTCCCGGCCAAGCCGGGGAATCCCACACCGCTACGGCGGTCAGCCCCCAACGTATTCTGGGGGGGGGCAACCAACTGCTCAACGTTGCCGTGCTCTTCAGCACGGCCGGCTGCTGATTTAGCGCCCATTACCCAGGCAGCGACTCACGCGCCCATTAACATAACTACGGCTGCGATGAACGCGCCAAAAACCTCCACCACGGCTGCGACTTACGCGCCAATACCCACTACGACGTGCATGCCTCCCTCGAGCCTCTGGCAACAGAGCATCGTGCGGAATAGCATCACCAACCCAGACATTGACGGACACAGACAGAAAGTGCTGGGGAAGGAAGACGAACCTGGCGACCCTACCACTCTCCCGGCTGATAGAGTACGACTGCTGAAGAAGCGCGGAAAAATCACCCGGGGGAGGAAAGTAGGCGACCGAAAGCGCAGCACCCGCGAAGGCATTAGCCAGCGCGAAGCGCGATCGGACGCCGAAGAGGTAGTACGCGACCAGCCCCGAGTCCGCGACGGGGAAACGAGGCGCGAAAAAGGGCCGGGCGCGGAAAAAAGAGAACAGCCGCGAGTCCGCGAAGGGGAAACCCAGCGCGAAAAACGGCCAAACGTGGGACTACGCGACCAGCTGCAAGTCCGCGAAGGGGCAACCCAGCGCGAAAAGCAGCCGGACGCGGAACCGCGCGTGCAGGGGCAAGTCCGCGAAGGGGAAACCCGGCGCGAAAAACCCTTGCACACGACAGAGTCTGCCGGGGGCGCCAACCGACCCCACCACGTTAACACAGACACATCCTACGACATTTCCCGACCCAGACACCACAGAGGAAAGCGAGGTGGATCCGTGCACCCAGACGCCACCACCCTGCCAGGCACTACCATGTCGCAACCTGGACCGAGTGGTACAGGGCCGGCGAAGAGGGAGCGCCCAGATGACTCGGCTTCACCGAGCACGCTCCAGGGGGACGCCAAACGTGCACGGGTCCACGCCGCCCAGGAGGAGCCGAGGACCTACGCGCGGGCCACAAAGGATATTCCTGCGCGGCTTGCCGTAGCAATCTGTTTCCCTCCCCCCTCCAGAGACTTGACAAAGGACGAGGCCGAGCTTGTCAAAGCAGGCCTGGAAAATCTACTAATGGATAATATGGACACAGACTCGACAGCACCACTCCCTGCCTTCCGCGGATACCCACGGGTAGCGGAGGGCACAGTACAAATATGGTGCGAGGACGACTACGCCCTGACCTGGTTGACCAAAAATGTACCCCTCCTTAAGATCCCCAACACCGACCGTACACTGACAGTGCTCCGGCAGTCAGACGTGCCCACCCGCGTCAGAGCCTCCCTCTTATAGAGTCCCTCGCTATAGAGGTGACATACAGAGGCTCCACAGCATTCTGATTCGTCAGAACAGGTGGTACGACATTGCCAGATGGTCTTTATACAGGGCAACTACCGTCGGTGGTGACAACTACGGGGCTTATTTGACCCTAGGTGTGCCACCGGAGGAAGTGGAAAAGGTCATGGGGCGGGAGCGACGTATATCGTACCTGCTGGATTCGATATACGTGCGCTTGTGGCCCACGACCCAGCCCTCGGACAACAGGACGGACCCGACGACGACGACGACACCGACAGTGACACAGACGGACGACACAGACATCGCCCAACTAGAGGAGGTCATGGCCCGCGCGGCGATGGCTGATGATGTAGCCAGCATACCACCCGCATCTCCCGGCTGGAACGAGCAACTATTAGCATCGTCGCCGGGTGAACAACACGAAGGCCAGTACAGAGAGGAGGCGGAGGTTCTGTCCGATGGATCCATCACCGACTAACCCCTCCCCCTCATCACCGTCTCTAACACTCAACATAATCCAAACTAACCTCCAACATAGCCAAACTGCTACGGCTAGCTTACGCAGGGCACTGGAGGTTAACCCCCGAACGATTGCACTGATCCAAGAGCCGTGGATCAGGAACAACAGGATTTGCGGTCTCAGTAACATCGGAGGTAAGCTAATTCTCAACACACACAGCTCAGACAAACCCGGATCTTGCGTCTATATACCCAAAGATATCCCTACCACGCTACTCACTCAATTCTGTTCCAGAGACCTGACAGCTGTCAGGCTCCAGACCGAAGGTGAACTCCCAGACGTTGTACTGGCCTCGGTATACATGCCGGGCGAAGACACAGACTGCCCGCCGAAAGAAATGGCCGACCTGGTACAGCACTGCGAGAGCACCAAATTAGACCTGATCATCTGCACCGATTCGAACGCCCATCACCCGCTCTGGGGCAGCGACGCATCAAACTCCAGAGGAGAGGTACTATCCACCTATTTATTCTCTACTAACCTTAACATCGTTAACCGAGGCTCTGAACCCACTTGGGTTACAGTCCGAGGGCAAACGATCATTGATCTAACACTTGCTACAGAAAACGCGACAAATCTTATAACAAATTGGCACGTATCGGACGAACCTTCTTGCTCAGATCATAGAAGAATCCGCTTCACTTTAACTACCAATATAAGGAAACCCATATCGAGACGAAACCCACGGCGCACCGATGTGCCCGGGTTCAAGCGCCTCCTTGCCGCCCTTCTAGCTAGGCACCTATCACAAATAACTATAAGAGAACCTGCACAACTTGAACACACGGTGACAAAGCTGTCAGAATACCTGACCGAAGCATACCATGCATGCTGCAAACTAAGGGCACCACGAACCAACAGTGAGAGGAATCCCTGGTGGAACGCCGACCTTAGTAAACTCAGAAACACACTACGGAAGCTATTTAACAGAGCCAAAAACACCAGACTCCCGGAAGACTGGGAGCTATACAAAGAGACCCAATACACATACAAAAAGGAAATCAGAACCGCCAGAAGGACAGCATGGCGGAAATTCTGTGAATCCATCGAAACCAATAATGAAGCCGCAAGAGTAAGGAAGATCTTATCAACAGATCAGGACCGAACCCTTGGCGCGCTGAAGAAACCCGACAACTCATACACACTGACAAAACAATAAAACCAGCAAGGTCCTACTCGAGACTCACTTCCCCGACTGCAAACTCCTAGAGGACAGGACTTGGGATGCTGAGCCAGATTGGACCCCAACGGCACAAGACTGGTCCAGCGCCCACAGTCTGGTAACAGAAGACCGAGTAAAGTGGGCCATCAACACCTTCCAGCCATATAAGTCCGCAGGACTAGATGGCATTTTCCCAGCCCTACTACAATGGGGTGTTGACCTCATCACTCCAAGCCTGGTAGAAATCTATCGGGCTTGTATAGCACTCATCTCTTAGCTGCCTCGGTTTATTTTTAATTATTTTATTTTTGATTGTTGTTTTGTTAAGTACTATTTGTTGTACTCTGGACGCTTTTAACGTTTTACGTCTTTTTTTTATTTATTACATCGTTCTCACATTATACAACGTGTAACGGATTAAGCGCAATACCTCAGACACCCCAATTAGAATATAAAATTAGAAGTCTAAAACAACACCCGTAATTAAATAAATTTAAACCAAACTTGGTCGTTTTTTATAAAATAGTTATCCTTACTAAACGCAAAACGTATGTGCAGCAACATGCCTACACACACACTCATGCAATGTTAGCTTACGACGCGACACACACATTCGAGCGCCCGCCAGCTGACCATAGCTGTAGGCATTAGATGTGCGTTAGTTCAATGAACGAATTTTACTTACATGACATCAGGTGAGATAGTGGTCAAACGCGAGCCTATCTTAACTTTTGATACTAATTGAGTTTACAGTGTAATGATTGATAATTTTCTAGCAAGTGAAATTATCAACATGAATCTAAGACTTTACGCATAGTAACGGGGATGCATTTAAAACAGCGACTACCCGAACTTCGAAACTAACGAAGGGCGAAGCGCCCGGCGGACTCCGTGCGGCACACGCGGGTAAAAAATATCTATCTCAGATGCGTAACTTTCGCGATATTACAATAAAACCGCGATATTATTCGCGATATTATTAGCTACCGCTGATAAGAGTGTTTACTGCTAATTACGTGAAACAAAAATCAGTGCTTACAAGATTTTAATCACAAACAGCAAACTTTGCTGCGCATGAAAAAATACCTACTTACTTTGAAGATGGCCGGCGCGGGCAGCCCGGAGGTAGCGCGCGCGCGCGATTTCAAAGGGTCGCCGGTTTTGTGCATCTCGCTCTTTCACATTATTCATACGGTACATTTGCAAAGGACGTAGCTCGTAGGAACCAGAAAATTGTCTACTACCTATTTCGACATTTCTCTACAAATCAATTAGTGAGACATGCGGAATACAAATCGGTCGTGCATTTCAATAAGCCTTATTATTTGGACGGAAGGATTAAATTCTCTTACATCAACTGTTTTATTAAACGCGCTCGAATCCAAATGTAAAATGCTTTGATATTATTCATAATTATGCACGTGTGTATCATGGACCTAAAAATTAGGTTTGTTCAATTTTAGCGGCGCGCGCGCCAACGGTGAGTTCCTAGTTCTAATGTAGGCATTAGATACCTACCTATGGCCGTATGAACGATAGTTAAATTACCGAACATTAGCTAGATGTGATATTGATAATAACAATGTTTACACAATCGTATTGATAGGAAGAAGTAGGTACTTACAGAACTGGACTATTAATTTGCACTATTTCTGCGATCCACTTTCATTAAAGTTTCAAAATGACCGCCACCTTGATCTATGCACTTTTAGCACGCTTTCTTAAATTGTATTTCAATTTTGTAAGCACTTCAGTATCACTTTTCACCGTCACAAATGCTCGCACATGCCCGCACATTCGTCCCTCTGTCCAAAGCCGTATTAGGAAGGAACGTCCCAGAGTCCCTCAGTCGCTGAGTTGCATCCAGCATCGTCCTGGCGCTCACGCTGCAGCCAAAACGGTCATTGAACTCCCGACAAGCTAACGCGACATTATCAAGACAGCGAGCCAGGGTTCTCACCATATCCGTGTATTGTATGTTGGTGTACCGGAAAGCCATCGCGCACGTAATCAAAAATGTCACGGAAGTAAATTGAAGAACAACTACACTAGGTCGCTACCGGCGGATGACTAGCTTAGCTTTTAATGTTAGGTACTCATGTTATTCGGCGGTAGCGGCGCGGGCGGCGCGTATGTCGGCATTTCCCAGAAACGTCAAAGAGGTTGCCGACAAATGCTTTATTTCTTTGCAATAAGTTTCAAATTTCTTCAAATTCAATCATTTTATTTTGTAATAATGCCTAAAATTTGTTTGTGTATGTAGGGCTACTCTGATGACCGCACTAAGTTTGGTCGTGCATTCAAACAAGCCTTACACATTGGAGATAAAGTTGAAATTCCGTTAAATCACCTATTTAATTTGACGCACACTACTTTTATTGTAAAATGCATTGATATTATTTACGTGTGTGTATTACGACCTGTGAGCGAAATACAAATAATGTCGTGCGTTTAAGTAGCCTTTATTGCTCTGAGTTAAGGTTTCAATTTCCTTGATTCAACGATTATATTAATTTGTCATGATAATGTGTTTCTAATTTAGGTCATTTAAAAGATTTTTCCGTCAAAATTTAACACCTATTTTTGATGACGGAAATCGATTCAGAAGCCGATTCTGAACAAACTCCTTTCAGGAATTGCGTTTATTCTGTTACACGTTGTATAATTTTAAATTCAAAAGTAATGATGTACTAATATTTTTGTAAAACATAATTTAAAAAGAGTGTCCATGGAGTTTCTTGCCCGTTCTTCTCCATAGGTACCTACGCTTTGGAATGGGCAACTAGCTTCATATTTTTCTGACTGACCGACTTCTTGACAATTCAAAAGTGCCTGTTAATGGTTTAATTGAAATAAATGCTTTGACTTTGACTTTGACTCAGGTACATACCCCTGGCCTGGCGCGAAGTGAAAGTCATCTTTATACCAAAACCGGGCAAAGCCGACTACACACAACCCAAGGCGTACAGACCCATAAGCCTCACATCCTTTCTACTAAAGACCCTTGAGAGGCTATGTGATCGACACATCCGAGATGGACCTCTTCGGGCAAAGCCACTCCACAAACAACAGCATGCATACTCCACAGGCAAATCAACGGAATCCGCGCTACACAGCGTGGTATCCAAAATTGAATGCGCAGTGGACCACAAATGCTCTGCACTGGCAGCCTTCATTGACATCGAGGGCGCCTTTGACAAAACTACCTTCCACAGCATCAGCACGGCCCTAGAGAAACACAACATAGACCCGTCCCTGAGCGGCTGGATCACCAACATGCTCAAACGGAGGGCAGTACAAGTGACCGTAAACGACACCACAAGGGCCATAGTGGCGAAGGGCTGCCCGCAAGGGGGCGTCCTGTCGCCGCTTCTATGGAACCTGGTCGTAGACAGTCTAATAAAAGAACTCAACGACAAAGGCTACTATACCGTAGGATACGCCGACGACATAACCGTAATAATAAATGGCACCCACGAAAACACCCTGTGCAATCTAATGCGCCAGGCACTGAAAATAATAGAAAGCTGGTGTGGTAAACACCAATTATCAGTGAACCCCACGAAAACCGAATTAGTTCTCTTCACAAAAAAGAGGAAACTGACGACACTACAGCTACCACGTTTCTTTGGTACAACCCTAAGCCTTTCAACTGAAACCAAATACCTGGGCATATTTCTGGACAAACAGCTGAACTGGGCAAAACACACCAGCTACATTACTACGAAAGCCAGTATATCCCTGTGGCAATGCAAGTGAATGCTTGGCAAGAATTGGGGGATAAGCCCCAGGGTCACTCACTGGCCATACACCACAGTCATCCGACCGATAATTACATACGGCTCACTAGTCTGGTGGCCCAGAACAGACCTGAGCACAGCCCAAAAAGACCTTGAAAAGCTGCAGCGGTTTGCGTGTGTGGCAATCACTGGCTGCATGAGAACTACACCCACTGCTGCCCTACAGGCTATGCTTGGACTGCCGCCTCTACACCTTATAGTGCGGGAGGAGGCGGCCCTGGCTGCCTTTAGGCTCTCCAAATTAGGGACCCTGAGCAAAGACTCTAGGGTCAAACACACACGCTTAAAAGAAGATGCGATCAAACGGCAGCCAATGATGGCATCACCTTGCGACAAAGCCCCGAAACAATACTGCTTTCAAAAGCATTATAACATAGTGCTTGAAGAGGAGCAGTGCGACCACTCAGGACCGAAAGAACTGAGAATTTACACCGATGGTTCAAAGACCGACTGCGGAACTGGAGTCGGAGTCTTCTCACACGATCTCAACATAAAAATATCCAAACCGCTGGGAATGCTCAACACGGTCTATCAAGCAGAGTGTGTGGGCATAATGCAGGCGGCCTATGCCTTAGCGGCCAGGAGAGTTACAAACACCCATGTTCGCATACTCTCCGACAGCGCCTCAGTCCTCCAATCCTTAGATAAAAAATGCATCACATCGAACCTAATACTAGAATGTCACAATGTGCTTGAGCAGGTAACTGTATCGAACCGCAATTCAGTGACACTACAATGGATAAAAGGACACAGTGGATCGCTAGGCAACGACGCAGCTGACGAGCTGGCCAGAAGGGCTTCCAGCATGTCAGTTTGTGGACCGGAACCTATCGTGCCCATCCCCTTCAACCAACTACGCAGGTGGCTACAGGAGCACACCCACACACAAGCAGAAAGCTGGTGGACGTCGTGACCAGGCTGCAGGCAGTCCAAAGAAGCCATGCCGTCACTGGATGGCAAGCTAACCAGGCGTCTTTTACGACTGGACAGGAAAGGACTGCGCCTGGTGACGGGGACCATCACGGGACACTGCTCGCTAAACAAACACTTTCACACATTGGGCATAACAGATAGTCCCCTGTGCAGGGCTTGCATGGAGGCTGATGAAACCATTGCGCATGTGCTCTTTGAGTGCACAGGCGTCACCCAGATAAGGTCAGAAACCCTCGGGACACCCAGATCGTACACAGATGTTCTAAACAGACCAGGAGACTTGATCAGCTTCTGGAGGGAGGTGGGCTGGTTGGAATAACCACCGACGGCCGCCATGGCCCACGCACAATGGTCCACTGCAGGACTAAGTGCGGAAACCAAACATAGAACATAGAACATAGATTATACTTATCAACTTTATCATACTCTATCATTTAAAGTTGTCCCGTACAACTTTATGGTCCTTCGAGCCGGATTTGAACCAGCGACCTATGGATTAAAAAAAATGTGGTTTTTCAATTTCGTATAACTTCTTATGTATGTGGAATAGGGATTTAACATTTTGGTATATGTTTTTTGACTCTTTGGTCCAGAATCATGTAAAAGTAATACACGATTCCATGAATTTTTCTCGATACAAATAAATTACAAAGTTATGTCTATTTTTTTGCTTTTTTCGACATCACGGCGTAAAACTTAAGAGTTATTCAATGGAATTTACTTTAAAACATAGAGAATTATCATATTTTACTCAAAGTAGTTTTAAATTTAATAAATTAATTTTGTTAAAAAAAGGAGTAAATTCGTTTTGGCACATACGTCGTTTTATTCCGAGCGCACGCACATTATAGCCATCATTCTTCTTTTGCGTTTCAAAAGTTCATCACTTTCGCTCGCTTAGTAGGTGGTCGAGGTCAGGTAACGCCTTAAAGTACCTATGTCCCTCCCTCGTGTATTAGTAGTTACAGAAAGTTTTCTCACCATCACTCAAGTCTGGGGCCCCCACCCACTCTGCGTCCGACTCCTCTCGAGGCTCCGTCCTCGACCGGGAGCTCCTTAGCACCGACAGGGGCTGGTCATCATCTTCTACCGGGGCGATGAATATCTCCATCGAAGGGAGGCTGTCATCTGAGGATAATCAGCTTTGTGAATAATTCATCATTACGCCTCCTATCATCATCTGCCTAGCCTTTTCCCAACTATATTGAGGTTGACTTCCAGTCTAACCGGATGGACTTTACCAGCTGAATATCAGTATTTTAAATGGAGCGATTCCCTATCCGTCAGATAGTATCTGACCTTCCCAACCCAGTTACTAGGTAATACGATACCCCTTGGTAAGACTCAGGGCCGTCTTTACCCGGGGGTGCAAGGGGTGCGTGGTTCCCGGGCGCAGGGTTTTAGGGGCGCAAGCCAATCGCCTTATACCTACACATACCATGCGTAATCATAATCAGTTTTAAAAATTACTGAATAAATATTCGTTACACCTTTAAAAATGTAGGCACCAATATTCTTTCATATTGTTACGTGTCCCAGGGATAAGTGACCGCCCGGCGTTTTTTGAATATTTGTACAAAATTATTAATAATTACATTTATATTTGTGACTTAGCGGCTTTAGTTTTTTTTAATGATTTTTCTTCTTTTTAGGGTTCCGTACCCAAAGGGTAAAAACGGAACCCTATTACTAAGACTTCGCTGTCTGTCCGTCTGGCCGTCTGTCCGTCTGTCTGTCACCAGGCTGTATCTCAAGAACCGCGATGGCTAGACAGTTGAAATTTTCACAAATTATGTATTTCTGTTGCCGCTATAACAACAAATACTAAAAACAAAATAAATTAAATATTTAAGGGGGGCTCCCATACAAGAAACGCGATGTTTTTGCCCTTTTTTGCTCGATATCAAAAATGGCAACAGGTAGGCACTTAAAATACTCACAAAATACTCAGTTGTATTTTAACTTTAAGAATAAATAATAAAATTAAAATAAAATAGATATTTAAGGGGGGCTCCCATACAACAAACATGTTTCTTTTTGGCGTTTTTGCCTTGTGGTACGGAACCCTTCGTGTGCGAGTCCGACTCACCACACACCGAGCACTTGGCCAGTTTTTTTTTTGTAAAGACGCGTGACGTGCTGCAGTTTTTTTACGATATTTCCTAAGTTTGTTCATCTTTTTCCATTTTTTTTTTTACTGACTAGCCGACATCATAGTTTATCAATTCAAATCATTAAACATAACTAAAATGTAGTAAAAAAAATTAAAATTCGAAGAAAAAAAAACTCTGCTTTTCAGTTTTTTCAAAATAAATCTAAAAATGCCCCCTTAATATCACACTTTTTAAATTTATTAATTAATTACATGATATTTCCTACAATAGCTCAGAACAATGTTTGTTACTAAGTCACAAATGTAAATGTAATTATTAATAATTTTGTACAAATATTCAAAAAAACGCCGGGCGGTCACTTATCCCTGGGACACATTGTATACTCCTCATCTCATTCAGCTTTAACATTCGCTTTGTGGCTTGCGATGTGCAAGCCTCTTAAATACAAGAAAAAGAGCTTTTCAAGTAGAACCTTTTCTACTAAAACAACTTTTGCTACTAACTAAATAGGTGACAACTTGGGCACCTAACCGATTTTTTTTTTGTTGTAAGGGGGGCGCAGGTTGATTCTCGCACCCCGGGCGCCCAATATGGTTAAGACGGCCCTGGTAAGACTGGTTGTCAGACTTTCGGGTTTCTGACTACCCGTAACGACTGTCGAAGTTCCTCGAATGACAGCCGGGACCACCTTCTGAGGCACGGAGTCTTGAAATGTAAAGATGGTCACTCATCCACAGACCAACCGCGGCAAGCGTAGCTTAACCTGATCGATCGACCTGTGCGGCTGTTATTACTTTGCCACAAGCTCTCAACTAAAAGTTTTAATTTATTTTGTAAAGAATATAATCTTACCATCAGATTTTATATCCTGATCTATATGACTAGTTTCTTCTTTTAGCCCTGAAAATAAAAGTTAACATTTTACTACTGACAACATGAAACTATTTCAATGGCAATGGAATTCAAGCTTTGTTGCATGGCATTAAAGTTTGCGAGCTACATACATTGAAATTTCGATCTTATCGACTGTATTAACGTGTGAAAAAGAAAAAAACTTACCATCCCCTGCAAATTCCTTTTTAACATCTTTGTCTACAAACACAGATTCTGAAACAAGGCGAGAATAATCATATTATCATTCTGTAATTATAGATATTTGTGTTTGTGGGTCTTTGCTGAGCATGTGAAGGGCGGGCGGGGCTACTGTCTTTTGTAATTTTGACGTTCGAAAAGTGCTGATTCTCAGCCTAGTTTGAATAAATGACTGGGTTCATCCATACTAATATTATAAATGAGAAAGTGTGTCTGTCTGTTACCTCCCGTTTAACCGATTTAGATGAAATTTGGTATAGTGATAGTTTGGACGACCGACGTCGCAAATCGCTGACGATTGTGCATCCGTTTCCTTAATAACATGCTCTAAATACTATAAAGAATGCTGAATTAGATATTTTAATTTTGTCGCACCTATTCAATTTAACCTGTCATTATCATCATCATCATCTGCGTAGCCTTTTCCCAACTATGTTGGGGTCAGCTTCCAGTCTAACCGGATGCAGCTGAATACCAGTATTTTACATGGAGCGACTGCCTATCTGACCTCCACAACCCAGTTACTGGGTAATACGATACCCCTGGTAAGACTGATTGTCAGACTTTCGGGCTTCTGACTACCCGTAACGGCTGTCAAAGATCCACGAATGACAGCCGGGACCAACGGCTCAACGTGCTTTCCGAGGCACGGAGGGGTCACGGTATGTAAAGATGGTCACCCATCCACAGACCAACAGCGGCAAGCGTAGCTTAACCTGATCGATCGACCTGTGCGGCTGTATATTATTTAGCTACGGGCCCCTCATTCAATTTAACCTGTATGTAAATAAAAATTACATAATAACCTTTATAACCGCAACTGAACAAATATTGCTTCAGCTTATCTTCACATAGTGAGACTTGCTTCTTGAACTCGGCCGCATCTCTAAGTCTTGGTTCACATATACTGCAGACGGAGTAGGTCCCAGCATTGTTTGGTAGAGGATTTAACTGAAATAGAAAATACATAAAGTCAGAGACACAACACGACACACTATAGAGTAGAGTATTTAACTGAAAGTAGGTAGAGAATTTAACTGAAATATAAAATACATAAAGTCAGAGACACATTATTGTGTCGTGTTGTGTCATGACCCGGGATACACCAATCAAACGAATCTGTTCAGGACTATGTCAAATTACAAAGTGTTACTTTAGTAGGTTTTTATATTTAATTTTTTATTTAGCCTTTTGGTAGATTCTTATTTTGTAAATGTGAGGACTTTGTAGGCCTTGTAGGCTTTAGATCTGTAGCCCATTTTTTATTTTTCAAGTACCTGGTACTTGTTGACAGGCCTATGCTGTCCTCCCATGCCTACTGTAATTTGAAAACATTGTAAAAGCCAATTATTTTTAAAAAGAGTGATGGTGGAGTTGCTTGCCGGTTCTTCTTCATTGGAAACAATCAATTGGAACCGTGCACCTAACTTCTGATGTTTCATAAATGCCCATGTAGGTTTATGTGAAATAAAATATTTTGATTTTAAAAGAGTTTTGATTGGCTAACACTGCATCAGAAGGCGTCACGACACGACACACAGTAGTATGAATCCGGCTTTATTTTCGTCAGTGATCTAGTGATTGCAGTGGGGAAAGTGTTATTGAGTTTTTCCATCTGGAATTTCTTAGTAGCAGCCTGGAGTCTGGATTTGTGGACAGTTAATAATAATAATGCATTCATGTATTCATTAAAATTATGTTAGAAAATGTTAATATAATAAGAAATTACAAATGTCAAAATAAAAATACAGGCAAGCCAAAATTAGTAAAATTACAGGAATGTCAAAATTGAATTACAGAAATGTCAAAATTAATTAAATTACAGAAATGACAATCAATCTCAGCGAATACACTTTGTTTCCTTCAACCTTGACATTGGCAGAATCATCGATAAAACGATGGAGCCATTATTATAAAAATTGGAATTGGAAATGAAAAAAAATTAATTGAACTACAGAAATGTCAAAATTAATTAAATTACATTATTCATGCCTGTGCAGTATTCCTATTTATATTATAATTAAAAAATCATTAATAGTATAGAAGCTTGCCTCTATTGCATAGGACTTAACCATAACTGGCGAAATGTGTGTACAGTACTATGGGTACATCTTAGCCTAACCTTCTCGGGGCTAGCTGGACCGAACCAACACGAATGTATACGTACATCCGTGGTGGAGCGACCCAGACTGCCGGGCACTTCTTCTCCTGCAACCGAGCGGGTGGGCAGGTTGCGGATAGCCCAACTCCGGCTGCGGGACCGACTGCATAAGGTTGATCTCGCAACCGGAGCATCTTGAAAGAGATCCCGGACAAGAGAAGTGCCCGAACACCAAGCCCCAGGTTTAGGGTAACCCATATACCTTATCCCATGTACCAATTAATCCTGATCATTCCAACCCTTCCATATCCCTATAATTCCGTCAATCCCTAAATCCCTAGGCCAAATCCCAGGCCTAGGGTGACCCCCCAGTAACCTATACCCCACCACCAAACACCCTCCCTCCTATCCCTACATCCCTTCGGTCCCAGAGGACGGGTAACCTCGATTCCAAAAAAGCCCACCCCCTCATCAATGAAAAATGCAGCAGGTAAAAGTAACTACCCAGGTGTGTCCCGGCCAAGCCGGGGAATCCCACACCGCTACGGCGGTCAGCCCCCAACGTATTCTGGGGGGGGCAACCGACTGCACAACTTTGCCGTGCTCCTCAGCACGGCCGGCTGCTGATCTAGCGCCCATAACACACACTACAACTCCGGCTGCGACTAACGCGCCATTAAACCCTACCACGGCTGCGACCCACGCGCCAATACCCTCCACGACGTGCATGCCTCCCTCGAGCCTCTGGCAACAGAGCATCGTGCGGAACAGCATCACCAACCCAGACTTAGAAGGACACGGACAGAGAGTGATGGGGAAGGTTGACGAATCTGGCGACCCTACCACTCTCCCGGTTGATAGAGTACGCCTGCTGAAAAAGCGCGGAAAAATCACAGGCCGGGGGAGGAAAGTAGGCGACCGAAAGCGCAGCACCCGCGAAGGCACTAGCCAGCGCGATGCGCGATCGGACGCTGAAGAGGTAGTACGCGACCAGCCCCGAGTCCGCGACGGGGAAACCAGGCGCGAAAACGGGCCGGACGCGGAAAAAAGAGAACGGCCGCAAGTCCGCGAAGGGGAAACCCAGCGCGAAAAGCGGCCAAACGTGGGACCACGCGACCAGCTGCGAGTCCGCGAAGGGGCAACCCAGCGCGAAAAACAGCCGGACGCGGAACCGCGCGTGCAGGGGCCAGTCCGCGAAGGGGAAACCCAGCGCGAAAAACCCCTGCACACGACAGAGTCTGCCGGGGGCGCCGACCGACCTCATCACACCAACACTGACACGGACAAATCCCGACTCAAACACCATAGGGGTAGGCGAGGTGGATCCTTGCGCCCAGACGCCACCACCCTGACAGGCACCTCCATGCCGCAGCCTGGACCGAGCGGTACAGGGCCGGCGAAGAGGGAACGCCCTGACGACTCGGCTTCACCGAGTACGCTCCAGGGGGACGCCAAACGCGTAAGGGTCCACTCTGCCCAGGGGGAGCTGAGGACCTACGCGCGGGCCACTAAGGATATTCCTGCGAGGCTCGCCGTCGCAATCTGCTTCCCTCCCCCCTCCAGAGACTTGACAAAAGACGAGGCCGAGCTGGTCAAAGCAGGCCTGGAAAATGCACTGATTGACTCGGACCCGACAGCACCACTCCCTGCCTTCCGCGGATACCCACGGGTAGCGGAGGGCACAGTACAGATTTGGTGTGAGGACGATTACGCCCTGACATGGTTGACCCGACACGTACCCCTCCTCAAACTCCCCGATACTGAGCTCACACTGACGGTACTTCGACAGTCCGATGTGCCCACCCGCGTCAGAGCCTCGCTTTTTGTCCCTCGCTATAGAGGTGACATACAGAGGCTCCACGGTATTCTGATTCGTCAGAATACGTGGTACGACATAGCCCGGTGGTCACTGTACAGGGCAACTACCGTCGGTGGCGACAACTACGGGACTCATTTGACCCTGGGTGTGCCACCGGAGGAAGTGGAACGGGTCATGGGGCGGGAGCGACGGATATCGTACCTACTGGGTTCGATATACGTGCGCTTCTGGCCCACGACCCAGCCCTCGGACTGCACAACGGACCCGACGACGACACTGACAGCGACACAGACGGACGACGCAGACATCGCCCAACTTGAGGAGGTCATGGCCCGCGCGGCGATGGCTGACGACGTAGCCAGCATACCACCCGCATCCCCCGGCTGGAGCGAGCAACTTCTTGCATCGTCGCCGGGTGGTCAACACGACGACCAGTACAGAGAGGAGACGGCGGAGGTTTTGTCCGATGGATCCACCACTGACTAACCTCCCCCCCTCATCACCGTCACCACCACTCAACATCATCCAGACTAACCTCCAACATAGCCAGACTGCCACGGCTAGCTTACGCAGGGCACTGGAGGTTAACCCCCGAACAATTGCACTGATCCAAGAGCCGTGGATCAGGAACAACAGAATCTGCGGCCTCAGTAACATCGGAGGTAAGCTAATCCTTAACACGCACAGTTCAGATAAACCCAGAACCTGTGCCTATATACCCAAAGATATCCCTACCACGCTACTCACTCAATTCTGTTCCAGAGATCTGACAGCTGTCAGGCTCCAGACCGAAGGAGAATTCCCAGATGTTGTACTAGCCTCGGTATACATGCCGGGCGAGGATACAGACTGCCCGCCGAAAGAAATGGCCGACCTGGTACAGCACTGCGAGCGCACCAAGTTAGACCTGATCATCTGCACCGATTCGAACGCCCATCACCCGCTCTGGGGCAGCGACGCATCGAACTCCAGAGGAGAGGTACTATCCACCTATTTATTCTCTACTAACCTTAACATCGTTAACCGAGGCTCTGAACCCACTTGGGTCACAGTCCGAGGACAAACGATCATTGATTTAACACTTGCTACAGAAAACGCGACAAATTTTATAACAAATTGGCACGTATCGGACGAACCTTCTTGCTCAGACCATAGAAGAATCCGCTTCACATTAAATAACATTATAGGGAAACCAACATCGAGGCGAAATCCACGGCGCACCGATGTGCCCGGGTACAAGCGTCTCCTAGCCGCCCTACTAGCTAGGCACTTATCACAAATAACTATAAGAGAACCTGCACAACTTGAATACACTGTGACAAAGCTGTCAGAGTACCTAACCGAAGCATACCACGCATGCTGCAAACTAAGGGCACCGCGTACCAACAGTGAAAGAAATCCTTGGTGGAACGCGGAACTTAGTAAACTCAGAAGCACACTTCGAAAACAATTTAACAGAGCCAAAAACACCAGACTTCCGGAAGACTGGGAACTATACAAAGAAACCCAATACACATACAAAAAGCAAATCAGAACCGCCAGAAGGACAGCTTGGCGGAAATTCTGTGAATCCATCGAAACCAATAATGAAGCCGCAAGAGTAAGGAAGATCCTATCAACAGATCAGGACCGAACCCTTGGCGCGCTGAAGAAACCCGACAACTCATACACACTAACAGACCATGAAACCAGCAAGGTCCTTCTCGAGACTCACTTCCCAGACTGCAAACTCCTGGAGGACAGGACCTGGGAAGATGTGCCAGATTGGTCCCCAACGGAACAAGACTGGTCCAGTGCCCACAACCTAGTAACAGAAGACCGAGTAAAGTGGGCCATTAACACTTTCCAGCCATATAAGTCCGCAGGACTAGATGGCATTTTCCCAGCCCTCCTACAATGGGGTGTTGACCATATCACACCACGCCTGGTAGAAATCTATCGGGCCTGCATAGCACTAAGATACATACCCCTAGCCTGGCGCGAAGTGAAAGTCATCTTCATACCAAAACCGGGCAAGGCCGACTACACACAACCCAAGGCCTACAGACCCATAAGCCTCACATCCTTTCTACTAAAGACCCTAGAGAGGCTCTGCGATCGACACATCCGAGATGGACCTCTTCGGGCAAAGCCACTCCACAAACAACAGCATGCGTACTCCACAGGCAGATCAACGGAATCTGCGCTACACAGCGTGGTATCCAAAATTGAATGCGCAGTGGACCACAAATGCTCAGCACTGGCAGCCTTCATTGACATCGAGGGCGCCTTTGACAAAACCACCTTCAACAGTATCAGCACGGCCCTAGACAGACACAATATAGACCCGTCTCTGAGCGGCTGGATCACCAACATGCTCAAACGAAGGGCAGTACAAGTGACCGTAAACGACACCACAAGAGCCATAGTGGCGAAGGGCTGCCCGCAAGGGGGCGTCCTGTCGCCGCTTCTATGGAACCTGGTCGTAGACAGTCTAATAAAAGAACTCAACGACAAAGGTTACTATACCGTAGGATACGCCGACGATATAACCATAATAATAAATGGCACCCACGAAAACACACTGTGCAATCTAATGCGCCAGGCCCTGAAAATAGTGGAAAACTGGTGTGGTAAACACCAACTATCAGTGAACCCCACAAAAACTGAACTGGTTCTCTTCACGAAAAAGAGGAAACTGACAACACTACAACTACCACGTTTCTTTGGTACAACCCTAAGCCTATCAACTGAAACCAAATACCTGGGCATCTTTTTGGACAAACAGCTGAACTGGGCAAAACACACGAGCTATATTACCACGAAAGCCAGCATATCCCTGTGGCAATGCAAGCGAATGCTTGGCAAGAATTGGGGGATTAGCCCCAGGGTTACTCACTGGCTATACACCACAGTCATCCGACCAATCATCACATACGGCTCACTAGTCTGGTGGCCCAGAACAGACCTGAGCACAGCCCAAAAAGACCTTGAAAAGCTGCAGCGGTTCGCGTGTGTGGCAATCACTGGCTGCATGAAAACTACACCCACTGCTGCCCTACAGGCTATGCTTGGACTGCCGCCTCTACACCTCATAGTGAGGGAGGAGGCGACCCTGGCTGCCTTTAGGCTCTTCAAATCAGGGACCCTGAGCAAAGACTCTAGGGTCAAACACATACGTCTAAAAGAAGATGCGATCAAACTGCAGCCAATGATGGCATCACCCTGCGACAGAGCCCCGAAACAATACTGCTTCCAAAAGCATTACAACATAGTGCTTGAAGAGGAGCGGTGCGACCACTCAGGCCCGAAAGAACTGAGGATTTACACTGATGGCTCAAAGACTGACTGCGGAACTGGAGTCGGAGTCTTCTCACACGACCTCAACATAAAAATATCCAAACCGCTGGGAATGCTCAACACGGTCTACCAAGCAGAGTGTGTGGGCATAATGCAAGCGGCTTATGCCATAGCGGCCAGGAGAGTCACGGACACCCATGTTCGCATACTCTCTGATAGCGCCTCAGTCCTCCAATCCTTAGACAAAAAATGCATCACATCGGACCTAATACTAGAATGTCACAATGCGCTCGAGCGGGTAACTGTATCGAACCGCAATACAGTGACACTACAATGGATAAAAGGACACAGTGGATCGCTAGGCAACGACGCAGCTGACGAGCTGGCCAGAAGGGCTTCCAGTATGTCAGTCTGTGGACCAGAACCTATCGTGCCCATCCCCTTCAACCAACTACGCAGGTGGCTACAGGAGCACACCCACACACAAGCAGAAAGCTGGTGGACGTCGTCACCAGGCTGCAGGCAGTCCAAAGAAGCCATGCCGGTATTGGATGGCAGGCTAACCAGGCGCTTACTACGACTGGACAGGAAAGGCCTGCGCCTGGTGACGGGGACCATCACGGGACACTGCTCACTAAATAAACACTTTTACACATTAGGCATAACAGACAGTCCCCTGTGCAGGGCTTGCATGGAGGCTGATGAAACCGTTGCGCATGTGCTCTTTGAGTGCACAGGCGTCACCCAGATAAGGTCAGAAACCCTCGGGACACCTAGATCGTATACAGATGTTCTTGACAGACCAGGAGATTTGATCAGCTTCTGGAGGGAGGTGGGCTGGTTGGAATAAAACCACCGACGGCCGCCATGGCCCACGCACAATGGTCCACTGAAGGACTAAGTGCGGAAACCAAACCCATAACATAGAACATAGAACATAGCCTAACCTTTCAGGGAATGTAACATTAGTCAGTGGTCTACAGGTCTCTTGAATGTGTGGTCCCAGGTTTGGTTCCCAGGTTGGGCAAAATCATGTTAGTTTTTTTTTTAATTGGAAATTTTTCAGCAGCCCACTCAGAATTTTTGTCTTTATGTTAATGACAATAGGGTGGCACAGGGGTAAAAACTGGGGAAAATGTGGGTGTACTCTGAGTACCCCTTGAAAAATACTGGCGTGAAGTTTTGAAGTGACGTGATTAATCAAAAGTAAAAATCAAGTACTTACTAATTAATTGGTTCAGTAAAATGGAATCGAAAATGTGTAAGAATAAACTTGCATTAATTAATATTCATTTAAGTACTGAAATTATAATCTTAAAATTACTCACAATTATATCGAAAGTATCCCTCAACAAAACATAACAGTCTTGTTCAATTCCTTCGTTCGAATAAACATTTAGGCTGTTTAAATTGCCTTCAGCATGGCAGCAGCGGCACAAACTACTAGTATTCCATATCACAGACATTTTTAAAACATCATCTAATTCATGTTTAGTTAGTTTACGATACAAAATGAATGGAATAAAGAACCGGAACCACAACAATAGATGTGAAACCGCAACTATTGTTCTACGGTTACCACGTAACTCGATTTAAAAATCGCAGCTGTGATTAATTTGTATGAGTAAACAAGAATTTAAATGGATAATAGAGTTTTCTGAGAGTTTATTTACCGTGGTAGGCCGTAGGTATAGATTGTAAAATTGGGTTTGACACTGACAGTTAAAGTGATGTACGGGGTACTAAAGTGTAGAATAGTGAAGTATTTAGTCGACTATTCAGATACGTCAATTTTTGTGAACTTTGCGATGCCAGTTGGCACGTATGTTTTTGGCAAAAATTCGTTATTCTCTCTGTTAAGGCCTTAAGCTGTGGTTGCCTAAGAAAGCGGTGAACGGACACACAATAACAGCTGTCCAAATTCACCTTTATGTCAAATATTGATGAAAATAACTATAATTTATTCCCCGAGCGATTATATCGCGAATCCGAAAAATATAAGGACTATTGAGTACTATTTGTGACGTTGCGCGTTGGTCGGATTCGCGATATAATCGCTTTTGACGCAATTCGGAAAGCGGGGATTATAGTCCATTTCAAGAACAGCACTACTTTGACGTATTCAAATTAATTATTTTTCCATGGCAACAATGAAGAAATAAATATGGCACATCTCGAAGTTTGAGCGCGCAGCTGCCAAAAATCGATAATTGTTCGAAAAATCACTTTAGTTTTATTAGGAAACACCAAAATGCCAGAAACAATAATAGAAAGTGTTCTTACGGGAAAATTGGATGCCATATTGCTAATAAAGTGGCTAAACGATGAATCTTTAGAGGTGAAATCCTAACCTACAACAAAATGAAAAATTTAGCATATTTTTACAGTATTTTCATGTTATTTATGTTTTTAGGACACACCTGAGGACTGTATACTAAATTGCTGCAATAAGAACGAGTTTGTGACGTGTTTTTTGTCGTATTTGAGGAATCAGACTGATAGGTAGGTCACTTGAAAATTTTGTAAACAATGAATTTTACTGTCATTATTTTAAGAAAATAATCAGTTATTTTAGTGAAGTTAACCGAATTATCCTAGCTTATCACATAGACTCAAGGTTAAATTAGAAATTGCTCTTACATTTGATAAAAACTACCATTTACATATTTTCTTGCATCAGTATGATAACCTGATAATGTGCTCAAAAATCATTATTTTTCATATTTTGTTTAATTAATGAATTGTTGACAGACTTGTTTACATCTCAAACACTTACTTAATACTATCTTTTTCATGGGTTTTACATGACACATTTAAATGCTTCAATAATTCAATACAAACCTAATGTAATGAAAAAAAAGGAGAAATAAGATAAGTTATAAGAATAAAAAAAAATTAATGATGCTCATCATCATTTGCCTAGCCTTTTCCCAACTGAGTTGGGGTCGGCTTCCAGTCTAACCGGATGCAGCTGAATACAATATTTTACTTGGAGCAACTGCCTATCTGACCTCCACAACCTAGTTACTGGGTAATACAATACCTCTTTGTAAGACTGATAGTCAGATAATGATGCTCATAATACTGTAAATTATTAATGAAAATATGAGAAACCAAATTTAAAAATTATTGTTGAAAGATAGAATATATTTATTTATATTGAACTGACCCCGCAAACAGTGTTTTGCAAAAAAAAAGCCTACAACCTATTATTCTCAGACCGACCAAATATACCCAAAAAATTTCATAAAAATCAGTTCCAAGCCGTTTCGGAGGAGTTCAATAACAAACACTCGTGACACAAGATTTTTATATATTGGATGTATTTCATTAAGAATGTTTACATTGACAAATAAAAATAGAATTTACACCCTTATTTCAGAACCTCACTTAAGACTAAAGTATTCATCATCATTTAGAGCCACAAGATACAAGCGATGCTTAGATAAGTCTCGACCCCGTAGGAATATCCGGATAAAACTTATCCTATATCCTTGTCCGGGACTCAAACTATCTCTATACCAAATTTCATCTGAATCTGTTCAACGGTTCACAAGAGATTGAGTAATAAACATCCAAATGTCTTCACAAATTTACACATTTATAATATTAGTAGCATAGTGTGATTCAAAATCGAAACCAATATTATTAAGAGAAAATATTTGGTTTTTTGTATTTTAGTATGTTGGTTATGCTTTCACACAAAATGGCTGAACAGATTTGGATGAAATTTGACACATAGGTAGACCATTATCTGGATTAGGACATAGGATACATTTTATCCCGATATAACCCACGGGAGCAAGACTGAGTGGGGTGGGTGAAATTGAGGGGTTCAGCTCTCGGATAATTTACATTCTCTCACCACTTGCTCAATTATTTTATGTACTTTGTTGTTTGAGAGACCATTTTGTAAGAATAAGGTCCTAAATGTTTATAATAAATCAAAATCAAAAGTCATTTATTCAAAATAGTGCCATGTATTGTGTACATCTTTTGTTGGAGATCCTAATAAACTAGGCTGAAAAGCAGCACTTTTTAAACATCAAGATTACATAAGACAGTCCCCCAAAAATGCCCCACCCTTCACCATTTTCTAGTGCTTTAGTTGGGAAGAAGTGGCCCACCCAACAGACTCCCCAGTATTGCAAAACAATTCCTAACCATAGTATTGTCATTATGTTGCAGCATACTACAAACTAACAGCAATGCAGTACAAATACTCCAACACAGTACCCCAGAGAAACTCCTCAGTGCTCGGAATTCAGTACGGAAACACAGACGGTCCATCAGTGATCCGACCAGCGAAGACCGAATTATGGACAGTCTTACCGTCAAAATTGGTTAGTATAATATCATCCATTTGTATAACCTTAGGTCTCGTTAGTGCTTTTACTTAGGTCTAGTGAAATTAGGCTATTTGAACGAGCTATGACGCCTATGACGTCTTGGCAATGTCTCGCAATTTACGACATCCAGGACTGGAGCATGGTTCATGTATGTTTCTGAGTTTCTTTATTCTACCGTAAATTCTATTTCTATTTATGTATAAATAGCTTAATAGAGATTCCTCGACTATCTGAGCTCAATAGATTTAATTTTCTTTTTCTTTCCTTCAAAACAGATCGCCAACGCAGCCATGAGTCCCCCAGCAAAGACCGCAAACGAACAGGCCGGCGAGTAAAAACAAAACTGTTCACCGAAGATAAAAGCATAAACCAATCAACGTCGTCCGATGAATCTAGACTTAGTACCGGTGTAGACAGACTGGTACTAACAAGTACACCAATGAAAAACGGTATCAAACCGTCCGAGTATCCTAATTTACCCCTCAGCAGCCCGGTAACTCCAAGAAGTTTTGTTAAAGAACAATATGAACGCTGTGATACACCACGTTTGAGTCACAGACATTCTAAATCCCAAGAAAAAAGCTGCTTAGGAGATTATATGGTCAACGTCCAGAAAAGTAACAAAAAGAAAAAAGGTAGAGGTTCTACGGACAATGATGACAGTAAAGTTGAATTGGATTTGACTAGCTCGGAAATGTTTCCTGTAATTGGTGCGAGAAAATCAAATTCACTGCGTTCAGAGAAACGTAGAATCAAACCAACAAATATAGATAAATCACAGAAAAGTGTGTCCCTCAGTAGTTTTAGTGCAGAATCTTTTCAAACCTCACCGTTACTTGTTGAAGAAAATTCAGCGTTCAAACAGCAACGCATACAAGTGAAAGAGACGAACAACTTTGAAACGGAACGAAACATCTTGAAGCAAGAAAGACATAAATTGATGGAGAAATTTAATATTTTAAATACTTCTATGCCACAAAAAACTGTTGCTACCCCTCAAATAAAAATAACACAAAAAAACTCAATGGAAAAATCCCAAAATTACATAAAAAGTGATGTTTCCAAAGTGGTCTTCAAAGAGAAACTCGATTTATTAGTAGATATTTATGAAGTTTTGATAAAAAATAACCTAATAATGAGTTTAAATACTGAGATATATTTTCTGATATCGATTTTGATATCCAAACAGTTCCAAGAAGATTATATTTTGGCGGAGAGCAAGTTAAATGATGGGGATGTGGAGTTTTTGATGAAGACTATACATAATAGTACATATTTTGCTGTTAAGTCGCTGTGGCATCAAAGGGTGACATTGGAAGTTATATTGGACAAGAGTTCGTTGAAAACTTTAGGTATGTATCTTGTGTTAATTTAAACTATGGCAGAAAAAAGAAAAGCTTTAAAAATTTTATATTACATTTTGAACTTTATTTCCATTCCATCCTTCCCCAGCATTCCTGAGCATTCTCGAGGATTCTCGAGACTTAGATTTGGCGCTTCCCTACCCTATTCTTCCGCTGCAATGGAATTCATTCTTTACATTTTTTTGTAAATTACAGTTCAATCCCCTTTACAAAAAACCCAAAATCCGAACATTAATTTAGAATCACTACAGCCAGTTTATCAACTATCAACTTTAGCGTTATGTAGTTTAAGTTGATTTTTGGGTGATAAAAGAGATCCTGTTTGAGGGGCCCGGGGCTAATTAATAACAGCCGCACAGGTCGATCGATCAGGTCAAGCTACGCTTGCCGCGCTTGGTTTGTGGATGGGTGACCATCTTTACATACCGTGACCCCTCCGTGCCTCTGAAAGCACGTTAAGCCGTTGGTCCCGGCTGTCCTTCGTGGATCTTTGACAGTCGTTACGGGTAGTCAGAAGCTCGAAAGTCTGACAACCAGTCTTACCAAGGGGTATCGTATTCTTCATCCATTCTATCCTGTCACACCATCATTCACTCCCTTCTCTTTCATTTGTTCCTCACAAAATCCATCCATCTATTTTTGACCTTCTTCCTCCTCTCCATCCATCAACATTTATATTCATCACTATTTTAGATCAGACAGGCAGTCGCTCCATGTAAAATACTGGTATTCAGCTCATCCAGTTGGACTGGAAGCCGACCCCAACATAGTTGGGAAAAGGCTAGGCAGATGATGAAGTTCCTAAATTTTTTTTTTGCAATGGAATGTGAGCTTTGTCCTTACGACATTGAGTTTGAGTCAGTTAGTAGAGTTCTAAAACTTGTAATAATCTAAGTCATTTGTAAACTCTGTCCAGGTGAAAACAAAAAAGTCCGTTCCTTCTACCCGGAGCTAGCAAAATTCTTGCTAAACTGCTACGGACTCCGTTGTGAGGCCGAGACCAACCAGGACCGGTCAAGACAGACAGAGGCAAGGTCACATGGAGTGGTGTGCTTCAACTCTGAAACAGACAACATTGACAACTTTCCCAGTATGATGAGCTTTCAGAACTTTAAGAAGCAACGGGACATGTTTTATGAGATTTGGAGGTTAGTAAAGCACACACGGTGGCAGAAAAAAAATTTTTTTTTTGCTAATATTTTACATATTTATTTATTTCTGCAACTGCCCGTGACATCA
The DNA here is from genome assembly GCA_916614155.1 of Mesoligia furuncula. Taxonomy (NCBI): domain Eukaryota; kingdom Metazoa; phylum Arthropoda; class Insecta; order Lepidoptera; family Noctuidae; genus Mesoligia; species Mesoligia furuncula. Next base: position 13,905,643 of record OU744819.1, read on the forward strand.
CAGCGGGCCCTATCAGAATACCAGCGCTGCGGCATTTATTTTTTAAATATCGCAGCATCATGCTGAGATAGGAGCCTTTTGGCCTCGACTTTCTGTTTCATTTTCCTTTTGTTACTTTTTTTTATATAAGTGGGATTTTTATTTTTACTGTGTTTAGTTTAGTTTGTGATCTTGATGTACGAGTCGCAATAAATACTTTTTCTTTCTTTCTTTCAAATATTTTGTTGAGTATCAAAAATAGATTATAGTAGTATAGTAGATTGTTTGCCAAGGGAGCAAACAACTATTTTGAAGACGTGAGTGTTACTTTGAATCCAGAGCGGAGCGAAGGATTCTAAGAGTAGAAAAAAAAAATTGTGTTGCTCCCGAGGTGGACACTCTACTTTTATCACCCTCTATGAAAAGATAAGTAAGTGCAACTTATGAATAAGAATAGTACGTTTATTTATTTACATACATTTAGGAGCAATACATAGAAGTAATTAGAGGTTGGGGGTGTAAGGGGGAGCACATAACAACCGGACTCCCCAAACGTCAACCTCACCTGCGCGCGGTACACCCTGCCACTGACAGACGAGGCGCTGGCGACCGACCGATGGCGGTATAACCATCCCATAAGCCAACCTAAATCCTTCAGAACGATGACGGGCAGCAGCGTCGTCGCTGCGAAAGGTTTGGCTCTGCGGTCACCAACCCGCATGCCCAGCGTGGTGACTACGGGCATTAAACCTCCCACATGATTAAAGTGCCAAAACAACGGCCCCCAGTTCCCGGTGGTCCCGCTATTCCTGGTCAAGGTAGCGGTCACGGTAACGGCGGGACGGGGGGTGCGAAGAATCCCCGGGTTACGGCAGGCTACCAACGACGACTATATATGGCTACATATAATGGACGTTCGATGAGGCTGGACCATCACCTTGCCGAACTTGAGGTAGAGTTAGGCCGCATTAACTGGCATATACTGGGGTTATCTGAAGTCCGAAGACAGGGGGAGGACACGATAACCCTGGAGTCAGGCCACCTATTCTACTTCCGCGAAGGTGATCGCCTGTCCCAAGGCGGGGTCGGCTTTCTAGTCAACAAGGAACTCACTAGCAACGTTGTAGAAATCAGCAGTGTGTCGACACGGGTAGCGTACCTTGTACTGAAACTCACTGACAGGTACTACCTGAAAGTGATACAGGTATATGCGCCGACTTCGACATGCTCTGACGAGACAGCCGAGGCCATGTACGAGGATATTGCCAAGGCAATGCACAGTACGACAAAGGCCCACTACAACGTTGTTATGGGGGACTTCAATGCCAAAGTGGGAGTACAAGAACGCGGTGAATCGAAAGTCGGACCGTTCGGTTTGGGGCGCAGGAATCACAGGGGGCAAATGCTGGTCAACTTTTTGGAGTCGCAGGGGCTCTTCTTAATGAATTCGTTTTTCGAAAAGAAACCCCAAAGGAAGTGGACCTGGCAAAGCCCCGATAACGTGACAAGGAACGAGATAGACTTCATCATGACGGATAGGAAGCATATATTTAGAGATGTCTCCGTGATTAGTAGGTTTAATACCGGAAGCGATCACAGACTTGTCCGAGGCACTTTAAATATCAATTTCAGAGCTGAGAGACTCCGCATGATGAGGCCTACACTCCGACCTACGCAGCTCCAAGCCGCTCTAGGATCCGAAAAGTTCCAACTGGAACTTCAAAATCGATTCACCCTGTTGGAAACCATAGGTAATATTGACGAGAAAGCTGACGAGGTGGTCAAAGCACTACGCGACGTGTCCCGCAGACTTTTCCCGTCACGGCGAAAAAGTAAGGTGTCCAAACTTTCCTCGGAAACTCTCGGACTTATGAGGGAAAGGCGAGAGTTGCCATCTATGCAGCCGTCTTCGTCAGATAAGAGGGCCTTAAACCTAAAAATTAGGAAGCTGATGCGACGCGACCTTCGGTGCTCCAACACCCGCGACATTAAAGACGCGATTGAGCAAAACCGAGGGTCGAAAGTGTTTGCTCAGCAATTAGGGAGGTCCCATCTGACGAAATTAAAAACTGCGGATGGCAGAATCGTGACTTCGAAGTCCGAGATTCTCGAGGAAGTCGAGGATTTTTATGGAACACGGACGAGGAAACCAGCGGGGCATAGTGCAGACGACCATCGAGTCGAATTAACACGCCACTACACGGAGGATATCCCGGATATCGACCAATGCGAGATTAGGGCGGCTCTCGAGCAGCTTAAGAACAACAAGGCACCTGGGGATGACGGAATAACGACAGAGCTCCTTAAAGCAGGCGGGGCTCCAGTCCTGAAAGAGCTAGCGAGTCTCTTTAATTCCGTCATCCAAGAGGGTACAACGCCCAAGGCGTGGAGCAGTGGTGCGGTGGTTCTGTTCTTCAAAAAAGGTGATAAATCCTTGCTGAAGAACTATAGACCCATCTCACTTCTGAGCCACGTATACAAGCTGTTCTCGAGGGTCGTCACGAACCGTCTCGCTAGGAGACTTGACGAGTTCCAGCCGCCAGAACAAGCCGGTTTTCGAAAAGGCTTCAGTACCGTAGACCACATTCATACTGTTCGACAAATTGTACAGAAGACCGAGGAGTACAATCAGCCGCTGTGTATGGCATTTGTGGACTACGAGAAAGCCTTCGACTCCATCGAAATATGGGCAGTTCTGGCCTCTCTGCAACGATGTCGAATTGACTGGCGCTACATCGAAGTGTTGAGATGTTTGTATGACGCTGCAACGATGACTGTCCAGATCCAGGATCAAAAAACCAGACCCATCCAACTGCTCAGGGGGGTGAGACAGGGGGATGTAATATCCCCTAAATTGTTCACCAACGCTTTGGAAGACGTCTTCAAGACGCTGGACTGGACTGGACAGGGTATTAACGTGAACGGCGAGTATATCTCACATCTTCGGTTTGCCGATGACATCGTCATAATGGCAGAGTCGCTGGAACAGCTAGACCAAATGTTGCACAGCCTAAATGGAGCCTCCCGGCGGGTTGGCCTCGGCATGAATTTGGACAAGACAAAAGTCATGTACAATTCGCACGTCTTGCCGAGTCCAATCCACATCGAAGGGTCGCTTCTCGAAGTTGTGAAGGATTACGTCTACTTAGGGCAAGTCATCCAGCTCGGTAGACACAACTTTGAGAAAGAGGCCGACAGAAGGATCCAGTTGGGTTGGGCAGCATTTGGAAAACTCCGTCAAGTCTTCTCGTCGCCTATCCCGCAGTGTTTGAAAACTAAGGTCTTCAACCAGTGCGTCCTGCCCGTCATGACATACGGTGCTGAAACGTGGACACTGACGGTCGGGCTGGTCCACAAATTCAAGGTCGCTCAGCGCGCTATGGAGCGAGCTATGCTCGGAGTCTCTTTAAAGGATAAAATCAGGAATGAAATTATCCGGAAAAGAACCGGAGTTACCGACATAGCTTGCAGAGTAAGCAAACTGAAGTGGCAGTGGGCTGGCCATGTCTGTCGAAGGACCGATGGCCGGTGGAGCAGACGAGTCCTGGAGTGGAGACCGCGTATCGGCAAGCGTAGTGTGGGACGCCCCCCAGCTAGATGGACGGACGACCTAAAGAAGGTGGCTGGGGTAGACTGGATGCGGAAGGCGGAGGACAGGGTGCTGTGGCGCAGTCTGGGAGAGGCCTATGTCCAGCAGTGGACTGCGATAGGCTGAGTTGATTGAATTAGAGGCTAATATTTAAATTTGAACAATTATGGACGTGCATCGTAACATTTTTTTTTTAATTTGGCTCACACACGTTTTAATTATCATACAGCCTTGCCTATTATATTACATGTTCATGTCAATGTTCGTGATTGATCTTTTTGGTGATTGGAGCTTTTACTAACAATCCATATTCCAAATTCAGAAGATTTTCAGTCCCTAGGGATTAAAGAGCTATTTTAGTCCCTATTGATTAAACTGCTATTTTAATCCCTAGGGAATAAACAGCTGTTTTAGTCCCTGTTTACGAATACACTAAGCTCTAATTGAATAGATGTGATAAAAAAAAATCTGCTGTTTTATAGAAAAGTTCTCATGAGAATCATGTACTAAATCCAGCCATGTCCCTGCCACCCTGTATACAGGGTCAAATTAAATTAGCTAGCGAAACTCCGCGAGTGATATCGACATCTTAACATGATAAACCAAAAAAAATATATGTATACGCGTCGACTTGAGAACCTCCTCAGTTTTTTCGTCTGTTAAAAAAATAACAATAATATGTCATAATATGGTTATCATAATACATGTGACATCTACCGTCCCCCACTGGGCCCTGGTGGATTACAGCCCACTCCGTCTCGAAGAGAGGAGGTCTAGTCCCAGCAGCGGAAACATGATTAAGTTGTGCCACTGCCCCTTTTTGTCTGTGTGGTGCCGGACTTAAAGAATAGCAATACCCCATACTTCCCGTGGGTGTCGTAAAAGGCGACTAAGGGGCGTACCGGAGAATGGGCAGCAGCGTTCTCTATGCATTCCACCACCATACCATACTGCGATCGCCAACCCGCCTGCCAAGCGTGGCGATTTTGGCAAACCCCCCCCCCCCCCCCCCCCTTTTGGGGGAGGCTTATGTCCAGCAGTGGACGTCTTACGGCTGAAATGATGATGATGATGATGACTGCCCCTTTTGGGACTACAAGCGAGATGTTATGTCTTTCAGATGGTACCAAGATACTCAGTCAGGCGGCTCGTCTCGCTCCTCGTTCCGCGCGCGAGTCAAGGCGCTCATCTGTAGCGGCGCGTGCCCTTCCAATCACGCGCATTTGGCTGCGCTGTTCACCAGCCACATGCATCAGCACTGTCTGCCTACCACCAAACAGGTAAAATAATACAATATTTTTGAAGTGAAACTTAGCTCGTCATCATCTGCCTAGCCTTTTCCCAACTATGTTGGGGTCGGCTTCCAGTCTGACCGGATGCAGCTGAATACCAGTATTTTACGTGGAGCGACTGCCTATCTGACCTCCACAACCCAGTTAGGTGATACGATACCCATTGGTAAGACTGGTTGTCAGACTTTCGGGCTTCTGACTACCCGTAACGACTGTCAAAGATCCACGAATGGCAGCCGGGACCAACGGCTTAACGTGCTTACCGAGGCACGGAGGGGTCTCGGTATACAAGATGGTCACCCATCCACAGACCAACCGCGGCAAGCGTAGCTTAACTTGATCGATCGACCTGTGCGGCTGTTATTATTTAGTGAAAGTTAGCTAATTATTAATTTATTATTATTAAAAAAAAAAAAAAAAAACGATGCCCCACACTATTTCTCCTGTATTGTGGGTGCGTTTACAAACATTTAAACTCACATACACAAACAGGCAGACCCGGAACAACTACTTATAGGTCACACAAATATTTGTTCCGTGCGGGAATCGAACCCGCGACACGCAGCGCAGCAGCGCCAACCGTGCCATCTGGCTGCTTAGCTAATAATTAGCTGCTAGTGTGTCTAAACAAATAATAATAATAAATAAGAAAGAATAAGTAAGTATGGCAGAATAAAGGGGAGGCTTATGGGCCAGCAGTGGGTGATTCTATAGTAAGCATATCTTCCAATATACACCGTGTTCCGGACGATATAAATAAACTTCGACCTGATGTTCAGAGCATGGAAATAAGCATTTTTCACTATGGACACATTAATGAATTCTTATGTTTTGTTCATTTTCATACAAACTAAATAACTTGACGTAAATTACCCGATATGCATGCCCCTTTAACCGAATTGACAACGACGTGTTTTCATTCATAAGATTTGGCGGGCTACTTGTCAAAAATAAGTTAAGACCCTTTCTTACTGTATAGCTCAATTAAATTTCATGAACTTACTACTTCCATTTGTTTTTTTTTTTGCTGATGGGAAATCATCAAATGGCTCATCCCGCACTGGGTGGAGCGGAAGGGAGTGTCAGACTCTTACTGACTAAAACCCACCCGTGTTCCTTCCTTAGCCCTTTATGTTGCGGGCCAGCGGTAATGCTTTCAGACAATCCCGCTGATTCGGCTATAGAAGGGTCTGACAAAGTTTATGCAAAACGTGAAGAACACGGTGTATAAATAAAAGGATAATAAAACGCATTATTGAAATCCTTAGAACGGCCTTTCCTTTGTTGTCCTCCATTAATCTATAAAAACTAAACCCTATTTCTTTTTTATCATATCAGGAATCGAAGCTCAGTAAGCTACAGCGTCGTCTAACGTGCCCCAATGCGCCCGAGTCGAATCGTCTACCGCAGTTTACATCGCAAGAAATGTTCTACAAGTCAGTATTTTATTTTATTAGGATCTCCAACAAAGAATACATCCTAAATAGAGAGTAGAGGTTACCGGCGGTCAGGGCTACACAGAGAGGACCCTCATGACAATGTACATATTTTACTGTCCGCTGAAACTCCATCCCCATTTCCTGTTCATCTATTAATTTTCATTAGGAATTTCTTAGTAACAGACCGGAGTTTGGAAGCTGGCGGTGTGATGTGTGTGTGTTCGCGCGTGGGTGTGTTTGCGAACGCGCGCGCGCGTGTGTGTGTGACCGCGCGTGGGGGTGTTTGCGCGCGTGTGTGTGTTCGCGCGTGGGGGAGTTTGCGCGCGTGTGTGTGTGTGTGTGTTCGCGCGTGGGTGTGTTTGCGCGCGCGCGCGCGCGTTTGTGTGTGTATGTTCGCGCGTGGGTGTGTTGGCGCGCGCGCGTGTTTGTGCGTGTGTTCGCGCTTGGGTGTTTGTGTGTGTTCGCGCGGGCGTGTGTTTGTGTGTGTGTGTGTTCGCGCGGGGGTGTGTGTTTGTGTGTGTGCTTGTTGGGGTGTGTTTGTGTGTGTGTGTGCTTGTTGGGGTGTGTTTGTGTGTGCTTGTTGGGGTGTGTTTGTATGTAAGGGTGTGTGTGTTAGTTTGCGTGTTTGTGAGGGTGTGTGTGTGTGTCCTATATGCCTCGCGCCGATGGCTAGTCTCCGCTGAGATTGGTCGCCATGGTCGAAATTCGGTCTTTTTTTGTTGACAGCATCTTTTGTGTTATTTCAGTCATGAATTTTTCCTGTCCTTGTCCTTTTGTTGTTCTTCTTCCGTTCTCCCCTGTCAAATGTCCCGCTATCATTCACTCGCTTCGCTTTTATATTATTCCCCACACAATCCATCCATCTTTTCTTTGGCCTTCCTCTCCCTCTCCATCCATCACTCTTTTAGTCTTTTAATAATCATTTATAGAGGCATGAGGAACAGGGTGTAAAGTTCACTCATTCTTCATAGACAAGGGAGGATCCTCCGACCAGAAGGGTGTTGTGTCTGGCGGGCAAATGCCCGATGACCCATGTCAGGCTGTTGTATGCTAGTGTTCATGCTAGTCGCGCGGTAAACTCTGCTTGCGCGATGCAGGATTTGGCGTGACGTCAGTATGATGCGTAGTTCGCACGTGGTGGTGTAGATGTTGCAGCCAACTGGTTAAATTAGCCGTTTAGTTAACCGCTTGGCTTTTCGAAGTAGTCCTCGCCTCGCTTCGCTCTCTCGACTCGGACGCAGTTGATCACAGTTCTAACCTTTTTTTTATCGTGGAGAAATGCTCATGCATTCTGCACTACCACGGGGAGATAGTGCAGTTATGTGGGACTCTAACCCACTAAAACTCGAAGGTAACCTAAACTATAATTGAATATCATTCAGGCCGTTAGTTGTACGGCCGCCGTTTAGTTAAAGGGCTAGGCGGTTAATTAAACGGCTAATTAAACCAGTTGGCTGCGACATCTACACCGCCACGTCACTCCTCTCCGGAGACCGGCGGTCGATAGTGGGCTGCTTCAATGAAATATTCACATCTTAATAATATTTGTTTCAGAGAATTCATAATAAACGCCGAAAACGAATCGTTTCGAGTACATTTGAGGGACGCCATTGCTTCAGAAATAGTTACTTTGGACGCAACGCATATAGCGCCCGATGAACGCGGAAATTGTAAGTATAACTCTTTTAACCGGCTCTTCTACGGGCCCGTGGCTAAATAATAACAGCCGCACGGGTCGTTAGATCAGGTTAAGCTACGCTTGCCGCGGTTGGTCTGTGAATGGGTGACCATCTTTACATACCGTGACCCCTCCGTGCCTCGGAAAGCACGTTAAGCCGTTGGTCCCGGCTGTAATTCGTGGATCTTTGACAGTCGTTACGGGTAGTCAGAAGCCCGAAAGTCTGACAACCAGTCTTACCAAGGGGTATCGTATTACCCAGTAACTGGGTTGTGGAGGTCAGATAAAATACTGGTATTCAGCTGCATGACAATGTTGGGGTCGGCTTCTAGTCTAACCGGTACCAGTATTTTATATGGAGCGACTGCCTATCTGACCTCCACAACCCAGTTACTGGGTAATACGATACCCCTTGGTAAGACTGGTTGACAGACTTTCTTACCAAGGGGCTAGGCTAGGCAGATGATGAACTCTTTTAACCAGTCTTACAGTCCGATTCGAACTTTATGACGGCTCTGAAGTGCGCTACTCGTGCGCAATACCGCACCCCTAACCCCGCTGACACGTGAAATTGTTACTGCGCAGGGACTCGCCTCATATTCCGAGCCCTATGCTATTTAATACTCTTCTCAGTATGGACACTTTTACGCCTAAAGGCGGCTTGTTTCACGTCCACTTGACGCGGGCGCATACGTCAAAAATGGCGCTAATTATCGTCCAACCAAAAAAAGAGGGTATGGCTGTGTCATGGACACGGCCGTGTGTTGTACGTGAATACGTTTACGTAACGGGGTTGATCCGCTCGGCCGCATTCGTTCTTTTACGTTCTCGGCACTGCTTGGCTCGTTCATATGGTGTTTTATTGGTACCATTTTATTGCTCCCTTTGGGCAGCGGGGTTTGACTTAATGTCAAATACTGGTATAAATCACAGATTGTCATGACGATCGTTATAATATGGCGGAACCGCTTTTCTAAGAAACCAGATCTTCACACAAAAACTATGCCTTTGCTCGACTTTAATTATAACAATTGTCTTTTATTTCAGCAAATCCAGACATAACAAAAGAATATCTAGCCCTATCTAAAAAGCTGGCTCTCTTAGCTAAATTCCTAGGACTACTAGCCTCTCTGCCATACACCCAAGTGGCCACAGACTCCAGTAATAAGAATTCGATAACGAAGGTTGTACAAAAAGAGGTTTCTTACGTCGCTCCAAAGGAAAAGGTGCTGGAGAATGATCTGGTTTTAAGGAACTATGTGAGTATTGCCATTGTTTTGGTTTCTGTGTTCTACAGGGAAATAAAGCGACTCTTCTTCTCTTCTTCTTAAGGGATATATAATTATAATTACTGTTACGAGCTTCGGGTTCGTGACAATAAAAACTGCCGATTTAATAACCAAAAAAATTACACTCTAATCAACAACACTAATAATACCTCAAACACACTAATTATAAAACACAATTGCACTACTGATTGCTCTAAGTCGCACTTGAAGATCGCTTCGATGTATTCGCTTGTATCGCTTTATCCAAACTGTGTCGGTCGTGGCGCATCCCGGCCTTATATAGTGCCGCAGATAATTCTAGAACCTTCCATTGTAGAAACATAGAATGTTCGAGTATATCCTGGCCCCGACCAACCAGATGTCGATAGTTCGAGAAAGTTCTAGAAAGTTCTGGCGTCGAAATTTCTAGAAGGATCTTGACTACTAGTTCTGCTACTCGATACTAGATGGCGCTAGTGGTAACTAATGTCACCATGTACCAGATATTAATTGTGGCGCGCAACATTACTTTAAAATAAATGCTTCTAATTACAAGTATAATTAATGCTGAAAACCGTTATGAATTGCAATTGTCGTCAGTTAGAATATAATGCGACAAGAAGCAAAGTTAGAGTCCCACGGGTGATGGCGTGAAGCGATATTTATAGTTGCGGGGCAGCGCCATCTCGTATTTCTTTCTGGTACTTATAAGTCTTGTTGCTCTGTTGTGGCCGATGTCGAGTGCGCGTACAAATGCGTGCGCGCCGTTGCGTCACCCAGTCACTAGTTGGCTGTAGATGTTGAAAACAGCCATGTTTATTAGCAGCATTATGCTGAGCGGTGGCCGTCGCCTATTTTCCTCCATCATGTTTTACCGCTAATAAACGTATTTTTTTTCGTTTATGTAACTGTAGGAAGTCTATGTCAAACAGAATTTGCGGTTTGGTTTCGGTTTTGGTTTGACTAAAGTCAGAGGAAATTTTTTTGTAAAAAAAAAATATAGGTTCGAATAGTAGGTATGTGTTCCTGATAGCAATGTGGCTTTAATACCATTCAATTTTATTAAATAGTTTAGCAGACAAGGGCTTTTAAAATTAGCTAAATGTGCTAATGTCAACAGCACGTAACATTTAAACTACGAAAACTGTCCCTAAAGCTATGAAATACAGGTGCCGTCAAATTTAAACGGCTACCATAGATGTGCTGTTGATTGTATCAAGTTTTAACCTCACACGTTTGCCCGCCTTCCTGTCAGAAACATCCCACGCGTCGGAGTAGTTGAATGGACTCAGTGAAGTCATTGTCAATAGTTGTGTACACTTGCTGTACTGTTGACGTTTCGAGCACTGTCTCCTATGTACACTTGGTGTACACTTGACGCTTGAGAGGTTAAATCTTTGTAGAACGTCGTGTTTGCCACTTATACTTGTGTGACAAGGCTGTAGGGCTTGATGTGTTATATCAACGCCCCGGTTATTGTATGTTTAATTACTTTCTAATTTTCTTTCTTCATAGTAAAGAATTTCATTTTTGCTTTCAGAGTCAACCAACGATCGATCTAAACGGCATCCTAACAAATGCACAAGAAAATGGCCGACTATCATTCACAATACCATGGATAGTGCACTACCTGTCAATGCTCGATTACACATCCCTCCGAATAAAATACTACCAAAATCTACTAAAAATCCTATTCGATATCTACACACATCGTCTAAAAATCGATAATAATACTATGAAGAAAAATACAATCATCTATTTAAAATCGATTCTGGGCTGGCTATTCGATTTACCACACTTCCCACAAGAATTATTCTTCGAAAATCGACTAATTGTTAGTGTTGGGAGTGATCTTAATATCGATAGTTGTGATTTGGTCGATGAGACGGTGATTATAGAGCTGTGCCCGCATTTGAGGGACTTGAATGTGTTGTTATCGACATGTCGAGTGTCTCAGGAACAGAAAGATATAGGCAGTTATAGGCATATTACGCCTGTTAGCCTGACTTTGAATCCTGAGGATCGGATTAAGAATAAGGAGAAGGAATTGCAGGTCAGTGTTTCAATTTTTGTTATAATTTTTGGGCTTAACGTACTGTTGTAATGGATCTTCTCCAGGAAATATTGCTTTATGCCCAAAATTAATATATTTCCTAGACAACTTTATTGTGCACATCTTTTGACATTGTTCTCATAAGTGTTGCGTACAGCACGCAGGTCCGCGATTAGTCGGTTAGGTAAATGGAACAGTTAATGAAATATGTTAAAAGTATGAGGCCTCCTGGTCGCGTTCGCGGGAGTGTGCGATCGGCGTGCGAGCTGTGCGCAAAGCGCGGTCTAAACGTTTGCCAAGCAAATGTGCGCTCTATGGCTTTTGGTGTGGTAACGAGACGACGTTATTTCACATTTTTTTTATTATTGATGTACTGATTTATTTAGAAAGAAAAGTGTTAACATGCGTAAGGTCGTAGTGGCAAGGTCTCAATTACCGATTTATTTTTATTAAAATGTTTTCCGCACGTAACACATAAGTTTAAACAAATCTTGTAATATTTTTGGATTTAAAATCGTGTCCATGGAGTTTCTTGTCCGTTCTTCTCCATAAGAACCTACGCTTCAGACCGGGCAACTAGCTTCAACTTTCTGACTGACTAAAAAACTGAACTCTTTTACAATCTAAAAGCACCTGTAAATAGTTTAGTTTTAATAAAAGCTTGTAGTTTTCATTTAAAACATTTACATTACATTTGTTCAACATTTTTCGCGGTATTTGCTAATAACCAATAAAAACTTTTCCTATTAAAAATCTTACTTTCCTCCCTAGGCTCGTCTCGAAGAAGAACTCCTAAAGAGCCAGCCGTCGTCGACTCGACGCGTACTTGAGCTAGTAATAGAACGCGTGACATCAGCATGTGTGCGCGAGCTGAGCGGTCACACGCTCAGCTTGCAGCGGGCGAGAGCGCGCAGCCAGGTGGCCAGGCTGCTCAGTACCACTCAGCTAGACCAGGTAACAAATAACTGTACTTGACCTTAATTGACTCCAAAAATGACCCAGGAAAAGCCCCAAATTCACCCCAAAAATTACCCAGAATGTTCCCAAATTGACCCCCAAAAATGACCTAGAATGTTCCCAAATTGACCCCCAGAAATGACCCAGATACCTAATTCCCAAAAATTACCCAATGTTAGCCATAATCTGCTCGAAGAGTATTAGAGCTAGCTAACGAGTGATGCGCGTGACCTGAGTGGTCTCGCTCAGCTTTCAGCTAGCGAGTGGGTGCAGTCATGTGGGCCTGGCTGCTTACTACCACTCAATTAGACCAGGTAATAAATAACTCTGCTTGACCTAATTGAACCATAGAAAGTTTCCGAATTAACCCAAAAAAGACACAAATTTTTAGTACACACGGTTACATATCAAGTTATACGTTTCTAGTATAAGTTGACCTCGCATTGGCTTGGTTTGCCGTACAAGAAGAGGTCAGCTTGTAATGGAAATGTATAGCTTGGTATGTAGCCGTGTGCATTAAAAATTACCCAACTGTATTTCAGATATTAACCACAATGTTCCCAAAATTGACCCATAGAGTTCCCAACAATGACCTATTTTGATTTCCAGAAATGACCCAGTATTTACTAAAAATACCCAATCAAAATCTAAAAATTACCCAATATGACCCGAAGTAATGATCTTGCAAGAATTAAAACTTAAATATTGTATTATAGTATAGTATTTTCCAAAAAAATCTAAAGCATTACCTAAAAATAACTCAATTTGACCAAAGAATGTTCTCAAAATTATCCCAGATTGTCCCTAAAAATAACCTAGTGTTCCCGAAAATGACCGAACTTGACCTCCAAAAAGGACCCTGCGTTAATATAAAAATTACCCAAACTAACCCACAAAAAGTACCCAATAACTACGCTACTCGACCACCGGAAATTAATCTAAGTGCTCCCTAAAAATGACCCAACATGAATTTAAAGGAGATGGCATTTTTTGGCATTACTAATTTTGGAAAGCTATTTTTAAAAAAAGCGCTTATTTTTATGTACTGATAGCCAGATTAACTTTATTATTGACAATGGGGATAAAATCTCGATAAATATGAGTAGGTAACTTGATTTGATCGAACACAGAGCGGCCGGATACTAGGTTTTTTTTATTTTTTTACTGACTTCAAAAAAAGGAGGTTTTACACCGCATTATATTGTAGTCTTTGTTTCAACCTCCTTACCCTAAACATGAACACCCACTAAAACCCATAAACATGACTCTTTAGAAGATGACATTTCACGTCATGTTATTTATTTTATTTCGACAACTTCACAAGTCACATTCATAGATAAAAATACTAAATGTACAAGTCACATTCGCTCGCTCGCTACTGTTTTGTGCTGGTGTAAATGTTTTGTGCTCCCAAAGTTTTACGTGGATCTTTTCAACGACCTGGCTTGCTTTTGGATTTCGAAGACTCCTACCTTTCTGAACAACCGTTGCGAGACTGGGACCTCTATGTGTTTGTGTGTTTAACATTACGAGTCAACGTGATGTCAACCACGGACCGCTGCCTAAACTATAACTATACTATCTACCTTCTTGTACCGTTGGGCACCGACAGGTGTGTGTCAATTGTGGATCTTCTACAGCACGTTCCAGAAATCACCAATTACGGACTGATTCGGACAGAGAACGAGGCGTATATAAAGTGATTCGAGAATGGAATGGTACTTGGCATGGGCACGGCATCAAGATAGCCTGTCTCCCCCTGCACCTTTCTTAGATAATATATTGCTAATATATTATGATGAATAAAATATTATGATTAAATACCTACTGGTTTTTTATTGTACCTACAATAATCCTGTCATCCTTAGGTATTTACCATTAACAATATTATATGCTTAGATTCCGATAAGTGAGTCTTTAAAGTCTCCTGAGTTTTCTGTGACTACCTACTATGTTTAATTAAAACTAACAGAGTACTCTTAGGCTGCGTTTCCACCAGGGATGAGCGATAATGCGTAGGTTAAAACTAACCAATAACAACGCTAACTTAGTTCAAGCTATGAAAATGAAGCGATGTTATTGGTTTATTTCACACACATCCCTCGCTACGCATCCTCGCACATTTCTGGTGGAAACGCAGCCTTAGACTGCCATTAGGTCTATATATGATCAGTGAGTAAATCTTTGAATTAAATAAACTTCAACAACTAGTTATCATTATTCAAGTCATCATCATCATCATCTGCCTAGCCTTTTCCCAACTATGTTGGGGTCGGCTTCCAGTCTAACCGGATGCAGCTGAATACCAGTATTTTACATGGAGCGACTGCCTATCTGACCTCCACAACCCAGTTACTGGGTAATACGATACCCCTTGGTAAGACTGGTTGTCAGACTTATTATTATTATTATTATCTCATTATTCAAGTCATTACAAAAATAGTAATAGAGGTAAAATAACCTAAAATGAATGCACTTAACCTCACTTTTACAAAAATTAAGATTTATTTTGAACCCCATTGTTATTATTTTTTATTTATTTTTTTAACAAAAGCTCTTAATATTCTCTTTCAAACCATGCTACTTTTATTTTTGTAGTAACTAAAAAAGTTTAATGCCAGCGTTCTATGAACTTCTGCCATTCTCCTTACCTCACGTGGCCATACAGGCTTGCCTCCTTTGTGTCGTAGGAGTTTAAAGCCTGGAAATACACATGCCTGTAACTTGCACAAAAGTATGCAAGCAGCTGGCATACCAGTATGGTATTCACAAGTCAGAAGTTGTTATGGCACACGGCATGCAAGCTGACTGGTGAATAACATAATGACATGCAAGCTACTTGCATAGTTTTGTGCCAGCTACTGGCACGTGTATCCTTAGTAAAAACGTAAGTGGGTGACTTTTCCCCACAGGCCTCCCTCCTGACGGCTGCGCGCCAGGTGTACGCGGAGCAGCTGCAGCAGCTGCGCGCTGCCGCGCTGGAGGCGGGGCGCGCGTCCATCCAGGCGCGCGCGGCGGCCGCCGTGAGCGCGCTGCTGGCGGCCGCGCCCGCGCCGCTCGTGGCGCTGGTGGTGCGCGCCGCCGTCACCCGCCTGGGGAAGTGGCTCAACGATAACTGGAATAATACGGGTGAGTTCATATCCTCATCTACTTACCCTTCATCATCTGCCTAACCTTTTCCCGATTATGATGAGGTCGGCTTCCGGTCTATCCAGATGCAGTAGATTACCTGTATTTTTCTTGAACCAGCCTACCTATCTGACTTCCACAGCCCACTTACTGGACAACACGATACCTCATGTTATGTCTTGGTTGTCATAGTTACTGGCTACTGACTATCCGTAACGACTGTATCATTCTATTGTCCTTAACCCAATGTATTAGTGGTTGGCGCAACATTACTTCTTGTTCTATACTTCCCTATGAGCCATCATCTCAGTAGTCACCCACTTTCTCGCCATATCGTCCTACATTTTTCTTTGGGCTTTCCTACCATTTACACTCAAAACATTCCTAAAATAAAATCAAAACACTCCTTTTCGAAAATGCAACTAATAATATTTGTAGCATTTTAGGTACACATTCATTCTCGCACGTGTTTCTATCGCAATAAACTAGTATTCATGGTTTCAATCCTGTTACATTTTGATTTAATTGCAATGTGAACGATTTATAATTATATATCATACAGAATAATAAAAATATATCAAACGAATATAAATGCTTGCGCTAACGTTATAATACCTGCGTCAAAAATTTTACGATATACAGAGTGTTTGGTAAAAGGATCGACACAATTTTGAGAGATTGGGGATGTCATTTGCTAGCAAAAAATAGTTTTAATTTTCATTTTTATTATGAACTAGCTGCGCCCCGCGGTTTCACCCGTGTAAATGTCGATCTCGTGGGAATATCGGGATAAAAAGTAGCCTATATATGTTAATCCAGGGTGTCGGCTACCTCCACACAAAATTTTATCAAAATTGGTCCAGCCGTTTGAGCGTGAAGAAGTAACAAACATATAAACACACACACACACACTCACAAACTTTCGCCTGTAGTATTAGTGTGATTTTTAAATTGAAATTTTTCGTTCCTTAACACAATTTTAGGACTTTCGAAGCAGCCACGTGATTTTCTAAAACCGATCGTACAAAAATCTACATTGAAGAATACACCAAAAATTATGACGCTCTATTACAACCACAAACAAAAAAGTTGGGACGATATTTCGGGTGCTTAAAAAGGAACATATTATTATCTCAATTACCTACCGTGACACTTACGACAGGTGTTATGAGTGAAAACTAGGATAATATGACACTTCCTATCACTAAGAAAATTGTGTCAGTCCTTGTAGCAAACACCCTGACATAAAAACAACAAAAAAAAACGAATGAAATAAACAGTCTTCTTCCTCGATTCGATGGCACGACAGTTTATGAAATTTTGTTGGCCCAACCTGCGTCGGCGGTGGCAGCCCGTAGGCTGGCTGCATTTTGTGCAGCAGTACCTTTAATCCTCTTATTTATAAACGTTTCCTATGGGGCTTACAAGACCTAAACACAAAAAACGCAAGTTTTAGAAACAACAAAAGTATACGATCGACTACAGTAAACAAAATCAGAAAAATATGATATTCATCAGGATATATATGCTAGGTAGATAGTGCGTTGAAAACATTTTACAATAAATTTGATACGATAGAAAACATCATGAAGATACCTCTAAAAACTTTCTTTTTCTAATAAAAACCATACTAATATACATACAATCATTCTGATTTTTTGTCAGATTATTCTACAAGCAACATACTAAAATACTAGTATTTTAATTTTTTCGTCCAAAGAATAGATTTTTTTAAATAATTGCTTCATATTATGCAATAAATTACCAGCGTTGTGTCATCATCGCGCTTCTCTTTCTTTTCTATGCAGTCCGACAGTGACCGCGCTTTAGGCCATGTAAGCCCCTTAGAGTTAAGAGAAGTTAAAACTTCAAAAATGTATCATTAAACAGCCGCTAATCATTACTTAATTTTAAGCAATGTATACATATAAGTAACGGAGTAAGTGTTTTGTGTATACATACATTAATAAATTATATCCTACCGACAGCTGTCCTCTGCAAAGACATAGAAGGTGAGATGAAGACTCTAATCGCTCTCGGCGAGTTGGCGACGTCATCGTGTCACAACACCGTCGTCGACGTAACCGCCATGACGGCAGCCGCGCCGCTGTTCGCAGCGCAACACGTCAGCGCGGCCGCTTGCGTTATTAATTTGAAGGTAAGAAAATCATAATGTAGATATTAGTAATAGGATACTTTAGATAAAGTATTATAACATTAACCATACGCAAAATACGCGCATTGACGTGGAGTTGCGGACACCAGCCCGTAATACCTATATAATTTACTCCAAATAGCATAATTATAGTAAATTAGCTTTTGCCCCGCGTGTCGCTTCGCCGAGATATACGAATGTTGAGAGTAAAGACAGCAATCAAAAACGCCCTTATTTCGGTGTTTTGTTTGGTACATTTTTTCTAAAATTTTCCTAAATCAACTAAACCCACGGTACCTAATATCTTCGATTCGACGAAACGTCGAATACTTTGTGTCGAGTACAGTCAAATGCACGTCAGTGAACAATTGATTTACAAAAAGCCTTTTTTTTGCCAACGGAGCCAATGCCGGCGATTCTGCCAGGGTCATGTAGAGATGCAGCACAGTAAGATGAACCGTCGAACTTTGCACTTTGCGGCAGTTGTTACTGCTACGACATAAAGTTGCTTTTAATGCAAATCACCAAGGATTGTCAGAGATTGGAATCAACAAATTAGATCTTACAATCACCGATTCACGGACATATTGATTTAATATTTATTTATTAAAGATCTAGCAGACCTGAAAGACGTTGTCTTGTCCAATTTTCAATCATTCATAGAAAAAAGGATGTTCAGTTTTCCAGAATTTGATTTTTTTTCTGGGACACCTTCCAAATGTTTCTATCCATAAAAACTTCACTTGGACCACAACAAACATTTTAAAATAAAAATAGCCAAATCGGTGCAGCCGTTCTCAAGTGAGGCGTCTACCAACGAACAGCATTTCATAAAATGCAACTCATATAAATGGCTGATATTTGTTTTGTCCAAGAAAATAATTAACAAAATTTGTTTGGTCCAATATGTTTGAACAACTACTTAGACGTCAAACTTTTCTTCTGTCACAGGAACAAGTATGCCTCCTCATCGACGGGTCCGAAACCCCCACACTGACGCGCGTGCTAGCCACTTGCGCGGTGGCGTGTTCACCACAAAATATGTTCGTGCGTCCGCCGACACAGAAGGCTATACTGCAGCTTAGCGTCGATCTGTGTGTTGTGTTCGGTAAGTGAATACCTTATAATTGATCTGACATGTCCCTATAAAATGACCCAACATGAACCTTTAAAATTACCCAATATGACCCTCTAAAATGACCCAACATGAAACTAAAATGACACAACGTTACCCAAAAATTACCCAATGTTAACATTAAAAATGACGCAACGTATCCCAAAAAGTACCCGATGTATCCCAAAAATTCCCCAAAATAAACCTCTAAAACGACCCATCGTAACCCAAAAATTACCCTATGTATCATAAAAAATACTCAAAATTTACCCAAAATAAACCTCTAAAATGACCCATCGTTACCTAAAAACTCCCCGATGTATCCTTTAAATATAAAATTGACCCAATATGACTCAAATGACCCATCGTTACCTAAAAATTCCCGATGAGTCCTATAAATTACCCAATAAACATAAAATTTACCCAACATGACCCTCTAAAATGACTTAACGTTACCCAAAAATTACCCACTGTTAACATTAAAAATGCCCCAACGTAACCCAAAAATTACCCGATGTATACTAAAAATTACCCAATGGTGCCGATTCTGTTGTTCAAAACTAAACTAAATTTAAATCCAGTGCATCTTTTTTCTTTCCATTTCTTTAAGAAAAGGACAGAGGATAAATTTTAGTTTAGACCTGTCAAATTAATCAGCGCCTGACGTAAAATTGACGTGATTTTAGCAGGCAAGTTTTTAATCACGACTAAACTTGTATGGAGTAGTGTCAGAGGCTGATTAATTTGACCCGACCAAACTAAAGTTTAGTTCCTGTCCTTTTCTTAATGAAATAGAAAGAAATAGATGCACTGAACTTATTAGTTTGTGAACAAGGGAATCGGCACTAATGTAACACAAAATTGACCCAACATAAACTTCTAAAATGACCCATCGTTACCTAAAGATCCCCGATGTATCCTATAAATTACCCAATAAACATAAATTTTACCCAACATGACCCTCTTGACCCTCTAAAATAACCCAACTCGACCTAAAATTACTCAACGGTACCCAAAAATGAACCTTTAAAATAGACCAGACTCGTCCACCATTGAACAAAAAAATCAGGTAACAAAAATAACCGACATCCCTTGTCCACAGTAAGTCGAAAGCCGAAAGAAGTAAACGAATCATTCCTTTCAAAACTCCACGCGATTTGGAACATATGCTGTCCCGACCGAAAACGGTCACCGCCACAAGAAATCACTCTCCCAGAAAGACGGGCAGAACTGTCACCAACATTCAGAAACTTTGAAGATGACGAAAGAGTACCAACACCAGTCAGCGACAGCGAAATGCCTACAAAAATTATCATAATCAACCAAGTCCCCGAACCAGAAAAAAGTGCTCAAACGCCAGAAGTGACGGGAAAAAGTGCTCAATCCACAGAAGTGACGGAAAAAAGTGCTCTTGAAAGTGAAGATAGTGATGTGAACTTGGAGTTTTTCGATCGTATCTTGTGCCCGCGTAATATAATGTTGCTTAGTGATGGGAAGAGTGTCGATGTGTGGGAAGCGATGGCTACCGTGTTGGTGTTTTTGTTGAAACATGACTATTTGAGTGAGGATTCGTTGACGGAGCAGTGTCTGGCTGTTTATAGGCAGGACTGGAATCAGGTTTGTGTAGACTTGTATTTTTTTATCACATGGTAATACATACATACCTGAACTCACGCCTTTTTTCATGGCTGTAAGTAGAAACAGGGCTGTGTTGTGCCCAGGCGTAACAGCTGCGACTTACGAGTTCTGCCGTCTTAACGAAAAGTGCAATAACTTGGTTAAACCTGATTTCGAGAAAAACGCGGTTAAAGATTTTTTTTTTGTTTTGTTTGTATCTCCATCACTATATTATGCTTAGTATTAAAACCGGCTACGTCATGGATACGTAAAAGGTGTCTAAAAAAAATATTTAGATCTCATTCTGCAGATTCCAATTATGTACTTATCTCAATTTGGGGCAAAACTCGAGTTATTGCACTTTTCGTAAGATAGATAGATAGATAAAACATTTATTTGGCGCACACAAAAAGACAGCACAACTTAGAGTAAGAAAGCTATAGAGCATCGGGTAGCGTGGCCGCACATGAGACAAAAAACTAACTTAACTAACATAGGCTACATGAGTAGCTGCCTTGAAAAAACTGGCACGCACTGAGAGACGGAAATAGTATAGCTTTATCCTTTACTGTTACTTCGTTTCAGCCGATAGACGTCCACTGCTGGACACAGGCCTCCCCCAATTTTGGGAGGGTTTGCCATAATCGCCACGCTTGGCAGGCGGGTTGGCGATCGCAGTGTGGTATGATGGTGGAATACACAGAGAACGCTGCTGCCCATTCTCCGGTACGATCCTTAGTCGCCTTTTACGACACCCACGGGAAGTACGGGGTGGTGGTATTCTTTAAGTCCGGCACCACACAGACTCCGGCACCACACAGACTTCCGGCACCACACAGACTACCGGCACCACACAGACTCTACCTATACCGACAATAACTCAATACTTTATCCCTTTCTTGTGGAAATGAAATGGAGATACCCGCCGTCTATACTTTTCTTTGTCTAAGCAGCACAACATACAAAAGTACAATATTAGATGATAACCAAACTACCCACATGATTATAATACAAAAACAAGGTGCCGACAAAAGGTGCAAGGTGCGTAAGGACGGCAGAGTTGCAGGTCGTAGGTTCGAACACAGACAGCGCTTTACTGTATGTGTATTTTTTGAAGTGAAAACTTCTTTAAGCGCGAAAGCATTTTTTGAGATGGGAAAAAACCATTGAACTCGCGACACTGTTACCGTAACCGACACCGCGCTACCTTCGGATGTGTTCGGCTTTCCTCGGGATGTACTCGGTTTTAATGTATCCTATGTCAGTGAGTAATGGCAAAGTATTCTGTTTGTGTTTTGTTTATAAGACAGGTTCAAGTTTTCACTCCCGGAGTGCCACTGTTTATTTTATAACCACGGGTCTCAAAAACGGTGAAGGAAAACATCGTGAGGAAACCTGCATGTCCTAGAAGCAAAAATTTTAAGACATGTGACACCTACCAATCCGCACTGGGCCCGCGTGGTGGATTACGGCCCACTTCCTCTCACAGAGAGGAGGCATGTGTACCAGCAGTGGGAATATTAGAGGCTGATTATGTCTTCGTGTTTTTTTTTCGGTTCTAGGACATGTCGGTTTCCTCACGATGTTTTCCTTCACCGTTTTTGAAAGCAGTGGTGATGAATTTATTTACACAAAGTAAAGCGCCTGTCTGGGTTCGAACCATCATCAGCTGCCTAGCCTTTTCCCAACTATGTTGGGGTCGGCTTCCAGTCTAACCGGATGTAGCTGAATACCAGTATTTTACAAGGAGCGACTGCCTATCTGACCTCCACAACCCAGTTACTGGGTAATACGATACCACTTGGTAAGACTGGTTGTCAGACTTTCGGGCTTCTGACTACCCGTAACGACTGTCAGAGATCCATGAATGACAGCCGGGACCAACGGCTTAACGTGGTTTACGAGGCACGGAGGGGTCACGGTACGTAAAGATGGTCACCCATCCACAGACCAACCGCGGCAAGCGCAGCTTAAACTGATCGATCGACCTGAGCGGCTGTTATTATTTAGCCACGGGCCCCTCCGGTCTGGGTTCGAACCCTAGACCTACAAATAGTAAGTCGGTGCCATTACCACTGAGCCACCACTGCACTATAGTATTCAATACCTACCATTTATATCTAACTACCTGCGCCCCGCGGTTTCACCCGCATAAGTTTCGATGCCGTGGGAATATCGAGATAAAAAGTAGCCCATATGTTAATCCAGGGTGTCAGCTACATCCATACAAAATTTTATCAAAATTGTTCCAGCCGTTTGAGCGTGAAGAAGTAACAAACGTACAACATGATTTTTAGTATATGCGAAACCTGAAAAATCACAAAGATATAAGCTTGTTAAGTTACCTGTTTGTCCGTATGACAACATGCTCACCCGCGCCGCTCGCGCCGCGCCCGCTTGCGCTCATTGATAATAGTACCTAGGTACCTAACCGTTCGGCGCGGAGATTGGATAACCCACTTTGTGTCGCTTGGTGTCCAACTTTAAACATTTTTTAAATATTTTTGGGACAAAATATAACATGGGATAAAAATTATTGGAACCGATTCAGTTACTTATTCTGAACAAATTATATTCAGGTTTCGCATATACTAAAAATAACGTTGTATAAACACACACACACTCTCACAAACTTTCGCCTTTATAATATTGGTGTGATCAATCTTTCTTTCTTTCCACAGAACATACTAGAAAGTTTATCAACCTGCATGAAGTCAGTCTCCGCTCGCTGGTCCAGATCTTCAACGGGCAAGTTTACCTTATTTCTCGACTTCTTAGCTGAATACTGTGGCGACATGGACTACGAACCTTTGGAGTGATAATCCTCATCAGCCCAGGCTTTCCCATATATTTGGGTCGCCTTCTAGTCTGACCGGATGCAGCTGAATACCCATATTTTACATGAAGCGACTACAGTCCCCTGCACGTAACTTGGCAAGAGTCGATAGATGCGTTTTCCCTTTCTTTAACTTTCTTGTAAACAGACATGTTTAAAAATAATCTATGTCAATAACCATAGTATAATGACTAGAGATCGGATATTCGGATGCATATTTACCAAAAGTGAATTTTTGGCCATGAAAGTATGGAAGCTTTTCAAAATATTTTTTCTGTAAAAAAATCCCGGGATGCCAGGAACACCGGGAATGCATAACTAGTTGGGTGTATAATATGGAAGGAAGGAACTACATAAATAAAATTATTCTAAATATAATTATGTAGTCCGTTATCTTATCTTGACGTTGTTTGCTATTGCAGTTTGGTATCCACCTACCTACTTTACAATATTATGTAGGTAGATATGCATCCGATTCTATAGTCAAAAAAAAAAACAAAAAATTCCGGAATCGCGGGATTTTTACGATCGATACAAAAGTGCATTCCATATAAGCCAACATTTAAAAGTAAGTAAATACAAGACTTACATCCGATTCTATAATCAGAAACCTAAATTTGTCGATCTCGGAACCGCGGGATTTTTTTCGATACAAAAGTGCGTTCCATATTAGCCAACATCTCAACTTTAGGTGAATATGCATCCGAATATCGGATCTCTAATACTGACAAACAATAAAGTGACCATCTTCTTGTTACACTAAGTGTGCATGCGCTAACTTACTCCAACTACGCCAAAACCTTGCCAAGTTACGTGCTAAGACTGTACCTATCTGAGACAAAATTTAAGTTCATGCATCTTTTCTTTCTATTTAATTAAGAGAAGGACAGAAGATAAATATTAGTTTAGTCGTGTCAAATTAAGATACTCCATAGACAACTTTAGACGAGATTAAAATATTGGCTATTAATAATACGTCAAATTACGTCAGGCGCTGACTAATTTGACAGGACTAAACTAATATTTATCTTCTGTCCTTTTCTTAAGAGCGTTTACGCCGAACGGCATTTCATACAAACTTTCAAGCCCTTGTTTTTCGAAGTGAATGAACCGATTTTATTGAAACTTCTTATGCATAAGCAGGATACAAAGGTCTAAAAAGTTCGTAGAGAACATTTTCCAAAAATAGTGTTAAGTACAGCTAAATTAGACCGATTTTAAACTTTCCATAGAAACAGATATTTTCAGTTATCTTTTTTCAAATAACACATTTCGAAAATGTTCTCTACTAACTTTTTAGACCTTTGTATCCTGCTTATGCGTATGAAGTTTCATTAAAATCGGTTCATTAATTTCGAAAAACAAGGGCTTGAAAGTTTGTATGAAATGACATACGGCGTAAACGCTCTTAATGAAATAGAAAAAAAGATGGCTGAACTTAAATTTAGTTTAGTTTGTGAACAACAGAATCGGCGCCAAAGTCAAAAATATAGGGAAATTTGTGGGATTTTTTGACGGATCAGCCTGTGAACGTGAAATCCAGAGAATTGTCTCTCTGACTTTCGGGTATCTGATTACCCGTAACGACTGTCAAAGATCTACGAGTGATGAATCACCGTATGGTTTTAAAACGTAATTAACTTGTACAGTGCTAAGAAACCGTATTTGAATGCTAAGAAAAAAAAAAAAGACTGCTGGCTGTTATTGCAGTGAAAAGGACTGATGTTGTCATCCGAGTTGGTTTAGAATTAACATCAATAAATTATAACTGAGATCAGTAAATTATAGACTAAGAATATGTAATGTCTGTTCGAAAACTATCAGACGAAAATGTAAACAAATGGATCAGAAAACGTACCCGTGGATGCCAGTTTGTAGTGCCACTAACAAACCCGAAATTTTAATTTACCTTTAAGATGATTTTCAATTGAGGTTAATTTTGTAACCTCAATTTTCGTCGATGATTTTTCAATAACAATTGAATAATGTTATTCAAACAATTATTGTTAATTCCCTTTAATGAGTGATTGCGTTAGAAATTAACCTGACCAGCGGGGTAACAAACACACTACCCTATGTGTCTGTTATTCCAGCGTATGGCACTCATGGGTTGCAGCTGAAAATCAGCGTCAGGTGGTACACCTTGTGTTGTTATCTGACATTATGCTGAGCTGAGGCCCTTCTGGAATTATAATCTTTGTTTTCTGTTTTTATAGTTTTACGGTGTATTTATTTTGCTGTAATGCCAATAAACGCATCTTTCTTTCTTTCTAATTGAGTAACACACATAAAATAATAATTGATCGCACTGCCTTCCCTGTGGACAGCTCAGCCAAGTTCATTTACGTTGTTGAGCAGACAAATTTTTTAAACCTATGCTCTATGATGTATTAGAGATTAGCTGCAAAATCCTCGGGTTGTGATTTAATGTGTGTTTCGCTGGGGTACTCGGTTTGTTTACACTTTTATCAGATAGTTTTGGAACAGACCATAGTGCTTCCATAAGTAGCTAACAAATTTTGAATTCATCACCACAATTTGTTAAGTGGAATGGTGATTAATGAAAAACAATTATAAAATGGACTGTATGAATATTTAACACCAATATGACTATAATTATAAAACCAATTGATGATTAGTGATTATATGCACGCTGCCTGAAGTTTGGCACATCAGGTTTTCGATAAAGTTCGGATTTGTACAGTGTTGTCTCTGTCACTTATGCTTGTGGGACAGCCCCTTTCTAATGCTCGATGTGTCTACTACAGGGTACTATTTATAGGGTATATGACTACTATCATACATGAATTTATCATACATAAAAAAAATGAAAAAATATAATTAAGTTTCAAAAAGGTGGAAAAATCGATAAATTATTTTATTTCTGTAAATAGGTTTGTACAAACACGTCGTAAAAATTAGAAGAGTTCGGCGTTTCCTATCTGACTACTCTGAGAAGAGAGGCCGAAACAAACTCAGAGGTCACAGTCTCTTTTTTAGAGTCCAGACATAATCTTGGTCTGAAAATCTGAAGACCATGTGGATCTGAAATGGTCTTTTGAGGATAGAACCATGCAGATTAAGTGGACCATTTGTCAGTAATCGCTCAACTCAGAACTTAAGGAGCTCAACGATTCGACGAACAATACCAAAGTAAGGACAGATATTTAGTATTTTTTACTGTCATATTTTTTTTTAGAAAAACAAGTTTAGAAAAATCAAATAAAAAAAAAAGGAGTCATATACCCTATTATAACAATGTATATTTGCGATAATCACCAAGCTTGGCGGACTGGTAATCGCCATCACCAAATGCGGTGATTTCTTAAGAATATAGTGACAAATAAATTGTATGAGTATAAGTAGATAAATTATTAAATGTCTATTAAATAATAAATTTCAAAACTACCATCGTACAGTCAGCTTCAAAAAGTTGTG
Organism: Mesoligia furuncula; assembly: GCA_916614155.1. Lineage (NCBI taxonomy): Eukaryota > Metazoa > Arthropoda > Insecta > Lepidoptera > Noctuidae > Mesoligia > Mesoligia furuncula. The sequence continues at coordinate 13,932,187 of OU744819.1, forward strand.
ACCCATATTTGATTGAAAATGTGTAAGGAATACAATAGATTCTTTGTACCAACGAATCTCAACTATGATCGAAATAACATCGATGATATTTTAATTAATACACAACGATGTTATGTGCATTATAAGAAAATATTTCTGATATTCGACAAAGAAAGATCAAACTCAAAAAAATAAAGGCATTTATTTTCACAAGCTGACGCGGACGGCCCTCCTTTTCCCATCTACATATGTTGGGGTCAGCGTCCAGTCTAACCCTATGCAGCTGAATACCATTATTTCAAATGCAGCGGCTGCCTATCTGATCTCCACAACCCAGTTACTGGGTAAAACGATACCACTCGATAAGACTGGTTGTCAGACTTGGGATTTTGATTACCTGTAACGATTGTCAAAGATCTACGAATGACAGCCGGTACCAACGGCTTAACGTGCTTTCCGAGGTATGGAGAGGTCTAGATATCTATCAAATGGTCACCCATCCACGAACCGACCGCGGCAAACGTAGCTTAACCTGATCGGTCGACCCGTGCGGCTGTTAATATTTTGTAACGAGTCTCTCTTGCCCTCGCTGCCATCCCAGATACAAAGCTAAAATGTTTCACCTACCCTTCAGTTACGAAACTTGAAATGTCTAAAATCAACAATATCGTTTTAATATCAGAAATATTTTCGATCAAAAACAATAAAGTTAAATTAGCAGTATCATCGATACAAAAACTTTTTATAATTCTTCTATTTTGACTGAAACTTGTACAATTATTGTATTTCAACAATACAAAAAATGTCTTATGAAGACCTTTCAAGAATTCTTCTATACAAATTGAAAAAACACCAGTTTTTTAGTAGTTGAAAATATACATAAGTAGAAGAAAATAAATAAGAGTAGATGCCTTATATGTATAGTTTTAAAGTCGAGAGACTTTTAATGAAAAATGTAAATATTTTATCAGTTTAAATTATCGATGCACTAGTGGCCAGGCCCACCTTCGGAAGGGCACAATTTTTTTTTTCGAATTTCCGAATTTTTCTTTTATACAAACCTTGTCCTGGCAATACCGAACACAACAAAAAAAAGAATTATCCAATTTGGTGCAGTCGTTCGGAAGTTATGCGCGTACAGACATTTTGGCGACTTTGTTTTATATTCTGTAAGGATAACTTTTTCCCAACTATGTTGGGGTCGGCTTCCAGTCTAAACAGATGCAGCTGAATACCAGTAGATAACATGGAGCCTACCTGAAGACCAATCCCGTAATTGCATCGCAATCTCAACTCAGCGACAATCAAATTCAATGTCACAAATGTAGGGAAATTAAAGGTTGACAGATTGTGATGGAGATCAGAGTAAACGTTCTTAAAATTACAGGAACTGCCTCTGATTTCCACAACCCAGTTATTGGGTTGAAGTAATTATGAAGTAATGATATGTTAAAATGGTCGTGGGGGCGAACCTTGGACAGTCAGCCCGCTACCTCTTTACTGACTGGGTTATAACTTAACCACGTCATGTTATACAGTTTTCCAAAGAAATGTTGCGCTTCGGGAATCATCGTGTTTCCGAATTAGCACGAACCTCGCGTCAGAGAAACCCCCGATAGAGGGAATGCTTAAGTGTGCGTCCACACTGCAAGCCTAGCACGGTTGCGATGGCGGGCGCGAAATATCAAACAAATTAAACGCGCCTTTGTGTCCATAGTGCAGTGACTAAGGCGGGAGCCTAGCGCGACGGGCCTGAGCGAGTTAGGGCGCGTATTTTTCCAACGTTCCTATCCGCGCGTTATGGCCACACTACGGGCCTAGTCAACAAGCGACCTAATGCGCGGGTAGCGGGGATATCAAATCAGTTCAGTCTTGTCGCTCGGCGTTAGGGCTTTTGCATTAAAATGTTTGTATCATTTTTGGTGAGTTTAGGTGATATTTTACTTAGGATGTAGTCAAATGATGACACGGACATTCGAGTGTACCTACTCAAAAAATTTTGTAGGGTACAATTTCAATTCTTCGTATAAATAAGTTAAAAAATTCACCTCTTATTTCTCTGTTTTTATTTATTTCGTGCACACCAGTTCAACACCTCCCATTTCAGGATCGGACTGTCTAGTATCCTCGTCCATGGTCTGTCACCCCTGAATCACGTCCAAACGCTACAACAGCTCGCGCGTCAATGTGGCCACCGCACCGCACCGCTTGTCGCGCCCGCCACAGGCCCCAGCCACCGCGCATTCACTGTGGACGCACACTATGAGTTTCGTACTACCGCGCCTTGTCGTACTACACCTATCATTGCGCGTTTGTATAAAGTTTCAAGAAAGAAAAGAAAGAAAGAAAAACTGTTTATTCTGCACAAACTAAACGCAATTGCAAATAAAAAAAAGACAAAATATACAAAAGCCTCGTACTCAAGCTTAAAAAATGTTGTAAATTTTTTAACCTTTTCAATTTTCCCTCTGTTTGATTACCTACAGAGAATACTTCGGTCTCAGATCAAAAAATATTTTTTAAACATGGTAATACAAAATAGACAAGTACTTCCATGGTTTTAACAGCTCTGTATTATAAGCACCGCACGTTGATATTGCGACTGGCGGCCATCTTAGTGACGTAATCGAACTGTAAGTACCGTTCGGCGCTTACGTGTATGTGCGGTGTATGACGTCAAAATGACGTCAAAAAGCTGTTATTGTGACAAGGTTCCATCGCAATATCAACGTGCGGGGCTTATAGATCTCGAAATCGCTCGTTCGTATTTCCGAAGATTGACGATGATTTCCGAAGCGCATACTTTCTTTGGAAAGCTGTAAGGTCAGCTATTTTCTTATAGAGAGAAGGGGCAGGTACAGTCCGTTCACAGTTATTTTGCCTTTGACAGCAACAACCTAACAGCAACTTTATTGTAACGAGAATAAAGATCACAATGATTTTGACAGATTTGTTAGTCGCAGCAACCCAACAGCGACCTTATGAGAATGAGAATAAAGGTCACTGTGGCTCGGACAGTGTTGCAAAGTCAGAGGTAAAATAAGTGAAAGGACTGCAGTCTGTAGTAAGCAGCTCCAACTCAAAAGCTTTATTTTTCTCTAATTAACAAATATCTAGTCTTAAGGGAACTAGCTAGCTCTCAAATAATTGATGTCCAGTATAATTATCTTGATGCAGATCAAGCTACCCGAAACTGTCAAATTCTCCCAATCAACTTTGAACCTTATGCTTTAGCGGTAAAGTTGAAAATCTATTAAAGAAATTTGACTGATTGTAGTAGCTTGTTGTGCTGGCGTCTGTACAGTCTGGGAAATACATTGTGTAGCAAATTGACACATCATCTGCCTAGCCTTTTCCCAACTAAGTTGAGGTCGGTTGCCAGTCTAAACTGATGCAGCTGAATACCAGTATTCAGTATTTTATAGTATCTGACCTTCATAACCTGTATTGACCGTATATTCAAATCACAGCTGTCATTATTTATCAGTTGTATGGCGCCTTCTTCAAATTGGAGGGGGGGGGGGGGGCTGGGGGGGTAGGCAGAAACTACAGAACGCCACCCGCTACGATCCTCACATATTCCTTTTACCTCGTTTTATTTATGTAGTGCGTCCTCTCTCGGCGGTTCCACTCCTAATATAAGACGGTAATATACATAGTATGTCAATCTGCTAAATTATACATTTTCCTGACTATACTAATATACCGTTTTAAATATAAATAATAATTTTTATTGTTTTTACGGTTGCGTCCTCATATAGTGAAAACAGGGCGACTAAAGGCGTATGTGGCGGCATCTATAGCGCCATATGCGAACTATGCATCATACTGACGTCACGCAAAATCCTGCATCGCGCAAGCAGAGTTTACCGCGCGACTAGCATTTGTTATACAACGGCCCGACATGAATCATCGGGCAGTTGCCCGCCAGAGACAACACCCGTCTGGTCGGAGGATCCTCCCTTTTCTATAAAATATGAGTGAATTTTACACCTATTCCTCAAACCTCTATACGTACATTATTTTGTATAGCCTCCGCTAGCCGCCCCGCTTCCGCTTATATCTCAGAACGCAGTCTTAAGCTTTGGTTTCCTAAAAAAGCAGTGAACGATCACAAAATAAAGGCTGTCCAAATCCAGAGCGATTTTTGACACCTTAATGTCAAATACTGGTCAGGTGAAAATTACAGATTTTCATGATGTCCCGTCCATTAGAATATGACGGAACTGCTCTTCTAGGAAACCTTATTTATCTTTATATAATTATAAGTTACTTACTGCCAAAACCAAGTGTAAATAATGTCTATATAGGTTAATATTTTATAATAAAATAAATAAGAATAATATTATATTCTCGTAACTAAGTACAATAAAATTATAATTATCGAGTGTGCTAGCGATTTCAAAATAATAAAGAAAGAATATTATGTGTCAATTTTAAAAAGTCCCGTTTGCTTTTGGCCGATGTTGCCAGTTTATAATACCAATAATGTAAGCTGGCAACACAGTCCACTTCTGGACCAGCACACTCCAGTCAAGTGTACGCCTTTATGTATTTTAAAAATAGAATAAAATAATATACGCTATAGTCCTTTCACAGTTAATTTACCTTTGATTCTGCGTCACTTTCAAAATCACAGTGATCCTTATTGTCGTTACAATAAGGTCGCTGTTGGGTTGTTGCTGGCAGAGGTAAAATAATGCAAAAGGACTGTTTAATAATAATACTACACTCCCGGACTCCTAACGTCTATAGCTTTTTAAATGGTCGCTAATTCAAATTCAGAACAATGACGACACAAAATTATTAGCCAGAATGTCGTCATCAAAACTACATAGGAACTTTTTCTTTGACTTGTTCTTATTAGATTGGTTGAGACTTGAGAGCAGTGGTAACCGCCCCGACTTTCCGTAAATAAGTTTATCATCACTGCTCTCAAAACGGTGAATGAAAACATCTTGAGGATCTAAAATAAAAAATTCGAAGACATTTACCAACCGGTGTGTGGTAGATTATAGCCGACTCCCTCTCGAAGAGAGGAGGCCTGTGCCCCTGTGGTTCTCCTGTGGTTATTTATAATTATTTTCATGTTTTGATGCTTACCTCACTTGGAAATGCAAAACTCGATTAAAGAGTCGGGGAGTGTATTATCTATAGTTAGTAAATCTTCTAACTGTTGTGTTTAGTGGTATAGCTATGGTCTTTCTCAAATAATTGTTATAATATCTGAAATAAACCGCCTTTTTGTGGTGTTTCGAAAATCGACTATTCCTGATTTTTAGTCGATTTTTGGAATTTTAAAGTTAAAGCGAGTCGTATGTGTTGTAAATATATTATGATTGTTTTGTAAAATATTATTTTTAATAGGTTTAGATTATGCCTTTTTTATAATTATACTACCTACATGTACATATTATTGTTATATTTAAGTCTTTAAATATTATGTAAATGTTGCCTTTAATTATATGCCACTAAATACTACATTATAATACGAAGTCCATAGCAGAATGTACATCGCTTTTGCGAGTAGTTAAAATGTAATAAAAACTAGTTTTATTTAACCAAAAGTTTTTTTTTTCTGGAAACCTGCAACTTTACTTGGATCATTTTTTAATACGGCAAGGATACTTTCACATCATCATGATTGGCAGCCTTGTTCAGACGCTAGCACATCAAGCTACCCAAAAATGTAAAATTTTCCCAATCAATTTTGAACCTTTCGCTTTAGTGATAAAGCTGAAAATCTATTAAAAAATTTGACAGATTGTAGTAGCTTGATGTGCTGGCGTCTGTACCACCCACTACTGATATACGCTTCCTCCCTTTCGTGCCATGCTTGCCTGGTCTGCGAGTCTCATCCAGGTCTTCCCCGCAATTTTCTGTCGGTCGTCTACCGACCTGGCCGTTGACCTACCATCACCAGTCACCACGTGTAGCCAAGTGTCCTGATCACCATTTCGGAGCCGCTACCTTTATTCTCGCTTATGTCGTGCAAATACAAGAGAAAAACTGCCTGTCATCTTGAGTCTTAACAGAGGTCCCTTAACATAAAATGCTGAACATGCATCTGTTTATGACATTTATCTATAAGCATAATTAGCCTGCACCCTAATTGCATAACACACTATCAGTCTTAATCTGAATAATTTTGAAGGATATTGCTAATCCATTGCTTCGAATGTTCGAAAAATGTGTCTGCTCAACAACGTAAGTAACTAGTGAATAGTCCCGGGAAATCCCGGAAAGGGAATCACCAGTTTCGGCTAAGCGTGGACAAGATGCCCGGTAAAAATTATTTTTACTAAACAATATTATTATATTCTAAATGAAATATTTTTGCGCATCACATAGTAGCCAGGTATACGAACAAAAAGTCGAAATAAAGAGTATTTAAATTGTATCCTACAGTTAAAAAGCATAGCCATTTGTTACCAGTGCGGAAATAAAAAACATCAATTTCAGTCTGGAATCGATTAGATAATCAATTATGGCAAAAAAAGTGTACCTATGTCTGCAAAACGAGTATCGGTCAATATACTCATTTACATTGTTTTAAAATAAAACAATCGAAAACGTTTTTAGCATTGTAACATATTTTTTTTAGATTAGAATAACGGTTCTATAAATCGATTTATGTCAGATTTTTTTCCTGGCAACTCCTACTGTATCGCTTATAGAGATTATTGATCCTGTTGCTTTGTATCGATATTCTGCTTCGCAATGGCTTATTTCGATTCGAGTATCGATATAAAATAGACTTTAATTCCATTCAATTTCTTACAAACAGACAGACAGACAAACAAAGCAGAGTCCCGATTTTGCCCGAACTATTTTGCCAATGTCAGTTGTGATTGAGAAGGGTTTTTTTGGAAAATAACGGCCAACCTTAATAGTATTTTTCCTGAGATTTTAATTTTTTCTCATTAACTTTCACACACAACACCCTTTATCAATTTACTGTAAGTGGATCGTATATATACTCGTAGTTGAATCGATGTGAAAATCATTACCGACCCACTTGAGTATCGATTCATATCGAACATCTTTAACGTCAAGTGAAATGACATCTGACAACTGTAACAATGAAAAAACCATTCGCTTTGTTTTCGTTTGTTTTTCTTATCATGGACTCCGATAGAGGGGCCCGTGGCTAAATAATAACAGCCGCACAGGTCGATCGATCAGGTTAAGCTACGCTTGCCGCGGTTGGTCTGTGGATGGGTGACCATGTTTACATACCGAGACCCCTCCGTGCCTCGGAAAGCACGTTAAGCCGTTGGTCCCGGCTGTCATTTGTGGATCTTTGACAGTCGTTACGGGTAGTCAGAAGCCCGAAAGTCTGACAACCAGTCTTACCAAGGGGTATCGTATTACCCAGTAACTGGGTTGTGGAGGTCAGATAGGCAGTCGCTCCATGTAAAATACTGGTATTCAGCTGCATCCGGTTAGACTGGAAGCCGACCCCAACATAGTTGGGAAAAGGCTAGGCAGATGATGGACTCCGATACCGCTCCTCACGATGACCCGGCCTTACCCTTGGACACTGAATCTGCACCTCACATTGAACCTGGCGTTATTATGGACTTCGAACCGGCTTTAAATGACAACCACGGCACGAACTTGGACTCCTCTGCTACACGTAATTCGAATGAGAATGAGGAACCAATGCGATGTGTTAATTGTGGCTTTGATGTAATGCATCGCAGAAGACACACTTTGCAGCTTATTGAAGTGTTATCAATAATCCGGCAATGGACTGCTCCTCAAGTCGTAAGTATACATTTTTCTATCTAGTGTTGTTTGGTTTCTGGCTTGCCGTTTGTCTTTATATACTTAAACTGAATAAAAATAATATCTTATTTACAGGTTACAGCTCATAGCTTGATCTGTCACTCATGCTGGACATTAGCATTGAATGTCTTACCTGAGCGGCAAAATGTACCAAGCACATCAAGCGGTCATCGAAGAGAACTATGTGTTAATTGTGGATGTTCTATACGGCGTACCAGATCTCATGTTCTCAACACAAACTCGGAGAGAGAAACACATATAAGAAATGTTATCAGCGAATGGATAGCACCACAACAAGTAAGGACAGATTAACTTTTTATTAAGTTCATGTTAGAATATTTGAATTAGAATTATGCTGCTAAAAATGTATTAACATAACACTAACTTGTTTACTGAAACATTACTCTAACTCCGTGAAAGAGCAACATTTTATTTACTATGTAACAGAATAAAAGAATGTCTTATTATTTTTGTGTTAGTTGTAAACTCTTTAGTTAGAATTCATTCTTAAATATAATCTCTGGGTAGCAAAACAATTCAAAATCAATTGTTAGATACTCAATTGATTAGTGTTTTGAAATGGCACTAACTAAGAATTAAATTGTTTTAGGTTCAAGGCTCAGATCGCATTTGCCATCCATGTTGGCAACGAGCTGATAGAGTACCAGTTCCTGCTCCAGCTGTCGCAATCATACCACCTACAATTAACTTGCCGAATTTCACAAGAGCCCCTGACACACAAGCCAAATGTTTTTGTCCGGATTGTGAATCACCACAGCGACTCGTAGTCCCAACTTGGCTAAGGGTGAAGTTATTCACAGATTTTAATTTTTATGTTCCTAAAAACTGCAGAATATGCAGATTTCATTTGCTGCAAAATAACTGGGATGAGCTCCTGACAACTTTTTTACATCCTTGTCATTCATTTACTGCAGAACATATACAAGATTTTGCATCATTTGTAAAAGAAAGAAATTGATCGCGACGATAGATCGTGGTGGAGCAAAATGAATGCTAGGACTATAATGTATAATAACGAAAATGAATAAAATTACAACGGTTGGTTAAATGTAAATTAAAAAGTAAACAAGATAGACGCGCAAGCGCAGCCGTGCACGAAGGAGATCCACAGCTGACTGTCGTGGCGGTGTGGCGCGGGGGCCCGCGCTCGGCCGTCGCCGGCTGACTCCCCGCTGTCCCCGCACCCCTCGTTCACTGCCGTCAGCGCGCGGCGATGTTAAGTGGAGCGCGAGCCGTCTCAACAGAAATCAAACATTTGATTTCCAAAATATTGAAGGGATGAATGATGACTTAGTCCATTCTGGATAGGGCTATCCAAAGACCAATTTATAAATCTGAAGGCACAGCTGCCTAGATTATCCGAGATGCACAATGGTTCATTGGCACTCACAGCATATTTAATCAAACTTAGAACTGGGGACAGCGATGAAAGAATTTCTACATTGTTGAACATTGCACGCTCAACCCTATCAAGATTAATGAGCAAGGCTCGGGATATACTAAATCACGATTTTGTACCTCGTAACTTGGGCATAGGTCATATTACTAGGGAAGAAATAGCCGAGCGAAATCTCATTATACCTAATGGTTTGTTTGGTAGAAATGGCAGCATTCCAATAATTATAATTGATGGTACATATTTATATGTTCAAAAGAGTTCAAACTATTTATATCAAAAAAATACTTACGCATTGCACAAGTATAGGAACCTCATGAAGCCATTCCTAATGGTATGTTCTGATGGATACATTATACATGTATTAGGCCCCTATCCAGCAACAACATCTGATGCTACTACACTTCTGGACACATCTATTGGCCCACCTTGTATTTTCAGTTTCGTTTGGTCCTAGCTAAAATTTTATATTAGGTCGAGCAAAAAGTTTTTATGCAGTTTTGAACCTGGCACATTCACAATTTCATTCAATAGTCTTTTTTTGAATTTCGAACACAGAATTTAAAGAAACAAAAGACAATTTGGAGCCTGTTTGATGATATCAAACAATCGAATACTAAGAAAACTTGGTTTTATTGGTTTACTTGGATTTAATTCTTGAAAAAGTGATTGATATCTTTGGTTTTGCAACAAACATTACTTATTCTTAACATTAAGGTGAGGTTCTATCAATAATCTATGGATACTTCACCAGAAGTCGCCGCCCAAGCTGTGGCACTTATTCAGGCCGGACACAGCCAAAGAAACGTGAGTGCTCAACTTAATTTAAGTCGATCTGCGGTCCGAAATGTTTATCGGAGGTACCTAGAGACTGGCGGCTTTGTTCGTCGCCAAGGAAGGCCACGATCTCGGGTCACAACTGAAAGGCAGGATCGATTCATCGTGACGACCAGCTTGAGAAATCGTCACCTTACCTCCATTGAGATACAAAACCAACTTCGCGACTTCCACGGAGTATCTGTGAGCGCTCGAACTGTTCGGAGAAGGTTAAAAGAACGCGATGTGGTACCACACAAGCCAGCTAATGGACCCAAACTAACGCGAGCCCACCGAACAGCGCGCCTTCATTTCGCACGCAATCATTTAAATTGGACACAGCAAGATTGGAGCCGTGTACTCTTTTCTGATGAGTCTAAAATTGTGTTACATGGCAATGATGGAAGGAAGAAGGTCTACCGACGTAAAGGAGAGCGTTTCGCACAATGCTGCTTTGAAGAGAGGGTTGCTTATGGCGGTGGCTCATGGACTGTCTGGGGCGGTATATGCGCGAGCGGTAAAACTCAACTTGAGGTTATTACAGGACCACGGCTGCCAACATTAAATGCTGAAAGGTACATTCGTGAGTGCTTAGAACCTCACGTGATACCATACGCGGACTATGTGGGCCCAAATTTCCTTTTGATGCATGATAATGCAAGAGCCCATGCGGCCGGCATCGTCAGGGAATATCTTCGGAATGTGAACATCACAGTTATGGACTGGCCAGCCAGAAGCCCAGACATGAACCCCGTTGAGCACATGTGGGACGAGCTAAAAAGACGTGTTAGGGCTCGTCAGCCAGTTGCCCAGACGATGCAGGAGTTGAAAACTGCCATAGAAGAGGAATGGGAGATGATCCCTCAAAATTTCATAGAGCGGTTGATAAACTCTATGCCTAATCGTATGAGAGCTGTGGTAGATGCCCATGGAGGCAACACGCGTTATTAAAATTAAACCTTTATTTGATAAAACATGTTTTTTATTCAAAAATCAATTGCCTTTAACAAGGCGCATATCCGACTTGTTAGGCGTAGCTCCATGTCGTATGGTATTCTGAATTCAAATTTAAAACAATACGATCGAAAAAGATGGTAAAATGTATCAGGTTTAAAACTGTATCAACAGTTTTTGTTCAATCTAGCAATCATATTTCGGTAGGGGCCATCGAAACCTAAACACTAAGGTGGGCCAATAGATGTGTCCAGAAGTGTATTATGCAACATGAATTCAGCAATGAATCAAATACATTGCAGCAATATTTCCGTACAGGAGATGTTTTTATACTGGATAGGGGTTTTAGAGACTGTGTGCCTCTTTTACAATCATGCATATACTCCACACATGCCTGCATTTTTACAAGAAGGTGAAACTCAATTATCAATGTTGGCAGCAAATAAATCTAGGTCTGTGACAATATGTAGATGGGTGGTAGAATGTGTAAATGGTATATTTAAACAGGTAGAATGTGTAAATGGTATATTTAAACATTCTTTTAAGATATTTCGACAGGATTTTATTAACTTGGCATCTAAGCATGCAATAATAGATTTTAGGCTGGCTGCCGCTTTGATAAATAAGTTTCACCAAAGGACTGTCATACTGAACTTCGAAGTTTAAAATACCGATGTAAATGATAAATGATAAATGATAAATGATAAATGATTTTATTTTTGTAAGTAGGTTTGTACAAACACTTTTACACGTCAATCATGTTTTTTTTTAAACTAGATGAGGTCGGCGTTTCCTATCTGACTACTCTGAGAAGAAAGGCCGAAACAAACTCAGAGGTCACAGTCTCTTTTAAAGTCCAGACATAATCTTGGTCAGGTTATATGAAGACCATGTAGATCGATGTCTGAGATGGTCTTTTGAGGAAAGAACCACACAGATTGAGAGGACCTGTCCAGTCAGTGCACGCATTTGTCAGAAATCGTGCAGCTCAACTCAAGACTTAAGGAGCTCAACGATTCGACGAACAATACCAAAGAAAGGACATTTGGGTAGGCCACATAAATTACTCAAACTGCCAGACCATGAGAGAAAAAAAAAAAAAAAACAAGTAATAGAACAGAGAGAAAAATAAAACAAAAAATTAATAAAATGACCCATGATGTACTGTATTCATAAAGTTTAAAATTACGAATTACGTGAGTTAGAAGGTACGCTATAACGAATTACCTACTTGATTTAGAATGTTCATGATCGCGATGTACGGAACTTCGAAAGTTTGTTATGACGAATTACTCAATTTCGAATGATCATTATCGAGAACCAAAATGTAGGCACTGCATTTATGCACAATAGCAATTTATAATTTCGTAATTATTTATTTTTCGAATCCATTATTCAATTTTGTTATGCATATTATTAATACACATCCATTACTAACAAGAAACATAGTGTCTAATTACGAAATTGAAAAATGATCATTCGAAATTGAGTAATTCGTCATGGCAAGCTTTCGAAGTTCCGTACATCGCGATGATGAACAATCTCAATGAAGTAATTCGTCATAACAAACTTTCGAAGTTCCGTACATCGCGATCATGAACATTCTAAATCAAGTAATTCGTTATAGCGTACCTTCTAACTCACGTAATTCGTAATTTTAAACTTTATGAATACAGTACATCGGTATTTTGAACTTCGAAGTTCAGTATGACAGTCTCACCAAAGATACAGTAATAGAGAAGATGCAGGCCAAATCCTAGATATTGTTAATGCAAGAATGTACATAAACAATGCTCTTGCTGATTATGTTATTGAAAATAATTTAAATAGAAGACGTGCACAGTTTTTGAACATAAATGTTAACATAAATAATGTATCATTCCCAAGACTGACATACAGTGAATTAATATTATTTAGTTGCGGTACATACCAATTAAAACAAGCAAGATCATATTATGGAGAAAAGGAATGACGGTTCTTATACAATTGAAGTGTGCACGGAGAGAGCCAGCAACCTGCTGGAAGGACTATCCATGACAGGCAATTGCACACTTTTAAGAGGAAAAATACAAAGCAGGCACATAAGCCGAAAAATATATTTTGTCTACATATTATATAATAATAATCTGCAGGGTAGAGACGTTTTGACTATTGTTTGGTATTTAAGCTGGGCTAGGCACGAAAATAATGTTGCACCGCCTGCCCAGTTTTTAGACAATATTTTAATAGTTTATGACTCTGAATAAAGTCAAAATAACAAATAAAACTAATAGTTTTATTTTAACCACCTTAATACAACCCTATAATGTGTAAATAATCAGATTATATCAAAATACTACTGGCAAATAATATATTATAGAAAAGAATAAGCTGATTACAAAGATTTTACCCGGCAAGGTTCCAATTTTTCACATGCCAGTTGAAGCATATTCTTGCATCTTGCTACAACTTTATTATAATATTTGCTTTCCTATAGATAAGTAACTTTTGAAATGCAAGTTATTTATTAATAAAGATCTTGTTCACGCTTAGCCAGATCACCCTAACAAAGTGAGCAATTCCCTTTGCGTCGATTTTTGGAACCGGGGTTTTTAAAACAAATCCCGGTACTTTCGGGAAAAGATACTTCGCGTTTCGAATATTTCTAATTTTATAGCATAAAGGTGGAATACACTTGCTACCTAGCATGCACAAGAAGCATGCATGCTACAAGAGCATGCTGCACGAGGGTGCGGGAGGGGCTGGTGGCGGCCATCGCGTCTTCGGAATGTTGTGCTTTGCGTTGTGTTTGTGATTTTGGTGGACAGTGCTTCGCAAAAAAGACTCAAACAAGACTGCTTCTTTTGGGCAGAGCCAGCTTCCGAAACTAAAGACCGATGATGTCAGGATCGTATCCGCTAAACCTGAGCTGTTGAGAGAGATCGAGAGATTCTATGGACAGTTATACACGTCAACAAGTAACCCCGTTATGGATCTGGCAAACGACCTAAGCGCTAGATTGACTCGACACTGTACCGAAGACATCCCGGACGTCAGCCTGTATGAGATTAGGATGGCTCTGAAGCAGCTCAAAAATAACAAGGCGCCGCGCGCTGGGTGATGACGGAACTACGGCCGAGATCCTGAAGGCCGGCGGAAAACCCGTTCTTAAGGCCCTTCAGAAGCTGTTTGATTCCGTCATACTCGAGGGCAAAACACCACAGGCATGGAACTGAGGTGTGGTGATACTTTTCTTTAAGAAGGGCGACAATGGCCTTCTTAAGAATTATAGGCCCATCTCACTTCTGAGCCCTGTCTACAAGCTGTTTTCGAGAGTCATCACGAACCGTCTCGCGCGCAGGTTTGACGCCTCCCGAACAAGCCGAATTCCGTAAAGGCTTTAGCACCGTAGACCACATACGTATGCTGCGACAGGTTATGCAGAAGACCGAAGAATATAACCTGCCTCTCTACTTAGCGTTTGTGGACTACGAGAAAGCCTTTGATTCGGCTGTGCTGCAGTCTCTTCAACGGTGCCAGATCGACTATCGGTACATCGAGGTGCTGAAGTGTCGGTACGAAAACGCCACTATGTCAGTCCGACTCCAGGATCAGACCTCGAAACCTATCCTTTTGCAGCGAGGTGTGAGACAGGGTTGAAACTATGGAGGACCTCAGTACAATGCTCGATGACCTCAGTAGAGCCTCCGAAAGAGTGGACCTTAAAATGAACATCCGCCGGCTGTCGCTGAAAACAAGCGCTGGGGCTCTGTCTTGCATAGGGTCGCACCATAATGCTGAGCGATAGCCGTTTTGCGTGGATGTGACGCATGTTTCCCCCAACCCTTTCTTATATTTTTTTCGTTTATGTTCTTCATTGCGTCATGTTTACCGCAAATAAACGTATTTTCTTTCTTTCTTTCAACATGGACAAAAAGAAGGTCATGTCAAATGCCCATGTAACATGAAGATCGGAGACACTACACTCGAAGTCGTGGACGACTCGGTCGGTGTCTAGGACAAACTGTCCAGTTAAGTAGGTCTAACTTCGAAAAAGAGGTCGATCGTCGAATCCGACTCGGCTGGGCAGCGTTCGGGAAGCTACGCAATATTTTCTCGTCCCACATACCTCAGTGTCTCAAGACGACAGTCTTTGAGCAGTGCGTGTTGCCAGTGATGACTTATGGCACTGAAACGAGGTTACCACAATGGGCCTTATAAGAAGGCTGAAAGTCACCCACACGGGGCAATGGAGAGAGCTATGGAGTTTCCCTGCGTGATCGAATCAGGAATGAGGAGATCCGCAGGAGGACCAAGGTAACCGACATAGCCCGAAGAATTGCCAAACTTAAGTGGCAGTGGGCAGGGCACATTGCTCGCAGAACAGATGGCTGATGGGGCTGAAATGTTCTGGAGTGGCGACCGCGTACCGGAAGTCGTAGCGTTGGAAGGCCTCCCACAAGATGGTCCGACGTCCTTTTGAAGGCCGCGGGAACCCGATGGATGCGAGAAGCACAGAACCGGTCGAAGTGGAGGTGCTTGGGGGAGGCCTTGTTAAGAAGAGTTTTGCAAGCGTTACTCAGACTGGCTGGTATGGAAGATGACGGATGTTTGAATGTTTATTAGGAACATGACGTGTGTCTTTTCTATTAATCATTCTGTATTGGTGTCAAAAATAAAAAGCCGAATAAATTCTATGTGCTGATTATTTTACTCTTGGACCTTCACCAGGCTTATGTCCAGCAGTGGACGTCTTTCGGCTGAAATGATGATGATGAATTATGTTAATAAATAACAATTTAAAAAATGTCAGTTAAGATTATCTAATCAATAATATTGAGACTGATTAATGCTACGCTAAAACTCCGCTGTTCCTTTTCTTTTTTTCTATAGGTACCTACCTATATATTACGCAAGTTTTAAATTATAATTTGGTTATGCAGAATTGCATTAGGAGTAGGGCTGCCATCACCTAAATTAGTGACCCCGGATAAAAACTTCAAAAACCCCGGACATTTCGGTGAAATAAAAAAAATCCCCGGACTCCCTCGAAAAAAAAATTACAATAAAATATAATGTTTTACCTGAAAATAAAACAGTTATTATATACGGAACCTTATTCTAGACCTATACAGTGAGACAGCATCTTTCCGGATCTGACGTCACGACCTCTCTTGTTCCCCCTCCCACCCGGCTCCGCCCCGCTGTGGCCGGGGGGAGGGGCGTGGAGCTTGCCCGAACAGTCAGGCGCGCTCTTCACATTGCATCTCACTTCCGGTGGATTATGAGTCCACCAGGCAGGATTAAAAATATAGGTCTAGAATAAGGTTCCGTATATAATAACTGTTTTATTTTCAGGTAAAACATTATATTATACACTATGAACCGTTATTCTAGACCTATACAGTGAGATGTGTTTATTATCGCCTGGTGGCAAGCTAAGTACGAGTATATGCCAATGTGTGAAAAAGAAATTACTTAGGTATCTAAACAATTTTGTTAATATAGGTACCTAGAAGTATTTATATTAACCAAAATATAACTTGTGTGAGAACATTATTATTAGAAATGAAAGTGACTCAATGTATAAAGAAATTGCAGGGAATAAAACTGTATAATTATGTAAAGAAAAAGATTTTTTATTTGAGCCACCAAAACTAAGTAGGTACCACAGTAATAAGAACTTACACATACATAAGTTTTGCTATTCATGTGAATAGCAAAAACAAAAATATAATAGCAATAGCAAAAACATGATTAGCACCACAATATGTGCTTTAATGCTAAGATATTCGAAGAATTAAGATTTGATTTGAACTAAATTTACATTAGTCATGCATAGCATACCTACTTAGATTAAATAAATCATTTTAACTTAATATAACAATACGTTGCTTTGAACTGATTTCTTTATTGAAATTACATTGATTAATAGGTAGGTAATCATATGTTATTTAGAATCTACACAGCTTCAAATGTTAGAGATAAATTGTTACGACTTTGCGATGTGTTAATTTCGGCCGAATAGAACCGTGCAAATGTGTTGGGGACACGCCAGTTCCCTTTTGCCATGATCTCGTCAATATTGTGGCACTCAAGCCAGTTGAGAGATGCTGCGGCACTTCGAGTACTACCAGGAGTAGCCTCTACTCCTGCCTCCTTAAGAATAGTTTTAACCCAACCTCCAATCACCGTTCGGGAGGCTGGTCCGACTCTGCCACGAGTTGTAATAAATAAATGATTAATGTCATTGTTAATTCTACGTGATGATGATACTTGTATCAACTTACGTACCCACCATACAGGGCATATGGATTTATCTGTATGTGTGTGCAATTTCCATGATGATTGTCTGTGTGTATAGCTATCTGTCTTAGAGCCAAATGCTGGGTGTAAAACAATATGATTAGAATTGTCTTCAAAATGTGCACTATCAACCCGTAACAGTGTCAGGTCATGGACTCTACGACTAGAAGCGAGTAGCAAAATCAGTGCTGTGCGACGAGATACTTGGAATAAACTTGCATGAGGCGGCTGGTTAGAGCTGAGCCATTCTACCACAATACGTGGATCCCAAATGAAACCATTTTTAGGTTTGGAATCAACATTAGCAAGTGAAATAGATTTTAACATTCTCTGCACGATAGGGTCACTGCTTATGATTTGTCCGTTAGAACAGGCCAAAGTGGCAACTGTTGATTTATAAACTAAAATAGTTTTATAAGACAGTTTAAGAGTTAAGTGCAAGTATGCTAGGTACTTAGCGACTTGGGCACCAGAGGGGTTTGTATGGTTGAAATTATTATGAGTACACCAATTTGACCATTTTTTCCAAATACCAGCATATATTTTCTTCGTAGAGGGTCGCCAGCTAGACTTAAGTAGGTCTATTTCGTTTTGAGACCAATTTGTTAATTCGGCACACCACCCTTCACTAGCCATGCCTCTAGATACATCTGGTCCACGTGAACCGGAGGCAGATAAGTCCGTGTATCTAGTAACCGCCGATGAAGATTGAATATGGGTAAAGGAGCGCTCACCGCTCTCCTCTTCAGGTCTGGCCGCCAAAACACCTTGGACCAGCGCGGTACTACTAGGATGTATCGACCCTTGCACAGGTTGAGGTGTGACAGAACTCGTGGAATTAGGTGTGGTGGTGGGAATATCCACGCTCGACGGTATGACCACCTTCTGCTGAAGGCGTCGTGAAACTCTGCGTTCGAGTCTTTGCAATCTCGTGAGACGTAGCGCGCAAGCACGTGTGCGGTTTTCGAGGCGAACAAGTCGATTTCGGGCATTCCGAACTTGCGAAATACCTCTTGACATGCCTCTTCCATTAGGGTCCACTCCCCGGGTAATTTGAGTCTTGACAGCATGTCTGCTTCTGTGTTTACCTGACCAGGCAGGTACTGAGAGACCAGGTGAATCTTGTTCTCGTCCGCAATCTCGAATAACATGCAAGTTAGGCGGTAGAGGTTCTGTGATCGGAGACCCCCCTCGTTCCGCATGTAACTCACCACACTCTTGTTGTCTGACTGAACTAGCACGGTTGAATGACGTAGCGATTGCTGACGATTGGTTAAAGCCTGTATAACTGCCCACATTTCCTTTAAATTGCTGTGCCATCTTTTCTGCTCCGGGAACCATAATCCGCTCAGACAAGCGTCGTCTACTATGGCACCCCAGCCTCTAGCAGATGCGTCTGTCGTTACATAGTGTGAGACAGGATCTGGATGTATCGCTGATCCTATAGACAGAGCTCGTAGCCACCACATTAAGGTCGTCGACACTTCCGACTCGAGTGGGCGTTTTACGTGTGCTTGGTGCTTTGGAAGCCGACTGCAAGCTACTTGTAACGGACGGCAATGAAGCCGACCTCTGGGCACAACGAAGGCTGCAAAGTTTAGCATGCCTAGTAAGCATTGAGCGTCGTGCAAACTCCATCGATTTGCCTGTACTATGTGGCGTATCATATTGGAGATTTTGTAAACCTTTTCCTGGGGCAAATACTTGGAATTCAGGGCGAGATTCCATTTTATGCCGAGACTATCTCGGCATAAAATGGAATCTCGCCTTGGTAGGGATCAATGTGGATTTTTTGTAGTTGATCATCCATCCCAAAGTTGTTAGAACTCTTATAGCTTCCGCAGCATGGTCCATTAGGGTTAATCGATCTTGGTTCACGATTAAATAATCGTCCAAATAGACGATAACTCGCATGCCCTTCTCGCGCAACACGTCTGCTACCCAATTTGTCACTGTCGCAAATGCCCTGGGTGCTGATGACAGCCCGAATGGCGGACAAGTGATCTGAAGGAGCTTCGGGCTCGACTTCTTTTCTGGTGCGTATAATACTCGCAGAAATGGGTGATGACTGGGGCTGACTGCTAGGTGAAAATAGGCCTGAGAAAGGTCTATTTTGATCGCCCAGTCGTTCGGTTGCAAGAAATCCGGCACACGGTACATATTTATTAAGCGAAACTTTGTTTGCATTACATAACGGTTCAGATTTTTTAAATTGAATATCGGGCGATTGCTGGTATCTGACTTTTGCACTAAAAACATCGGACAGACATAACTTGGAGATGGATCTACTTGAATCAAGATTTTCTGTTGTTTTAAAATCTCGATTTGTTCCGACATCAATAAGCTCGTTGGAGTTTGAAAACGTGTTAATAAGTCTGGACTTTGAAGTGGGGGTACTTTGAAAAAGGGAATTCGGTAACCAGATATCATTTTTATAATGTTTTCTGGAGCACCGTAATTCTTCCAAATTTGAATGTAATTTTTTAACCGCCCGCCATAAAATAAAATTTTTTGAGGATAGTCACTTACGATACTGATCGGATTTACGATTGCCGAAGGACCGTTTTTTGTTTTCATTATGCCTTGTACCGGATTTATTGTTTCCCGACTTTCGGCCTCTACTTTTGGGGGGCGCTTGAAAGCTCGTGGATGGCTGGGGATCGAACCCAGGATTGTCACCGTGAAAGGGCTTGCGAGGTCGCTTAGTTGGAGGGCCATCCTGTCTATTCCGCATAGACATGGCATGAGGCTCTTCCGCAGAGCGCTTTTGGGCAGAGAACAACTTACTTGTACCACCAGCCTTTTGTAAAAAGGTGGTTAAATCTTGTGGATTAAAAAGGTTATATTGTGTTGGGGGGATCTTTTGCAAGTCTACCTTTACATATTTGTCCTTGACACCCGACAAAATGCAGTCACGACGTCTTTGAATGATATCAGCACGTCTTCCACAACTCATTTGCAAGAGATCCTCCGACACTTTCATGTAAGATGAGTTTTCGGAAAAAGAAGCATTAATCTTTTCAAAAAGCGTGTCAGCGTTAAGTACACAGCCAGGTGATTGCGCCCATTCTATGATTTGCTGAAAGTTGTTTCTTAGCAGCTCATTTTGTTGTATAAGCCCATGAGTAAAAGCTCCAAACGATCTATCAAGTAATCTAAGCCAAGAAGAATTTGTATCACAATGTCTAAGTTCAGTGTTAACATCGAGTTCGTAAAAACCTGGCTTAGCGACATACTTTTTCTCAGTTTCTAGGTATCTAACCCTTTGCCAATCATTAGTATCAAAGTGATGTAGTTTATTTAGCACATGTAATCTATCCTCCGAGGCATTTTCAACAGTAGGTTCTTTTAGGTTAGTGGATACCGGAAATTCGAATACTTTAGCCTTCTGTGGTTTACTGAGAAGGTGATCATTCCCAAGAGAAACCCTCAAGCCTTCAGATGGATGTATGGAAATATCAGAATCAGATTCGGGCTCGGTTTCTTTGTTTGAAAAGCGATCGTTATTTTTTAAGTGGGATAATATTTCACTTACTTGATTTGACAGCAAGTCTAACCTGCGCTCGTTATCTCGCGTTTCCTGCCGCAGCTGCCGGCGTCTCCGACGTGGGGCGGAGCTGCTCGACGACGACGAAGACGAAGAAGATGCCTGCGGTGATGCAGGGGGAGGCGGGCGACTCCCGTCACCCTCGGCAGACGCTTTCGTGGATTTTTCCATTACGTATACAAAACGCACTCAAAACGCTAATAGTAATTTTTTCCACGAACTAAAAATGTAGATAATTTTAAACACTAAACAGCAGCGCTGTTGCCCGCACTAGAAGAGGTGTGATCGCACCGAAAAACGATGCCAATGTGAAGAGCGCGCCTGACTGTTCGGGCAAGCTCCACGCCCCTCCCCCCGGCCACAGCGGGGCGGAGCCGGGTGGGAGGGGGAACAAGAGAGGTCGTGACGTCAGATCCGGAAAGATGCTGTCTCACTGTATAGGTCTAGAATAACGGTTCATAGTGTATAATAAAAACATCGTAGAGTATCATATTTTTATTACCGACTTCACAAAAAGGAGGAGGTACTATGTTCGGATGTTTGATGGTTTTTTTTTTTTTTTTTTTTTTTTTTGTATGTTTGTTCATCGAATACTCCGCCAATTGTCGACGGATTTTCAAAATTCTTTTTTTGTTCGAAAGTAGATAGTTCTGAGGTGGTCCCATTGTCACCAAGTTAGGATCTGATGATGGGATCTTAGAGAAATCGAGGGCAACCCTCAAATTTTATAGGCTCATTTATTGTTTTTCGCATATTTTATGAAGTATCTTGTGTATTTGCGTATGGTTGTCACTATCTCAGGTAGCTGGGCTGATGATGGAAGGTACAACTCCTTAACAGTTAGAAGTTACTCGAACAGGCAATGACTGTTTTAGTAAATTCTTTTTTTGTTTGAAAGGGTATGATCTCGAGGTGGTCCCATTGTCACCAAGTCGGAATCATATGAAAGGATCTCATGGAAATCGAGGGAAACCCTCAAATTTTATAGGCACACCTATAGTGATTTGGATATTTTTTTATAGTAACTCGTGCATTTGCTCTCGGAAAGCACCATTTGGTGAAGTGGAACTGATGATGAAGACCACAGATGGCCAGCGGGACTACTCAATAATAAGCATTTCACGGGTTGTGATTCGATAAGCAATCTATGCTCGTCACAATGCGTATGGTGAAGTGGAGCTGATGGTCACTTCTGAGCTCCAGTTCTCCTGGTTCTTATTAGGAGAACTCCTCAATAATTAACGTCCCTGCATCGGGAAAAGCAATATTTTGTAAAAGGTGATAAGCTGTTAACATTATGCTATTGTAACTTAGATAAATTACAAACTGACCCACTAAAAAGTGAAAAATAAAAACTTTTTACAAAAAAAACAACCGACTTCCAAAAAACACTACAAAATTAAAAATAACTTAAATATCGGAAGTCGGTGGCAAAAAACTAAAATACAGGTCCAAAGACACCGACTTCCGAAATTTAAGTTATTTTTAATTTTGTACTTAGTGTTTTTTGGAAGTCGGTTGTTTTTTTTGTAAAAAGTTTTTATTTGTCTTATTTATAGAATATCAATTTAAACCTCAACAATACAAATGAAACGCTTCATTTATTAATCAATTATACACTCTTCTCTATGCGATTGGTACTCTGGTAACAAAAATAATTAGGAACACTCTTCTTTTTAGAATCAATGAAAGTTTAAAAAAATAAAGTAAATCAAAAGCAAATTATGAATTGTCACGAGCGCACACATTTGCCGCGCGGCTAATTTTTAACTATGATTTATGCTTTAATTTATTGCAAATCATTCAAAGTCGGATTTCCCCTAACACAGAAAGTGTCCGGGTTTGACCCGGACACTTTTCAGGACCCCGCCCGGACGCTCCCCGGACGCCCACCAAACTAGGACAAATCCGGGGAAACCCGGACGGATGGCAGCCCTAATTAGGAGTCATGTTGATTTAAATCATTTGTTTGGAGAAGATGTTTAATAAATGTTTCTGATAAATATTATCTAGGACTAGGTACATACAAAAATGTTTTAATGTTAATAAAGATGTTGCTGGTAGAATATGCGTAGTTACCAATAAAACAAGAAATAAAACGTTTTATTTGATTTGATTTAAATGTTTTTATTTTGCCCTGTCATTTCGTCTTTCTTTTACTTTCTCCGTTTCAACCCTTCATCTTTTAAAGGCTTACTTAAAGTATCGAAAGTACCGGGAATCCCGGTTCTTTAGCCAGATGGTCCAGAAAATCCCGGTTCTTTAAAACTGAACCGGTTCTGCATTCCCTATAAGTAACGCAATTAATGTTGTTGAACTGTCAAAATGAAACCTATTGCTATTGATAGCGTGTTACGCAATTTTCCCGCTGTTCCCACTGTTGCCGCACAGCCTCCTCTCGGTAAGAGGCTTGGCCGTAAACCACCACGCGGTCTTAGTGCGGATTGGTAGATGTCACAAGTGTTTGGTTCTAGGACATGCCGGTTTCCTCACGATGGGCAACATCGTAGACTCATAAATCCGAGCCACCGTGCAATTACAAGTGAGGTATAAAGGCTTAAAACAAAATATCAAGTAGGTATAAGTTTACCGGCCTTCCGCTCCTCGGTCCACAGAAACAATAAATTAACCAGAAACATTTTATCTTCCTCACTGGTCGATTTTGAAGTACCGTGTTTGACCGTTGAGTTGAACGCTTGGAAACTGGCTTGTCGTTTGTTGTGTTGTTGGCTGGTTTTGCCCGATAACACGTCTTCCCAGAGTTGGTGGGACGTGCCGATCTGCAGTATGATACGGAATACCCTTATAAAAGACGTCACGTAATAGTGTTGAGCGTGCCCGCCTGCTGGCTGTGGGAGAATGGGAGTCAGGCTTGTGGCTTCAGGCGCTCTCGTGACTCATCATTTCGGCTCACTAAGTGTCTCCACTTGGGTGCACCTTGTGTTGCTTCGCATCGGTGTCACAGCGGTGTCACAGCGGTGAAGCTGTCGAAGTTCTCCATGGTCTGTCCTGCTGCAGGAGCGCAGGTCGCAAAGCACGGCACGGCAGCAGCAACGATTTTATTCGTCGAGACCTTGTAACCGCCGGCTTACCAGCGGTGTTAGAACCAAACGGCTTGGTACATGACGATGGGAAGAGACCAGACCAGACATAACGTTGTTGCCTTGGAAGGTGGGTAGGCCTCTGGTGTGGGACGCAACGTGTGTCGATACTCTTGCACCATCTCATGTTCCTAGCACGGCGGGCTGTGCTGGCGCCGCTGCTGCGGCTACTGAGACCCTTAAGTGGCGCAAGTACTGTAACATTAATGGGTAACTACAGCTGTGAGCCGTTTGGGGCGAAACGCTTGGGTCGTGGTGCCGGAGTGCGCGTCTCCTTTTTAGGGAAATTTCTCGCCGGCTGGTCGACACTTCACGTGACCAGAAAGCTGGATCGTTCTTTGGCCAAAGATTTAGCATTGCCATTCAACGTGGCAATGCTGCCAGGCCAGTCTTTTAGGCACGTTTCCGGATGACAGCGATGCGGACGAATACTTCGACGCCTAGGTGTCCTTTGTTTTTTTATTTATTTGTATACTAAGTTAGTCATTTAATTTAGTATCTGGTGTAAATAATTAAAATAGTGACTTTTTCTCTAATTAATTATTAATCAAAAATTGTTAAAATACTCGTCTTAAAATCTAAACATACACGACCGTGATATGGAACACCAAAAGAAAGGCCGTTCTAAGGATTGAAATAATACGTTTAATAACCTTTTACATTTATTTATTGGAAGGTATGTTTACTAATATATCAAGTTTCAAAATAGTTGATCTTTTAATCGACAAATTTTTATTTCGCATACGACCCATCCCTAAGATATCTGTCAGTGTCAGTGAGTCCGCTGTCAACTTGTTTACCAAAAATCCATATTCAGATGATAAACCTGAAATACCTGAATATTCCAATGTTTTTTCAATAAACAATGTCTGAAATATGGAATTTAAGTACAATATGTCGATGTTGTCACGCCGATGGCCACTTCAAGAGCCTCAATTTATCGTATCAAGGTGAAAATGATGTCGAAATATACGAGAATATGTTACGAGAAACATTGGGGATCTTTGTAAGTATTCATGTGTGTAATTACTACCCTAATGAATGTTAAATACGTATACAAAGTTATGAAAGCAAGAATTTCGGCCATGACGACCAATCTCAGCGGAGACCAGCCTACGGCGCAGGAGGTATAGTGCACAAGTGTGTGCACAGACACCTCACGGTGCACTTTCTCATTCCTCACACTCATTCGGACGGCAATCCCACACGACCGGAAAGAGACCAGGCGCAGGGCCAACAGCTTAACGTGCTTTCCGAGACCGAGAATCATGTTTTGATCAACATACAACCTGATACTGACCTCCAATTTGCAAAAAAACGTCAGAAAATTTGAATTCCGCGGTCCACCCTGACCCCGTTGCCTTATACCATTACATAACTACATCTTTATCGCCCAAATGTTTCAGATTTCGACTCAACCGATACCGCTGGAAGCAAGCTACACAATATGTGATAGCTGTATCTCCAAGCTGAGAGATGCAACTGAGTTCAAGAACCAAGTGCTTATGTGTGAAGAGAAGTTCAAGTTATATTGTAACAGTAAGTTTAGTATTTTTTACAGTTATTTCAATCAATGCCAGGTATTTAAGAGGAAATGCGGGTGGTCGTTTCTCCATAGAAACACTCTCGCGTCTTTTTTTTCTGGTTGGTAAAGCAATGATTTTTTTTTTACAGAATATTTAATATTAACTACTTGTATGTCCCTATGTTTTCTTTTTTGATGATACATTATTTTTATAAGCACTAGAACCCTCAAAAAATGCTGATTTAAACCGCTGTCAACAGAGGTCTAGCGTACAAATTTGGCAACTACCTACTATGACGTCACAAGATCGCGCACTCGCTCAAGCTCACCCAGCCAGCAGTACACAGGACTGAGCGCGAAAGTGGCGGCTTACGATTTTTGAACGTAAGCGGGTGCGATTTTTGGCACGCGAAGTATTTGCTCTTGCGTTATCTAGGTGTACCTATATCTGTGAATGTCAGCTATTGATTTAAATAGGTTATATGCGTGGCCGCCATTTTGAAAAAAAGAAACAAAATGGCACTCCATATAAAAATATTCAAACCCCCTTTTCATTTCATGCTTCGATAACACTGGATCTAGAAGCCTGAACTTTTGCATAAGAGTTCCTTTTGTGACAAACATGAACACTAAGGAACATTTTGCTGATGAGAAATCCTATCGGGTGCAAGGCTTGTTAAGGTGAATGGATAGTGGTAGATCGCGAAATTCAAATTTTCTTACGTTTTTTGCAATTTGCAGGTCAGTGTCAGATTGTATCTTGATCAAAATATGATTTTCGCCAATAGCAGGTACATATTTAGGGAATTATAATCATTAGAATTATTAATATATCTTCCCAAGTTAGATTTCTACCACCAATCTCTAATGGAAAAGTGTTAATGGTAGAAATCTAACTCAGAAAGATGTATTAATGATTCTAATGACTTAGAGGATTGTGTTGATGACTTTAATGATTATAATTCTGTAAATACATATTTGTTGCGGTCGCGAATCATATTTTAATCAACGTACTTACAACTTAATACTGACCAGCAAATTCCATAAAACGTAAAAAAAAATTAATTTCGCGGGCTGCCCTGGCGCTTTCGCCTTAACCAATTTTTGTGTATTTTTTCTTTCCAGATGAACAATTAGCTGAATTAGCTATTACATGTGATATAAAGTCTGAAGGAGAAAATTATGAAAGTGACATAAATGATGGTAAGCATTACAAAAAAGCGCAATGAATCATATTCTAGGTGCTTCATACAAATATGAACATTATTTGTATAACACTAATGTCCATATTCGTATGAAGCGTTTGCTCGCATTCGCTTATACATACGATTATGAACATAACCTGCAAATGAATAAGCTTCATATTCGTTTGAAACGCTTAGTTAATCCTCTAACCGCTCTAAGGCTCCCTTGCACCGGAAACCACTAAATGCTTTTAGCACTAAACGAATTTAAAAGTTCATTCTATTTTGTCAGAAAAGAGAGATAGTGAGAGAGAGAGAGAGGAGAGGAGGAGAGATTTTTTCAGTTTATTTTTTGTTTTTTTATTTAGAGTAAGTAAGTATTCTATTCTATCAATCGTTTGAAAATGAAAGAGGCAGAATTATACAGGGTTATTGGTAAAACATTAACAACCTCTTAAGAGGTCATTGTACTCATAATTATGAACAACTTTCACTATGGGACCTAAACTCAAATCGCGAAAGAAAATCAGCTGTTCCCTACATTTTGACGAGTTATACGAACATAAATGTAGGGAACAGCTGATTTTTTTTCGCGATTTCAGGTTTGGTCCAATAGTAAAAGTTGTTCATAATGATGAGTACAATGACGTCTTAAGAGGTTGTTAATGTTTTACCAATAACCCTGTATACTAAATACGCAAATAACATAACATCACGCCTGTAATACATGAACAGTAATGTTTAAGTCCCATGTAACATATAATTACTTTGTAAAGTATTTATTTTAAATTTAATTATTGTGAATGTGGTTCATTTCTTTTTTTCTGTTTTCCTTCTTAGTTAGTTTTAATCATGATCTGGCAGTTTGAGTAATTTATGCGGCCTACCCAAATGTCCTTTCTTTGGTATTGTTCGTCGATTCGTTGAGCTCCTCAAGTTGAGTTGAGCTGCACGATTTTTGACAAATGCGTGCACTGATTGGACAAGTCCGCTCAATCTGCGTGGTTCTTTCGTCAAAAGACCATTTCAGACACCAATCTACATGTTCTTCACATGATCTGACCAAGATTTTGTCTGGACTTTAAAAGAGACTGTGACCTCTGAGTTTGTTTCGGCCTTTCTTCTCAGAATAGTCAGATAGGATACGCCGACCTCATCTAGTTTAAAAAAATGTAATTGACGTGTATAAGTGTTTGTACAAACCTACTTACAGAAAATAAATCATTTATTATTTATATTTAATTTAAAATACAACATTTACTTTGCAGATCACGAAAACGATGAAAATCGGACACTGGATGTCAAAAAAGGTAAAGTTACTTCAAAATGCAGACAAGACCATAGAAACGATGGATGGACTGTGTGAAAGATCATATTATGGCTAGAAAGGCTACTTTTGGTTATACTACTTTTGATATGAAGATTGTCGTGGACTGTAGATCCATAGGTCGCTGGTTCAGATCCAGCTCGAAGGACCATATAGAAGCTAGTAGGATGGCTAAATGATACTGCTGCTTATAAAGTCAAATTAAATATAATATCCGGACTAAAGGTTTGGTAATACAAAGGAGCGAGGGAGAACACGCGATGACCGTTAATCGTGTACTGAATGCTCGACTAATATCAATTAGTGAACTGAAGTAAAAATGCACGAATAAGTATTAGTGCATTTATTAGTGCATGGTTTCACTGTACAGAGATGACGACAGTTAGGGGCCGTCTTCACGAGCGAGAGAACCGCGGCGACATTATCGTCGTGTCACGTATTTCTATACACTCTTGGCTACACTGGGACGGGGGCGCGGCGGCGGCGGCGGGGCGAACTCAAACATATATTATGAACTTCCATTGAAGTGTCCATAGTGGGCACGCGGGCGCGGGCAGCGCGCGGGCAAACACTGGACCAGTGTTTTAATACTTTTTCGGTATACTTTATCGACTTTTCCGAGCATCAGTAATTTAGTATTTTTTGGCGGAAGTAAGTATATTTTGGATAAAAAGCTATGGTAACACCGTAGCGATCGTCCCCGCGAACATTGATGTTCAGGGAATTACCCGGATTTAGTATATTATATTTCATTCAGATAAGATATTCAGTTATTTTTGAGGTGCTTCGGTTTTTTCGTAAAATTTAATCTGGTCACACTGCACTGGACACGACAACACGCAGAACGCAGCCGCGCTCCAGTGCGGACAGGCTGCCCGCGCGGGTTCCCGCACCCGCGCCCGCCCCGCGCCCCAGTCTGGACGCACACTTAGAACGTTCCACACGGCGATATCATCGCGGCGATAATTTGATGGCACGGCGAGACTATCGCCACGATTCTCTCGCTCTTGGAGACGGTCCCTTAGAGAAGTATGGAAGACACGAGCGTATTAATGATACGGGGCCCCAAGCCATAGGGGCCTTCCGATGTGTCTTGTGTATGACAGATTCGTAAAGTATTATCCAAAACCTCAAATTCTTATTGATAAGATGCTCGTAATGGGTGAATCCATACTTATATTATAGATTCGAAAGTAACTCTGTCTGCCTGTTACCTTTTCACGCCTAAACCACTAAACGGATTTCGCTAAAATTTGACAGAGAGATAGGTTGCATCCCGGGGAAGGACATAGGATAGTTTTTATCGACATACCTCGCGGGCGAAGCCGCGGGCGGAAGCTAGTACCTAATAGAAATATGAAAATTAACTTAATTTGTTTATGGTTTACAAAGGCCTAAGATCTAACGTACTCTGAGACAGGATGCACCACTTTTCGAGGTCACTTCGCTAATAATTTTAATTTTGAGAAATTGTACTATTTCCCTTTCAGAATACACTATGGAAGTTGATATCCAGCATCCCATTAAAGAAGTTAAAAAAGGTTCGTTATTTTTAAATAGGAAAAGACTTCGAGCGTTGACGACGTACGGCATTTCATACAAACTATCAAGCCCTTGTTTTTTGAAATGAATGAACCGATTTTAATGAAACTTCATACGCATAAGCAGGATACAGAGGTCTGAAAAGTTAGTAAAGAAAATTTCCGAAATGTCTTCTTATTTATAAAAAGGTAACTGGAAGTCTCTGTGTCTATAGAAAATTTCAAAAATCGGTCTAATTTCGCTGTAACACTATTTTTCGACAATGCTCATAACTAACTTTTTAGACCTTTGTATTCTACCAGCCCGAATTGGGCCCACGTGGTGGGTTACAGCCCATTCCCACTCATCGAGAGGAGGTCTGTGTCCCAGCAGTGGGAACATTATAGGCTGATTATTAGGGTTCCGTACCTCAAAATGAAAAAACGGAACCCTTATAGGATCACTTTGTTGTCCGTCTGTCTGTCTGTCAAGACCCTTTATCTCGGGAATGCGTGGAGGTATCGAGTTGAAATTAAAACCATATACTCAGGTCTACAGTGCCTTGAAGCTGTGAAATAAATTAATAGTTTAAAAAACACTAGAAAAACACGCTTACAAGACTTTTCTAAGAAACCCAGAACAGCTATGATACGATTTTCCATCATGAAGTTCCAGTTCATATCTTCCGGCTTCATCATCAGATCAGTTCGACAGTACCATATTATTGTATTGTCATCAGAACTACATACAGCTGCCAATTTTCATTACGCTACGACCCTTGGAAGATGGTTAAATTAGTTACCTTAGATTCCATTACATAGTTAGTTACATACAGGTCGACCTAATAAAAGCGTGTTAAAAATCAAATCTTCTAAGTTAACGTGAAAAAAGATACGGCTGTTTATGCCACAAAAAACTTATATATATTTCGACACTCTCAAGGGAATCAAAATTTATAGAGTACTTTCCGTTGACCTAGAATCATGAAATTTGGCAAGAGGCAATGTCATCTAGCACAAGTAAAGGAAAAAATCCGAAAACCGTAAATTTGCAGTTACATACCTACAAATTTGTACGGAACCCTCGGTCCGACTCGCACTTGTTTTTTTAATTTTCATTCTTTATTTTAGAAAACCTACCAAGTACAACTGAGATAGTAAGTATTGCAAGCGAACATGAAACGGAAAAAAAGTCAGAAGTACCAAAGAAAAAGTTAAAAAATAAAGGAAATGGGAATAGACGGAAATTAACAAAAAATAAAGAACAACGTAAGTGTTATGAATATTTTCTCCTCGTTTTTTTTTAACAAGACATTCTGTTAGTAGCAGTATACTTGCTTCTAAAATCGATTCAAATTTATGTTATTTCAAGTTGAACTTCTTCTTCTTCTTAGCGTGTCGATAGCAATCTAAATGTACTCGGCCCAGAATTCGGCTACTTGTTTGGCGCCTTCATCACCGTCCATCAGTTCCTGTAACGTGCAGCTGACAGGACACGCAGGACACGATATTAAGTGTCCCATCGTTTGTGGGACAGCACCACATTTACACTCCAAGGCGGAGTCGTCTATGAATCTCCACCTGAACAGGTTATCCTTGCTTCGGCCTACCTGGGTCCGGAGTCTGTTTAAAGACTTCCAGATTACCCAAGGTAACTCATGTCCAGTTGGGAGATCTTCAGCGGGTGGGACGAACGGTTTGGGTAAGGTAGCACTGTCTCGCCACAGCTTCAGTCTCTCTTGTGATGGTCCGCCAGAGAGTGGAACGACACACTTTAAAAAACTGTTTCGGCTTTTCAGCCTTTGTGGCACAAGGATGTTGTCGTGCAAAGGGTGTCGTGTGTCGGAGACCATTTTGGCTCTTTCACTGGAGCTTGCCACCGCTCTGCGAACCACTGGTGGCGCTATTCCTGCTAGCGGATACAGCATTTGTACCGGGGTTGGTTTTAGGCAGCCAGTGATGATCCGGCACGTTTCATTCAAAGCTGTATCCACCAGCTTTGCATGGGCAGAACGGCTCCACACGGGGCACGCGAATTCTCCCGCAGAAAAAGATAGCGCCAGTCCAGTAGTCCGCACAACGTCAGGCGAAGCACCCCATTTTGATGAGACCAGTCGACGAAGAAGACTGTTGCGAGTGTGCACCTTCTGCTTGATATTCGTGCAGTTTTTGCTGAAGGTTAGAGACCTGTCCAGGGTAACACCAAGATACTTAGGGGAGTTACTGTGTTCGATGGGCACCCCACCCCAAACGATGTTAAGTTTGCGGCCCGCCTCTCTATTGCGGAGATGAAATACGCAAGACTGGGTTTTGCTCGGATTGGGCTTAAGTGAGTTAGCGGAGTAATATGTGACTAAGTCACCAAGAGCATCTGACAAGTGGGCCTCAACCTCCTCAAAGGTGGTAGCTTGGGACGTGAGGGCAAGGTCGTCTGCATACAGGAAGCGGGACGTGTTAGGGCTGGATGGTTGGTCGTTGGTGTAGATATTGTGCCAGTACACTACCCTGAGGTAGGCCGTTTTTCTGCGCTCTCCAACGACTTCTTTCCGAGAGAAGGTGGACTTGAAACCGACGATCGGTTTCAAGTTGAACTAATATCAATTTTATTTTAATGGTAATTAAGTTGATTTCAGAGCGACTAAAACTATTGAAAAATAATAAATATGTTTGCATTTGTAGCGTAAACTGAACTTTATTGTGTAGGAGTTAAAGTTTATTTTTCCATGAACTCATATTTGTTTACATTTTTGGCAAATAATACGCGAATCCAGATTATATTGGGCAGGGGGGGGGGGGCATCGACGAGTAAACTGTAACTGTAATTAGAATTACTTATATTACACATAACTATATCTATGAGATCCGTGGCTAAATAATAACAGCCACACAGGTCGATCGATCTGGCTAAGCTAAGCTTGTCGCGGTTAGTCTGTGGATGGGTGACCATCTTTACATACCGAGACCCCTCCGTGCCTCGGAAAGCACGTTAAGCCGTTGGTCCCGGCTGTCATTCGTGGATCTTTGACAGTCGTTACGGGTGGTCAGAAGCCCGAAAGTCTGACAACCAGTCTTACCAAGGGGTATCGTATTACCCAGTAATCGGACAGTACCCGGTCAGATAGGCAGTTGCTCTATGTAAAATACAAGCATTCAGCTGCATCCGGTTAGACTGGAAGCCGACCTCAACATAGTTGGGAAAAGGCTAGGCAGATGATGATGACCTATATATATTTTATTATTTATTTATTTTTGTAACTGCTCGTGACATCACAGCGGGCCCTATCCACAGATTACTAATATGTAGCAAGCTAGCCCTATCAGGGGGCCTATAGGTTGTCAGACTTTCGGGCTTCTGATGACCCGTTACGAATGTCAATCACAGCCGGCACCAACCTCTTAAAGTCCTTTCCGAGGCACAGAGGGGACTCGATATGTTTAGCATGGTCATGGTCACCCATTCCAAAACCGACCGCGGCAAGAGTACCTTCGATCGATCCGTGCGGCTGTTATTATTTAGCCACGAGACCATCACGAGTGATGCGATGTCTCCTAAATGATAATATATTTTTCTTAATTTTCAGGTAAAAAATGCATCAATCTCGACTGCTCCTTAATTATTCAAGTGGATACAGACAAAGTCACGCAATTTTCTTGCAAAGACTGTGGGGGACTGTACCAGACGGAGAAAGATATCAACAAACACATTTACAAAGCACATGCAGCCTTATTCAAGTGCGAATACTGTCCAAGACAATTGAAAACATTCGAGACTTTAAAAAAACATCTAAAACTGCACACGGGAAAAGAATTTAAGTGCAGTTTTTGTCCAAAGAAATTCGCATCAAAACACGCCTTGAAAGAGCATCTAAATTGTCACACTCAGGAAAAAATCTACAAATGCCATTTGTGTGAAAAAAACTTTAAATACAATCAAACGTTAATTAGGCATCTAAGAGTACACGCTGGAACGAATAAAACAATATTGTGTGATCTTTGTGGTTGGTCCTTTAATGACCGATCAAATTTGAATGCTCACATAAGAACGGTACATGAAAAACTACGTCCTTTCAGTTGTAAAATATGTCACAAATCATACACGAACAAAAGACATTTGAGAGACCATTTGAAACTACACAACGGCGACGAAAAATTATATAAATGTGACGTTTGTGACCAGAGACTCTCTTGCCCAAAGACAATGAAGATCCATAGACTAAAACATGATAATAAATTCATGTGTAGGTATTGTTCTAAGATATTTGACGATGCAGCTTCGAGAATAGAGCATGTCAAAGCTCTTCATAATAAGGATCTTCCGTGGTTTTCTTGCCCCCTATGTGGGAAGGTATTTTCAGGCAAATTTTCTCTTAATCGTCATATAGACGAGCATAACGGCATAAAAAAGTTTCCATGCGAGGTCTGTGGGTTAAAATTCACTCAAAAAGCGGCTTTAAATCGTCACATTTTTCGCAAACACAATCCTGAAGCTGATATTGATATTGGCAAGACTAAATGTGATATTTGCAAGCGTAGTTTTAAGAATATAGTTGCTCATATGGATAAGCATAACAATAGGCAAAGTGCCTGTGACATGTGTGGAAAAACGTACCCAAATACGAGTGCTTTGAATAGACATAAGTCTTTAAAGCATTTTGGTAGGACTTTCGACTGCGGTATATGCGAGAAGAAATATTTGAAGAAGTCTACATTAAATACACATATAATGAAAGTGCATCAGATTAAAATTGAAAAAGATTGTGAGGAGGAGGGTACTTGAAACATTAAAGATTATACATAAGCAACTTTTGGCCTGTTTTATTATCTCCTGATAAGTTCGACCTAAACGCAAAAAAACGCAAGTTTTAGAAGCAATAAAAGTCTATGATCGACTAAAGTAAACAAAATCAGAAAAATATATGATATTCTTCAGAATATATGCTAGGTAGATATCGTGTTGAAAACATAATACAACTAATTTGATACGATAGAAAAAAATCATGAAGATACCTCTAAAAATTTTCTTTTTACAATAAAAACCATACTAATTTATATACAAAATTCTGATTTTTTGTCAGATTAAACAAGAATAGAATAGAATAGAATACTCTTTATTATGTACACCATATAAATTACAGACATATATAACAGGCAACATACTAAAGCACTAGGGTTTAATTTTTTAGCCCAAATAGATTTTTTGTAAATAGATAATTGCTATATACCTAATCTGCAGTAAATTACCAGCGTTGTGTCATCGCGTTTCTCTTTCTTTTCTATGCAGTAAGACAGTGACCGCGCTTTAGGTCATGTAAGCTCCTTCATTTATCTTACAGATATACATAACATCCTCAGACCAACAAAAAAAGAAAGACGGCGCGCCGCGAACATCAAAAGTGAAGCCATAAAACCGTGCTCCTGCAAGTAAATAAACATACACGTTCACGCACACACCTACACTAAAATCAGCCTCATCGCTCTTAGTACGTCACGAGTCGTCGTCAAGTTAACATAGATTAAAAAAATATAATTATGCCTTCCTGTGCAGTGAAAAGTTGCAAAAACAACAGCAAATCACATAAAAAGTCTCACGGAATCACTTTTCACTTGTAAGTACTTGAAATAATATCGTTTCTATAATATTAAATTTTAGATTACTTGGAACAAAAAACCTCAACGAACGAAAGTAGTGACATAAGGTGCGGGGGTTGCCATAATACGATTTTAATTTTCCCCATTCGATTAATACATACCTACATATAAATATGATTTGTTACTTCGAGTTACATATATTCCTATTTTCTTTTTCATGTATTGAATATTTTGGGTTTCCAATTAATACCAATACCATACTCAACAATATCTTACTCGTACAATATTATACTAGTTCCTACTCGCACAAATATCCCCAAATTATAGGGAAAACATTTAACAAATGGCAAGCCTTCAATTCACACATAAATAAAAAGGTGGCTTCAGTTTTAATGTTCGTGGCGCGCTGTCTATCTTTTTTTGTTGGTCTGAGATAACATCACGCTTTGTTTCCACGAAGGGTTGGGCAGAAGTGTACAGTCACGAGCACTAATATGTCAACACTTGGCAACTTTCAATTGCGAATTTTTCGTGAAATAACGAATGCTACGTTGAAATACGACACTTTACACAAACCTATGGGTTCGAAAATACTGTTGCGCGCCACAATTAATTCCTGGTACATGGTGACATTACTTACCACTAGTGCCATCTAGTATCGAGTAGCGGAACTAGTTGTCAAGATCCTTCTAGAAATTTCGATGCGAGAACTTTATAGAACTTTCTCGAACTATCGACATCTGGTCAGTTGGGACCGACATGTACTCGAACATTCTGGATGTTTCTACAATGGAAGGTTCTAGAACAATCTTCGGTGCTACATAAGGCCGAGACGCGCCACGACCGACACAGTTTGGATAAGGTGATACAAGCGATAACATCCGAAGCGATCTTCAAGTGCGACTTAAAGCGATCGGGGGCCTAAAAAGGCCACTTTGGAGAATCATAAAAGGAATTATAAAATGGCGAAGACAGTCCGTGTTTTTCTCTTTTTTGCTGCACTACGTAGGTACAATCAAAGAGATTGGGATTGGATTTGGATTGGATTGATTGGTATTTTAGCACAGACAAAAAAAATATCTGAAAAATGCTTCACACATGGAATTTGATACGATTAACTTAACAGTTAACTGTCCATTCTGTTATCCTATTATGATTCTGCCAAAGTGGCCTTTTTAGGCCCCCAGTAGTGCAATTGTGTTTCATAATTAGTGTGTTTAAGTTGTAATTAGTGTTGTTGATTAAAGTGTCATTTTTTTTTGGTTATTAAATCGGCAGTTTTTATTGTCACGAACCCGAAGCTCGTAACAATACGTTGTTCGTAATAACATCAAATTTCATTTAAAACCTTTGAGTATTAAACCAACTGGAGGCGCCATTGTCAGGCGATCCCCGCTGCCAAAGGTACGAGACCGCCGGTCATAGCGGTTATATACATGTGTGCGTATAGTTTATGCTTGTGTTTGTTTTTTGTTTTGTGTGCGTGCGTAACAACGCGATCGAATTGCATTAGTGTATTATTGCGTTCCCTCGTCCCCCGCGATGAAAGTGACAGACTTATTTGCATAGATATAAGTACTCGTGGCGTCTCCGGTTGGTTTAATACTCAAAGTTTAAAACTAAAGGAGAAAATCGTCTTTGAATAAAGCCAAGTGTATACCTACATACTTATGCTCGTGAGTGTACACCCACATGTTTAAGTCCCATGAGCCTATTACCGGGCATAAATCCAGACTCCGGGCTGTCATTGAGAAATTCCAGGTGGAAAAACCCAATAATACTGCCCGACCCGGGAATCGAAGACAGTAGCACCTTACAGATCTGTACTAATATTACAGAAAAAACAAATCAGCTGTTCCCTACATTTATGTACGTATAACTCGTCAAAATGTAGGGAACAGCAGATTTTTTTTTCGTGATTTCAGGTTTGGTCACATAGTAAAAGTTGTTCATAATGATGAGTAGGTACTAATGATCTCAAGAGGTTGTTAATGTTTTACCAATAACCCTGTATAGCTGAAGATTTTTCTCTTTGCAAACTTCGGAGAAGACCCCCTCTCCTCCGAAGTTTGCAAAAAGAAAAATTTTAAAGGGGCGGATTTTTTTTACATTTTTCATCAAAAATCAAAAACTATGTGAGTTTCTTTGTATGCGCGTATCTCTGGTACAGTGGCACGTGGTGGCACGTGGCAGTGGGCTGGCCATGTCTGTCGAAGGACCGATGGCCGGTGCCACCGGCTCGTCTGCTCCACCGGCCCGGTGGAGCAGACGAGTCCTGGAGTGGAGACCGCGTATCGGCAAGCGTTGTGTGGGACGCCCCCCAGCTAGATGGACGGACGACCTAAAGAAGGTGGCTGGTGTAGACTAGATGCGGAAAGCGGAGGACAGGGTGCTGTGGCGCAGTCAGGGAGAGGCCTATGTCCAGCAGTGGACTGCGATAGGCTGAGTTGATTGATTGATCTCTGGAACCGTTTCGTCGCCAGTAGGATTTGAAAAATTGTTTTTGCACTTGATAGCCCAATTCTTGATATAGGGTATTGAGGCTATTCAATATCAAGCTACCCTTAGGTGCGGAGCAAAAAGTCAGAAAGAAAGTTAAGCGAAAACGATGTAATAGCGCGGGCAGGCGATGCGTTGCGATTCGACGGGCGGGATAGATCGGGGGAACAAGAAATTTCACGCGGGCAGAAGCTAGTTTCAGTAGGAAGCACAAGAACGATCCATGTGGCGAAGTTTGGGGGAGGCCTATGTCCAGCAGTGGACCAGCTAAAATGATTATGAGAACTGGGGAAATGTTGGTGAGCTGCAGTTCTGCTTATCCTTTTGGGAAATACCTACAAGCGTGATGTTATAACACTATAATCGTTGGGTGCCATGCTTTCCTGGTATGTGCGAGTGTCATCTAGGTTTTTTCCGCGATCTTCTGTAGGTCGTCTCCACCTGACCATCGTATGCCAACGCTTCTACTGTCTCTCGGCAACCATTGCTTTAGGGCTCTGCTCCTGCCATCACCAGGTCTGGCTGTGTCCTGCCCACTTCCATTTTAGACAACTCGTAGGTAGTCTGACGTCGTCGTGATTTTGTTCCTATAGAATTCGGTTGACAGCACATCTTAAGGGAGGATCAATGGCTCTTATATCATAGCTCAGTACACATAATTTTACATAAAAATAACTGTGTTAACGATGGTACCACAAAACCTTTACGGATGTACTACCTACATACTTATTTAAACAATAACTAACCTTACGTTGTAAAAAACAAAGTCTAATTTGTACTACACATTGAAAGTTGTTATTAAAACCATACAATGTTAACTACGCCATTAAAAAATGAAGTCATCATGCGATTGTGAACGTTCCTGCGTTGAATTAAGATAGGGAAAGTATTTTCTATGTTGCTCTAACAAGTTTGTAGCACACCGCAGCGCAAGATTCGAAAGTGGACACGAGACTTTAGTCCGGCAGCTTGGCCGAACGGCGAAGACGCGTCGCTGCCTCGATTCGAAAAAAAAAACTTTTTACTTAGTGGTGCATTTGACAGCTGTCAAAATTTCATTGTGTACGTCTTTCAGTGATATTTTGTGTACGAAAAAATAACAAAATTATTGTAGTGTACGCTGTATTTGGATTTTAAATGTTTGTATTTTAAATACCGGCTGGATCACGTAGGTAAGTTGATGACTTTATGTTGTGTAGCGAGGAATTTGCGTATGTACTTAGTGACAAGATATGTGTAGTAGGTAGGTTCTTCTATTATAAACTCTACGACCGGTTTCGCTTGCGTTCTGTAAGTTACCTAGCGTTTAAATTTCTTTACTACTTGTGTAGTAAAAGTTTAATTATTATTTGTTGAAATGTCGGTGTTAAATCATTGTTTTATGTATGCATCTAGTTTACATATCCTGTACATACTTACTTTATTTTAAAACTCGGGGTAAGTAGTGTTTTCATTTACCTACTGCGTTTTTCAAACCCGGCGACTTGTATAAATATAAAACTACCCACAAAGGTTAAAAAAATAAACAACCGACACAATTTCTAATTAAAATATTGCTTTTCTTAAAATGTGGAGTTATCGTAATGATCCAGTGGTTAGCTGGCTAGCTTTATAAGCACGAGGATGCGGGTTCAAAACATTAAAAAACGACTTTTCTGATGTAGGTGTACCTACCTACTTACGATTTTTTTTTGGGATTTGTTATTTTTCTAGTATGTTCTTTTACGACTGTTGATCCAGAAGAGTATTTCAATCTTTATGCGAAACAGGATCCACTGCAATGATTATTATAAAGGAAAGATACGTTACGTTCCTTACTGAGCGACGTTCTGTATTGTTGCGATTGTTATTACAAAGTACCTACATATTATAGGTGTATAGTAGTTTTCAACTACGACTGCGATAGATGATACGGAACGTATGACACAGAAAGAGATAGCTATCTGTAGTGTGTTGCTCGCTGCTATTAGCGGACTAAATGAAACTACAACAATTGTCTGAATTTGTCTGCAACAATTTGCACGCACTAGCGCGATATCTACCTCTTTAATATAATATCATATGTTCGCACGTGAGACGTTTTTCTAGCTGGCTGTACCAGTTTTCCAAAATCTTTGAATGCAGTTAGCAATTACTCAAAAAGTTACGGACAATCTCCTAAGAACGATTTCCTGTGTGTGCTAGCTACAATGGTGAATCAATTAATAGTTTAAAAAACACTGGAAAAACACGCTTGGCCTTTCTCACAAGCGCAAACACGACTAATATGATACGATATTCTATCATGGAATGCCAGTGCCTATCTTCCGGCTTCATCATCAGACCTTGAAACCTAATCGTGGTCAAAGTTCAGTACAAGACTTTTCTAAGAAATCCAAAACAGATATGATACGATTTTCCCTCATGAAGTTCCAGTTCTTATCTTCTGGCTCCATCATCAGATCAGTTCGAGAGTACCATATTATTGTATTGTCATCAGAACTACATACAGCTGCCAATTTTCATTACGCTACGACCCTTGGAAGACGGTTAAATTAGTTACCTTAGATTCCATTACCTACATAGTTAGTTACATACAGGTCGACCTAATAAAAGCGTGTTAAAAATCCACCGTCATGCTTCAACCCTCAGGAGGATGCGATAAGTAGCCCGCGAAATTCAAACAACGTTATTTGCAATGGTTGGATGTTGATCTAAATATAATTCGCGACCGTAACAAATATTTATTTAAAGAATCTTATCTATATAAAACAAAGTCGGGTTAGTTACACCATTATAACTCAGGAATGGCTGGACCGATTTTTATGATGTTTGATTTGTAGGATTTGCCTCCGCCCCGAATAGCAGAATAACTATTACTTAAAACATGGGACAAAATTTACAAAAAAAAAAATCTTAGGCGGTAGACACGAAGTTCGCCGGGGTCAGCTAGTCACACTAATATTATAAAGGCGAAAGTTTGTGAGTGTGTGTGTGAGTGTGTGTGTGTGTTTATATGTTTGTTACTTCTTCACGCTCAAACGGCTGGACCAATTTTGATAAAATTTTGTATGGAGGTAGCTGACACCCTGGATTAACATATAGGCTACTTTTTATCTCGATATTCCCACGGGATCGACAATTACGCGGGTGAAACCGCGGGGCGCAGCTAGTTTAATCATAAAAACTGGCCAAGTGCGAGTCGCATTCGCACACGAAGGGCTCCGTACCACAAGGCAAAAACGCCGAAAAAAACACGTTTGTTGTATGGGAGCCCCCCTTAAATATTTATTTTATTTTTATTATTTATTATTACTTAAAGTAAAAATACAACTGAGTATTTTGTGAAATTTTCAAGTTCCTACCTGTTGCCATTATTGATATTGAGCAAAAAAGAGCAAAAAATCGCGTTTGTTGTATGGGAGCCCCTTAAATATTTATTTTTTGGTATTTGTTGTTATAGCGGCAACAGAAATACATAATTTGTGAAAATTTCAACTCTCTAGCAATCGCGGTTCTTGAGATACAGCCTGGTGACAGACAGACGGACGGACAGACAGCGAAGTCTTAGTAA
Organism: Mesoligia furuncula; assembly: GCA_916614155.1. Lineage (NCBI taxonomy): Eukaryota > Metazoa > Arthropoda > Insecta > Lepidoptera > Noctuidae > Mesoligia > Mesoligia furuncula. The sequence continues at coordinate 13,973,274 of OU744819.1, forward strand.
TAGGGTCCTGTTTTTACCCTTTGGGTACGGAACCCTAAAGATCACCATTACATCTCTAAGCTCATTACACCATTCTCAGCGTGTTTGTTTACTTGGTTACCACAACCAAAGCGGCGTCGCTTCGTGAGATAAAAATACTGTACTTACCTACCAAGTACCTAGTATATTATTTATTCTTGTAAACTCATTTAACGGGAGAAAGCATGCAAAAATAAACAGACTTTCCTATTGTGACATAAGTCATAACGAAACAAGAATTTCATGCAAAATACTTAATCAATTTACAATATTGTTATGAAATCGCTATAACATATATACAGTCATGAGCACAAATATGTCTACACTTGACAACTTTAAATTGCGATTTTTTTACGAAATAACAAATGCAACGTTGAAATACGACATTTACATAAACCTATGGGTTCGAAAATACTAAGTATATTCCTAATAATATAAAATTTAATTTAAAAAAAATAAAAAAATCGCCTTTGAATAAAGCCAAGTGTATACATACTTACTTTACAAACTTGTCTGTGTGGTGCCGGACTTAAAGAATAGCACCACCCCGTACTTCCCTTGGGTGTCGTAAAAGGCGACTAAGGGGCGTACCGGAGAATGGGCAGCAGCGTTCTCTATGCATTCCACCACCATACCATACTGCGATCGCCAACCCGCCTGCCAAGCGTGGCGATTATGGCAAACTCCCCCTTTTGGGGGAGGCCTATGTCCAGCAGTGGACGTCTTTCGGCTGAAATGATGATGATGATGATACATACTTATGCTCGTGACTGTACATCACGCGTGTATTGCACGAAAGGGTAAGCAAGGCACAGGTTTATTTATTTTTATAGTGTCGGTAGCAATAAGTTTAATTTTGACAGTTCAACAACATTCATTGCTTTTTTTACGTTATTGAGCAGAGACATTTTTCGAACATAAGAAGCAATGGATTAGCAACATCCTTCAAAATGATTCTGATTGAGATTGATAGTGTCAATCTAATTCTTGACCGTGTAGGTAAGGTAGGTGATTTAGGAGAAACAGCAGTTTTTTTTTTGATAATCGTCGTAAATTTTTTATGCTACGGTCTAGTCTAGAATTACATGCTGATTTCATGATTTCTTTGCTACCCTGTGTAATAGGAACTAGTCGCGAGCTCGAACTCACTGGTGGTCATGGCCAAGAAGCACGCTGTCTCACCTGGCTCCATGTCCAACAGAGATAGTATCAGTGATGAGCAGGTAGACGCTAGTCTACACGCACAACGTCTAGTTCTCACGCACAGAAACACCGTCCCGAACTGATAGGCGTGTAAAAAAATTCGAAAAGTGCTTTGGAAAATCGAGTTTTATGAAAAAAACCACTACATAAATCAATTACAAATAAATTTTATTGAATTCTTCGATATCTGAGCTTTGTCGGTACCTACGGACTTGGTTTTGAAGATTTTACAGTTCTTTTTACACCCAAAGTTACGTTAAAATAAGCAAGAAAAACGAATATTTGTTGGCTCATAACTTTTTAATGACTTTTTAATTTACTATTCTGTTTCCGTACAGACAAAATTAATAATAAGACAAAACGATATCATGTTTAATTTTGGATGCACAATGTCAAACACTGAAGTAATACTCTCCCGAAATTTGTATGGAAAAAATCGTCTAGTGGCACCTCAAGACTCCAGTCTGCTACAGAGAAATTCCTGACGGAAAATCCTAATAATACTTGCGCGAATTGTGAATCGAATGTAGGTCCCCAGCCTCAATTAAAGAGTTCCCTCGTGTGGAGACGATTCTGACTGCTAAATCAAGTAAGTTACAACCAAAGAAACGCATGACGGATGATGACATGGAAAAGAAGACATGCTGCACCTACCACTTCTTCTTTTGAACGTGCTAATGGCAATCTAAATGGGCCCAGAATTCGACTACGTGTTCAGCCACCATCATTAGCGTCCATCAGTTCCTGTAATGTGTAGCTGACAGGACACGCAGGACATGACATTAAGTGTCCCATAGTTTCTAAAACAGGACCACATTTACATACACTTCAAGGTGGAGTCGTCTCATCATCAGCCTTGCTGGACATAGGCCTCTCCTATTGCACGCCATTCAACTCGATTTTCGGCAACTCTCATCCAGCTGCTACCAGCCATCCTGCGAAGATCGTCGCTCCACCACGTCCACCTTACGTTTACCGATTCGCGGTCTCCACTCAAGAACACGTCTATCCCAACGGTCATCAGTTCTACGGCTAATATGGCCGGCCCATTGCCCCGTCAGCTTGCTTATTCTGTGAGCTATGTCGACAACTTTGGTTCTCTGCCGGATCACCTCGTTGCGGATTTGATCCCTCAGAGAGACTCCAAGCATAGCCCGTTACATGGCTCGCTGAGCGACCTTGAATTTGTGGACCAGCCGTACCGTGACTGTCCACGTGTCTGCTTCTTAAGTTATAAGTGGAAGGACGCACTGATTGAAGACCTTAGTCTTTAGGCTCTGTGGAAAACGCGACGAGAAGACTCTACGAAGCTTCCCAAACGTCCAGCGGAATTCTTCTTTCAAGCGTAGCTGCTTCCAGTTAGACTGGAGTCGTCTGTGATTCTGATAAATTGGGAATAAAAACAGGCGGATGAAAAGGCAAAATTAACTTTCAAGAATCCAATCTGACATACAACAATTGGATATTAATAAGATCCAGCAGTTTCGACACAAAAGCTCTCAATATCGAGCGGCACACAGTCGCATATGTCCTTTCAAATCTCGTGAACAATACTATACGAAAATCATTGAAACTTTTACCAGGCTGTAAGTAGTTCACAGTCACAAGCTTTTGTTTTAAATCTACGTTGCCTTGACTTGCCAGTTGTACACTGGTAACAAGCTACAGAAGCACTTTGCATGTCGTTATAGATATTGCAGTTTCAAAGTTAAATCTACCTACAACATTATTTTAGTACTATGCGAAACCCGAAACACGTGTCTAGTTTTTTTATGTAAAGAATCTATGTACAAAATTTCAAAACTGTATCATGAAAAATCGCAAAGTTATAAGCTTGTTAAGTCGCCGCTCGCGCCGCGCCCGTCTTGCGCTCATTGATAATAGTACCTAGGTACCTAACCGTTCGGCGCGGACATTGGGTAACCTGCTTAGTGTCGCTTGGTGTCCAACTTTTAACCTTTTTTAAATATTTTTGGGACAAAATATAACATGGGGTAAAAATTATTGAAATCGATTCAGTAACTTATTCTGAACAAACTATATTCAGGTTTCGCATAGGTAGGTATACTAAAAATGACGTTATACTGGTACTAATAATACAGCTAAAGAGTTTATTTGAACACGCTAACCTCTGGATCTACCAGTCGAATTTGAAAAATTCCTTTTGCATTTGATAGCCTAATTCTTGAGAAAGGCTATAGGCTATGTTACATCACGCGACGTCGCTTAGGAGCCAAGTAAAAAGAAATAAATTAATAGTTTAAAAACACTATAAAAACACGCTTCTATAAATGCACATAAAAACAATAAAACATGAAGTTCCAGTCCATATCTTCCGGCTCCATCATCAGATCAGTTCGACTGTACCATATTATTGTATTGTCATCAAAACTACATACAGCTGCCAATTTTCATTACGCTACGACCCTTGGAAGATGGTTAAATTAGTTACCTTAGATTCCATTACATAGTAATGGAAAGTACAACATACAGGTCGACCTAATAAAAGCGTGTTAAAAAAACAGCGGAACTCCGGGAATGCCGACAAAAGTGAAAACAAAACACAAATAGAATACTTTGCCATCACTCACTGACATATCGGATATATATACATTAAAACCGAGTACATCCCGAGGACAGCCGAACACATCCGAAGCGGGTATTTTTTTAATCGTCCTATAAACAAAACACATGCGGTGTCCCTTACGGTAACAGTGGCGCGAGTTCAATGGTTTTTTCCCATCTCAAAAAATTCCCAACACGCTTAGAAGTTAACAATTCAAACAAAGTAATTGCTACGAAGTGTGGGATCGAGTCTGATGCAGAAAATGCAAGAGCATAGGAGGATTTGGAACAGTTCACACAGCTGAAAATTATGGCACGCACGTGTCAGAAACCAAATAGCTCAACTCAACTTAAAGCAGAAAAGGTTATTACAGTGGTTAAATAGTTTTTGCACACACACAATTCTCTCGTTTGACAACACACTCTCAAACTCACCCCCACATGATCACACACACTCACACTCTTTCACAACACATGATCACACACACTCACAGTCATTCACAACTCATGATCACACACTCTCACACTCATTCTCAACACTTGATCTCATACTCATTAACATGATGATAGTGTTTTTCTTTGTCTAGTTTTATAATTATTATTTTCTTTTATTTCTCGATGTAACGTTTTCTTTAATTTTAATTTTGATTCAAATTTTGTTTAGTTTTTTTGTAATTTGAAGCAAACATATTTTACTTTTATTACCGAACATGTTTTTAAAATAAATGTTTAAATGGTAAACCCTCCATATTGATGCCCAAGATACAGGCTTGCCTAGTTTGGGGTGAATGTAAAATCTCTGTAGTCTTTTGAGCAATAAAGTTTTTATTATTTATTAAAAAAAAAAACTTTAATATGATTGTTGAAAGAGCTCCAGATGGGAGCTTCACAATATAATTAAAAAGCTTTGACTTGGATAAAATATATTAAAGTACGACTTTACAATATCATGTTATTTCTAGCACATTTCTCTACTAAACAAAAATACCTTATTTGAATATTTGACACTTGTTTGAACATTCGAATGGAACACACCGCAATCATAACCAGCCAGTACTGCTAAAGGTAGAGGTACACCGATAGAATAGAATAGAATACTCTTTATTATGTACCACATATAAATTACAGACATATATCTAGAAACTGTACAAAGGGTGACACAATGGGCGGTCTTATCGCTAAAAGCGATCTTTTAAAGACAACCTTTGGATGGATTAAAAAGGGAAAGGACAGACAAATACTGTAGGTAGTCTGTGGTGTACCATTTACATACATAAAGTATATTATACTAATATATATAAATATATACATAAACATCAAACATGAGCAAAGATAATATAATGATGATGTTTAAGGAGACAGGAAGTGCTTTTTAACCATAATTTTAAAAGTGGACATAGATTGAGCACGCCTTACCGACACGGGCAAGTCATTCCATAACCGTACTGCTTGAACTGTAAAAGATTTGTCGTAGAAACTGGTGGAATGCATCATCTCTAGTCTCAGGTTTTCCGATGACCTCAGATATCTATTATGTGTGTCATGAAGGAACTTGAAACGTTCTTTAAGATAAGTAGAGATAGCCTCTACAGTACTATACACCAGTTATGCTATGTTACTTACTACCTAACAATCTTCAACATAGTTGAAGCCGTCGATAGCCGTTTTGCGTGGATGTGACGCATTTTTCTCCCAACCGTTTTTTTTTTATTTTTTTATTTTATGTTCTTTATTGCGTCATGTTTACTGCAAACAAACGTATTTTCTTTCTTTCTTTCTAGTTTCTAAAATTATATTTTTAGGGTTCCGTACCTCAAAAGGAAAAACGGAACCCTTAGTGTCTAAACACACTACGCCGACGTTACGCGACCGAATTTCCGCATGATTACGCTTGCAATGCAATTTGAATTACTGACGACACATTATGCCGAAATTACGTTGCGTTAAATAGCATAGCGGGCGTAACCTTGCCAAGCTTCGGTCGCGTAACTTCGGCATAGTCTGTTTAGACACTTAGTGTCTAAACACACTACGCCGACGTTACGCGACCGAATTTCGGCATGATTACGCTTGCAATGCAATTTGAATTACTGACGACACATTATGCCGAAATTACGTTGCGTTAAATAGCATAGCGGGCGTAACCTTGCCAAGCTTCGGTCGCGTAACTTCGGCATAGTGTGTTTAGACACTTAGTGTCTAAACACACTACGCCGACGTTACGCGACCGAATTTCGGCATGATTACGCTTGCAATGCAATTTGAATTACTGACGACACATTATGCCGAAATTACGTTGCGTTAAATAGCATAGCGGGCGTAACCTTGCCAAGCTTCGGTCGCGTAACTTCGGCATAGTGTGTTTAGACACTTAGTGTCTAAACACACTACGCCGACGTTACGCGACCGAATTTCGGCATGATTACGCTTGCAATGCAATTTGAATTACTGACGACACATTATGCCGAAATTACGTTGCGTTAAATAGCATAGCGGGCGTAACCTTGCCAAGCTTCGGTCGCGTAACTTCGGCATAGTGTGTTTAGACACTTAGTGTCTAAACACACTACGCCGACGTTACGCGACCGAATTTCGGCATGATTACGCTTGCAATGCAATTTGAATTACTGACGACACATTATGCCGAAATTACGTTGCGTTAAATAGCATAGCGGGCGTAACCTTGCCAAGCTTCGGTCGCGTAACTTAGGCATAGTGTGTTTAGACACTTAGTGTCTAAACACACTACGCCGACTAACTTCGGCATAGTGTGTTTAGACACTTAGTGTCTAAACACACTACGCCGACGTTACGCGACCGAATTTCGGCATGATTACGCTTGCAATGCAATTTGAATTACTGACGACACATTATGCCGAAATTACGTTGCGTTAAATAGCATAGCGGGCGTAACCTTGCCAAGCTTCGGTCGCGTAACTTCGGCATAGTGTGTTTAGACACTTAGTGTCTAAACACACTACGCCGACGTTACGCGACCGAATTTCGGCATGATTACGCTTGCAATGCAATTTGAATTACTGACGACACATTATTCCGAAATTACGTTGCGTTAAATAGCATAGCGGGCGTAACCTTGCCAAGCTTCGGTCGCGTAACTTCGGCATAGTGTGTTTAGACACTTAGTGTCTAAACACACTATGCCGAAGGTACGCGACCGAAGTTCGGCATGATTACGCCTGCAATGCTATTTGAATGACTGACGACACATTATGTCGAAATTACGTTGCGTTGTAAATCAACCAAATCAAATCAAACGCGTGGAGTTATCAAATTGAAATTAATATCAAATACTCAAGGCTGCAATCACTTGAAGCAGTGAAAAAATCAAACTTCTAAGTGAACGCAATCAAAAGATAGGGGCGTTTATGTTCCGGAATCAAAACCTATAGGGTATTTCCCGTTGACCTAGAATCATGAAATTTGGCAAGAAGCAAGGTCCGTGATAAACTATTTCCATACCTACAAATTTGGACGGAAACCTCGGTGCGCGAGTCCGAATCGCACTTGATCGTTTTTTTTTCTATGTACATTCTTGGCACGAAGTTACTTGACAAGTAAAGGTTGTCCCAAGGACTCGAAGTACCTACTCGGGGCGACTCGAGCTATAAATAGCCTGGCTAGGGCAGCCACCCCAGACCAGAGCTATGAACCTAAGTTATTAGTCATTGGTGCCTGCCTGATTAAAATTCTAAAACGGTGTCGTAAAGAATTTACTCACATATTATTTTGTTTTATGTCAACAAAGGAGATAAGTATACAGGAGCGTCGGATATAGTTGAAGTTTACTAAGAAACCGACGGATGTTCTTGAATAAAATTTAATTATATTAATAGAAAACAAACAGCTCATTTATTAAATTAAATTTCAGTCCAGAACATCCATCGGTTTCTTAGTAAACTTCAACTATATCCGACGCTCCTGTATACTTATCTACTTTGTTGACTGTACATTATATACAGGGTTATTGGAAAAACACCAACAACCTCTTAAGAGGTCATTGTACTTATTATTATGAACAACTTTTACTATGGGACCAAACCTGAAATCGCGAATAAAAAAAAAATCAGCTGTTTCCCACATTTATGTTCGTATAACTCGTCAAAATGTAGGGAACAGCTGATTTTTTTTCGCGATTTCGGGTTTGGCCCCATAGGAAAAGTTGTTCATAATTATGAATACAATGACCTCTTAAGAGGTTTTTGGTGTTTTTCCAATAACTCTGTTTAAGTAATTTGGCCGTAGAATGCAATAGGTAGGTACATAAGGAACAATGGAAAATTATGTCCCGCAATGGGACAGATAGGAAGTAGCTCCATGTTTGTTAGTGAGAATTATATACCATGTTTCTTGTTGTTATATTTAAAACTAGCTTCCGCCCGCGACTTTGCCCGAGAGGTATTTCGATAAAACCTATCCTATGTCCTTCCACGGGATGCGATCTATCTCTCTGCCAAATTTTATCGAAATCCGTTCAGTGGTTTAGGCGTTAAAAGGTAACATACAGACAGACAGGCAGAGTTACTTTCGAATTTATAAAATTAGTATGGATAGTATGGATACTGGTTGTAGCTGCATCTAGTTAGACTGGAAGCTGACCACAACATTGTCTGAAAAAGGCTAGGCAGATAATGATAATGTTGTCTCATTTTGTAGTTTTAAATAACAATTTATGGGCTTAAGAGTAAACTAGTCGCGAGCTCGAACTCACTGGTGGTCATGGCTAAAAAGCACGCTGTCTCACCTGGCTTCGTGTCCGATAGAGATAGTATCAGTGATGAGCAGTGATCGGAAAAGGTAGAGCTATTTAGGTTCATTGACCGCAAACATTGATGTTAATATGGATATTCCACGGGATTCCGACTGATACTACGCGATTTTTACGGGATTTATTGTCGCTAGAGTGACGCACCTGTTTTTGTCTCTTTCTGCGCCATTAGAATTCAATTCTTTACCAACAGTAACTTCGGAACTAAACTTAACTTCGTAACTAAAAGGGAATATCCATATCATTCTAACCTATGGCAAGTACATAAAACAGCTCTACCTATTCCGATCTATGGTAATGAGCAGTTAGACTCTAGTCTACACGCACAACGTCTATTTCTCACGCACAAAAACACAGTTCCGAACTGAAAGACGCGTAAAAAATTCGAAAAGTCCTTTGGATAATCGAGTTTTATGAAAAAACCACTGCATAAATCAATTACAAATAAAATTTGTTGAACTCTACGATAGCTGAGCTTTGTCGGTAACGCCTTTGTTTTAAAGACTTTACCTTTCTTTTATTACTTATTTACACCCAAAGCTACGAGAAAAACGAATCTTTGTTGGCTCATAACTTTTTAATGGCTTTTTTTAGGGTTCCGTAGCCAAATGGCAAAAACGGAACCCTTATAGATTCGTCATGTCTGTCTGTCTGTCTGTCCGTCCGTCCGTATGTCACAGCCACTTTTCTCCGAAACAATAAGAACTATACTGTTGAAACTTGGTAAGTAGATGTATTCTGTGAACCGCATTAAGATTTTCACACAAAAATAGAAAAAAATACTTAGAACCGAAACTCTAAATTTTTTTTTTCATCAAACCCATACGTGTGTGGTATCCATGGGTAGGTCTTCAAAAATTATACGGTATTGAGGTTTCTAATATCATTTTTTTCTAAACTGAATAGTTTGCGCGAGAGACACTTTCAAAGTGGTAAAATGTGTCCCCCCCCCCATGTAACTTCTAAAATAAGAGAATGATAAAACTAAAAAAAATATATGATGTACATTACCATGTAAACTACCACCGAAAATTGGTTTGAACGAGATCTAGTAAGTAGTTTTTTTTAATACGTCATAAATCGTAAACCGCAATTTACCATTCATTCAATCAACTCAAAAATAAAAAAAACATTTAATTTCATAAACATAAACCTTATGCATAAACCCGGATGTTACGGAACCCTCGGTGCGCGAGTTCGACTCGCTCTTGCCCGGTTTTTTTCTATTATATTTCCGCATAGATAAAATTAATAATAAGTCAAAACGATATATCATGTTTAACTTTAGATGCACAATGCCAAACAGTGGAGTTATACTATCCCGAAATTTGTATGGAAAAAATATCGACTAGAAGCACCTTAAGCAGAGGTGTGTGTACAGACGCCAGCATATCAAGCTACCCGAAACAGTCAAATTTTTCCAATCAACTTTAAACCTTATGCTTTAGCAATAAAGTTGAAAATCTATTAAAGAAATTTGACAGATTATTGTAGCTTGATCTGCTGGCGTCTGTACATTTTGCAAGTTGACACCGGACGAGCAAGCGAGTCCCGATTAGTGCACGGTTGATAGCAATTACCGGGTACTAATTCAGACTCCGGACTGCTACTGAGAAATATTCGTTTACTCGACCACTGAAGTAATGCAATAGAATAGAATACTCTTTATTATGTACACCATATTAATTACAGACATAAGATAGAAACTGTACAAAGGGTGACACAATGGGCGGTCTTATCGCTAAAAGCGATCTTTTAAAGACAACCTTTGGATGGATTAAAAAGGGGAAGGACAGACAAATACTGCAGGTAGTCTGTGGTGTACCATTTACATAATACAATAAATACATACATAAAGTATATTAATGAATGAATGTTGTTGAAACTGGCAAAATGAAAGCCATTGCTATTTATCAACATCGGGGTAAATGATAAATGATTTATTTTCTGTAAGTAGGTTTTTACAAACACTTTTACACGTCATCATATTTTTTAAAACTAGATGTGGTCGGCGTTTCCTATCTGACTACTCTGAGAAGAAAGGCCGAAACAAACTCAGAGGTCACAGTCTCTTTTAAAGTCCAGACAAAATCTTGGTCAGATCGTGTGAAGACCATGTAGATTGATGTCTGAAATGGTCTTTTGAGGAAAGAACCACACAGATTGAGCGGACCTGTCCAATCAGTGCACGCATTTGTCAAAAATCGTGCAGCTCGACTCAGAAATGAGGAGCTCAACGATTCGACGAACAATACCAAAGAAAGGACATTTGGGTAGGCCGCGTAAATTACTCAAACTGCCAGATCATGATTAAAACTAAGAAGGAAAACAGAAAAAAAAATGACCCACATAGTCCTCACATTCACAATAATTAAATGAATCGCATAACGCACAATTTTTGACAATACAACAACATTCATTGCGCTATTTCAGTGGTCGAGTGTACGAATTTTATAAACAAATGAAGCAATGGATTGTAATAGGCGTGTTACTCGATTGCGGTTCTGTGGAATCCTACTTTCAGAAGTCTCGTTTACAACTAGACCAACGAGTCCTATTAAAATCACACTAATATTATAAAGGCGAAAGTTTGTGAGTGCGTGTTTATATGTTTGTTACTTCTTCACGTTCAAACGACTGGACCAATATTGGTAAAATTTTGTATGGAGGTAGCTGACACCCTGGATTAACATATAGGCTACTTTTTATCCCGATATTCCCACGAGATCGACATTTAGGCTGCCTTTGCACCAGAGATGAGCGAGGATGCGCAGCGAGGGATGTGCTTATCTTTGAACAGTAACATGAGGTCCTTACTCCTTCACACTACCATTATCTTTAAGTTAACGACAAAGTTAATCCCATGATCTTTGAAGCCAGGGACTTGAAAACGAAATGAATTTCGTTCCGTTACCACTAACGTTATCGTATAACATTCCCAAAATTTGTAACGATACTAAAACCTAAAAATATCAATAACGTTACAAAAGAAAAAAAAAACGTTATAGAATATCATTTTCGTAGAATACGTATCAGTAACATTAGGCGTATTCCCTTGTAATAACGTTACAGATTCATTTGTAACGTTATTCTTCATACCTTTGCCGTCTTTTTCGTCATCTTTTATGTCATGAAGCTGGCAAAGTTGAGTATCGAAATGAATAACGTTAATTTATCGTTATAATAATAACGATATATTGAATAACGTTAATTTATCGTTATAATAATAACGATATATTAATAACATTGTTAGTGAACAGTTTAAGATTTCGTTCCTTTTGTCAGTATCGTTATAGCCAAGGAATTAATTTTGTCACGATCCTAGTGGAACGGTACAAATTAATAACGTTTCAAGTCCCTGGACCCGTGGCTAAATAATAACAGCCGCACAGGTCGATCGATTAGGTTAAGCTACGCTTGCCGCGGTTGCTCTGTGGATGGGTGACCATCTGTATATACCGTGACCCCTCCGTGCCTCGGAAAGCACGTTAAGCCGTTGGTCCCGGCTGCCATTCATGGATCTTTGACAGTCGTTACGGGTAGTCAGAAGCTCGAAAGTCTGACAACCAGTCTTACGAAGGGATATCGTATTACCCAGTAACTGGGTTGTGGAGGTCAGATAGGTAGTCGCTCCATGTAAAATACTGGTATTCAGCTGCATCCGGTTAGACTGGAAGCCGACCCCAACGTAGTTGGGAAAAGGCTAGGCAGATGATGATGATGTTTCAAGTCCCTGCTTTGAACAGTAACATGAGGTCCTTCACACTAACGTTAACGACAAACTTAATCCCTTGTATAATCGAGGGCAGATTCAATTAAAAGTTGGTATTTTTTAAATTTTATGCCTAAAACATTTGTTATACTTACTTAACTATATGATTTTTGGCATTTTCAATTGCAAATAGCAGCCGGGGGGGTTGTAGACTTTCGTTGTAATAGTAAAAAAACCGGGCAAGAGCAAGTCGGACTCGCGCACCGAGGTTCCGTAACATACGGGTTTATGCATAAGGTTTATATTTAAGGTTTTTGGTTTTTTTGGTTTAGGTTTAAGATTATTCATATACACTCTCCTTATATGAAGATTAGACATGAACCCAAGGTAACTGCGCATGACCACCAGTGCGTGCACCGCGGGCCCACTGCACGCATGTGTACGTGTCCCACGCTAGAGGCTGTCGACCAGCACACCTATCTCGGTCTCACCATAGACAAGCATTTCAATTGGGGACCACACATAGAAAGTGTAAGTAACAAACTTAGATCTATTAACGCCAAGTTGGCTATCCTCAAATATAAACTTCCCTTCCACACGCTACGCTTGCTGTATCTCGCTCTGGCGGATTCAGTCATAAGCTATGGGCTAACTAGTTACGGACGTTCCTACAAAACCTATGTAGATAAAATATATAGACTTTGAACAACTAAGTATACTCAAGTCTATTGTGCCAAAGAATATTAAACTTAAATATAAAGATGATGAGTAGGTACCTACTGATTATATAGATATTGTAAAGTCATGTCAGTCTTTGATAAATTCAGGTCGGCGATCATCTTGGAAAGATTTAATAATATTAGCTCCTTAACTTTAAACAATAGACCAAAACAGTTACGTACTCTTGATTATTTACCTACATATAAACTACCTACAACTGTAAACGTGTATGGCATGAGAACGTGGGAATACCTACATATTACCTGATACTATGAATAAAATTCCTAAAATTGTGCAGTCAAATATTGTCACTAGTACATATAAAAAAACCGGGCAAGAGCGAGTCGGACTCGCGCACCTAGGGTTCCGTAACATCCGGGTTTATGCATAAGGTTTATGTTTATGAAATTAAATGTTTTTTTAACCGACTTCTAAAAAAGGAGGAGGTTCTCAATTCGGATGTTTGTATTTTTTTTTTTTTTATGTTTGTTCGCGCATAACTCCGTCGCTTGCCAACCGATTTGAAAAATTCTTTATTTGTTGGAAAGGGTATACTTCCCAAATGGTCCCATGAAAATTTTATCGAAATCAAACAAGCGGTTTTTGAAAAATCAACAAAAATCTAAAAAAATATCTATATTGTCTACAGTAACGATCTTTTCGTTTACTCTGCATTGCGTTTTTTGTTCGCGAATAACTCCATCATTTACGAACCGATTTGGAAAATTCTTTTTTTTTTTATAGTAACTTGAGCATTTTCTTTCGGAAATCATCATTTGGTAAAGGCCATCCGAACTACTTAATGACAAATATTTCACGGGTTGCGATTCGATTACTTTAAAAAACTTTTTACAAAAAAAACAACCGACTTCCAAAAAAACACTATAAAGTTAAAAATAACTTCAATTTCGGAAGTCGGTGTCTTAGGATTTGTATTTTAGTTTTTCGCCACCGACTTCCGAAATTGAAGTTATTTTTAACTTTATAGTGTTTTTTTGGAAGTCGGTTGTTTTTTTTGTAAAAAGTTTTTATTTTTTACTTTTTAGTGGGTCAGTTTGTAATTTATATTTATATTCTAAGTTACAATAGCCTAATGTCAACTGCTCATCACATGTTACAAAATATTGCTTTTCCCGATGTTGCGACGTTAATTGTTGAGGAGTTCTCCTGGTAAGAACCAGAAGAACTCCTCTACAACCACTCACCATACGCATTGTGACGAGCATAAATTGCTTAGCAACCATATTAAAGTAATCGAATCGCAACCCGTGAAATATTTGTCATTGAGTAGTTCCGATGGCCATCTGTGGTCTTCATCATCGGCTCCACTTTACCAAATGATGATTTCCGAGAGCAAATGCTCAAGTTACTTTAAAAAATACCCAAATCGCTATAGGTTTGCCTATAAAGTTTGAGGGTTTCCCTCGATTTCCATGGGAACCTCTCATCAGATTCCAACTTGATGATAATGGGACCACCTCAAGAGCCTATACCCTTTCAATCAAAAAAGAATTTTTGGAATCGGTCCAGTTTTTATTTTTTACTTTTTAGTGGGTCAGTTTGTAATTTATATTTATATTCTAAGTTACAATAGCCTAATGTCAACTGCTCATCACATGTTACAAAATATTGCTTTTCCCGATGTTGCGACGTTAATTGTTGAGGAGTTCTCCTGGTAAGAACCAGAAGAACTCCTCTACAACCACTCACCATACGCATTGTGACGAGCATAAATTGCTTAGCAACCATATTAAAGTAATCGAATCGCAACCCGTGAAATATTTGTCATTGAGTAGTTCCGATGGCCATCTGTGGTCTTCTTCATCGGCTCCACTTTACCAAATGATGATTTCCGAGAGCAAATGCTCAAGTTACTTTAAAAAATACCCAAATCGCTATAGGTTTGCCTATAAAGTTTGAGGGTTTCCCTCGATTTCCATGGGAACCTCTCATCAGATTCCAACTTGATGATAATGGGACCACCTCAAGAGCCTATACCCTTTCAATAAAAAAAGAATTTTTGGAATCGGTCCAGTCGTCTTCGAGTAATCGGTGAACGTACGGTGGGCTGCATCAATTGGTATTTATTAGTTTTTAGACTAGATGCTGATAATCCTGGCTGCAGCATCATTCCAGACTTCTGTCAACATTGCATTGAACTTAAAATTTAGTTCTGTTTAAAATGAGCCCAAACACGACTACGGTGCTGTAATTTCAAGGTTTGTACTTTTTCTGATGCTCCTGGCTTCTGCATCTGGTCTCTATGTACTTCGGTGTTCCTCATTAACAGTACGTTTATCCACACATCGAGCCCTTTTCAATGAGCCTAAACACGATATATCTGCTGTTAGTTGTCGAGGAGTTAGGTACTCTGCAGACTATCCTGATTGCAGCATCAGGTCATGACTTGATGATCATGAGACCAAATGTGGCAAATGCCCTATCAAACATCAAAATAATTTACTAAAACAGTCCTTACCTGTTCGAGTAACTTCTTACTGTTAAGGAGTTGTACCTTCCATCATCAGAGCAGCTACCTGAGATGGTGACAACCATACGCAAATACACAAGATACTTCATAAAATATGCGAAAAACAATAAGTAAGTCTATAAAATTTGAGGGTTGCCCTCGATTTCTCTATGATCCCATCATCAGATCCTAACTTGGTGACAATGGGACCACCTCAGAACTATCTACTTTCGATCAAAAAAAGAATTTTGAAAATCCGTGGACAATTGGCGGAGTATTCGATGAACAAACATACAAAAAAAAAAAACATACAAACATCCGAACATAGTACCTCCTCCTTTTTGTGAAGTCGGTAAAAATATTAAAGTAATGACGTAAGTAAGTAGGAACGAGCATAAATTGCTTAGCAACAATAGTTGCTAAGCAATTTATGCTCGTTACAATGCGTATGGTGAAATGGAGCTGATGGTGACTTCTCAATCAGCTCCAGTTCTCCTGGTTCTTATTAGGAGAACTCTTCAACAATTAATGTCCCTACATCGGGTAAAGCAATATTTTGTAAAAGGTGATGAGCAGTTAACATTAGGCTATTGTAACTTAGATAAATTACTTACAAACTGACCCACTAAAAAGTGAAAAATAAAAACTTTTTTACAAAAAAAAAACAACCGACTTCCAAAAAACACTATAAAGTGAAAAATAACTTTAATTTCGGAAGTCGGTGGCAAAAACAAAAATACAAATCCAAACACACCGACTTCCGAAATTAAAGTTATTTTTCACTTTATACTTAGTGTTTTTTGGAAGTCGGTTGTTTTTTTTTTGTAAAAAAGTTTTTTATTTTTGAGTTGATTGAATGAATGGTAAATTGTGGTTTAGGATTTATGACGTATTAAAAATAAACTACTTACTAGATCTCGTTCAAACCAATTTTCGGTGGTTTTATCATTTTCTTATTTTAGAAGTTACAGGGGGGGGGGGACACATTTTACCACTTTGGAAGTATCTCTCGCGCAAACTATTAAGTTGAGAAAAAAATGATATTAGAAACCTCAATATCATTTTTGAAGACCTACCCATAGATACCTCACACGTATGGGTTTGATGAAAAAAAAAATTTGAGTTTCGGTTCTAAGTATGGGGAACCCTAAAATTTATTGTTTTTTTCTATTTTTGTGAGAAAATCTTAATGCGGTTTATAGAATACATCTACTTACCAAGTTTCAACAGTATAGTTCTTATAGTTTCGGAGAAACGTGGCTCTGACATACGGACGGACAGACAGACAGACAGACAGACATGACGAATCTATAAGGGTTCCGTTTTTGCCATTTGGCTACGGAACCCTAAAAATGTAAAACTACCTTAAAAAAATATTATATTACTGGTGATATCACATCTTTAGTTTTTCTAAATATTTGTGGTGGTGGTGAGCGAGCTTGCTTCCTCCACTTTGTCACATAAACCTTCAAAGGTTTTTAGACAAGTGTATGTTTGTGTAACTTAATGTAAGTATTGAAAAATAAAGTAAAGTAAGTAAGTACCTATGAAATTAAATGTTTATTTTTATATTTGAGTTGATTGAATGAAAGGTAAATTGTGGTTTACGATTTATGACGTATTAAAAAAAACTACTTACTAGATCTCGTTCAAACCAATTTTCGGTGGAAGTTTACACGGTAATGTATATCATATATTATGTTTTTTTTAGTTTTATCATTCTCTTATTTTAGAAGTTACAGACCATTAGAACGTCATTGTGCAGTCATTGCTTTTAATTCGTTACGAGTATCGTATAATTTCTGTGCCATTGACCGACCAATGATCAACCATTATGAATTTAGCAGATTACGAACTTTTAGCAAAATGACAATGGGATGGTGGTGGCATCGTGTTGGAATGACGAATTTATAAAAATATCAGACTAGGGCCCCTGACCAAGATTATGTCTGGACTTTAAAAGAGACTGTGACCTCTGAGTTTGTTTCGGCCTTTCTTCTCAGAGTAGTCAGATAGGAAACGCCGACCTCATCTAGTTCTCAAACAACATGATTGACGTGTAAAAGTGTTTGTACAAACCTACTTACAAAAATAAAATCTTTTATTCTTTAACGAGTTGGGAATAACATGCGTCACATCCAAGCAAAACGGCCATCGCTTAGCATAATGCTAAGACGGGTTATTCCCAAAGTACTCCATTCCTTTGTTCTAAAAAGATAAGAATCTCATACATTAATTCCCAAGTTACTCCAAGGAATTATTATTATTTATAAATACTTATTATTTTGTTCCCATTCTGCTCCATAGGTATCTGGAATGATTCTCAAAGTACTCCACCGATTATTCGTTATCAATTCTCAAACTGCTCCATCTGCATAATTACCTACATATAATATTTATTTAATACCTAATCTTGTACAGTTGCATACAAGACTTTATCTACACCCATGATATGAATCCTCTATAAAAAGTTCTGAAACCATAGGGTGTTTGTACAGTGTTGTAAGAACTCTATGTAAATTCATGGAAAGTTTAATTGCTGAGTATCTAATACGAACAAACTAACAGCTAACTTTAACGTAGGTAATAATAGAATTATTTATCACTCATTTTTGTAAACAACAAAATAAAAAGTCTTTGCGCAAGTCAATCCTTATACCTACACCATGCCTAAACCTTCTCGAAATAAAAATTAATAAAAAACTACTTACGATTAACTATAAGTTTAGTTTAAGGGGAAAAGAATCAGGAGAAGAATTGAAGAGATTATAATTCGCACATAAAATATAGTCACAATAATCCTGATGATAAAAACAAATTAAAAGAAGACTAGAAATATATTTTCTAGGTCTGACGTTATCGTCAATAAAACTCAATCACCATGGAAACCACATAGTAGATTTGAATGGTTTGTGTTGTGCAATAATCTATGATAATGGTATGTACCCTACAAGCTGTTTATTTCGAACGTTATCGTTGCAGTCCCAGAGTAAATAGACGTTGACAATCTATAACCTTTAGTAAAATTTTTGAAAAACTTATTTTAAATTGCAAAGATTTTTTTATAAAAATAAATTACTGCATAACAAACAGTTCGGTTTTACAAGGGGTCGTTCGACTACCGATGCCGGAGTTGAACTTTTAGGACATATTTATAATGCATGGGAGGACAAATGCGATGCCTTGGGCGTCTTTTGCGATTTGTCCAAGGCATTCGATTGTGTTCTTCATGAAACATTAATCAGGAAACTGCACCACTACGGAATCCGGAACGCCTCTCTGGATCTTCTTACTTCTTACTTGAGTGATAGGATTCAGAGTTGATGTTAACGGAAAAAGGTCACCCGGATCTGTAGTAAGAATGGGGGTCCCCCAGGGCTCAATTCTTGGTCCTTTCTTGTTCCTTATTTATATTAATGACTTGCCGTACCTCATAAAGGATAATCATAATATAGTGTTGTTTGCAGATGACACTTCTCTTTTGTTTAAAATCAAACGTCAGCAGCTGGTTACTGGCAATGTAAATAACGCCCTTGCAAAAGTAGTTAACTGGTTTAATGTCAATAACGTACTTCTTAACGGAAAAAAAAACGAAATGTATTAAGTTTACGATACCCCACGTTAGACAAGTAGAAACTAGTGTTCTCATTAAGGATGAAGAGTTAAAACCCGAAGATAGCACAGTATTCTTAGGCATAACGTTGGATGCCAAGCTTCAATGGGGCCCCCATATAGATAAATTGTCAAAAAAGCTTAGCTCTGCAGCATATGCCGTTAGGAAAATTCGTGATTTGACTGATTTAGAGACAGCCCGTTTAGTTTACTTTAGTTATTTTCATAGTGTGATGTCGTACGGTATTCTGTTGTGGGGAAATGCCGCCGATATTCAGACAATTTTTATTTTACAAAAAAGGGCAATTCGTTCCATTTATAAATTAAGTCCCAGACACTCCCTCAGAGAAAAATTTAAAGAGATTAATATAATGACTGTGCCTTCTCAGTACATTTATGATAATCTTTTGTATGCACATAAAAATATTAATCTGTTTAAAAAATACAGTGATATCCATAATATAAATACTAGGAACAAACACAAATTTGTTGTTCCTACAACAAGGCTCAAGAAAATAGGTGGCTCGTTTAGATGCCACGTTTACGTTTTTATAATAAACTTCCTAGCCACATTCAAGAACTAAGCCTTAATAAATTCAAATCTTTTATAAAGCGAAAACTATGCCAGAAAGCCTATTATACTGTAAAAGACTATATTGAGGACAAAAAGGCTTGGGATTGAGCTGCTCCAATAGGTTTAGACAGTGAATGTTATTTTGCTATTTTACACTTTAACATTTTTTTTTTTAAGTATTTATTTACTTAAACAATGACATGTACATTTACTGTATAAAGTATTATATTATTTTAATTATTGTGAATGTGAGGACTATGTGGGTCATTGTTTTCATTTTAATCATGGTCTGGCAGTTTGAGTAGTTTATGCGGCCTACCCAAATGTCCTGTCTTTGGTATTGTTCGTCGAATCGTTGAGCTCCTTAAGTTCCGAGTTGAGCTGCACGGTTACTGACAAATGCGTGCACTGACTGGACAGGTCCTCTCAATCTGTGTGGTTCTTTCCTCAAAAGATCATTTCAGACACTAATCTACATGGTCCTCAAAGATTATGTCTGGATTTTTTTATATACACATTGACATTGATGAATTTTATTTAGACAATGACATGAATATTTACTTTGTAAAGTATTTTTATTTTTCATTTAATTATAGTGAATGTGAGGACTATGTGGGTCATTTTTTATCTGTTTTCCTTCTTAGTTTTAATCATGATCTGGCAGTTTGAGTAATTTACGCGGCCTACCCAAATGTCCTTTCTTTGGTATTGTTCGTCGAATCGTTGAGCTCCTCAATTTCTGAGTTGAGCTGCATGATTTTTGACAAATGCGTGCACTGATTGGACAGGTCCGCTCAATCTGTGTGGTTCTTTCCTCAAAAGACCATTTCAGACATCAATCTACATGGTCTTCACACGATCTGACCAAGATTTTGTCTGGACTTTAAAAGAGACTGTGACCTCTGTGTTTGTTTCGGCCTTTCTTCTCAGAGTAGTCAGATAGGAAACGCCGACCACATCTAGTTTAAAAAATATGATGACGTGTAAAAGTGTTTGTAAAAACCTACTTACAGAAAATAAATCATTTATCATTTATAAACAGGGATCTGAAACTGGCTTTGATTGTAAAGCAGTTAAGAATAGAAAAAAATACAGTGCTGCAATCATTACAACAAATTATTTTAAAGGACCATGGGAACTTTTGAATGAACACTTTTCAAATTATCTAATATGCAATCCAGTTATCAGTTTTTGAACGTACTAAAACGCCATATAATAAAATAAAGTTCATTTTAAGAACTTTCATATTATGACATATAATACAGCACTGTTGAACAATGTTGAAAAAGTGGACCCAAAATGACGCATGGTCCTTTGATTGTAGGTTGATGTCTCAAAATAGTTTAAGTCTGAATCTATAATATATTTGAAATAATTACATTAGTTTATCTTAAGTAGTAACTTGATTTGATAACTTTCATTGTCATTCAAAATTTGTCATTCAAAATTTGTGTTTAAGAAAGAAAGACTGTCACTTTTAGGTTTATAAGTATTTTTTACCATATCAGGTAAAATTTTAAATCATTATTGGTCGAATTTTGAAAATATTTTATGTTAGGCTTAGTTGCCAGATATCATTCCAGATTTTTTATTACTTATTTGTTTTTCATGTTTTTTAGAAATCTAAATACAGAGGCCCACTTTTTTAATTTTGTCAGTTGATTTTTGAATATTTTGAATATTTGAATAAAAAAAAAATATGAGACTCAAAATTATTGTTGTATTATATTATAGTCTTTTATTTAAAATTTTCTTTATACTTAAAAATATATTTTCAAAGCTTTTGAGCCTAACTGTACGTCAGCTACCCTTTTATAGTAATCCGGTACATATTTAAATTAGCTTTTTGATTAAAATGGAGTGGAGTACTTTGAGAACATTTCAATGTTATCATGGAGTAGAATGAAACCTGATTAAAAATATTATATTTTTCATGGAGTAGTTTGGGAACTTTTTTTGGAGTACTTTGGGAACAACCCGCTAAGACCCTATACGAGACAGAATGACAGAGTGTAACTATCATATATGAAATCGATATTCGATTCTCAATGATGCTCCACAAATTACAGCGCCCCCCCTACTAGTGATGTAAACGAGTCCCACTTACTAGTGTTGCGCCACGCAACGTACGTAACGCAACGTAAGCGTCACGTAATAATATCGTTTAAAACGTCTTTGCCCTCATTTAGTTTCCTGTTTTATGGATACTGAGTAACTGAGTACCTAAGTATATGTATGTGTAATTTAACTTGCATTACCGGACCAAAGTGGCGGACTAGTTAAAAATAGAAATTTTAATGCAAGGTGGACATTTATTTATTTATTTATTTGCTCTCATGTACATAACACATTTTACAGAATAATTACTAAGTATCGGTTTTTGTACATGAACCCTGTCAGGGCACTGCAAAATAATGTTGGTTTGCTGCTGAGTTTGTGGTCATAATAACATAAATTGAGTCAACAAATTACAATTTAAAAACAAATAATCTCAGAAATAGTAGTCTAGATGTCGTTAAGATGTCCAACAAAATACAATACAATAACACAGATAGTCATATTTACGTCAGATGGTACAGTTTAGTAGGTACAAGGCGGTCACATTAACTCGATGCTTGGCCTTGATGACGTCATTTTGGTTTTTTGGTAATATACCTAATAAGAAATATAATTAAAACCACAACAGAAAACTAGCCAAATTATCGACGCGCGTATCGGTAACAAAGACAAAGACAAAGGCCTTTGCTGGGCGAGCTAAGGAATGCGGGCCTCGCATTCCAGAGATCATCATTTCAGCCGAAAGACGTCCACTGCTGGACATAGGCCTCCCCCAAAAGGGGGGGTTTGCCATAATCGCCACGCTTGGCAGGCGGGTTGGCGATCGCAGTATGGTATGGTGGTGGAATGCATAGAGAACGCTGCTGCCCATTCTCCGGTAGTCGCCTTTTACGACACCCACGGGAAGTATGGGGTGGTGCTATTCTTTAAGTCCAGCACCACACAGACCAGACCATTCCAGAGATGCGTCGAGTTAATGTGACCGCGTTGTAGGTAGTAAAAATTATTACATTAAACATTTGTCACTCACTGGATCCCTTGAGGGAGGACATCGTCGTCGAGGTAGACCACGGCGGAGGTGGTGTGACGATCTGACGAGGTCTGCAGGGCCAACATGGCCAGAGGTGTGGTAGGAATAACGGAAGGCCTGCCCAGCTGTGGGACACAAAATAGGATAACAACTAAAAAAAACTGGCCAAGTGCGAAAACTCCCACACGAAGGGTTCCGTACCACAAGGCAAAAACGCCGAAACAAAACACGTTTGTTGTATGAGAGCCCCTTAAATATTTATTTCATTCTGTGTTTAGTATATGTTGTTATAGCGGCAACAGAAATACATCATCTGTAAAAGTTTCAACTGTCTAGCTATTACGGTTCATGAGATACAGCCTGGTGACAGACGGACAGTGGAGTCTTAGTAATGGGGTCCCGTTTTTACCCTTTGGGTACGGGACCCTAATAAAGCAAGGTGGATAATTACTGTTACCATACGCTTACGCTCTTAGAGCAGGAAGGAGGGGCTCGTGGCTAAATAATCGTCCATCGAAGGTTAAGCTACGCTTGCCGAGGTCAGTTCGTGGATGGGTGACCATCCTTACGTAGACTCCTCTGTGACTCGGAAAGCTAGTTGCCATTCGTCGATCTTTGATTGTCGTTATTGGTGATCAGAAGCTCAAAAGTCTGACCCAGTCGAAAGTGTTAGGTACCCAGTAACTGGGTTGTGGAGGTCAGATAGGCAGTCGCTCCATGTAATATAGGTACTGCCGTCATAAAGAAAAAGGGCACAACATTTTTTTTTTTTTAATATGAGTAAAAAAAAACTGGCGTATGCGCCTTTTTTTTCTGATTCCAAATATGTATATAACTCAATTTCGAAAAAAAGTTAGCTGTGTCCTTTTCTTTTATTTATTTATTTAATACTTCAAGCACATAAATGTTCAGAGGCGGACTTAATGCCATAGGTATTTTCTACCAGTCAACCTTTGGGTGATGCAGAGACAAACAGTGGTAGGTGCACTCATAAAAATTGAGTAATAAATATTTTAAAGATAAAGATACGCATAAACCTATTAAAACTCTGAATATAATGTATACCTAATGACATATTAATATAAGCACAAATAAATATACATAAATACAGCTACTTACTAAAAACGAAACAAGACATAAAATGAGAAAATATTACCGTTGTAATGATACTGCTAGCTTCTTGCGAATGTGCTCGCGAACCTTAACTTTAAAGGATAATCGGTTGGTTGCCGTCCTGACGACCTTTATGACGGCAGTACCAAAAATAAATGGTGGCGCCTTACACCAATTACTTGGGCGGAAATATAAAATTGTTTGCGTTTATCCCAGACGCAGGGAGCTGGTTCAATTAAATAGTGGACTGTATAATGCGGGGGTGAAAAGTACGTGGGTAGGTCTGACTTTGCAAAATACGACACGAATTAGGACGACGAAAATTGTACATGGACAATGGAATTTGACAGGAAAATGCAACACCACTGACCTGTAGATTCACCATCAATCCTCCACGTCGGCCGGCAGAAGGTTCGGCTTGCTGGATCAGGCGCACGAGAGGTCGCACAGACGCCTTTCACAGCACAAACACGCACTTTTCGTAGTGTTCCAGACAAAAGTTCGTAAATGCTTCGCACAGTTCGCAACCGTAAATTGGCAATTAATTAACAATCCCGAGCATGTAATGGATGCTCACGCGGCGAGAGCGAACCTCAGACTCTGTCACCTTACATGGTGACAAGGACAGCGATAGTCCGGGGTTGCATGTGGGAATAGGATAGGACACGATAGGATAGTGACACATTTTGCAAGTCATATTAACTTCTACCCTATAATGAAAATAATAAATTAATATGAAACCCAACATCCCCCAGCCTTGAAGAAACCCTTCAAAAGAAGGTTAGAAAATTAAGAAAATATAAAAAAAAAATTTATTTAGCAACTTCAAGGAGTAACTAGAGCGGAGAAATATCATATTCAGGTGCGTCCGGTTTGACTGGAACCTGGAACCCGACCTGCACAGTGTCGCACGATGTTGAAGCGTGTTAGCAACTGTTAACTGTCACCTTGACCTGCCCTGCGCATCACCTGTCCTGTAAATTGCTGTGGTAGCCTTGCCTTGATGTCCATTATTTGTGTTACACACTTGTTCGAGTCTGCATGATTCGGCATAGCTGAGCGGCATAATCGAATATAAAGAGTGACTATAGACCCATCACACAGCCGCCATCATCTGCATCTGCCTAGCCTTTTCTCAACTCGGCTTCTAGTCTAACCGGATGCAGGTGAATACCGCGAGCGACTGCCTATCTGACCTCCACAACCCAGTTACTGGGTAATACGATACCCCTTGGTAAGACTGGTTGTCAGACTTTCGGGCTTCTGACTACCCGTAACGACTGTCAAAGATTCACGGCCGGGACCAACGGCTTAACGTGCTTTCCGAGGCACAGAGGGAGTATGAAAAGATGGTCACCCACATGCCAAAGCAAGCGTAGCTTAACCTGATTGATCGACGTGTGCGGCTCATCACATAGCCGTCAACTGTACATCAAACATAGGAACATTGCACAAAAAATTTTTGGTGTGAAAATTTGCTGTTTGCGGTAGTGTGCAATATAAAACACGCAAATAATTGTGCTTATGTTTGCTCGCAACAATAACAGGGACTACAACTCTCTGGCGAAATTCTAATTTTCTTAGGTTTTTGGCAATTTGCTGGTCAGTATTAAGTTGTACTTCGCGACCGTAACAAATATGTATTTACAGAATTATAATCATATAATATAATTTATCTTTATTTCTAGTATCAATATTATGTCTATCACTTATTCTATTAAAAAGATGTTGATATTCTCTTACATAATAATTTTCATAAATGAATTGGCAAGGTACCGTCATGATATTAACCTTTTTAAATAGTTCCATATAAGATTCTCGGCGACGTAGATAGTAAATGGATCTGTACTCTTCTCTCATTTGTTCTCTTTTGTAAAATAATAAAAACTTTTTTACAAAAAAAACAACCGACTTCCAAAAACACTATAAAGTGAAAAATAGCAAAAACACTATAAAGTGAAAAATAATAATATAAAATACAAATCCAAAGTCGGTGTCTTTGGATTTGTATTTTAGTTTTTGGCCACCGACTTCCGAAATTAAAGTTATTTTTCACTTTATAGTGTTTTTGGAAGTCGGTTGTTTTTTTTTTGTAAAAAAGTTTTTATTTTTCACTTTTTAGCGGGTCAGTTTGTAATTTATCTAAGTTATAATAGCCTAATGTCAACTGCTTATCACCTTTTACAAAATATTGCTTTTCCCGGTGCAGGAGTTAGGTACTCAGCAGACTATCTTGACTGCAGCATCAGGTCATAACTTGATGATCATAAGACCAAATGTGGCAAATGCCCTATCAAACATCAAAACAATTTACTAAAACAGTCCTTGCCTGTTCGAGTAACTTCTTACTGTACCTTCCATCATCAGCCCAGCTACCTGAGATGGTGACAACCATACTCAAATACACAAGATACTTCATAAAATATGCGAAAAACAATAAGTGAGCCTATAAAATTTGAGGGTTGCCCTCGATTTCTCTAAGATCCCATCAACAGATCCTAACTTTGTGACAGTGGGACCACCTCAGAACTATCTACTTTCGAACAAAAAAAGAATTTTGAAAATCCGTCGACAATTGGCGGAGTATTCGATGAACAAACATACAAAAAAAAAAAAAAATACAAACATCCGAACATAGTACCTCCTCCTTTTTGTGAAGTCGGTAAAAATGGATTCAATGTCAGCAGCCCGACCCCATAGTAAAATGGCATAATATGACATAATACTGTGGAAGTAACTAAAATAGACCAAACGCGCGGTTTCTACATCTTTTAACTGTCTTATCTTTCTAACAGCATAAGCGGCCGAGCTTAGCTGCCCCGCAATAGATGTTACGAGTTTTAGGTCGTATGTTCGAACCCAGCCAGGACCTTTACTTTGTGTAAATTATTTCATCACCACTGCTCTGAAAACGGTGAAGGAAAACATCGTAAGGAAACCGGCATGTCCTAGAACCAAAAAATCGAAGACATGTGATATCCGCCATCTTGTACTGGGCCCGCGTGGTGGAATACGGCCCAGTCCCTCTCACCTAGAGGAGGCCTGTGTGCCAGCAGTGGCAACAATAGAGGATGATTATGATGATGATAATTATGATCATTATTAAATTGTTTTATAACGATGTTTTAATTAATCGCTAAGAGGCCTCTGCCTTTCAAGAAAATTTACTAGACATGCATTTTAATTAAAATGACGCATCACGGTTTTGTCTAATTATTATTTAACGAGTTAATAGTTCTAGTTCTTCTGTGCCCAATTCTAAAGCAATTAGTTAATCGAACGATTAACATTTTTCAAAAGCTGGTTTTAGAGTTGAGCAGGTATTTTTGGAGTATTTAGTTGTTTATCTATAACCTTGGGGACGTGCTAACGAGTTTGATAAAGTTTTGAAACGTTTTCCTACACCTGAAATTAAACATCACGCTTTTAATCCCCGAACATAGACAGATGTGTACCCTAATGTCAGTGGCGAAAGTATAGAGTGGCATTGGGGCAAAATGCCACGGGGCCCCAGCCAGAGGGGGCCCCCGTCCCGAGATGGCCATGAGCACAGGAGGGTCCTAACATAAGTTTTTTAAATGCAAACTTTTTTTGAAAATGTCCTACAAAGGACATCATTCAGGATTCGAACATTTTGTACCTATTTCCCATTGTTTGTCTAATTTTTTGGACAGGACCTCATACTCAGCAGTAGCGCTTGTGACCACTAGACCAATGAAGACGTCAGGCGTTAAATTTTGTAGGAGCAATTATGAAATCTACACGGAAGAAGTCGCTGGAGAAGTGCTAATAAAAAATAAAAACCTATAACGTTGGTAGAGCTTCTTTACATTCAGGGAAGGCCCCATTCCTTGAATTTGTCACGGGCCCCAGCCGGTATAGTTACGCCACTGCCTATTGTATGTACACCTACATTTTTTGGGTAAAGATAAAGATAAAGATATATTTATTGCATGACTGTGTACATAAAGTTCTTAAACATAACATTTTTTTGTTTCAACAGTCTATCCAAGTCGGATATGCAATAGTATTAAGAAATTGGGTACTTACAAATTTATTTTTTTATCAAAAAACTCATTCACATTATAAAATACCTTATCGTGGGGATACCAGTCAATAACTTAGGCCGCTATCCCAGTGGCATTTTACGAGCGTCGGCGTCTCTCGAACTCAACGTTGACGCTGCGCAGACGCGACGTTGACGTCGCGTCGTCGCGTGACACGCATTAACGTCCGCTGAACGCGACGTCAACGCCGCGTCTGCACAACGCTTGTTGGCAACCAGTACAATCACGCCGTCCTGCTCTGTCCGTGTGGGTACGGGCGGGGGCTTGTACGCCTCAAATAGGTACTATCATGTGCGCGACGTTAACGTCGCGTTCAGCGGACGTTAATGCTTGTTACGTCGACGCTGCGCAGACGCGACGTTGACGTCAACGCTCGTAAAACGCCAGTGGGATAGCGGCCTTAACAATAGATTGGTAAAAAATGGGTGAGAGTACTACTTAACACTTCAGTGGGGCTCGTGCTAAACAATAACAGTCGCACAAGTCGATCGAAGACTGAGCAACACTTGCCGAAGCCGGTCCTTCGATGGGTGACCATCCAACATACCGAGAGCCCTCCTTACCTCGGAAAGCACGTTAAGTTATTCCTAGATCTTTGACAAGCGTAGGCGCAGTCACAGGTGCACTCTTCCCTCACTCTCATAGTCCGATGGGACGGCAATCTGACACGACCGGAGAGCGATCAGGCGCAGGACCAACGGCTTCACGTGCTATTCGAAGCACCTGGGTATCACACCTTTCGAACTCCGGGCTGTTATTAAGAAATTCCGAATGGAGAAAAACTCAGTAACCGTTTTGCCCGGCCCGGGAATCGAACCCAGGACCAGTTGCGCTTGCGACCCTGAGACCGACGGGGCAGTCATGATGTAACAAATACTGCCAAGCCAAACATTGTATAAAGCACCCCTTACTTACAAGTTGACATGGGTAGCTCATGAGCGAGTGATAAAAAGAGCTAGCTCTTTTCGATTGACGTCGCTCTCGCTCACTCGCTGGCTCGCTAAATAGCTCACTAGCTCAGTTAGCTCACTCACTCTCTAGCTTAGTACTTCAGCGAGACACCGATCGATGACTGACCGAAGTCACTGGCCGAACCACTCATTCGGTTCGCTTCGGAATACTTCGGCTCGTACAATACGTCATTGTAAACTTATCATGAGACATAAACCACTGTAAATCTATCTTTATGGTCATTGACTTAAAATAGAAAATACTTTGGAACATTATAAAAGGAACCGCATTGGTAGCTTCCAAAATTACAATTTTACAAAAATCAATTATGTTATGAAACAAAAATTATCAAATACTAATACGACCATTCTTACTATCAAAAACCGCCATAAAAAAAAACACAATCCGTAATTCCATAGTAATTCGCGTGACACGAATCAAATGAGCTAACAGTCGGCGTCTGAGCCACTGAGCTATAGAAGAGCTAGTGAGTAACAATGAGCCCAAACTTCCAAAGAGCTGTTGACTATTGAGCGAGCCGAGCCGTCTCCTTCGACGCGCGTGCGCCGTGAGTCAAATGAGCTAACAGTCGGCGTCTGAGTCACTGAGCTATAGAAGAGCTAGTGAGTAACAAAGAGTCCAAACTTCCAAAGAGCTATTAACTATTGAGCGAGTCGAGCCGTCTCCTTCGACGCGCGTGCGGCGTGAGTCAAATGAGCTAACAGTCGGCGTCTGAGTCACTGAGCTATAGAAGAGCTAGTGAGTAACAAAGAGTCCAAACTTCCAAAGAGCTATTAACTATTGAGCGAGCCGAGCCGTCTCCTTCGACGCGCGTGCGCCGTGAGTCAAATGAGCTAACAGTCGGCGTCTGAGTCACTGAGCTATAGAAGAGCTAGTGAGTAACAAAGAGTCCAAACTTCCAAAGAGCTATTAACTATTGAGCGAGTCGAGCCGTCTCCTTCGACGCGCGTGCGGCGTGAGTCGAATGAGCTAACAATCGGCGTCTGAGTCACTGAGCTATAGAAGAGCTACTGAGCTAGAAGAGTGATATAGCTCTTTAGAGTGAAAGAGCTCATCGCTCTTTAGAGTGAAAGAGCTCATCGCTCTTTATCTTTTCAGTGAGCTATTTCGCCCATGTCTACTTACAAGAAACTATTAAATCGTGCCTTTCGATCTGACATTGCAACACCAGAATTTACGTCAGCATTTGTTTTCCTTGAATTCTTCTAAGATGCGTGTTGGTAATTGATCATAAAAGCAGTTACCTACCTATGTTGCGTTATAGTAGCCCTGCACTTAGGTGAATGCGTTTGTACATAAGTGACCTTTGACCGGCTTAAGTATATAGTTTACATAATCACCATATAACGTTCTTATTACTGGGACATGGCCTCCTCTCTGTGAGAGGGAGTGGGCGCGGTGGCGTAACTGTTTGGGGCCCGTGGCAAATTCAAGGGATGGGCCCTCCATCAATGTAAAGAAGCTCATCAACGTTATAGTTTTTTTTAATTAGCACTTCTCCCGCGACTTCTTCCGCGTATATTTCATATTTTCTCCTACAAAGTTTAACACCTGACTGCGTTAGGTTCTTCCAGTGCTCATGGTCGTCTCGGGCTACCATGAGCACCATGGCCCCCTCTGGCTGGGAGCCCGTGGCATTTAGCCCCAATGCCACCCTATATTTACGCCACTGGAGTGGGCTGTCATCCACCACGCGGGCACATTGCGGGTTGGTGGATGTCATAATGTCTTCGAATACAAGGAATCGACAATCTTTCTATTATTATGCCAGTGACCTTGGCTGCTTCATTGGTTTAGTGGTCGCAAGTGCGAGTGCTGATCATGGAGTCCCGAGTTCGATCAAAGCGTTATTAAGTCCTTCTTAACCCCAAAGTGAGATTTTAAATAATTACTAGCCCCGCGGTCTCACCCGCGTAAATGTCGAACTCGTGGGAATATCGGGATAAATAGCAGCCTATATGTTAATCCAGTGTGTCAGCTACCTCCATACAATTTTTTATCAAAATTGGTCTAGCCGTTTGAGCGTGATGAAGTGACAAACATATAAACCTCACAAACTTTCGCCTTTATAATATTAGTGTGATGTCCGTAGTCCGTGGCACTGTGGCATTACAGCGGGCCCTATCAGAATACCAGCAGCATTATGCTGAGCTAAGAGCCTTTTTGACCTCGCAGAGGTCTGTTTTTAGGGCTCGGAAAAAAAAAGAGAACCATTATCCTTTTGAACGCCACGGTCGGGTATAGACGACAAACGAAAACGTGCCCAACACGCCACCGTCGTCTACAGCCGACAAGAAAACGCGTGTTGGGCACGTTTTCGTTCAAAAGGTTATCTGTCTGTCCGTCAGTCAAGACCCTTTTTCTCAGGAACGCGTGGAGTTATCAAGTTGAAATTAATATCAAATACTCAGGGCTGCAATCCCTTGAAGCAGTGATAAAATCAAACTTCTAAGTGAACGCAATCAAAAGATACGGGCGTTTATGTTCCGGAATCAAAACCTAGAGGGTATTTCCCGTTGACCTAGAATCATGAAATTTGGCAAGAAGCAATGTCATGTAGCACAAGTAAGGGAAAAAATCCGAAAACCGTACATTTGTAGTTACATTAAAAAATAAAAACATTTTAAAATAATTTACATTTCCACGTACGGAGCCCTCGGTGCGCGAGTCCGACTCGCACTTGACCGGTATTTTTAGGGTTCCGTAGTCAACTAGGAACCCTTATAGTTTCGCCATGTCTGTCTGTCCGTCCGTCTGTCTGTCCGTCCTCGCTTAATCTCTGTGACCGTTAGCACTAGAAAGCTGAAATTTTGTAGGAGTACGTATATCAGTTACGCCAACAACGTGGTAAAATAAAATTTAGGAAAATATTTTTTTTAGGGTAGCTCCCCTACATGTGAAGTGGGGATGAATATTTTATTCATCATCTACCCCATCGTGTGGGGTATCGTTGAATAGGTCTTCTAAAATGGCTTAGGGGTTGTTAAAATTATTTTTCGATTTAATGCTCCATTTACGAAATATTAAAGTTTAAAGTGCAAATTTTTGTTCCAGTAGGGCGTCCCCCCCCTCTAAAAGCTAAACTACTAGCTTGAAAAATCTGGAAAAATTCTCGATGAAAGTGCATTTCATGAACTTTAAAGGAAAAGTATAGCGGTTAAGATAACTTTATTAGTTTAGCAGTAATAGTCGTTGAACTTGGGTGTTGGATAATTTTGTACCAAATACAAAATCCTTAGCATTAATCCTTTAAAGTGACTAAGATGAAGTAGTTGCTTGTTTATAATGGGTGAAGACTTGCATTGAAAACCAAAATATGTTTTTTTTTTTACCTATTCAGAATAAAGAACAACAGAATCGTACTACATTGTGATAACGGGCTACTACGGAACCCTACACTGTGCGTGGCCCGACACGCACTTGGCCGGTTTTTTTTTTGTTTTTTATGTAACTTCCTTATTTTGAAATGGTATTTTTTTTTAAAACTGTAAGTACTTATTTCCTGTGTGTGAAATAAAATGAAGTATTTTTCTTTTTTTGCTTTCATTCATAGGATATTAGGTAACATTTTTGTAAGCGGCTTACATAGGCTTCGGTATTTTTTGTTGTAGTATTTACGAATTCTTCAGTATTACAAATAATTGATTCAAGGTTAATAAAGAAAACTATTGTGTGAAACCGAGAGTTTTTTTCAGCAAAAATTTCAAAGTAAGTAGCACCAGCAGGTCAATTCCCATAATTAAAAACCGACCAAGTGCGAGTCCGTCCCGCACACGAAGGGTTCCGTACCACAAGGCATAAAACGCCGAAATAAACGTTTCTTTTATACCGCTATTGTCTGTGTGGTGCCGGACTTAAAGAATAGCACCACCCCATACTTCCCGTGGGTGTCGTAAAAGGCGACTAAGGGGCGTACCGGAGAATGGGCAGCAGCGTTCTCTATGCATACCACCACCATACCATACTGCGATCGCCAACCCGTTACCACACTATGCCAGCTGGCCACGCCATTATAGATACAGACACCAGCACATCAAGCTACTACAAGCTGTCAAATTTATTTAATAGATTTTCAACTTTGTCGCTAAAGCATTAAGGTTCAAAGTTGATTGGGAAAATTTGACAGTTTCGAGTAGCTTGATGTGCTGGCGCCTGTACCAATAAGTAAAAGTAGTCGGTTAATGAAAACTATACTCGAGCAAAATATGATAATAGGTACATAACTAAAGATATTCATATAAACAAAATTGAATACCAAAAGAAAAGCCTTGAGGCATAACGGGCGTGACAGCTTACATACAGGAAGATTTTTTATCACCATCCAAATTTTTACAGGGTGTTCTTACCCATGAATATGAACAACTTTCAATATGGGACCAATTCTAAAAACACGAAAAAAAAATCTGCTGTTTCATACAAAAGTTCAATAGTTGCCTACTTGACCAAAATGTATGAAACAGCTGATTTCTTTTTCGTGATTTCAGAGTTGGTCCATAGTGAAAGTTGTTCATATTCATGGGTAGAAACTCCCTGTAAAAATTTGGATGGTGATAAAAAAATCTTCCTGTATGTATGCAATACTGGATTATGTTCACATAGCTGACACTCGAAGTCACAAATGATAAACTAGGACCATCGAAGTAAAATAAACAGTTCAAAAACCCACAGTTTCATTTCATACCATAGTTTTTTCTATAACCTTGAATCGATTATTTGTAAATAAGTACTTACTTAGTAAAGAATTTGTACTTCAACAAAAAATACCTTAGCCTACGTTATCAGCTTACAAAAAAGTTACCTCATCTTCTACAGACAAAAACTTGAACACAATGGGCTTAGAATTTGTGAAGGTTGTATAGAAGTTGCAAAGTCACTAAGTAAACTTTACGCTTTGGTAGTAGATGGCTTATGACACCATAGTCTCATAGCTGTTCTCATAGTCTCAAACTCACCATCACATGATCAGACACACTCACACTCATTCACAACACACGATCAGACACACTCACACCCATTCACAACACATGATCAGACACACTCACACTCATTCACAACACATGATCACACACACACTCATCCACAATACATGATCACACACACTCACACTCATCCACAACACATGATCACACACACTCACACCCATTCGCAACACATGATCACACACATTCACATTCATTCACAACACATGATCACTCACACTCACACTCACTCACAACACATGATCACATACTTATACTTACTTCAAATAATAATGGCGTTTTTCTTTTCCTAGTTTTATTATTATTATTTTCTTTTATTTTAATCCTCGATTTGATTGTTAAGTTTTCTTTAATTTTGATTCTAGATTTTATTTGTAATTTGAAGCAAACATATTTTACTTGATAAATTAATGTTTAAATGGTGCCCAAGATACAGGTTGGCCTAGTTTGGGACCAATGTAAAATCTCTGTAATTTTTTGAGCAATATAGTTTTTATTTTTTGTTAAAATCATTTTGGAGTATTCACAGTATCTACATACAAACAAATAAAATTGAAGTGTCTGCTTGTAATGTGAAAATAATAGATTTTTACTAAATGAATGAAAGTACGTACGGTACACGGATATCGAGTACGGTAGGTACTTTAACAAAAAATCATTTTTTTAAATTTTTCGTCTGTCTATCTGTTTACCGAAACGGCTGGACCGATTTTGATGGGACTTCCACTGGCAGATAGCTGCAGCAGGAGTACCTAACTGGTATTCAGATGCATCCGGTTAGACCGGAAGCCGACCCCAATATAGTTGGGATGTTGGGAATAGACCGATGTGTAATTTTTAATTCTTAAATAACAGTAGCTAGTTGCTATTCTCCGGAGAAAGGTACGTAGGTAACCTGGGCAAGAGTGAGTCGGATTCGCGCACCGAGGGTTCCGTATCATCATATGTTGTTAAATTTTCATCGCCGTGCCTATATTCATCAGAAAATTTTAACACTGTGCACTGCGGTGTAGAATATTGCAGTTTTATGTCATCGCCATCTCTTGACCGATAATGGAACTAATGTAACTTTTGCTGATGATTACTGAAAAAGTGTGCTATTTAGAGACTTCGTTTTATTATTCCTGTAATCTTTACATAAACTTCTATCACATAGAATTATTTCTGATTTTTCTCTTTGCGAACTTCATTAGTAGCTCTTGAGATATCCAGCTGTGACAGACAGACAGACTTAGTCTCACCATAAGGGTTCCGTTTTTACCATTTTGGTACTGAACCCTAAAAAGAAGAAGCTTAGCGTTTATACTTTTTTTTTTTTGGGTTGGGAAATCATCAAATGACTCCTCCCGCTCTGGGTGGAGCGGAAGGGAGTGTCAGACTCTTTACTGACTAAAACCCACCCGTGTTCCTTCCTTAGCCCTTTATGTTCCGGGCCAGCGGTAACCCTTTCGGACAATCCCGCTGACCCGGCAGGCTTCGGCCCTAAGGGGCCCCTCCCGATGCTGACATCTCTTTGAGGCGCGCGTGGAACACGTACGCGCCGTCCGGCACGGGCCTGGTCCTGATCGGGCGGTGAGCTACCCATTACTCACCGCCCGCAGGCCCGCGCCTACGGTGGCCGGGAGTCGTCACGCGGCCAGCGGTAACCCTTTCGGACAATCCCGCTGATTAGCGTTTATACTTACGAGCGGTACGTTTCAACGGCACAGCCTACGGCATCTGTCGACGCGCTGCGACGAAAGCAGTTCTCGAAACACTAATTAGTTCCACATTTACCTTCCGAACCTTCCAATTACACTCCAAGACACGTACAGAATAATCCCTAGCAGTATTTTCCCGTTGCGCGCGTCATTTGTTTCGTATGCCCGGCACGTCCTCGTGTCGACGAGGTGATATCACGCAACAGTTCTGCCGACCCTCAGATAGCCTTATGGGTGTGTGTTGCGACACGTGCTCAAGGTTTGAGGAGACAGGAGCCAAAGGGGACAGGATCTGTCGGATGCAGCTTGTGCAACAGAACCTTTGGAACCTTTTTAGGGTTCCGTACTAAAATGGTAAAAACGGAACCCTTATGGTGAGACTAAGTCTGTCTGTCTGTCTGTCACAGCTGGATATCTCAAGAACTACTAATGCTATCAACTTGAAATTTAGACTAGTTTTCGATGATGTTTGCCCAACTATTTTGCAAATAAGAAATAAATAAAAATATATGTATGTTTTTTGCAACAGGGACTGAAAGAGGGTCTGAAAATTCGAAGTAAGGCTACTAGGGCATGTGGGGTATTATATGAAAGAGCGCAGTTAGCACATTCTCAAACATTTTTTCTTTTTTTTTAGGCCGATAGTTTTCGACTTTTGATGAAAAATGTAAAAAAAAAATACCGTTCCCCCCCTTATCTCCGTAGTTTACAAAGAGAAAAATCTGAATTAATTCTATGTGATAGAAGTTTATGTAAAGATTACAGGAAAAATAAAACGAAGTCTCTAAATAGCACACTTTTTCAGAAATCATCAACAAACGTTACATTAGTTCCACTGTCGGTCAAGAGATGGCGCTGACATAAAACTGCAATATTCTACACCGCAGTGCACAGTGTTAAAATTCTCTGATGAATATAGGCCTCACTGATGAAAGTCTAAAAACATGATGGTACGGAACCCTTGGTGCGCGACTCCGACTCGCTCATGCCCGGTTTTTTTTGTTGTGTGGTTAGGTTACAGACCGCCATTGAATTACTAGTGTTGTGACATTCTGGCTATTTATTGGGGATTTGAGTTTGTAACTTGCTACTTTTGAACAGCGTTGTGATCTTTCGGCCTTTTGGCATCTGCCCCATCGCCAACGAGGAAGCGAAGCGAGTACCTAGCTATCAACGATTTTCTCGCTCACGAAACGTAAAAAATTGTAGATCTCGTGTAAGTAGGAGAACTGAATGTTCCCACCCTCGGCGAGTACCTACTCGTTTGTTGCAGCAACAAGAGCTATCTAAGAGATTATAGAGGTATGAGGAACAGCGTGTAAAGTTCACTCATACTCTATAGAAAAGGGAGGATCCTCCGACCAGACGGGTGTTGTGTCTGGCGGGCAACTGCCTGATGATTCATGTCGGGCCGCTGTATCCAGCTATGCTAGTTGCGCGGTAAACTCTGCTTGCGAGATGCAGGATTTTGCGTGGCGTCAGTATGACGCGTTGTTCGCATGTGGCGTTGTAGATACCGCTACAAGAGTACTCCCTCAGCGACACTCGCTACCATACCAGCGAGTACCCCTCCTCGCCGTCGCTCACTCGCTTCTCTTTGCTCGCCTACTCATTTTTAGAAGTCAGCTATACTCATAGCATGATCAGCCAATACTGTTCCCGCTGCTGGGATACACGTCTCCTCTATGATACAGGGAATGGGCCGTAATCCACCCTACAGGCCCAGTGCAGGTGGATATCACATATATTCGAATATTTGGTTCTAGGACATTCCGGTTTCCTCGCGATGTTTTCCTTCACCGTTTTGAGAGCAGTGGTGATGGAATAATTTATACAAAGTAAAACGCCTGGGTTCGAACCTACGATATACAACTCGAAAGTCGCGGCCGTTACCATGCTCACTCATTCGCCAGTCAGTCTTCCTCTAATCTAATAAGAGGCGTGCCTCTTGCCATCAATTGAGTACAATCTCCGGGCTGTCCGCCAGTCATAAAGAAAACATAGAGCCACGCATTTAAAATGAAAATGCACCTAAAGTTATGCTCCAATAACTGGTATAATGGGGACATTGCGTGCAAGTCGCAGCGGTATTCTGTACCTGTTTGACAGGAACTCTGCCGCGCACGTTGTGTTGTAAGCGTGATGTTTGGGAAAAGATTGTCACACAAAAATGTGAGTGACAGAGACAAGGCTCTAAAAAGCCAAAGTTTCAGGGAACTGATAATCACACTAATATTATAAATACGAAAATTTTGTGTGTGTGTGAGGGTGTGTTTGTGTTTATATGTTTGTTACTTCTTCACGCTCAAATGGCTGGACCAATTTTGATGAAATTTTGTATGGAGGTAGCTGATACCCTGGATTAACATATAGGCTACTTTTTATCCCGATATTACCACTTAAACTTATGCGAGTGAAACCGTGGGCCGCAGCTAGTATTATTATCGATCAGGTTAAGCTACGCTTGCCGCGATTGGTTCCTGGATGGGTGACTCCGTGCCTCGGAAAGAACGATAAGTCGTTAGTCCCGGCTGCCATTCGTGGATTCGTGTCTAGTTTGAATGAATGACTTTAGACTTTGATAGTGTAATGTCCCCCCCCCCCTAAAACTCGATGTGCCTGCCGCGTACTGCAACGCTCTTTGGTGTCAAGCCCTTGATCCAATCGAACGAGAGCCTCCATAATGAGGCTCTTGGCCCTCAAGCGATTGATTGTCACGACTTCGCACAGTTATAAGACAAACCGAAGTCCACCAAGTACGTATATTTCATTACAAGTTCTTTGAGTGACGGGGCATCTCATCACCTGCCTAGCCTTTTCCCAACTATGTTGGGGGTCGACTTCCAATCTAACCGGATGCAGCTGAATACCAGTATTTTACGTGAAGCGACTGCCTATCAGATCTCCACAACCCATTTACTGGGTAATATGATACCCCTTGGTAAGACTTGGTTGTCGGACTTTCGGGCTTCTGACGACCCGTAACGACTGTCAAAGATCCACGAATGACAGCCGGGACCAACGGCTTAACGTGCTTTCCGAGGCACGGAGGGGTCTTGGTATGTAAAGATGCATGGTCACCTGTCCACGGACCAACCGCGGCAAGCGTAGCTTAACCTGACCGATCGACCCGTGCGGCTGTTATGTATAACTTATAGCCATTACTCATCTCTGCAGAAATAAAAAACAATGATAAATGAATCATTTTCCATCGCTTCCTCTTCATCACTTTAACGAACAAATCATTTACATAAACACTATTAATTATATAAAAAAATGAATCATTCTCTGTTTTAAATGCAAGATGCGTCAAATACCTATACAGTACATAGAGGAAGAGATAACAATATAAAATATGATACCACTACATAAATATTATAACACAAAATCCCTCCGCCGCATCTGTTTGTCAGAAAGCGATTTACTCAAAAACTACTGAACGGATTTTCATAAGGTCGTCACCAATGGACGGAGTGATTCATGAGGAAGGTTCAGGTGTATAATTTATTAAGGTGATGTGTAAATGGGCCTTATAAGAAGGCTAAAAGTCACCCAAAGGGCAATGGAGACGGCTATGCTTGGAGTTTCCCTGCGTGATCGAATCAGGAATGAGGAGATCCGCAGGAGAACCAAGGTGACCGACATAACCCGAAGAATTGCCAAACTTAAGTGGCAGTGGGCAGGGCACATTGCTCGCAGAACAGATGACCCATGGGGCCGAAAGGTTCTGGAGTAGCGACCGCGTACCGGAAGACGTAGCGTTGGAAGGCCTCCCACAAGGTGGTCCGACGACCATTTGAAGGCCGCAGGAACCCGTTGGATGCGAGAAGCACAGAACCGGTCGAAGTGGAAGTGCTTGGGGGAGGCCTATGTCCAGCAGTTGACGTCTTTCGGTTGAAATATTGATGATGATGATGTGTAAATTGGCTGAAATATTACGATGATTGTTGAAGATGTCGGAAAAAATCATGCCGATTGGGAGCTTTGCTGACGTGTGCCGCGGAAACCAATAGAGTTATATCAAAACCCCGGCAAAA
Source organism: Mesoligia furuncula (assembly GCA_916614155.1). Taxonomy (NCBI): domain Eukaryota; kingdom Metazoa; phylum Arthropoda; class Insecta; order Lepidoptera; family Noctuidae; genus Mesoligia; species Mesoligia furuncula. The sequence continues at coordinate 14,012,890 of OU744819.1, forward strand.
CTCCCGCCGTGTGTTACGCAATTATCCCGCAATTGCTGGGTAGCACTTACCCCTTGGCAAGACTGGTTACCAAACTTTCGAGCTTCTGACTACCCGTAACGACTGTCAAGGATCTACGAATGACGGCCAGTCGGAGCTAACGGCTGATCAAGTTTTTCCAGTCACGGAGGGGTCTCGGTATGAAGTTGATGGTCAACCCATCCTCGGAACGACCTCGGCAAGCGTAACTTAACCTTAATCCACTCGTGTGGCTGTGACCTAGCCAGGAACCCCATTGTTTGCCATCCAATGATACCTAAATGATAATTATTTCGGTAAATTGGTTACAAAAACACTGACACAAAAAACTAAATTGCATACATGAGTTTTTTTTTTTAAGTATTTGATTGATATACGATGTTTCCTGTTCGACTACTCTGAGAAGAAAGGCCGAAACAAACTCAGAGGTCACAGTCTCTTTTAAAGTCCAAACATAATCTTGGTCAGGTGAAGACCATGAGATTGAATGTCTTGTGTGATTTCGATAAAATTTAGCAGAAAGATAGATTGCATCCCGGGGAAGGACATTGGATAGTTTTTATCGACAAATCTCGCGGGCGAAGCCGCGGGCGGAAGCTAGATTAATAATAAGGAAAACAATAAAAGCGCTCTTCTGAAATTTTGCTGTGCCCGACAGGGTCCATAATTGATTCTATGTTTTATACTTACCACCTGTATGTGTACTTACAATATGGATGCAATAAAGATTTGAATTGAAAGAGCCAACCAGAACAATATAACAACGCTGAAGAGTAGAAGACCCCTTCTACCTTCGGTCATCCAGACGCACTGCAAGTTACCATCCCTGCCTAGTTGCTATTCCACCAATTCGCACTAAGCGTTTCCAAATGTCTTTTATAATGCGCACAGCAAAAGAGTGGAACTCTTTACCTGCGTCTGTGTTTCCGAGCTCATACAACCCGAATTTCTTCAAAGTAAGAGTGAACAGGTTTTTTTTTGTAAGCTCACTCCATCGTCGACTTTGTCTCTGTCACCTCTGAACTAGACTAGAGTCAAGAGCAAACCCATTTCAAAAAAAAAAAAGGACCAATTCTTCCCTTGAAGCAATTCTCGTCTAGCGAGTTGTAACAGCAAAGTATAGGCTCCCGGAAAATGTGATGGCTCACACACCGAATTACTTCAAGAATGGACTGGACAAATTAAATATCTCCAAGCTATATGATTTGACGCATCCGCTAATGCTAGTGTGTCTAACCAAATGATAATAATAAAATGATCATCTGCCTAGCCTTTTCTCAACTATGTTGGGGTCGGCTTCCAGTCTAACCGGATGCAGCTGAATACCAGTATTTTACATGCAGCGACTGACATGCATGCATGCATGTGCATGTATCTGACCTCCGCAACCCCGTTGCTGGGCAAACGATATCCCTTGGTAAGACTGGTTGTCAGACTTTCGCGCTTCTGACGACTCGTAACAACTGTCAAAGATCTACGTAATACTATAAAATTACTGCGCACCCTTCTGCGCGAGTCCGAACTTCGCGCAGAAGGTTGCAGTAATTTTTTTAGGAACCAGATGGTGATATGAGGCGAATGTGAGTGAGATAATATGCGCGGAAGTTCGTAGCGTCTTTGTTCAGACTCTACAAGATATTTCGGCCATAGATTACGTAGTTTGACAATAGACCGTATAACTTTAAAAAAACGTAATGTCTAGAATCTAGAACAGAACCCGCAACGATAGTCTCCGACGTGGACTTGACATGGTTACTAAATATTTATCAGAAAGTGATTCGCCGGACAAATATGCCGCTATCGGTGAAAGCTGTTTATTGTGTGGTCTGAGTTATAGGCGACTTGATTGTCGCGTCTTGGCGTTTACTCGTATGCTGTAATGCTATTCTGTAAAAATCTCACCGTGAAAACTTAGGTGAAGTGAGCCTAAAGTAAACTATCAATAGTGTCAACAGCTCACTTTAAACTCACTTCACCTGTGTTATCACGGTGATCTTTTTACAGAATAGCACCGCTGCACCGGTTGATGTCATCGCGTCAACGTCGGCTGTGAAAACCAGCGCTGGGTCTCTGTCTCGCATAGGGTCTTAGCATTATGCTGAGCGATGGCCGTTTTAATCGTATGCTGCACCGGTTGACGTCATCATGTCAACGTCGGCTGTCGCCGAAAACAGCGCTGGGGCTCTGTCTCGCATAGGGTCTTAGCATTATGCTGATCGATGGCCGTTTTAATCGTATGCTGCACCGGTTGACGTCATCATGTCAACGTCGGCTGTCGCTGAAAACAGCGCTGGGGCTCTGTCTCACAATAGGGTCTTAGCATTATGCTGAGCGATGGCCATTTTAATCGTATGCTGCACCGGTTGACGTCATCATGTCAACGTCGGCTGTCGCTGAAAACAGCGCTGGGGCTCTGTCTCACAATAGGGTCTTAGCATTATGCTCAGCGATGGCCGTTTTAATCGTATGCTGCACCGGTTGACGTCATCACGTTAACGTCGGCTGTCGCTGAAGACAGCGCTGGGGCTCTGTCTCGCAATAGGGTCTTAGCATTATGCTGAGTGATGGCCGTTTTGCGTGTTTGGTGACGCATGTTTTCCCCAACTTGTTTTTTTTTTTTTTTGTGTCTGTGTTCTTTAAACGTCATGTTTACCGCAAATACCTAAAAGTATTTTACTACTTCTTTCTTTCTATTGTAACGCATCCATACTAATATTATAAACTAGCTTCCGCCCGCGACTCCGTCCGCGCGGATGTCGGTCTTCGCGTGGATGGTTTATTTCTCCATTTTGAGTAACTCTGACAATGACATCTTATAAATATCTATTGGACCCAAATACGGCTAAGCCTATAATAATTAAGGAGATCCCTCTATTGAGCTACTGCTGTTGAGCTCGCGTTCTGTAGTAAATATTTTTTTCATAGTGATTCCGACCTTGATAAGTAGCATGTAGCAGTAAATTACTGACAGTGACGAAAAGTTTGCAATAATAAAAAAGTGATCGTGACAATGCGACAGAAAGTTAATTGAGAGCTTCAGCATACACAACATTGTTAGTGAGCTCGTCCGGAATATGAACATGAAGATTTCTTGGACTGAGCAGTCCAAGAAATCTTCATGTTCACACGGGAAAGAGCTACGTAAAGTTGCCCGTGTGAAAAACAACTCGCGGTAAGATCTACGCCAGCAACTCCTAGGGTCTGACCTTGAGCCTTATTTATTGTCATGGCGTAACACAAAGCTACAGGAAACTGTATTCTCTTAAATTGAAATGGAAAATTATCCACTGCGGGTAATGCAACGTGTGTTCGCGGTTCTACAGAACAACGTCTATGAATAAAACTGAAAAATAAGATTTCTTTTTCCTCGTATTTTTCCAGAATAAAAAGTATCCCATTTTATGCCCAGGATAATAAGGTATATTTATACCAAGTTTCATCGAAATCGAACCGTTAGTTTTCACGTGATGCCTGCATATACAGACAGACAGACAGACAGACAAAAATTTTTTTAATCACATATTTGGGTTTGGTATCGATCCAGCAACACCCCCCGCTATTTATTTTTTCAATATTTTCAATGTACAGAATTGACCCTTCTACAGATTTATTATATGTATAGATTCGAAAGTACCTAACTCTGTCTGTCTGTTACCTTTTCACGCCTAAACCACTGAACGGATTTCGATGAAATTTTGCAGAGAGATAGATTGCATCCCGGGGAAGGACATAGGTTAGTTTTTATCGACATACCTCGCGGGCGAAGCCGCGGGCGGAAGCTAGTAATTCTATAAAAGTGAGAGACTGTCACACAGCGGGGTAGTTGTGAAACAATACCAACAGTAGGAATGGCTGTGATTTTGACAGTTTAACACCATTCATTGCGTTATTTACGCGTTTGAGAAGACAACCTTTTCTAACACATGAAGGAGGATTAGCAATGTCCTCAAAATGATTCAGATTGTCAGTTATAGTGTGTTTTGTGTGTTTCACAATTTATTAGAGTGCAGGTATGAGTGACAGAGACGGCGCTCTAAAAAACAGAATAAAAAAAAACTAAATTTGCCATCTTTACTGCCGGGCACCTATCTAATATAAATAATCGTTTTATCAATCAACCAATCTGTTGTTGTGTGTTGTTTGTCCATGGAAAAACAAAGTCAAAAAGGTTTTTTGTTCAAAGCAACCGAACATGTTGCAGATGGATAGACAGACAGACGGAAAGACGGGAAAAGAACCCATTAAAATTGACAAATGTAAATGTGTTTTCGTAAAATATATAAAACAACAAAAAAAACTTAAACCTAAACAAAATACATTTAAATAAACTCACGATAAACCAGCAGGGCATCCGACCGGAATAACTCTTTTTAGCGATACTAAAATATTTATTTAATCTGTGCAATAAAATCAAAACGTCAAGCAATCTCGAAATAGACCCGAGTTCTGTTCTCTAATCTATATTTAGTTTTTGAGTTAAATATATAATTATTATGTAAAGATGTCAAGTATACATACAATCCTACTAATATTATACGCAAAAGTTGAAGAGGATGGATGGATGTTTGTTTCCCTTTCACGCAAATACTACTGATCCGATTTGAATGAAATTTGGCACACAAATAGTTTGTAACCAGGATTAACACGTAGAGTACTTTTTATCCCGATATTCTCACGGGATCGAAACTTATGTGGAAACCGCGAGGCGCTGTTAGTAGAGCATAAAATGTATAATATTATAACATACATTTTATTATGATAATTAATATGTAGATTTGTGAATATGCATAAACGTTATTTCTAATTCTGAACGTGATAAGTGTTACACAAACGTTTATACATAAATGAATAATAAAACAAACATTATGGCATCCATGACTTGATTAACTTAGAAATATTTTTATTAATTGTTTTGCTAAATCGGGCCCTATCAGAATGTCAGCGCTGTGGTATTTATTTTTTAAATATCGCAGCATTATGCTGAATTAAGAGCCTTTCTGGCCTCGCAGAGATCTTTCTGTTGCTAAGAGACTAGAAAGCTGAAATTTTGTAGGAGTGTGTATATCAATTACGCCGATAATGTGGTAAAATATTTTTTTTGGAAAATATTTGTTATAAATATATGTGAAGTGGGGATGAATATTTTTTTCTTCGTCTACCCCATCGTATCGTTGAATACGTCTTCTAAAATGACTTGGGGGTTGCTAAAATTATTTTTCAATTTAATGCTCCATTTACGAAATATTAAACTTTAAAGAGCAAATTTTTGTTCATTGTTGCATTTCATGAAATTTAAAGGAAAACTATAGCGGTTAAGATAACTTTATTAGTTTAGCAGTAATAGTCGTTGAACTTGGGTGTTGGATAATTTTGTACCAAATACAAAATCCTTTGCATGAATCCTTTATAGTGACTAAGATGAAGTAGTTGCTTGTTTATAACGGCTAGTTTGGGGGTCACCGTCTATTCTCTTCTTGTACCAATAATTGTGACTAATAAATAATTTTGATTTTTTTTGAATTTTTGAAAGACTTGCATTGAAAAACAAAATATAACATAACGGGCTACTACGGAACTCTACGCTGTGCATAGCCCGACACGCACTTGGTCGGTTTTTTTTTTACTTTTTGTATTCTGGCGTGTCAAAAAAAAAAAAAATTTTCTTTCTTTCTTTCAAACCGCTCAATTAGCCACAGAGCGTTTTCAAAATATATTGGTTTTACGGGTTTTAATTTTTTCTAAAATGTAAAATTAGCTATATCGTTATTCGCTATCGCCTATCTCTTGTAGCACACACTGACCGTCTCTCCAACGATTGTTATTCTCACCGCGTTTGTTTTGAACTTAAACTACTTGTCTCCATTGATCTACATTTTGTCTTTGTACTAAAACACTTGTTACTATGCTTTGTAGTTAAAAAAAACGTTTGTAAGTAGGTTGGTTGGTATGCTTTTTTGTGGTGTGCAAAGTCGGTAGTTGTAATTTTTTTTGTATTTCAGGAGTGGTCGTTCCGTTTTTAATGGATTATGTTCGTTTTAATATGTTTATTATTGGTTTTTATTTCACTCTGCAATTGGTATTTTGTTTTTGTTTTGATTGTTGTTGGTTTGTTGTCATCTGCCAGTGTCTCGGATTACGGTTTAATTTATATTGTGATCCAATCCAGCTCGACCCGCCGTCTCCTACGTGGTATTCCACGACCCCACCTCACTGTCTCAGGGCGCACATCTAAATTTAATTAAGTACAAACGCCAGCACATCAAGCTACTACAATCTGTCAAATTTCTTTAATAGATTTTCAACTTTATCGCTAAAGCATAAGGTTCAAAGTTGATTGGGAAAATTTGACAGTTTCGGGTAGCTTGATGTGCTTGGCGTCTGTACCTTAGCATTTACTTACACCCACATTTCGCCAGTTATGTTTAAGTCCCATGCAGTAGAGGGCAAGCCTATCGCCATCAACAGGGTACAGATCCAGACTCCAGGCTGCTACTGAGAAATTCCTGATAGCAAAACCTAATAACACTTTTCCCGACTTGGGAATCGAATTCAGGACCTCACGTTCAGCTGTTGCGCTTGCGGCCACTAGCGCAATGAGGCAGACTGCAATAATAGAAATAGTTAACTACTAGCTGCGCCACGCGATTTCACCCATGTAAATGTCGATCCCGTGCGTATATCGGGATAAAAAGTAGCCTATATGTTAATCCAGGGTGTCAGCCACCTCCATACGAAATTTTATTAAAATTGGTCCCGCCGTTTGAGCGTGAAGAAGTAACAAACATATAAACACAAACACACCCTCACACACACACAAACTTTCGCCTTTATAATATTAGTGTGAAGTGAGATATTAATATACAATCTCTCTTTTGTCCACCATTAAAACTACTCTGCATAGTACATAACATAACATATGTACATAATCACCTATAACGTCCCCACTGCTGGGACCCAGGCCTCCTCTCTGTGAGAGGGAGTGGGCCGTAATTCACCACGCGGGCCCAGTGCGGGTTGGTAGATGTCACATGTCTTCGAATTTTTGGTTCTAGGACATGCCGGTTTCCTCACGATGTTTTTCTTCACCGTTTTGAGAGCAGTGGCGTTGAAATAATTTACACAAAGTAAAGCGTCTGTCTGGGTTCGAACCTACGACCTCGTAAGTCGCGGCCGTTACCACTGGGCCACCATTACTCAAAACTACTCTAGTTTGATTAAAAATACATCAGTTTAAAATATCGTTACATTTGCAAGATGACCCGCGGGGTTATTGCGTAACCCACTAACATTAGGAATGGCTTTTCTTTTTTACAGTTCAACAACATTCATTTCAAATAAACAAACCAAAAAAAAGTAATTTAAAATAATAAAAACTGGCCAAGTGCGAGTCGGACTCGCACACGAAGGGTTCCGTACCACAAGGCAAAAACGCCGAAAAAAACAGTTTTGTTGTAAATGTTGCACTAGAACCGTAGCTCGTATCAATAAGCCAGGCCGTCACACTTACACGTATTAGTCCATATTATCTTGAAAATTTCTGCATCGATTTTGATGAAACTTACACTGTTCCCAAGTTGAAGTAAATGTAAAACAATAAAAAAAAAATGGTCACGATCCGATTAATAGTTGCGGAGAAATGCGTGGAGAAACATACATACCTATATACATACATCTATAAAATGTTGTATATTTGTTCAGAAGCCCTATTAGATTGTCATAATTATGTGAATATAATGCAGTTCCAATAATATGACATACATACGTGTCGAATTGATAACGTCCTTTTTTTGAAGTCGGTAAAAATACAAACAAACTCTTGAACTATTAGTATAGATTAGTAACTATTAGTAGAAAGATTAACAACGTCAATGACCTTCTCTGCTAACCCGCAATTGAAGACAAGCGTGAATATAATCGCAACCGAATTAGCTACAACGAGTTTCGCAATTGATTTAAATATTTACAAATTTTCTAGATGACCCCTTTAAATTGTTACCAAGTTGCTAAACCAGATATTTCTGGTTCTAACTGCTTCATTAGTTGGCTAGTTGCTTGGTTGGCTTTGGTGTTTACTGTTCTAGATTCGATGCTTAGGAGCAGTGCCGGATTAGCCCATAAGCAAATTAAGCAATTGCTTAGAGCATCACGTCTCGAGGGCACCATAAGGCAGACACAGCACCGAAACATTATTTGCTAGCACATGAATGGCAAGGCTTTTTTTTTTTTGGATGGGACATCATCAAATGACTCCTCCCGCTCTGGGTGGAGCGGAAGGGAGTGTCAGACTCTTACTGACTAAAACCCACCCGTGTTCCTTCCTTAGCCCTTTATGTTCCGGGCCAGCGGTAACCCTTTCGGACAATCCCGCTGACCCGGCAGGCTTCGGCCCTAAGGGGGCCCCTCCTCGATGCTGACATCTCTTTGAGGCGCGCGTGGAACACGTACGCGCCATCCGGCACGGGCCTGGTCCTGATCGGGCGGTGAGCTACCCATTACTCTCCGCCCGCAGGCCCGCGCCTACGGTGGCCGGGAGTCGTCACGCGGCTCCCGACGCCGGGGGCGTCCCCCGCGGCGGCTGAGACGGGAGGCTCTCTCCCTGAACCGTCCCGCCACCTCCTTCGCTAGCATGACTGCTTCGCAGAAGGAGGTGACTGCCTCCTATTCCCTCTCGCCCCGGACCATGGCTTGCACCAGTGCCGGACGCGAGAGGTCGCCGCCGCTGCCGATCGCCTCTACGAGGACACGGCGGTAAGAATGACTGCGGCGGTGAGAATGGCAAGGCTTACAGCAAGAAATTACAAGACCTAAGCAATCCACGCCTGTAGGCCCTCCCATCCACTAGTCACCTCGTATTTTTTCAAAACATCGACGTGCGATTTGTAAAGATTGGCGCACATCTCTCGCTAGAGTGACTTTTGGGTCTTGTAATATCTTGCTGATAAACAGCCTTGCCATTCATGTGCTAGCGAATACTGTTTCGGTGCTGTTTCTGCCTTATGGTGCCCGCCGAGACGTGATGCCCTAAGCAATTGCTTAATTTGCTTATGGGCTAATCCGGCACTGCTAGGAGGGGCAAAACTACTTCGTTTTTCTAGTGATCATAAGTGCGAATGCTGAGCGTGTAATCGATTCCTTGGTCGGACAAAATGTTACAATTAACTTTTTGGGGTTCCGTACCTCAAAACGGAAACGGAACCCTTATAAGATCACTTCGTTGTCCGTCAGTCTGTCCATCAGTCAAGACCCTTTTTCTCAGGAACGCGTGGAGTTATCAAGTTGAAATTAATATCAAATACTCAGGGCTGTAATCCCTTGAAGCAGTGAAAAAATCAAACTTCTAAGTCAACGCAATGAAAAGATAAACTCAAAAACTCAAACTCAAAGCATTTATTTCAGTTGCCCATTCCAAAGCGTAGGTACCTATGAAGAAGAACTGGCAAGAAACTCCATGGACACTCTTTTAAATTATATTTTTTACAAAAATATTAGTTACCTACATCATTAATGTTGAATTTATAATTATATGTGAGAACGATGTAAAAAATACGTACGCGTTAAAAGCGCCCAGAGTACAGCAAATAGTAAGAAAACAATCCAAAAATAAAATAATTAAAAATAAGCCGAGGCAGCTAAGTGATGACGTTTATATATTCCGGAATCAAAACCTATAAGGGTACTTCCCGTCCCCGTCTTCTCGTTGACCTAGAATCATGAAATTTGGCAAGAAGCAATGTCATGTAGCACAAGTAAAGGAAAACATCCGAAAACCGTAGCTACCTAGTTACATTATAATAAGAAATAATTTTAAAAATATTTATTTAGGAGTACCTACTTTGTACGGAGCCCTCGGTGTGCGAGTCCGACTCGCACTTGACCGGTTTTTTTCATCAGGAATTTCTTATGAAGTTGGTTTTAAAATAATAAATTAATAGTTTAAAAAACACGCTTTTATAAATGCACAAAAAAACAAAAAACATGAAGTTCCAGTTCATATCTTCCGGCTCCATCATCAGATCAGTTCGACAGTACCATATTATTGTATTGTCATCAGAACTACATACAGCTGCCAATTTTCATTACGCTACGACCCTTGGAAGATGGTTAAATTAGTTACCTTAGATTCCATTACATAGTTAGTTACATACAGCCACAGGTCGACCTAATAAAATAGTGTTAATGAGGCATTTTTGACTGCCTCGTTGGTGTAGTGGTCGCAAGCGCTACAGCTGAACATGAGATCCTGGGAACGATTCCCAGGTCAGTCTAAGTGATATTGAGTTTTTCCATCTGGAATTTCTCAGTAGCAGCTCTGAGTCTAGATTTGTGCCCGGATGATGCCAATAGGCTCGCTCCTTATTACATGGGACACAAATGTAACTTTTCAGTGTTTCGGTGTTTGGCCAGACTGGGATGCGGGCGCGGGGCGGGCACGGCGAGGCGAACTCAAACATAATATGAACTTCCTTTGAGTGTCCATAGAGGGCACGCGGGCGCGGTAAGCGGCTCGGGCTGCTCGAGCGCGCGGGCAAGTCACGCCGTAGCTCGTTCATACAAGTGGCCGCAGTGGGTGCGCGGGCGGCCTGCGCGGGGACCGGGGTTCTCAAACTAGTTCGAGCTTTTTTCTAGTAAAAATAAGTCTTCCTCATCAATATTATATTTTGACAAAAACTGGACACGACAACACGCAGAACGCAGCCGCGCGCCATGCGCCAGTGCGGGCAGGGAGTTCGCACGCGTTCTCGCACCCGCGCCCGCGCCCGCGTCGTAGGATAGGAAACACAGACCTCATATAGTTTTTAAAACATGATTGATGTGTAAAAGTGTTTGTACAAACCTACTTACAGAAATAAATAATAACAGTACTAGCTTCCGCCCGCGGCTTCGCCCGCGAGGTATGTCGATAAAAATCTATCCTATGTCCTTCCCCGGGATGCAATCTATCTCTCTGCCAAATTTTATTGAAATCCGTTCAGTGGTTTAGGCGTGAAAAGTAACATACAGACAGACAGACAGAGTTACTTTCGCGTGATATTATGTCGATATTTTTATTTTATTTTTCGATTCGATAAAACACTTTCGGTTTCGACAGTATTTCCGGTAATTAGGCTATATTTGGTTGTTACAAGTCGTAAAATGGCAGTGTTGATGATTCATTTAATTCATTGCTTCCAAGATTTTAATACTAAAAGTGTTTCCTTATACTTAAGCTACCTGTTGTTTGCGGTTTTGTTCGCATCCTAGAAAGAAAAATAGAGAAAGAAAAATATGTTTTTATCACATCTATTTAAAAAGAGCTAGTGTATTCCTCGTAAACTAAAATAGCTCTATAATCCCTAGGGATTAAAAGCGATTTGAATTTGGAATGTGGATATTGTTTTAAAAAGTTCCAATCACCAAAGAGATCAATCACGATCATTGTATGAACAAGTAGCAGGCTGTATGATTAGGATTTTACTTAGTTTTATAAAAAATCAGTACATGTCTTCCTCAAGTAATTGTGTGTAAATAAATAAACGTACTATTCTTATTTATAAGTTGCACTTACTTATTTTTTCATAGAGGGTGATAAAAGCTAGTGACTACCCCGGGAGCTACACTATTTTAAGTTCGAGTGACGTACTATGAATCACTCACGCCTTCAAAATAGTTATTTGCTCCCTTGGCAAACAATCTACTATTATTTGTCACAGAAAAACGTTCATACAAAAAGATAATTAATTCTGCTAATAAGGAAAAATAAAACAAAATATACAAGTATCTATAATTACGAGCACAAAGCAGAGATAGTCGACCGCTGCACATCATGACTGTGACAAGAAGGCTTCCACTCAGCATGATGCGGTGCTATAGGGGGGGGGACCCACAGCACAGCGCTGACTTTCAGTGGTTCCTATTCCTAGGACTTCTAAATCTATATACATCTTCATCTACCTAGCCTTTTCCAACTATGTTGGGGTCGGCTTCCAGTCTAAACAATCTCTCTTTGTCACAAGTTGACGAATGACTGGGCTCTAGCATCACGTCACCACACCCCTCCCGCACCGCGCTTCTACCTCAGGCAACGTAACGACTGTCAAAGATCAACGAATGACAGCTGTGGCTGATACCTAAACGTGGATCTCTGACGCACGAAGGGGTCTCGGTATGAAGTGTAACCACAGATATAGATATACCTAGATAACGCAAGAGTAACTACTTCGCGTGCCAAAAATTGCACCAACTTATGATTACAAATCGTAAGCCGCCCCTTTCGCGCTCAGTCCTTTGTACTGCTGGCTGGGTAAGTGTGAGCGAGAGCGCGTCATAGTAGGTAGTCAAAAATATGGCACGCTTGGTTTTCATACAGTTCGTGATACTTGCGTTATCTAGGTATAGGATAGGTCTAGGTATAGGTAGGATATGTATATGTGAGTGTAACGGATTAAGAGCATTTACCTACACCGTACGGCATTTCATACAAACTTTCAAGCCCATAGTTTTCGAAATTGATAAACCGATTTTGATGAAACTTCATACGCATAAGCATATACAAAGGCCTAAAAAGGTGGTAGAGAACATTTTCGAAATGTCTTATTTAAATAAAGTTAGCTGGAAATCTCTGTTTTTATGGAAAACTAGCTGCGCCCCGCGGTTTCACCCGCGTAATTGTCGATTCCGTGGGAATATCGGGATAAAAAGTAGCCTATACGTTAATCCAGGGTGTCAGCTACCTCCATACAAAATTTTATCAAAATTGGTCCACCCGTTTGAGCGTGAAGAAGTAACAAACATAAACACACACACACTCACAAACTTTCGCCTTTATAATATTAGTGTGATTTGAAATCGGTCTAATTTAGCTGTAGCACTATTTTTCGAAAATGTTCTCTACTAACTATTTAGACCTTTGTATCCTGCTTATGCGTATGAAGTGTCATTAAAATCGGTTCATTAATTTCGAAAAATAAGGGCTTGAAAGTTTGTATGAAATACCGTACGGCGTAAACGCTCTTAATCTTTAAACGTGTGGAACATAATAACAACAATAATATATTAATCTTTACCAACATCTCCGCTGACAGATAAAACCATGAGTAGGTAATAATAGGTATTTACGAGCTGGTGTCCGCAACTCCACATCAATGCGCGTATTCTGCGTACAAAACCATGAGTAATAGTTACTTCTGACTCACGGAAGGACAATAAATTTAAACTTTAAATAAATGATGCGCAGAGTACTCGTTTATTACTCGGTTCTCTGGCATACTCAGCCATTTTTAGGGTTCCGTACCCAAAGGGTAAAAACGGGACCCTATTACTAAGACTTCGCTGCCTGTCCGTCTGTCCGTCCGTCTGTCTGTCATGAGGCTGTATCTCAAGAACCGCGATAGCTAGACAGTTGAAATTTTCACAAATTATGTATTTCTGTTGCCGCTATAATAACAAATACTAAAAACAAAATAGGTAAAATAAATATTTAAGGGGGGCTCCCATACAACAAACGCGATTTTTTTGCCCTTTTTTGCTCGATATCAATAATGGCAACAGGTAGGCACTTGAAATATTCACAAAATACTCAGTTGTATTTTTACTTTAATAATAAATAATAAAATAAAATAAATATTTAAGGGGGGCTCCCATACAACAAACGTGTTTTTTTCCGGCGTTTTTGCCTTGTGGTACTTAAGAGCCTATACTACCTCAGCTAAAATTCACTCTTTATCTCGCTCGCACGATACTGCTAGCGGACTGTGTGAGAGCGCGACAAAGTGCGGTGCTGGGCGGAAAGCAGCACCAATAGTTTAGGTATTTGCTTTTTACGGTGAAAATAAAGGTAATTCAAAAAAACTAAATAACATAAGACCTGCTTTATAGTTAGTTCAGTTAGTATGCGAAGTTTCATGATCTAATTTGAAGTATTTTTTGAATACCAGCGGTTTATTGTTCGGTATGGAGGTAACTTTGGAATTTTTTTCTATCGAGAAAATTTTATGGAATCGTGTTTTCGTCTAACATAGTACTTAACATTAATCCTCAACTTTAGCATATATTTATTTCAAAATTAATGCTGCGGTATTTTCGACATAACGGAGGATCATGATAAGCCATTTGAGATAGTATAGGCCCTTAACCCTTCGTGTGCGAGTCCGACTCGCACTTGGCCAGTTTTTGTAGTAGGTACTCGTCATCAGCCGAATAACTCGGTGTGACTGCCGAGGTACTCGAAAAGAACTCACAAACTTATAACCCGCAGGGTAATTCCGTAACACACTATGTAGCAATGGGTTCCATTTTGACAGCTCAACAACATTCATTGCATTTTTGCGTTGTTGAACAGACACATGTGTCAAACATGAGGAGCAATGGATTAGAAAATATGCTTCAAAATTATTCAAATTGAGAGTATAGTGTGTTACGCCCCCCTCCTCGAGCCCCTGCTAGTTCGTCTTCTGTTTTAATCACTGTCCTATCCACATTATATAATTTTACTCTTTTTGATTCTGTTTTAATCTCTGTCTTATCCACATTATGTGGTCACTCTTTTTGACAGGTAAGTACAGTCAAGAGAAAATAAAAGTTTCATGATTTACAAAATTAAATAACGATTTTTTTTTTAAATGTCTCATGCTTGCTCGATGGGATTTGAGGCCACGGCAATACAAATGTTTTCTTCAAGTACTCTCTGGTGCCCCGAGCTGTATGCGAATGCGCATGTTTCATCATGGGTGTCGATTTCGTGATTTTCTAGGGTGCTAAATCGGTGGTGAGGTCGAAATGAAAATCCAAGATGGCGGATGTATAAAGTTTCAAATTTTGAGCCGTGGGTGTTGATTTCGTGATTTTCTAGGGTGCTGACCTCTTTTCAATATGAATGTAGATTAGTCATTGTCAGAAAAATCACGTGAAAAAAACGAACATACTTAATTATTTGATTAAATAATCAGTTTCTCGTGGTAATCTTAGATATTGATCTAACTCTACAGCGATGGATCTTTTCGGATCTGCTAGCTGTTGTGGCGTTGTAGATGCTAATTCCTCGCAGCAATGCCAAAAACTTGCATGGCATTCTTCTACCTATAATATTTGAAGTGTTTCGTACGTTCCCTAACCGAGTTACTCAGCCGAGTACTCGGTAATCTGAATACCGAGCAATAATCGGTACTCGGTGCATCTCGGTGCATCTTTAAAACAATTGCCTTGTAAAAAACATGCCAACAGTTTGAGCTGAATCAATTAATTTAAAATGGCGGAATGTTCTATTGGCTCCTTCTATGATCTAGTGTATAAAAAACTAAATTACAGATCCATAGTGTTTAAACACACTATGCCGAAGTTACGCGACCGAAGTTCGGCAAGATTACGCCCGCAATGCTATTTCAATGCTATTTAACGCAACGTAATTTCGGCATAATGTGTCGTCAGTAATTCAAATAGCATTGCAGGCGTAATCATGCCGAACTTCGGTCGCGTAACTTCGGCATAGTGTGTTTAGACACATAGACACCGACTTCCGAAATTAAAGTTATTTTTCACTTGTAGTGTTTTTTGGAAGTCGGTTGTTTTTTTTTTGTAAAAAAGTTTTTATTCCTTCACGAATCTCTCAGTTCTCAGCAACAGCTGAAGTCTGGTTTCGTGCCCGTTTGGCAATAGACTCGACGAATCTTTGCGTGGTGGCTAGTCATGACTACAGACAGGAAACCTCTACAAAGTCAGGAAAAGGCTAGGCAGATGATGATTGTGACCATGAAACTCCTATACAACCAACTGACCCAATATGAAGAAACTCATCAGATCTGTGGACTACTGGGGAGTTTGTTGCACCACTTCTTCGAAGCTAAAACACTAGGAAGTGGTGAAGGGCGGGCGTTTTGGAAGACTGTCTTATTCATATTCATTTATTCATCAAATATAAGCTAACAGTTTACACCAAATCGCTTATATGATCTATGCTAATTCTACAAAATTACATTAAAATTTTAATAAAAACTTCTTAGACTAAAAAGAATACAGAGTAACATAAAATTTGAACACAAAACCATCATTTAAACATAAAATTAGAAACTAAACAATTATTTCTTCATATTTAAATAAATAGACACATGTTTAGCGATTGTCCATTGAGAGTCAAAAAATAAATCTGCCTCATTACATCATCATTTTTATTAAATTAATTGCTCTAGCAGTGAGAGTGTTGTTGGTTCGGGGAGCACGCCATGTACGCGGGTAGCAGAGGAGTCTATGTTGTCGGCCTACAACGCCACGCATATACTGTAATTAGCACTTGAGACGCCACGAGTACTAATATCTACGCAAATAAGTCTGATACTTTCATCGCGGGGGACGAGGGAACGCACACAAGTAGTAATAATACACTAATGCAATTCGATCGCGGTATTACGCACGCATACAAAACAAAAAACAAATACAAGCATAAACTATACGCACACATGTACAACGCGCGGCAACTAGTTTTATATAACCGCTATGACCGGCGGTCTCGTACCTTTGGCAGCGGGGATCGCCTGACAATGGCGCCTCCAGTTGGTTTAATACTCAAAGAATTAGTACTAGTACTTATGTAATTTTAAAGTTCGAAATCTGTTGATTCCCAGCTGACTTCGAATAAATGACTTCTGATTTTGTCAAACATTTAGTACGAACAGACACAAGAAGTCCTGAATGGATATAATATGTAAATTTAATAACAACTGTTACCTTGAGTCAGACAATAGGGTTATTACAGCCAGTGCCTAGCCATTGTGAGTCACCATTTTATTGTAGATGGCGCTATTTTCTTTCAGGAAATGACAGTAATCAGTTCTGTTGTTAAAATTTGCCTTTTGTTATCCCAATGTAGGCGTCTGCAGGGCAGAGGCCTCTTGTCATACCAAAAATGAGTATTGGTCATTGACTTGTAGCGGTATCTATAAACGCCACAGGCGAACCACGCGTCATACTGACGTCACACGAAATCCTGCATCTCGCAAGCAGAGTTTACCGCGCAACTATATACAACGGCTCGACATGAATCATCGGGCACTTGCCCACCAGACACAACACCCGTCTGGTCGGAGGATCCTCCCTTTTCTATGGAGGAACTTTACACCCTGTTCCTCATACCTCTATACACTCATCCTCATCTGCTTGACTTTTCCCAACTAAGTACGTTAGGCTCGGCTAACTACCCCGTTGGTCTCGTGGTTTGCAATCGCGACTGCTAAGCGTGAGGTCTTGCGTTCGATGACTAGGTCGGGCAGTATTATTGGGTTTTTTCCATTAGGAACTTCTTAGTCT
The DNA here is from genome assembly GCA_916614155.1 of Mesoligia furuncula. NCBI lineage: Eukaryota > Metazoa > Arthropoda > Insecta > Lepidoptera > Noctuidae > Mesoligia > Mesoligia furuncula. The sequence continues at coordinate 14,030,182 of OU744819.1, forward strand.
GGAGTTTAGAAGTTGGCAGTGTGATACCCGTTGGTCCTGCACCTGATCTCTCTCCGGTCGTGTCGGATAGCCGTCCCATCGGACTATGAGAGTGCACCTGTGTTTGCGCACACACTTGTGCACTATAATATATCCCGCGCCGAAGGCGATCTCAAGAGACTATAAGATTGGCCGAAATACGGTCTGAAGGGTTATTTACTGGAAAGCCTTTCCAAAATGCCTCAGGCATTAAGTCCGCCTTTGTTCAGTATTTTTTTTTACTTGTGCATAAGGTTTTAATAAATTAAATGTTTAATCAACAAAAAAAAATATCGCATGCAAAAAAAAAACTTCCTGCAACTCCAGCGGTGCTATTCTGTAAAATACTCACCGTGAAAACTTAGGTGAAGTGAACGTGGAGTGAGCTGTCAATAGTGTCAATTCCTAGCAAAAACAAACTCACTTCACCTAAGTTTTCACGGTGAGATTTTCACAGAATCGACCGGCTGAGCGCTTATACAACTACAAAATATCGTGAGAATTCCGTTCCAGACAAATATGTTCATTAACAATAGTGGCTGGTAATTAAGACAACAATATAGGATCACACGCTGCCTGTAATCAATTCAAAAGTTCTAGTGATCTGCGTTAAGCAATTGTTGCATACTCGATGTGGTTTAACGAAAGTAAATGTGAATTCGGAAGGTCAAACATACAGTACAAGATGGTGATAATTATTCGATTCTGCAATAGCGTGTGATTCGCTATCGTCCATTGAGGAGCTACATTCTCAATCTGCGAAGGTCTTCATCAGATCTTCACCAGATTTAGGATACATGATTTTACTCGCTTCCGCCCGCGGCTTCGCCCGCGAGGTATGTCGATAAAAACTATCCTATGTCCTTCTCCGGGATGCCATCTATCTCTCTGCCGAATTTTATCGAAATGCGTTCAGTGGTTTAGGCGTGAAAAGGTAGCATACAGACAGACAGACAGTTACTTTCGAATTTATAATTATGGATCTAAGTAAGTGGGTTTGTAAAAATGAGGGGCTTGTGGCTAAGTAATAACAGCTGCACAGGTTGATCGATCAAGTTAACCAACGCTTGCCGCGGTTGGTCTGTGGATGGGTGACCACCTTTACATACCAAGACCTCTCCGTGCCTCGGAAAGCATGTTAAATCGTTGGTACCGGCTGTCATTCGTGGATCTTTGACAAGTCGCTATGGGTCGTCAGAAACCTGAAGGACGGACGGCCAGTCTTACCAAGGGGTATCGTATTACAGTAACTGGGTTGTCGAGGTCAGATGCATGTCCTAGAATAAAAAAATCGAAGACATGTAACATCTACCAATCCGCACTGGGCCCGCGTGGTGGATTGCAGCCCAGTCCCTCTCACAGAGAGGAAGCTAGTGTCCCAGCAGTGGGACCATTATAGGCTGATTATTAGCTATGTGAAACAGAACGTGTCAGTTACCCCGTATCTGGCAACATGGTGGAAGGACTAATTGAAGGAAACGAATTAACATTTCCTTCAAAAACTCACGATATGGTTGCTGCTGTAATTTCTCGGAATGAACTGTCGCTACTGTCGAGCATGGAGGTCCTTGATTTCCAGGGTGGACAAAATGTTATGGAGCAGCGAGGAGTCTGGATTTGTGTCCATCATCATCGTTTTAGCTGAAAGACGTCCACTGCTCCTCCTCCACCTCCACTTCGACCGGTTCTGTGCTTCTCGCGTCTAACGGGTTCCTGCGGCCTTCACAAGGTCGTCGGTCCACCTTGTGGAAGGCCTTCCTTGGATATGTGTCCGTTTAATGGCAATAGGCTCGTCCCTCATCATTCTAAACAGTCCGACTTCTCCCGCTGCTTCTTCTTCTTAGCTTGTCGATGACGAAATAGTAAATTGGTTGCCAAGGGAGCAAACAACTATTTTTGAAAGCGAGAGTGTTTCTTTCGAGTGCAGCGAGGGATTCAGTGTGACCCGAGCTTAAAATAGTGTTGCTCCCGAGGTGGACACTACTTTTTATCACCCTCTATAAAAAAATAAGTGTGCAACTTATGAATAAGAATAGTACGGTTATTTATTTACATACAATTTTGAGTAAACAATTACGAACGAAAGCAGAATGCTTTTAGCGCGTTTTTTATATTTTCACCAAACTTTTTTTTTTAATTTGACTCGCGCGCGTTTTGCTTTATCATACAGCCTGTTACTTGTTATACAATGTTCGTGTTAATCTCTTTGGTGATTGGAAATTTTACTAACAATATCCACATTCTAAATTCAAATCACTTTTAGACCCTAGGGATTAAAGAGCCGTTTTAGTCACTGTTTACAGGGACTCTTTTTGAATAGATGTGATATATTTTTTTTTCTCTTATATTTGTTTGGGCCAAAATTCAGCAACGCGGAAAGCGTTCGCTGACGCAGCCATTAGGTCCTCACGTGCGCACCACCATCCCATTGTCATTTTGCAAAAATTTCGTAATCTGCTAAATTCATAGTGTTGGTTGATCATTGGTCGGTCAATGGCACAGAAATTATACGATACTCGTAACGAATTAAAAGCAATGACTGCACAATGACGTTCTAATGGTAGGTCACTGATCAAAGGAACTGTCAAAATTTTTGCAGATTACCGCGTAAGCCAGTAATTCATTTTTCATTATGTACGAGATTACCATTCTATGCCATTTCTTTCAATGGAGTGTCAGTGGTTGACCATTGGAAAGTCAGAATGACGCCATTATATTAGTAGATTACCAAACTTGTCAAAATCAACAATTATGAGATCAATGATAGACCATTCTGACACTATTGTAATAGTAGCAGACTTGAGGCCCAGGTGACAGGGGATGCGGTGCAAGATGGGAGGTGAGCCATTGTCTGTGGAGAGACACCACATACAAACCGGAGGTTCCAGGCGTCTAAGAACCAACCCCCACTTGTGGAGGTTGTCCTTGCTGCGGTCGGTTGGGTTCGAAGTCTATATTTAAGGTTTTCCAAGTAAGCCACGGTAACTTGTGCCCGGATGAGAGACTCTCTGATGGTTTAGGGAGGTTTAAGTTGTTCTTTTTAGTGTTGCCTATCTATCGATAGTTGGATCTTTTGATAGTTGACCTTGAAAACTAGTAACTATATCGATAGTAAGTATTGGAATTCTACAATACTAAGTATCGATATTATCAATCATCAGACATGAGCAATAATATTGATGAAGAGCAATAGTACCGATAGTATTGAGTTGTGATACTATCGCTATAAAAGTGTGTTTTAGAACAAATTACTAGTACTAGTACTACGAAAATTTAATAGTATTGCATCCGGATATAATTATATCATTTACCTAGAATAGAATAACGATGGGGCAAACACATCGATAGTTCTAATACTATCGATAATATAGTTGTAAAACACACTTTTTAGGGTTCCGTTGCCAAATGGCAAAAAACGGAACCCTTATAGATTCGTCATGTCTGTCTGTCTGTCTGTCCGTCTGTCTGTCTGTCTGTCCGTCCGTATGTCACAGCCACTTTTCTCCGAAACTATAAGAACTATACTGTTGAAACTTGGTAAGTAGATGTATTCTGTGAACCGCATTAAGATTTTCACACAAAAATAGAAAAAAAAATAATAAATTTTAGGGTACTTAGAACTGAAACTCAAAATTTTTTTTTCATCAAACCCATACGTGTGGAGTATCTATGGGTAGGTCATCAAAAATGATATTGAGGTTTCTAATATCATTTTTTTCTAAATTGAATAGTTTGCGCGAGAGACACTTCCAAAGTGGTAAAATGTGTGTCCCTGTCACTTCTAAAATAAGAGAATGATAAAACTAAAAAAAAATATATGATGTACATTACCATGTAAACTTCCACCGAAAATTGGTTTGAACGAGATCTAGTAAGTAGTTTTTTTTTAATACGTCATAAATCGTAAACCGCAATTTACCATTTATTCAATCAACTCAAATATAAAATTTAAAAAAAAAACATTTAATTTCAAAAACATAAACCTTATGCATAAACTCGGATGTTACGGAACCCTCGGTGCGCGAGTCCGACTCGCTCTTGCCCGGTTTTTTTAGCGATAGTATCGATAGTATCACAACTCAGCGCACAACACATTCAACCACGAGACTAGCAGGGCAGTGTCGGCTTATATTGAGCCGCTATAAGACTGCATGGTAGGTAACTACTGACCAAGGTTTCTACGAAGCGGTGCAATAAAAATTACTTTACATAAAGAGTCGTCTTTGGCGTCTAGTTGCAATCGAATGAGACGATTGACCACCATACGTATATTATGAGCGTTATATACTTTATGTGGGGCAGGGAGCTCCGTTTCTAAAAGGTTCCGTAGGTAATTTTGTTGAATAAACTATGCTAGGTTTATGTATAAGGGAACTACATGACCTAAAGTGCGGTCACTGTCGGACTGCATAGAAAAGAAAGAGAAGCGCGATGACACAACCCTGGTAATTGATTGCAAAATATGAAGCAATTATCTATTTACAAAAAATCTATTGTTTGGACTAAAAAAATAAAACACTAGTGCTTTAGAATAATTTGACAAAAAATCAGAATGATTGTATGTAATAGTAGTATGGTTTTTATTGTAAAAAGAAAGTTTTTAGAGGTATCTTCATGATTTTTTTGTTCTATCGTATCGAATTAGTTGTATTATGTTTTCAACACACTATCTAACTAGCATATATCCTGAAGAATATCATACATTTTTCTGATTTTATTTACTGTAGTCGATCATATACTTTTAGTGCTTCTAAAACTTGCGTTTTTTGCGTTTACGTCCTGTAATCCCCTTAATAGTATTTAGAATTAAAGAAATAACAGCCGCTTGCCGCGGTTGGTCCGTGGATGGGTGACGACTATCTTTACATACCACGACGATAGATAAGCTGTAGGTCCCAGCTGTCATTCGTCGATATCTGACGGTCGTTACGGGTCGTCAGAAGCCCGAAAGTCTGACCAGTCTTACCAAGGGGTATCGTTACCCAGTAACTGAGTTTTTGGAGGTCAGATAGCCAGTCACTTCAATTAAAATACTGGTATTCAGCTGCAACCTGTTAGACTGGAAGCCATCCCCAAAAATGGTTGGAAAAAGTCAGACAGATGACATGAGTATTAAGAATTTAACACACTTGTGAAGCTAAGGGTTACGCAATACAGAGTGTGTTTTGTGACCCTTCGATAACAGCAGGGTCAATATTAGACGAAAAGTCAGACCACGTTGTAATTGTAGCATGTGCGGTGCTACTGTTAACTGTCTCCTTGACCTGAAAACCGAAACTCAAAGCATTAGCTAATTAAACCATTTACAAGCACTTTTAAGTGAGTCGGTCAGTCAGAAAGATGAAGCTAGTTGCCCATTCCAAAGCGTAGGTTCCTATAGAGAAGAACGAGCAAGGAAGTCCACGGACACTCTTTTAAAAGATATTGTTACAAATATATTAGTTACATCATTAATGTTAAATTCATAATTACCGGCTCACTTCTGGACAAAAACAGGGTATAAAAGGCAGTGCCGGATTAGCCCATAAGCAAATTAAGCAATTGCTTAAGGCATCACGTCTCGGGGGGCATCATAAGGCAGAAACAGCACCGAAACAGTATTTGCTAGCATATGAAACGCAAGGCTGTTTATCAGCAAGATATTAAAAGACCAAAAACTCACTCTAGAGATGTGCGCCAATCTTTACAAATCGCTCGTCGATGTTTTGGAAAAATACGAGGCGACTAGTGGATAGGAGGGTCTACAGACGTGGATTGCTTAGGGCATCAAGTAGTCTCAATGCGGCACTGATAAAAGGTGAATGGAGTAGAAGTCTATGGCACAGAAATCTCTTTTTTAGGGTTCCGTAGTCAACTAGGAACCCTTATAGTTTCGCCATGTCTGTCTGTCCGTCCGTCTGTCCGTCTTGCTTAATCTCTGTGACCGTTAGCACTAGAAAGCTGAAATTTGGTACCAATATGTATATCAATCACGCCGACAAAGTGGTGAAATAAAATTTTGGAAAATATTTTTTTTTAGGGTAGCTCCCCTACTTGTGAAGTGGGGATGAATATTATTTTCGTCGTCTACCCCATCGTGTGGGATATCGTTGAATAGGTCTTCTAAAATGACTTGGGGGTTGCTCAAAATATTTTTCGATTTAATGCCCCCCCCCCCCCCCTCTAAAACCTAAACTGCTGGCTTGAAAAATCGGGAAAAATTCACGATGATAGTGCATTTCATAAACTTTAAAGTTATTAGAAAAAATGATACATAGAGGTTAAGATAACTTTATTAGTTTAGCGATAATAGTCGTTGAACTTGGGTGTTGGATAATTTTGTACCAAATACAAAATCCTTAGCATTAATCCTTTAAAGTGACTAAGATGAAGTAGTTGCTTGTTTATAACGGGTAAACACTTGCATTGAAAAGCAAAATATGTATTTTTTTTTTTTTTACCTATTCAGAATAAAGAGAGACAGAATCGTACTACATTGTGATAACGGGCTACTACGGAACCTTACACTGTGCGTGGCCCGACACGCACTTGGCCGGTTTTTTTTCACCTTCAATCCTTTGATTGCAGCTGGCCGATGGCTTCAATCAAAGCATTGAGTTTATCTACGAATTCATTGATAAGGTAGAGTAGCGTACCTCTACGTTGATTATAAAAACATTTGAGAAAGTTCATAATCTTTAAATGCCAGTTTATTAGGCCTTTAAACTGCATTTAAAATTCGTTGGAATTAAGTATTTAGTTATGACAAATAGGCGATTTTTTTACGTTTTTTTTTTTCCAAAAATAAAATCTTTAAAATGCTCTACTGTAAAGTTGCCGACATGTCATACATATGTAGTATATATATATTTGTTTTAATATGAAAGTTTACTTCAAATAAGTAATAGTATTTATTGATAGGTTAATTTAAATTATCCATATCGAAAAAAAAAGTTGTCTGTTCCATAATATGCTTCTAACTACTCCGTTCACCTATTATACTTACCCTGTTTTTCCAAACCATAAAAAGAGTCAGCCTGTATATCCCAGCTGCACATTACTTGTCCTGCTAATGTTTTTGGTTGTGTCAAGGCCCGCTGGGAGCTCTTCTGCAGTCTTAAGGTGCCACTAGTCGATATTTTTTCCATACAAATTTCGGGAGAGTATTATTCCTCTGTTTGACATTGTATATCCAAAGTTAAACATGATATAGTTTTGTCTTATTATTAATGTTGTCTGTACGAAAACAGAATAGTAAAATAAAAAGCCATTAAAATGTTATGAGCCGACAACGATTCGTTTTTCTTGCTATTTTTAACGTAACTTTGGGTGTAAATAAGTAATAAAAGAATTGTAAAATCTTCAAAACCAAGTCCGTACCGACAAATCTCAGATAACGAAGAGTTCAATAAACTTTATTTGTAATTGATTTATGCAGTGGTTTTTTCATAAAACTCGATTTACCGAAGCACTTTTCGAATTTTTTTACGCGCCTATCAGTTCGGAACGGTGCTTCTGTGCGTGAGAACTAGACGTTGTGTGTAGACTAGCGTCTAACTGCTCATCACTGATACTAGGTCTGCTGGACACGAAGCCAGGTGAGACAGCGTGCTTTTTGGCCATGACCACCAGTGAGTTCGAGCTCGCGACTACTTAGTTTACTCTTAAAATAATCATCTGGCGGGGTCATGTATGTGAAACCACAGTTTTTTATTGTGTCACTAGCTGCCGTCGTTAAGTGGTTTGGTCAACTTGAGGAAACTGTATGTGACATAAAACCTACTGTTTGCTATTACATCTATGACTATGCGAAATTATATGCCTCTAGTCCAGCTTGGAAACAAGTATCTTACACAATTAACACCAACTTTCGACATAAAGAATTTTCACTTTGTGTTTTTTGGAAGTCGGTTGTTTTTAGGGTTCCGTACCTCAACAAGAAAAAACGGAACCGCAATAGGATCGCTTTGTTGTTTGTCCGTCCGTCCGTCTGTCTGTCAAGACCCGTTATCTCGGTAACGCGTGGAGGTATCGAGTTGAAATTAAAACCATATACTCAGGTCTACAGTCCCTTGAAGCTGTGAAAAAATCAAACACCTAAGTTAACGTAAAAAAAAGATACGGCCGTATAAGCCGCATAAAAAGTATATTTCGACACTCGAGGAAATCAAAATTTATAGGGTACTTCCCGTTGACCTAGAATCATGAAATTTGGCAAGAAGCAAGATCATGTAGCACAAGTAAAGGAAAAAATCCGAAACCGTAAATTTGTGGGCACATTAAAAAAAATCCCGTGATAAATTATTTACACAACTACAAAGTACGGAACCCTCGCGGCCTCGGTGTGGTGTTTTTATGTAAAACATACTCTTGCTTTGAAGACTGACGGGTTAAATGTGGAATCCCACACAGACGCTGGCAGAGAGTTCCACACTTTGGCTGTGCGCATAATAAATGTACATATAATATGACTGGCTTCCGCCCACGGCTTCGCCCACGAGGTACCTATGTCGATAAAAACTACCCTATGTCCTTCCCTGGGATGCAATCTATCACTCTGCCAAATTTTATCGAAATCCGTTCAGTGGTTTACGCGTGAAAAGGTAACATACAGACAGACAGATATAGTTTCTTTCGAATTTATAATATTAGTATGGATATGACTATACCAAAATGTATGCCTCTACCTTATCAAAGCGCTAAAGAAACAAGTTATTTACACAATTACCGAAACCAGATAATTAACCCAATAACCAAACACACAAGTTCAACCGTTTCGTAACTTATGCTTACGGAACCCCAAAACAAGTGGACCAATGGCGCGTACGCTCCGATTTGGAACGCGACCAGTCGACCGGCGCGAGCGCATAGGTGCGTACTCGTTTAATTATGTAGTAGGTAGGCACCGATATGTTGCTTACTTAGTACGGTCAAACGCACGATAATAGGAAGACCGAGTTAAAAACACCATCCTGGAGAAATTACATAACATCACGCCTGTACCCTCTAAAGGGGTACGCAGATGTGTTCAATAGCTTCCTGTCACTGATATTCACATAGCAAGTAGTGTTATATGAATTTGTGTGAGGTAGGTAGGTACAACAATAATATAGTAGGGCCTTTTCCCAACTATGTTGGGGTCGGCTTCCAGTCTAACCGGATGCAGCTGAATACTTACTAGTATTTTACATGGAGCGACTGCCTGTCTGACCTCCACAACCCAGTTATTGGGTAAGCACCTGCTATCCAATATCTTCACCACCCTTGGTTGAGTGGTAGAGAATGCCTAAGGCATTAAGTCCGCCTTTGTACCTTTTTGTGCGAAAAGTTTAAATAAATAAATAATACGATACCCCTTGGTAAGACTGGTTGTCAGACTTTCGGGCTTCTGACTACCAGTAACGACGGCTTAACGTGCTTTCCGAGGCGCGGAGGGGTCACGCACGGTATGTAAAGATGCTCACCCATCCACAGACCAACCGCGGCAAGCGTAGCTTAACCTGATCGATCGACCTGTGCGGCTGTTATTATTTAGCCACGGGCCCCTCTACAATAACAAAAAAGCGAAAAATAAAAACTTTATTACAAAATAAAACAACCGACTTCTAAAAAACACTACAAAGTGAAAAATAAATTTAATCTCGGAAGTCGGTGTCAAAAAACGAAAATGCGGAACCAACGACACCAACGTCCGCGATTAAAGTTATTTTTCACTTTGTACTGTTTTTTTTTGAAAAAAATTTGCTCCATACATTATGGTCATTGACTTTTCGAACTCTCAAAATCTGTACGAACATCTCAATTCTGTCAGAACAATTCCTTTGTCTTATACCAAGTCAAGGACCAAACTTTGACCCTATGGCCTTGATGAATGACTATTCAATGACTAATGAATGACGAACAAAAGAAGTCGGTCCGTTTGTCTTGAATCGGAAAACTCGGAAACAATGGAATGTCATTTTTATATGAAAAACATAACATCACGTCTCGTCTGTAACCCTTGAGGGGTAAGCAGAGGTATACCTATAGCAGGGATTGAAAAGGTTCCTAAAATACCGGTAAAGAAGTCTATTCTATTCTATTCTAAAGAACCGGCATTTAGTGGTTCCGGTTACTAGAACCTGAACCGGAACCGGAATCTAAATTAGAACCTTTATTTTACCGGTTCTTCTTCAAAACGAGTTCGAATGAGTTCATACGATGCCGATCAGCGCAGGACGATAGCGGCAAGATACCTACGGGCTGCCGCCGGCGCGCGGTGGGCGGGTGGTAGATTTTGTGAGAGGGGAGTGGGGTACATTGCGTTTGTAGATCATTCGCATCATTCATTTTTCTTAGAGAACCTTTAAATCGGATGATACGGAACCGGTATATTGGAACCTTTATTTGGAACCAGAACCAAACCGGAACCTGAAACGGAACCCTACCGAAAAGAAGAACCTTTTTAAGAACCGAAATATAGAACCGCAACCCAAATTCGTACCGGTTTTCAATCCCTTACCTACAGTATAAAGTCGGTGCAGCATAAAATAGTGGTGAGGACAATCCAGCCACCATACGTTCATACCGCAATCAGTATTCCAATTAATTAGTGGTCGGCGTACCATGTCGCTCAGCGCGCTATGAAGCGAGCTATGCTCGGAGTCTCTTTGAAGGATAAAATCACCGGAGTTACCGACATAGCTTGCAGAGTAAGCAAACTGACGTGGCAGTGGGCTGGCCACGTCTGTCGAAGGACCGATGGCCGGTGGAGCAGACGAGTCCTCGAGTGGAGACCGCGTAACGGCAAGCGTAGTGTGGGACGCCCCCCAGCTAGATGGACGGACGACCTAAAGAAGGTGGCTGGGGTAGACTGGATGTGGAAGCCGGAGGACAGGGTGCTGTGGCGCAGTCTGGGGGAGGCCTATGTCCAGCAGTGGACTGCGATAGGCTGAGTTGATTGTTGATTATAGCATGACTTATGTCGTTCGTACCCAGACAGGCAGTTTGCGTAAATAATTTCATCACCACTGCTCTCAAAACGGTGAAGGAAAACATCGTGAGGAAATGCCATGTCCTAGAATCAACAATTCGAAGACATGTGACATCTACCAACCGCCCCGCACTGGGCCCGCGGGGTAGAACCCACTCTCTCTCACTGAGTGGAGGCCTGTGTTCCAACAGTGGGAACTAATTAGGCTGATTATGGTTATGAAACTACACCAACATTTTGCTCTCACTGTTACCACTGCTAGGATACAGGCTTCCTCACTTCCTGCCTTCCTCGGCGGGCACATTGAATAGAATAGAAAGATGTTTATTTCCTTGGTTCATATGTTACATTATGTTCACAGGTCGGTGGTATTCGGCCTGTGGATGCGTCAGCCACTTACAGTCCACCTATGTTTGTCTGAAAGAGATCTATATATAAGTGTCGTGTAGTGTGTGCTGTGAACCCCCACCAACCCTTGCTCGATGTAGTGCCAGCCCGCGCCGCAGCTGAGCCTGTAGAACTAAATTCCCGACTGTGACCTCTGAGTTTGTTTCGGCCTTTCTTCTCAGAGTAGTCAGATAGGAAAAGCCGATCTCATCAAGCTTAAATAATAATAATCTGATCCAGCCTGTCCCATCTTGCTGCCCTCTCCCCAGCGACGCCCTAAGCCGAGGTTCGTACCCTACAGGGGGTGCCCTTAGCGTGTAGTCGCTTAGTATAGTAGATAATTGCCCCTGGCTGGAGGATTTGAGTTTACTTAAGGCAACCACAGGATAGTCCGGTTAAGTAGTCACGACCTCTCAAGGTCAACTACGAGATGCCATAGTCAAAAAAAAAAAAAGTTCTGTGAGCTTGTTAGTATGTACAGAATAAATGTATAGTGTTGTTCTATGTTGCCCTATCCTATTTACGCAGTTGATTACAGTTTATGAGGACGTGGAGCGGGTCATTTGCTTGCTGAGCAGCCGACTCCTGTCTTTTTAGGGTTCCGTTGCCAAATGGCAAAAAACGGAACCCTTATAGATTCGTCATGTCTGTCTGTCTGTCCGTCTGTCTGTCTGTCCGTCCGTATGTCACAGCCACTTTTCTCCGAAACTATAAGAACTATACTGTTGAAATTTGGTAAGTAGATGTATTCTGTGAACCGCATTAAGATTTTCACACAAAAATAGAAAAAAAACAATAAATTTTGGGGTTCCCCATACTTAGAACTGAAACTAAAAAATTTTTTTTTCGTCAAAAATCCATAGATACCTCACACGTATGGGACGTGTGAGGTATCTATGGATAGGTCTTCAAAAATGATATTGAGGTTTCTTAAATCATTTTTTTCTAAACTGAACAGTTTGCGCGAGAGACACTTCCAAAGTCGTAAAATGTGTGTCCCCCCCCCTGTAACTTCTAAAATAAGAGAATGATAAAACTAAAAAAAATATATGATGTACAATACCATGTAAACTTCCACCGAAAATTGGTTTGAACGAGATATAGTAAGTAGTTTTTTTTTAATACGTCATAAATCGTAAACCGCAATTTACCTTTTATTCAACCAAAAAATATAAAAAAAACATTTAATTTCATAAACATTAACCTTATGCATAAACCCGGATGTTACGGAACCCTCGGTGAGCGAGTCCGACTCGCTCTTGCCCGGTTTTTTTTTTGTTACATAGTCGATTTCACCTAGTCTAGTATTAGTTAGGAGGGGGTTGTGCTGTCTGTATCCGAGGTAGGCGTCACCAGGGGTCTCTAGATCCTCGATGTGCATTTCGCGGAGTCGGCACAGTGCGGGGTGGTCGATGGCATGTCTTGTCGAATTGTTGGTTGTAGGACAATGCCGGTTTCCTCACGATGTTTTCCTTAACTGTTTTTGGAGCAGTGGTGTTGAAATTAAATACTTACTCAAAGTAATGTGTCTGCCTCGAACTCACGACCCAACTCGTTAGTCAGGGACGTTACCACTAGCACACCATTGCTCACTAGCTCTTTGCTCACTAGTAAAATGAACCCATTAAATAAGATGCGTTACGTTGCCCTCAAAAAAAAAATCTTACGTTTTTAGGGTTCCGTACCCAAAGGATAAAAACGGAACCCTATTACTAAGACTTCGCTGTCTGTCCGTCTGTGCGTCTGTCCGTCTGTCCGTCTGTCTGTCAGCAGGCTGTATCTCAAGAACTGCGATAGCTAGACAGTTGAAATTTTCACAAATTATGTATTTCTGTTGCCGCTATAACAACAAATACTAAAAACAAAATAAAATAAATATTTAAGGGGCAAAAAAATTGCGTTTGTTGTATGGGAGCCCCCATACAACAAACGCAATTTTTTTGCCCTTTTTTGCTCGATATCAAAAATGGCAACAGGTTAAATATTTACAAAATACTCAGTTGTATTTTAACTTTAATAATAAATAATAATAAATAATATAACTTTAATAACTTTAATAATAAATAATAACAAGTCCGTGTGGTGTCGGACTTAAAGAATTGCACCACCCCATACTTCCCGTGGGTGTCGTAAAAGGCGACTAAGGGTCGTACCGGAGAATGGGCAGCAGCGTTCTCTATGCATTCCACCACCATACTATACTGCGATCGCCAACCCGCCTGCCAAGCGTGGCGATTATGGCAAAACCCCCCCAAGAATGACAAGCACAGAAATGACTAGGCCCCTAGTACCCGGCGGCCCGCCTACCCTTGGTTACGGTAGCGGCCAAGGCCACGGTGAGGCAAGGGGTGCTAAGAATCCCCGGAAGAGATCCGGCTACCACAATCACCGAAAACTGGACCTGGCAACATACAACACGCGTACACTCCGGACCGACGAGAAGATCACCGAACTCGAGGAAGAATTGAGCAAGATACGATGGAGTATAGTGGGGTTATCTGAAGTCCGAAGAGAGGGGGAGGACTCGATAATCCTTAAATCCGGAAACTTGCTCTATTTCCGGGAGGGCAACCAGCAGTCCCAAGGTGGTGTCGGGTTTATCGTCCATAAGTCCCTTGTGAGCAACGTGGTGAAGATCGAGAGTGTGTCGACCAGGGTGGCGTACCTTATACTCAGAATATCCGAAAGGTATTCGCTGAAGGTCGTACAGGTTTACGCCCCGACCTCGTCACACCCCGACGATGAGGTGGAGACCATGTATGAGGATATTTCTAGAGCTATGCATGGCTCTAAAACTCACTTTACCGTTGTCATGGGGGACTTCAACGCGAAACTGGGTAAACGCAACGATGATGAGCTGCGAGTGGGGCAATTTGGAGTTGGATGCCGCAACCACCGGGGCCACCTACTGGCCAGTTTTATGGAGAAGGAAGGCCTCTTTATGATGAATTCCTTCTTCAGAAAACGTGAGCATAGAAAGTGGACCTGGCAGAGCCCGGATGGTGCAACTAAAAATGAGATTGACTTCATTATGTCGACGAAGAAGCAAGTATTCAATGATGTCTCTGTGATCAACGCGGTGAAAACCGGAAGTGATCACCGTATGGTAAGAGGCACATTGAACTTAAATATCAAGCTGGAAAGATCTCGACTGATGAAGTCTACGCTCCGCCCAGCACCGATCCAGATCCAAAACCCCGAGAGCTTTCAGCTCGAACTCCAGAATCGTTTCGAATGCCTAGGGAGCTCCGTGGACGATTATAACGATGGGTTCGTGGAAACTGTCCATACGGTCGGGTCTAAGATCTTCAAGACCCGCCGTACGAATTCAAAAAAGAAGCTCTCTGATCCTACTTTGCGGCTCATGAAGGAGAGGCGCGATATGATCCTGCAGTCTACGGATGATGCGCTAAATTACCGGCAACTCAATAGACGGATCTCTAAGGCCTTGAAAAGCGATCTTCGCCGTTTTAATACAGATCGTATTAAGGACGCGATAGATCGAAATAAAGGCTCCAAGGTCTTTGCTAGAGATCTGTCTATTGGGCAGAGCCAGCTTACGAGACTGAAGACCGATGATGGCAGGATTGTATCCGACAAACCTGAGCTGTTGAGAGAGATCGAGAGGTTCTATGGACAGTTATACACGTCAACAAATAACCCCGCTATGAATCTGGCAAACGACCCAAGAGCTAGATTGACCCGGCACTATACCGAAGACATCCCGGACGTCAGCCTGTACGAGATTAGGATGGCTCTGAAGCAGCTCAAAAACAACAAGGCACCGGGTGATGACGGAATTACGGCCGAGTTGCTGAAGGCTGGCGGAAAACCCGTCCTGAAGGCCCTTCAGAAGCTGTTTGGTTCCGTCATACTCGAGGGCAAAACACCACAGGCATGGAACAGGGGTGTGGTGATACTTTTCTTTAAGAAGGGCGATAATGCCCTCCTTAAGAATTATAGGCCCATCTCACTCCTGAGCCATGTCTACAAGCTGTTTTCGAGAGTCATCACGAACCGTCTCGCGCGCAGGTTTGACGACTTCCAGCCTCCCGAACAAGCCGGATTCCGTAAAGGCTTTAGCACCGTAGACCACATACATACGCTGCGACAGGTTATACAGAAGACCGAAGAGTATAACCTGCCTCTCTGCTTAGCGTTTGTGGACTACGAGAAAGCCTTTGATTCGATCGAGACATGGGCTGTGCTGCAGTCTCTTCAACGGTGCCAGATCGACTATCGGTACATCGAAGTGCTGAAGTGTCTGTACGAAAACGCCACTATGTCAGTCAGACTCCAGGATCAGGCCTCGAAACCTATCCTTCTGCAGCGAGGTGTGAGACAGGGAGACGTTATCTCTCCGAAACTGTTCACCGCTGCACTGGAGGATGTCTTCAAGGTTCTGGACTGGAAAGGGGCTGGCATCAACATCAATGGCGAGTACATAACTCACCTTCGGTTTGCCGACGATATCGTAGTCATGGCTGAGACTATGGAGGACCTCAGTACAATGCTCGATGACCTCAGTAGAGCCTCCGAAAGAGTGGGTCTTAAAATGAACATGGACAAAACGAAGGTCATGTCAAATGCCCATGTAACACCCACTCTCATAAAAATCGGAGACGCTACACTCGAAGTCGTGGACGAGTACGTTTACCTAGGACAAACCGTCCAGTTAGGTAAGTCTAACTTCGAGAAAGAGGTACATCGACGAATCCGACTCGGCTGGGCAGCGTTCGGGAAGCTACGCAATATCTTCTCGTCCCACATACCGCAGTGTCTCAAGACGAAAGTCTTTGACCAGTGTGTGTTGCCAGTGATGACTTATGGAACGGAAACGTGGTCGCTCACAATGGGCCTTATAAGAAGGCTAAAAGTCACCCAAAGGGCAATGGAGAGGGCTATGCTTGGAGTTTCCCTGCGTGATCGAATCAGGAATGAGGAGATCCGCAGGAGAACCAAGGTAACCGACATAGCCCGAAGAATTGCCAAACTTAAGTGGCAGTGGGCAGGGCACATTGCTCGCAGAACAGATGGCCGATGGGGCCGAAAGGTTCTGGAGTGGCGACCGCGTACCGGAAGACGTAGCGTTGGAAGGCCTCCCACACGGTGGACCGATGACCTTGTGAAGGCCGCAGGAACCCGTTGGATGCGGGAAGCACAGGACCGGTCGAAGTGGAGGTGCTTGGGGGAGGCCTATGTCCAGCAGTGGACGTCTTTCGGCTGAAATGATGATGAAATGATGAATAAATAATAAAATAAATATTTAAGGAGGGCTCCCATACAACAAACATGTTTTTGTCGGCGTTTTTGCCTTGTGGTACGGAACCCTTCGTGTGCGAGTCCGACTCGCACTTGGCCAGTTTTTGCAATTTGCAGGTCAGTGTCACGTTGAATGATCATCTGCCTGCCTTTTCCCAACTATGTTGGGGTCGGTTTCCATTCTAACCGGATGCAGCTGAATACCAGTATTTTACCCACATGGAGCGACTGCCTATCTGACCTCCACAACCCAGTTACTGGGTACAGCCAAATTTCCATTTTAAAATTTCCATAGAATCAGAGATTTCCAGTTATCTTTTTTTAAATAAGACATTTCGAAAATGTAACTTTAGACCTTTGTATCCTGCTTATTAAGCGTATGAAGGCCAAGGCTTATTTTTAATCTTAATTTTGAATTGTTTCTTCATTTGTCTTTTTTAGGGTTCCGTACCCAAAGGGTAAAAACGGAACCCTATTACTAAGACTTCGCTGTCTGTCCGTCTGTCCGTCTGGCCGTCTGTCCGTCTGTCCGTCTGTCCGTCTGTCCGTCTGTCTGTCACCAGGATGTATCTCAAGAACCGCGATAGCTAGACAGTTGAAATTTTCACAAATTATGTATTTCTGTTGCCGCTATAACAACAAATACTAAAAACAAAATAAAATAAATATTTAAGGGGGGCTCCCATACAACAAACGCGATTTTTTCGCCCTTTTTTGCTCGATATCAAAAATGGCAACAGGTAGGCACTTGAAATATTCACAAAATACTCAGTTGTATTTTAACTTTAATAATAAATAATAAAATTAAAATAAAATAAATATTTAAGGGGGGCTCCCATACAACAAACATGTTTTTTTTGGAGTTTTTGCCTTGTGGTACGGAACCCTTCGTGTGCGAGTCCGACTCGCACTTGGCCAGTTTTTTACATTGTTCTCACATAAAGAAGCAACAAGAATAATGTACCCAGGATTTTGTAATATTTTGGTTTAAAACAGTGTCCTTAGAGTTTCTTGCCCGTTCTTCTCCATAGAGATCTACCTACATTTTGGAATGGGCAACTAGCTTCTACTTTCTGACTAACTGACAGACTATTTAATTTTGACAATTCAAAAGTGCCTGTACAAGGTTTAAATGAAATAAATGCTTTATGTTTTTTGAAACGAATGAACCGATTTTAATAAAACTTCAAACTCAAACTCAAGGCTTGAAAGTTTGTATGCTTAGATCTATGGAAATGCCGTACGGCGTAAATGCTCTTAAGTAGGTACTAACTTCCTTCTACACTCAGAAAGGCTATTATGCATTAGATTTGTCAATATTAATTTTCAAAATGGACAGATGTTTATTATTTTTGCGCCAGAGTCTTATACACAGGCCATTGCCTTCAGATTATTATGTTATGGACCATTATTCTTTGACAATAACTTATTGTGGTTATCTTGAACCTGACGGAACTTATAACAGCCATTCAGTCTCTTATAATAATAACATCTTTATGTTAAGTCGTTAGGAGCAGTTGTGGCTCAATACCGGCCCCGACTTACGAGTTCCAGGTCGTTGGTTCGAACCCAGACAGGCGCTTTACTTTGTGTAAATAATTTCATCACCACTGCCATCAAAACGGTGAAAGAAAACATCGTGAGGAAACGGGCATGTTCTAGAACCAAAAATTCGAAGACATGTGACATCTACGAACCCGCACTGGGCCCGCGTGGTGGATTATTGTCTATGGCTAATGTCAAAGAGGTTTTAACTATAGTCTTTGTCTATGGCCCACTCCCTCTCACCGAGAGGAGGCCCGTGTCCCAGCAGTGGGGTCATTATAGGCTGATTATGTAATGTTGTTTCAAAAGCAATAGTGATAAAGACCCCGAACTAAGAATCGCAATGAGGGATTTTCTTTTTCTTTTTTTTTTAACGCTTCCCTAGCCGCTGGATAGATGGCGCTGAACTTGGTAAGTTACTGCAAGGAAGGGAACGTCACATAATTTTTCTATTAATTCAATTGGATGTAATTTTGAGATCGTAAAACAAAAGCAAACGAAACTGTCACTCAACGAGCGTATATGAGGTGACGCAATGTTTTTTTTTTTCAAGCGTTTTGTCTTTGGCACCTAGTAACGTAGTCAGTTCAACGCCATCTTCAGGGTTCTTGGAAACTATGTTTTTTTTTTAATACTCAAAAGAAAAACCTCTCATTCGTGCACTTTTTTTCATCGTCATAAAACTCAAACTCAAACAGCCTTATCTATTATAAAACAATTTAGTCATTAATTTATTAATTTGAAACTTCATTCCGACAAAGCTACATTTCGAATTACATAAATTGACGCTAAGGTGAATGGGTAGTTGAGACCGCGAAATTTAAATTTTCTTACGTTTTTTGCAATTTGCAAGTCAGTGTCAGGTTGTATCTTGATCAAAATATGATTCGCGATAATAACAGGTACATATTTAGAGAATTATAATAATTAGAATCATTGATACATCTAAGTGAGATTACTACCATTAACACTTTTCAAAAGAGATTGGTGGTTGGTGGTAGAAATCTAACTTAGAAAGATATATTAATGATTCTGATTCTCTGTGAACAGAACAGTGACCTTGTGACAGTGTTCTTGGTCAAATGGGCTTGCATGACCTTAAGGTCCAAATGGAAATGGTTTAAGGGGCTTGCATGACATTAAGGTCATGCAAGCCCCTTAAACCATTTCCATTATTTGTCGTGTTTAGGTATGGGTACTTAACACGTCTACGGAGTTTCGCTAGCTAATTTTATTTGACCCTGTGGATGGCAATAGGTCTACATCATTGTAACGCCTTCTTCCTCCATTTTGGACGCGTACTTACGAAATCCAACCTTGTGCGTTCAGGAATAGCGCAACGGAGGCGTATTTCCAAACGCTCTGGTATTAATTAAAGGGTAATTACTTCGTCATCCGGGCTGAAGGAATACTGTTTCCTTGTGTTGAAATATTATGCTGACGTAGATACCTACAAATATATCAACTACACTAATCTAGTAAAATGTTATGGAATGTATTTATTCGAGCCTCAAATAACTCCCCCTTTGACACTCTAATAGAATAAATGACCCTCTTTTTGTGATCCTCTTATTGTATCCTATACTAGCTTCTGCCCCTTGACGGGCCCCGTGGCTAAATAATAACAGCCGCACAGGTCGATCGATCAGGTTAAGCTACGCTTGCCGCGGTTGGTCTGTAGATGGGTGACCATCTTTACATACCGTGACCCCTCCGTGCCTCGGAAAGCACGTTAAGCCGTTGGTCCCGGCTGTCATTCGTGGATCTTTGACAGTCGTTACGGGTAGTCAGAAGCCCAAAGTCTGACAACCAGTCTTACCCAGTAAATGGGTTGTGGAGGTCAGATAGGCAGTCGCTCTATGTAAAATACTGGTATTCAGCTGCATCCGGTTAGACTGGAAGCCGACCCCAACATAAAAGGCTAGGCAGATGATGACTAGCTTCTGCCCGCGACTTCGTCCGCGCATCAGAGATTAAAACAGAAGACGATCTAGGAGAGGATCGAGGCGGGGATCAGAACGGAATAATTAGCATCGCCTGCCCCCGCCATTACTTCGTTTTTGCTTAGCGTTCGTGTTGACTCCTTTTTATTTTTTCTCGGCTCCTCAGGATCTTAGCTTGATGTTTCGAGCAGCCTATAGCCTTCCTGATGAATTAGGCTATCAAATCCAAAAATAGTTACTCAACTGAATCGAGCGCTCGGCGCATCCTGGACAGTCACACCCGACACCTTTTTTGACTGGCCAATTCTTCCCCCTGTGTGGTGCCGGACTTAAAGAATTGCACCACCCCTTACTTCCCGTGGGTGTCGTAAAAGGCGACTAAGGGTCTTACCGGAGAATGGGCAGCAGCGTTCTCTATTTATTCCACAATCATACCATACTGCGATCGCCAACCCGCCTGCCAAGCGTGGCGATTATGGCAAACCCCCACCAAAACTGGGGGAGGCCTATGTCCAGCAGTGGACGTCTATCGGCTGAAACGACGAATTCTTCCCTTGTGGTGGTAGGGCTAACGCCCGCCTGGTTTGCGACCACTCTCCCACCGGAGTCCAGCGACAAGCAGCCTGTTGTGTTTCGTCGATGCGTGGGAGTTCCATTGCCTCAGGCATCTTCTGGGCACGCTCGTTCCATCTTAGACCCCATCCGTTGCTTTCCATCAGGCGTGATCGGGGTCAATAGCGGGCCCATTCAGCAATAAAAATAAAAATCCAAGATTTTTTCCAATCCGACTGGTAGCTCCAGAAACTCCGCGAAATTAAAATTTTCTTACGTTTTTCGCAATTTGCAGGTCAGTGTCAGGTTGTATCTTGATCAAAATATGATTCGCGACAATAACAGGTACATATTTAGAGAATTATAATCACTAGAATCATTAAAACATCTTTCTAAGTTAGATTTGTACCATAAGTACCAATCTCTTATGGAAAAGTGCTCGTTCATTTGTTTCAATGACGTCACCACTTCGTAATGTCATTTGCGTCATTGCGACAGGTAATGATATAATGATTTTGTATTAAATAGTTTAACTCATTAAGGACTAAAATGTAGCTATACCTACTATTTTACATGTATCACAAATGTATGGACATGTCTTATCCCACAAAAACATTTCATGTTAAATGTTGCCAAGACGAGACCATGTAGCTCGCACTGTCAAAAAGTAATCAGATCTCATGTAGAGCCAAGCTTCTAACTCTACACGCCCTAACTCTACAAGGCCTAATTTCGCAAACTCTACACCTTAGTCAAAATATATGGCTTAGCCGTTTCGTTACTACAAGAACCATTAACAGTGAGTCAGTGACGAAATCGGGGTATTTTAGATATCAATAAAATCTAAAGTATACCCAACTAGCAAAATAATCCTGGAATGCGATTTTATAATGCTACATGGACTTATAAAGCTCCGATGAAGGTTTTGGTGGTTGCTACTACGCTTTTAACAGCATAAATACATGCTGTTTTTACTCAAGTACGTTGTATCCTATAATTTTTACTTATATTCGTATATAGGATCATATTTCCTGACAAATATAGGATCAAGACTCCTATAAAAGCATGAAATAAGAGTAATTACACTCAAGAGTAATTACTCCGGTAAGTCAGACTTAAATGCGCCTATAAGATAACATCTGCGGGCCATTTAAATCTTAATACTCCTGTAGGAGCATGTACCAGGAAGACATGCACTGAGGAGCAATTGCTCTTGTTATTTGTACTTATAGCCTCATATAAGCTAATATTTTGTGGCCAATATAAGTAAATTAAAGTTAAATTACTGTAAGTCATTTATGTATCTTGTTTGGTTTAACATAAGCTTAGAAGTAACTGTTAAATGGATTTCATATCCACGTTTTAAAAATAATTAATCACCAAGATTATAACAGCAGTCGGTAGGATAAAATGTTCTCTATATATTTTTTTTTAGATTTATCGTATGCCGTTTTAAACCTAGACATACTTATATAGGCATTCCACAGTAGTGTTATTGTCTAAGTAATCTCAAACAATCCTGGTTAAAACCCTTAAGAATCCACTTTTGCTTGTAACGACCAGTACAGTAATCGGTAACAATGGCGAATCTTCTTCGGTTTTGAGATAACCCAATATAGAACCAATATACTTATATTGGTACTATGTCACACTTGGAAATGCTAAAAATACTTATTTTAGGACTATGTCACACTTGGAAATGCTTACTAAGAAAATGTCAGCTGCCTTCATAATATTAATTTGATATTAATTAATACTAAAATGTAAATAAGCAAATTTCAAGAGGCGCTTTAAAATTATAATCAAAACCATGATAGATTTCACAGAAAATTCATGTTCCCCTACGAATAAGCTATAAGACTAACAATTTGACAACAATAACATTTTGTTTTTCTACTATGGTTGACATTAATAAATTCTGATTCATATAAATACTTATCCTCAAGATGTTAAAAATATATTTTTTACAGAGCACAACAATGTCCGATAAACTCACTTCGACTGTTCACAATATATGAGCTTAAGTAAGCAATTTCTAGGCGCTTATTAATCTAATTTTTTACTATAACTTACTTATATTGAGATTAACAGGAGTATTTGCATTGACGTAATTCAATTACAGGAGCAATATAGGCGTATATGGCATTTCAGCGGTCTAATATAAATACGTTATAAGTAAAAGTAGACTTATAAAGTGGGCCCTTTTCCCGACTTATATGTGGATATAAGTCTCATATAGTCCTCGATAAATGATGGTTCTAGGATAGTATAAAAACCACTTTTTGCTAGTTGGGTAAGAGCTATGCAATTGAAACTTTAACGGCCTTATTACAAAACAAGATTTATCTTTAGACCCAGGTTTAAACCATCCAGCCATTTTTAAATTTCGAACTATAATCCGACGAAGCTAAAGTTCTTATTACAAAAACTGACGTTAAACCCGAGTCTAAGTTGTCAATTTTGCATTAAGAACTTTCCATTCGTCGGAATAAAGTTTAAAATACAGTAACTGTCTCGCAGGTTTAGGCTAGGTTTAAAGTTAGAACTCGTTTTGTAATAAGACGGTATAGGTTTAATAAGCCAACCACTGACATCATATCCCGAAAATTTTGTTTATCTGGTATAATCCAAACCCAAGTTAAGAGGGTTCAAAAATACGACGAAGTGCTTCGAGAAAAGGTAGGTAGTGCCCTTGCGCTTCGCTTGGCTCGTCTTGGCGGGGGCACTCCCGTGCCCCCAGATAAGGGTGAACAGACCATAAAACTGATCAACTTTCTCCGTGAGACCAACATCTTTGTCGCGCAAAAATTATCAACTGTTCCATAGAAAATTTCAATACCTACTCGACCCAAATAAATGGGACATCATCGTCATCACCGGCAGCCTTGTGTCACCCACTAGGCCTCCTAGCATATCATCAAAAACCTTGTAAAACATTTAAAAGAGTAACGGTGGAGTTTCTTGCCCATTCTTCTCCATACGAAAACTACCTTTTAGAATGGGCGACTAGAATCAATTCTATTTTGTTGTAATTTTTGGCGTTCAAAAGTGCCTTTAATGTGCCTGTTTGAAACAAATGATTTGACTTTGACATTGATCATCTGCCTGCCTTTTCCCAACTATAATGAGATCGGCTTCCAGTCTAACCGGACGCAACTGAATACCAGTATTTTACATGGAGCGACTGCCTCTCTGACCTCTATAACCTAGTTACAGGATAACACGATATCCGTCGTTAAGACTGGTTGTCAGACTTTTGGGCTTCTGACTACCCGTAACCACTGTCAAAGATCTACGAATGACAGCCGGGATCAACGACTTAGCGTCCGTTCCGAGGCACGGTGGGATCTCGATATGTATTGGTTGATCACCTATCGACAAACCGACCGCGGAAAGCGTAAGCTGAAATTCAAACTCAAAGCATTTACTTCAATTAAACCATTTATAGACACTTTTGAATTGTCAAAGAGTCGGTCTGTTAGAATCAATTCAATTTTGTTGTAATTACAACTAAATAGAATTTATTTATTTATTTTATTTATTTATCCATTTATTTCAGTCATCAAGGCCCATATAAACACATACAATACAATATTAATATAACTTAAAAATACTATAAATACATACAACATTATATTTACGTTAAAAAAACTAACAACTAAAAACTAACGCACACGAAGTGTCTGCGTCGTGTTTCGCTGACTTGTGTCATGTAGCCGGCCACGAAACCGGCGGTACACAACACCCTTCGGCCAGAACTCTTCTTTGAGGAACTTCTCGAGGTGATGTGTCGGAACACGCACCACGAACGACTTGAAGTTCGTGTTGTGACGCGACTCCAACTTCTCGACCCTCAAAGTCCAGTTGGTCTTGACACTCAAGTACTCCACAATCTCCTCAAACTTCGTGGAATGCAGTTCTGGACACGTACAGCTGCGTCGCGCGTCGTCGGGATTGCTGGACGCAGCAGCAATCCCGACGACAGTAATTGACGACGGCAGTAATTGATTCTAGTTGCCCATTCCAAAAGGTAATGGAGAAGAATGGGCAAGAAACTCCACCGTTACTCTTTTAAAATGTTTTACAAGGTTTTGTATACATTATAATTGTATGTGAAGACGATGCACCTAGAATAAAATTAGTCTACCACAAAAGGTAAAAAGAATTAAAAAACTGGCCAAGTGCGAGTCGGACTCGCGCACGAAGGGTTCCGTACCATTGACTAGGTAAACAACAGTAGGTACACTTTCATATAGTAACCTTTTTTTATTAGTTTCTCTTGTCCTGGTGTCTTGGCGTCTTGTCCTGTAACCATGGAGTCTGGTTGTAACCAAATCTTGCAAGCAAAATTTTACTCATTTTGTGATTTTTGGGATGAAAAATAAGTAATTAGGTAAAGTAAAGCAAGTGGTTACTAGATAGGTAGGTATGTAGAGGACCGCCCAGTTTTGTTTATGATTTTCAGTTTAGTACCTACATAGTTACTTACTTTTCAGGCAGTTTATACAATAAAAATTATTACTCAATTTGAAATTGTATCCATAAAGGGCTATGGTAACTAAATAGTGCACGGTATGTGCCAGCATTTAACTCAATATTGCTAAACACATTGTCTATTTGATTATAACCCGTTGTGGTAGCACCACAAGGAAGTTTTGAATTTAAACCAATATGGTCAAAATATTTTTTTAAAGGTGCGTTCTGATTATATTCCAGTAAATCTAGATTGAAATCCCCGCATACTATAGTTGGAGGTAACGGCAGTGTTCTGCCATCAAATATGACAGTTTTCATTGCATCTAAAAAATCGTTCCAGTTACATCGAGGGGATCTATAAATGCTAATAATCCGAACTCCTTTTAAATCAAAAGAAATGCCTTCACTATGCCCTTTCCCACACGATGTTTTAAATACTGTTGCGTTGATTTCCGGGATATTTATATTTTTTAATGCAATCATACCCATTCCGCGGTTTGCTGAATTTAAATTTGGGCCGTGAGTCTTTGAGATAATATCCAAATTATCAATTTTAAACAAATCCGATGAACTGGCCCACGTTTCTGCTAAAAAAACTATATCGGAATTGCTTATAATTGGATCGACGTTTACATCGTCTATATGTTTTCTTAAAGATTGTACGTTGTGATATACAATTTGAATATAGTTGAGTGGCCTTTCTATGCGAAGATGTCTAAAAACAGGCACTAACGAATTTTGACGTAAGCGACGCATTTCAATAGCGACTGGACTTGTGTCCGATGGAAGAGAAGGACTAGGGAATCCTGTACCACTTACAGGGATTATAAACAATCCTTTTGAAGTTCTAGCTCTAGAACATCCTACGTAAAGCATTGATCTTTTAAAGTGAGAACTTAAATGGAGCACAACTTTATCCATCGTAGCTCCTTGGCTCTTGTGAACTGTTATCGCCTCAGCTGGAACTAAAGGGAACTGTGTTCGGCGGATTTGTAGATTCGACGCTTTCCACTTTTTGATAATGTAAGAAACACATTCTAAAGGAGTCCAGCTATTCTGTCGCCTCCTTTGAAAATTTCTCCTTTTATTTTGGCCCGCTTTTATGTCATCCAGTTCTAACCAAAGTCTTAGAGGTCTTCTTTCTCCCGTTGTTTTATTAATACCGTAGTCAATGGCTCTCAATCTGCCAGTAGTTCCGTTTACCAGGCCATCCTCTGTATCCACGTTTACAGTTATCATGTACCTAGCTGATATTTTTAGATTCAATTGTTTAGGTAATCCGTATGTTTGAGCGGTAGGCAAAGATAAAATTGATTTCAAGGCGCGATTTTTAGCCGATTCATTTGGCTGTCCAAAAACTTCATCCAAGGCATCAACGACGGTGCCTTCAGTGATCATTTCATTTAAAACTTTTTCATTATGCGCGTCAGCTAAAGCATTACTGCTAAATAAATGCACAGCACCTCTGGCGTCTTCAGGTAGCTCGTTGATTTTGAAACATCTCTCACTCATTAGGTCCAGGTCTGCAGACGTCATGCTCCCAGAAGCTAGATTGTTTAATGCAGTTGCAAACTTTAAGTCGTCTCTTTGCCGCATTATAAGTTTTAACTCAAATAATTTAAACAAATTCCACAAAGACGGGCCTGCTAGTGATACAATGGTTTTACCAGTTAAATTTTGAAAAATCCAGTTATCTCCTACTGGAGGTAATTGACGCATATCACCAACAGCGATAATTGATATACCTCCAAATAGAGAAGTGGTTTGAAATATTTGCTGTAAACGGCGGTTGATTTGGTTAAGTAGTTTTGAACCAACCATAGATATTTCATCAATTATGATTAGTTTCAAATACGCTAATTTGCATGCGAGTGTGTTTGATGTCGAAGCTGACAATTCCGGCATAGTGTGACCAACTTGATTTATAGGTAAAGAAAAAGCACTATGTAACGTTTGCCCACCAATGCCGAATGCAGCCTTTCCTGTTGGTGCAGTCAAAAGTATTTTGATATCATCAGGGTTCGACCCGGGAGATGAATTAAAAACTCTTGTCAAACATTGAAATAAGGAGGTTATAAGTAAGCTTTTTCCTACTCCTGCTCCACCACTTAAAAATGAATAAAGTGGCTTCCATTCAGGATCATGATTATTATTAAAGTACTGTAAGACGTCAATCAAAAAGTCGCGTTGGTCTACATTTAATTTGCGAGTTAGTTCTAAGTACGCTTCCTCAGGTATAAGGAGAGGTGCAGCAAATGTAGCTGGTTCACCTTGGTTTGGTCCAGCATTTCCCCCAGGTAAAATATCATCTGCAACGTCTGCAATTTGGTCTTCGTATTCATATCCCTCTAGAGGCCTTCTGTTTCCACGACCCAGAGCCACCACCTCTTCACTTTCTTCATTTTCTACCTCAGCTTTCCTTATAGCATCTAGAAGGGCTTGAAACTCTTCTGCACCTCCGAGTTGATTAAATGAGATACTATTTGATCGTATTGTGTCAGCTGCTAAATTGAAGTTGGCCACTAAATTAATCGAATCATTCAAAAGTTCTTCTTCTTCATTTCTCCAAGGTAGATACAACATTAGTTGTTCTCTATAAAACTGATCCGAATCTGTGGTACGACTGAAACGGCAAAACCGGATTACTCGGGGCTTCTGTCTACGCCTTATGTAACCGTCGTTGTTTAACAAAGGTATCCAATTACCCACTATTTCTTCATTTCCATAATTTCCTGATAATATCGTTTCACAGTCCTCATTTTCATTACTTTCACCCTCTAAAGATGTTCTACCGAATGGACCCCTACCCCTCTTATTACCTTTCTTAGAAAACATGTAAAATGCAGCAAAATAAGCAAGGGTCATGTTATCAAATTCTTCAGTACGTGGACGATTGACGTAGTGATCGATCAGATTAGGCATAAATATATCACTAGATTTAGGATCCATATTTTGTAGTTCTCGTGTACTTTTTAAAATTTGAACTCGTTTTTCGGGAATGTTTGTATTAATGAACACTTCACTTTCACTGCCCCGTGATAAAGGAAGACTTATCAAATAATATACAGCTTCTTGTGCTGATATTTCGGAAGCATTGAGAAACACATTTGATATGGCTCGTAAAGATTCTCGAACTGCTTTATTTCCTTTTCTTGTCTCTTCGACTGCGTCTCTAAGAAGTTTTGACATTCCTCTATCAGCTTTGTTGATATAGTTAACTATATATAACGAGCAAGCAAACGGGTCTAAAATGTATTGAATATCCATATTGGCGCGATGGAGTTGTAGAATTTTTTTTGAGTAAGGATTTATATAAATATCTTTAGGCTTTCGCTTTAATATAATTGTAGGTCTAGAAATAGAAGCTCTAATGGCAAGAATGTACTGTTCTCTGGTAAGTCCAACATATTGCAAAAATTTTTCAAAAGTTGTTATATCTTCAGGGATATTGTTAAGTTTTTCCTTGAGTTCACTTGCCAGTTTTTTGCTATTTTTATATGTAGGTTCATCTTTATTCAGTTCTGTTAAAACTATTGTGCTGTCACATGGGTAGAATGGTATACCAAATCTGCATGGTCTTCCCGGCTTTGGATGACAGGTATGTGTATGTTTATGGCGCTGTAATTCGATGAGTGAAGTCTCAATGTCTTTGTCGCTACAAGTTATGATATTATCGATAAAGTTAACAATTTGCGGAACCAGCGTTACATCACCCGGCTTAAACACCGGGGCCCCTTTTAACCACAACATTATGTGAGCATGTGGAGAACCACGATGCTGAAACTCTATTCTGTAGTAAAAATGTTCTATTTTAAACGTACCGAACGGACCTGACGTACATAACCATGCTTTTCTTAAAGCTTGCAGTCGAGTTTCAAAATACGTAGCACAAATATAGGGGTCGCGTTGGATAAGGCGAGCTTTTTCAGTATAAGACAGCTGTTCTGCTTGCTCTTTAGTTATTTCATCTCCATCTACAGTCTTTTTTAACAATTTAATTAGTTCAGGCCACTTTGTTTCTGCCGCCGAAAGAGTTACAAAAAGTGTAGGAACACCAAACTGCCTCACCATAGCTAGTAATTTCTTTTTCTCTGCTTCCCAGTGAGCAGGCGAATTTTTTATTCCTCTTAAAACTCTATATCCGTCATCTACTTGAACCAAACTATCGACGTATGCAGAATCCAGCATATTTTCAACCAAAATAGGTTCACCATTTCGATTTTTCTTTCTAAGACATATCGCAATACTATTCTGCACTCTGATAGTTTGCTGCTTTTTTAAAGCAGTAAACAGATAGTCAGGACGGACAGCACGACGATCCTCTCGGGATATTTCGGATTTAGTAATATCCATGTGGCTTAATTTTATCTTAAACTCTCTTTTTTGACCACAATGAATCTTTACAAAAGCCAATTCTTCCATATGTTCGTCGAAAATTAGAGATAGCGGCCGTTTTCCTTCACCTGGTGCAATTATCAAAGCGATATCCGGTTCTAATAGGGTTTCATTACCACCAGGATTAACATCTTCGTCTTCATTATTATTATCATTTTCATTATTCAGTTCAAGACACGTACACATTTCATTACACTCATCATCAATTGACCAGTTTTCATCAATTTGAATGTTTAGATCTTTATAAAGATTACCTTGAACCAAATACTGAGCAGCTTCGCATACTTTTTTAGGTCTAATACGCTCCTTCCGTCCGTGTTTGTAGCACATTTTGCGTTTCAGTTCTACTGTTATAACATGCGTATCTGATACTGACCTAGGTAATGAAGTAACCATAGTATTTACTTCCACAGGTACATTTATAACATTTCCAGCAAGGCCGTGCTGATATCCTAAGCCAATTCCCCTTTTAACAATTTTTATGAAAATTATGTCGAGCACATACTAGGCGTTCCTCGAGAGGAGTAAGATTTTTTAACACATCAGGTATTTCCGGAAATATCAACCCATTTGCTCTCGCTAAACGAGGAACTTTGAAACTTCGTATATCTGTTGAACACGTGTTACAGAAAGAACCTATATCTGCCTCTGGGTGTAGATGGAATATTTGTGACAAATAGTCATTTGTATATTTATCACTTTTTAATCTCAATGAAGATTTGGAAACAAATTTTATGCTCTTCTTATGCCACAGACGTCCACAACAGTGACATGGATTAGAATGCCCTTCTTGTACTGCAGAAATATATTCTTGACTTATTGCTTCCCAGTTGGACATAAAACGTTCTTTACGGGATTTCGCTGCATTTTGTTCATTAATTCTATAATCTGCATCTTGACGAGCATCGCGATGTGCTTGAGTGTCGCGTATTTGCTCTGCCTCGCGATACTCTGGCTCGAGTCGAGAAATACGATGTCCTTGAGTGTTACGCATTTGCTCAGCATCGCGATACTCAGGCTCGAGTCGAGCGTCACGGTGCGCTTGAGCGTCTCGTACTTGTTCTGCTTCGCGATACTCACGCTCGAGTCGTGCAATACGATGTCCTTGAGTGTTACGCATTTGCTCAGCTTCGCGATACTCAGGCTCGAGTCGAGTATCACGGTGCGCTTGAGCGTCTCGTACTTGTTCTGTTTCGCGATACTCACTCTCGAGTCGTGCAATACGATGTCCTTGAGTGTTACGCATTTGCTCAGCTTCGCGATACTCAGGCTCGAGTCGACTAACACGATGCGCTGTTGTATCTTTTTGCTGTGCTGATTTTGACCGTTTTTTTAATAAAGATCTATCATTTTGGGTTTGCAATCTATCCCTTTCCATTTCCTTTAATCTTATTTCCGGATTATTTCTCGACGCCCTTTTTTGTTCAGCTTTAGTCATTTTCTTTTCTTGTAGATTTTTTACTACAAAAATATCTCGCTTAGGATTCCCCCGGGGCTTCCTCGGAGTAAATGGAAACTGTATCAGTTCTTTACTCTCTAGAAGGCGCAACAAATGAGGACGCATTTCGAAAATGTTGTAATTTTCAAACGCCGGGTTTCGTTTTAATGCAAGTGATGTGGCATAGGCAATAGCAAAGACGCCACAATCGTAGTAATTCGATTGCTTCTGTACGTCGGGGAAAGAAGTTGACGGTTTGTGTGGGAATAGAGCATCCACAAACGCCTGCTGTAAAGGCGGCAATACTTTGCCCTTAAGACCATCATATATACGCAATGAGTCGCCATTGTAGAATAGACACACCCAGTGTCCGACCCCACTGTAATTCTCTCCATAGTATAGTAACTGGATGTGGCTCTGATTACGATCTACAGGTGTTATGTCAGACACAGAGTTAAAAAAATCCATTGGACAGGGCTGGGAAGACGTATAACGATATAAAATATTATGAAAAACATTCACACAATCATCCTCCACATAATTCGTGTTACTTAACAGGTATTGGAAATCAAAATTAATGTTTCCGAAATCCATTTTTATTAAATACTACCTACCAATTGCAACCGCCTGAAATAAACTAAATACCTACTACTAAATAAAATACAAATCAACCTAACTTTTATAAAATAAACAATTTGGTGAATACCTATAGGTACTTACTTAAATTAAGTACCTACGTAGGTACACCTACCTACCTACTTATGAAATCTAATGTCTATTACCTAAAATAATAATGAACGAGAAAATTATATTTATTTAGAAACTAAGTAAGTAGGTACTTATTATTTACATTTATGAAAAATTGAACAATTAACTAAATAATTTACGTAGGTAATAAGTTACGCAAATAATATCACGTAGATACTACAAAGTTTCTTTATTTTAATCAGATATCCCCAAATGTAAGAAGCAAATTGCAAACTTAGAGGCAGGGTTTTAATTTTAAGCACATCCGACAGCAAGACGACGTTCGCGCAAATACGCGCGGCTAATTATTGCAAAAGTTTTTGAAGTTCTATATTAGCTAGGCGCACGTGCGAGGTGTCAAAAGACGCGTCTCTGCGCGGGCTAGTGACTTATTCAGAAACTGAAATTTAGTCAAAAAACGGATTTTTACTGAAAATAGCGTAAAAACTTGTAATTTAGACTACCAAGCAGGACTCGAGTTCGCTGTGCGCGCACCAGACTGCGAGCGAGGCAGGTAAGTATCTATTGCAGCTAAAATCAAATATGGTTTGGAAGAAAAAATTTAAGATAATAATTATTTTAGGTATTTATAAGAAAAATGTTCGGAATTTTTACAAGTCAATGAAGGAAGAAAATTTTTTTCGCGTTTTCTCAATTCAAATTAGTCAGATAGTAGGACGGAGCCTATTTAAAACCAAATTGGCTGAAAACTGCTTCAAAATGCGTCACCTGGATGCAAAGTTATTGTGATTTGATGTTTCAAAAGCAAACCTAAGGTAGATTTTGTGGTCTAATGAATTTAATTGTTGCAAAAGTTTTTGAAGTTTTATATTAGCTAGGCGAACGTGCGAGGTGTCAAAAGACGCGTCTTCGCGCGGGCTAGCGACCTATGCAGAAACTGAAATTTACGCTGAATAAAAATTTTGAATTTTGGTAAAAAAACGTGATTTTTTACTGAAAAAAGGGTAAAAACTTGTAATTTCGACTACCAAGCAGGATTCGAGTTCGCTGTGCGCACACCAGAATACGAGCGAGGTAAGTTAGTATCTACTGCAGCTAAAATCAAATATGGTTTGGAAGAAAAATTTTGAGATAAAAATTATTTTAGGTATTTATAAGAAAAATGTTCGGAATTTTTACAAGTCAATGAAGGAAGAAAAATTTTTTCGCGTTTTCTCAATTCAAATTAGTCAGATAGTAGGACGGAGCCTATTTAAAACCAAATTGGCTGAAAACTACTTCAAAATGCGTCACCTGGATGCAAAGTTATTGTGATTTGATGTTTCAAAAGCAAACCTAAGGTAGATTTTGTGGTCTAATGAATTTAATTGTTGCAAAAGTTTTTGAAGTTTTATATTAGCTAGGCGAACGTGCGAGGTGTCAAAAGACGCGTCTTCGCGCGGGCTAGCGACCTATGCAGAAACTGAAATTTACGCTGAACAAAAATTTTGAATTTTGGTAAAAAAACGTGATTTTTTACTGAAAAAAGGGTAAAAACTTGTAATTTCGACTACCAAGCAGGACTCGAGTTCGCTGTGCGCGCACCAGACTGCGAGCGAGGCAGGTAAGTATCTATTGCAGCTAAAATCAAATATGGTTTGGAAGAAAAAATTTAAGATAATAATTATTTTAGGTATTTATAAGAAAAATGTTCGGAATTTTTACAAGTCAATGAAGGAAGAAAATTTTTTTCGCGTTTTTCAATTCAAATTAGTCAGATAGTAGGACGGAGCCTATTTAAAACCAAATTGGCTGAAAACTGCTTCAAAATGCGTCACCTGGATGCAAAGTTATTGTGATTTGATGTTTCAAAAGCAAACCTAAGGTAGATTTTGTGGTCTAATGAATTTAATTGTTGCAAAAGTTTTTGAAGTTTTATATTAGCTAGGCGAACGTGCGAGGTGTCAAAAGACGCGTCTTCGCGCGGGCTAGCGACCTATGCAGAAACTGAAATTTACGCTAAACAAAAATTTTGAATTTTGGTAAAAAAACGTGATTTTTTACTGAAAAAAGGATAAAAACTTGTAATTTCGACTACCAAGCAGGATTCGAGTTCGCTGTGCGCGCACCAGAATACGAGCGAGGCAAGTTAATATCTACTGCAGCTAAAATCAAATATGGTTTGGAAGAAATATTTTGAGATAAAAATTATTTTAGGTAATTATAAGAAAAATGTTCGGAATTTTTCCAAGTCAATGAAGGAAGAAAAATTTTTTTCGTGTTTTCTCAAGATAGTAGGACGGAGCCTATTTAAAACCAAATCAACTGAAAAAGGCTTCAAAATGCGTCACCTGGATGCAAAGTTTTTGTGATTTGATGTTTGAAAAGCAAACCTAAGGTATATAAGTAGTCACCATTGCCAGGATCGCCCAGAGGACTCGGTGGAGGTCTGCCCCGCTTGGGCGGAGCACCGCCGTGCCCTCGTAGAGGCGATCGGCAGCGGCGGCCTCTCGCGTCCGGCCCTGGTACAAGCCATGGTCCGGGGCGAGAAGGAGAGGGAGGCAGTCGCCTCCTTCTGCGAAGCAGTCATGCTAGCGAAGGAGGTGGCGGGACGGATGAGGGAGAGAGCCTCCCGTCCTAGCCGCCGCGGGAGATGCTCTAGGCATTGGGAGCCACGGGACGACTCCCGGCCACCGTAGGCGCAGGCCTACGGGCGGAGAGTAATGGGTAGCTCACCGTCCGATCAGGACCAGGCCCGTGCCGGACGGCGCGTACGTGTTCCACGCGCGCCTCAAAGAGATGTCAGCATCCCCCTTAGGGCCGAAGCCTGCCGGGTCAGCGGGATTGTCCGAAAGGGTTACCGCTGGCCCGGAACATAAAGGACTAAAGAAGGAACACGGGTGGGTTTTAGTCAGTAAGAGTCTGACACTCCCTTCCGCTCCACCCAGAGTGGGAGGGGTCATTTTATGATTTCCCACACGGAAAAAAAAAAGATTATATATAAGTAAATTTTCTGTAAAATATGTAATTATATATATTAATATTAAATAAAACTAAATATTTTATGAATATTTCAAGCGTTTACCTGGTGCTGATTTTAATATCGGGCAAAAGCGGCAAAAAAATCACTTTTGTTGTATGAGACCTCCCCAAATATTTTATTTTATTATTTATTATTAAAGTAAATATATAATTAAGTATTTTGTGAATATTTCAAGTGCCTACCTGTTACCTATAATATTGATATCGAGCAAAAAAAAGGCAAAAATTACGTTTTTGTATGGGAGCCCACCTTAAATATTTATTTTATTTTAATTTTATTATTTATTATTAAAGTAAAAATACAACTGAGTATTTTGTGAATATTTTAAGTGCCTACCTATTGCCATTTTTGATATTGAGCAAAAAAGGGCAAAAAAATCGCGTTTGTTGTATGGGAGCCCCCCTTAAATATTTATTTTATTTTGTTTTTAGTATTTGTTGTTATAGCGGCAACAGAAATACATAATTTGTGAAAATTTCAACTGTCTAGCTGTCGCGGTTCTTGAGATACAGCCTGGTGACAGACAGACGGACAGACGGACAGACGGACAGACAGCGAAGTCTTAGTAATAGGGTCCCGTTTTTACCCTTTGGGTACGGAACCCTAAAAATGAAGCAATGACAGGTAAATCAATTATGTGATAGATAAGTACACAATTATGTGTTAGAAAGTTGAAGCTAGTTGCCCATTCCAAATGTAAATCTCTATGGAGAAGAACGGGCAAGAAACTCCATGGACAATCTCCACCCGGAGGTTAAGGCACTCGAGCATCTAAAATCCTCGAAAACCTATTATGCGAGCGAAAGTGATGCA
Source organism: Mesoligia furuncula (assembly GCA_916614155.1). Classification (NCBI taxonomy): domain Eukaryota; kingdom Metazoa; phylum Arthropoda; class Insecta; order Lepidoptera; family Noctuidae; genus Mesoligia; species Mesoligia furuncula. Next base: position 14,065,692 of record OU744819.1, read on the forward strand.
ATTACTTTTGAAACGCAAAAGAAGAGTGTTGGCTATAGTGTGCGTGCGCTCGGAATAAAACGACGTATGTGCCGAAACGAATTTACTCCTTTTTTAACAACAAAATAAATGAAATTTTAAAACTACTTTGAGTAAACTTTGATATAATAATTCTCTATGTTTTAGAGTAAATTCCATTGCGTTACGCCGCCGCGCCGTGATGTCGAAAAAAGTAAAAAAAATCGATACAACTTTGCAATTATTTATTATCGAGAAAAAATCATTGAATCGTGAATTCCTTTTACATGATACTAGACCAAAGAGTCAAAAAACATATACTAAAATATTAAATCCCTATTCCACTTATTTAACAAGTTACACGAAATAGTATAACCACTTTTGTTCAATATTATTAAATAAAAAATAAAATAAAAATCTTTTAATTTCAGGCATCGATGGCCCATAGCGTGTTAGTATTACAAATAATAATAATAAACTATGTTAGTAATAATAACATTTAGAAACACAACACACACACACACCCAAATTATAGAAAGATTTATCAAGCCCCATGCCTGACATGTAGCTTGATAAACCTGTCCATTGTAGGCCCTTCTAGCCTTTCTGACAATACCTTCAGTATGCTATTGCTGCTTCCCCTCACTCTGCGAATAATTGATGCCACTTTCTTGCGCATGATCGCAAAATAATCGTCCGTGTGCGCATCAGCGAACATCCCTGACGCACTACAGTAAGACGGAAGCCTCAGCAGCGCCCTGAAGGCATTGTTGTATTGAATGCGCAGGGCATTGTCCGCTTTTTGGGTGTGATTAGACCACAGGCTGCTGGTGTAGAATGTCTGACAAAACGCCTTAAAAAGTGTTATTTTAACCGGTGCTGAACAACCAGCAAACCTGCCCTTCAACGTAAATGAATATTAAGATAAGCAGGTCTAGAAAATGTAAGTCAAATTCAACATGTCCCACTTTTAATACATAGTGTAATAAAACCTGACTCGCGTCTTATGTCATATTAGGTACCACATAACCAATGTGAAAGTTGGCACTACCGGTTATGTGAGTTGCCGCTCGAATGTCACCTCTATACGAATGGAATAAGGGTCGTATGTGGTGTGTATGGTTCTGAGACATATTATCTTCACGCTTTTTACTTTTTTCGGATTGAGCAGATGCAATGTTTGGCGTGTATTTTCTTTTTCGATACGCAGGGCTATGAGTCTGTACTGTAGTTACGAGAGTCCCCGAAATGGTTCATAAATCAATAAAAACCAAAAGTCAAGTTGAAGATCAAAATTACATACAATAAATAAATAAAGTCCTCCAGACCGTATTTCTTCCCTCACTCTCATAGTCCGATGGGACGGCAATCCGACACGACCGGAGAGATATCAGGCGCAGAACCAACGGCTTAACGTGCATTCCGAGACATAAAAAAAACCGGTTTTAAAAAAAAATGTTTGAGAATGTGCAAACTGCGCTCTTTCACATGATACCCTACATGCCCTAGTAGCCCCACTTCGAATTTTTCAGACCCCCTTCCAGTCCTTGTTGCAAAAAATATAGGTACATATATTTTTATTTCTTACTTATTTGCAAAATAGTTGGGCAAACGTCATCTAAAACTATTCCAAATTTCAAGTTGATAGCATTAGTAGTTCTTGAGATATCCGGCTGTGACAGACAGACAGACTGAGTCTCACCATGAGGGTTCCGTTTTTACCATTTTGGTACGGAACCCAAAAAGAGAAATTACATAAGGTCCATAGTCCCCCAAAACGCCCGCCCTTTCTAGTGCTTTAGCGGAGAAGAAGTGGCGCGACAAACTCCCCAGCAGTACAGCTGGCTGTTCAGTTAGAAGAAGGGACATCGTCGCGTAGACCTGGGGCCCTAGTCTGCTATTTTTATAAGTTCGTCATTCCAACACCATCCCATTGTCATTTTGCTAAAAGTTCGTAATCTGCTAAATTCATAATGGTTGATCAGGTCGGTCAGTGGCACAGAAATTATACGATACTCGTAACGAATTAAAAGCAATGACTGCACAATGATGTTCTAACGGTAGGTCACTGATCAAAGAAACTGTCAAAATTTTAGCAGATTACCGCCTAAGTCAGTAATTCATTTTTCATTATGTACGAGATTACCATTCTATGCGATTTCTTTCAATGGAGTGTCAGTGGTTGACCATTGGAAAGTCATAATGACGCCATTATATTAGTAGATTACCAAACTTGTCAAAATCAACAATTATGAAATCAATGATAGACCATTCTGACACTATTGTAATAGCAGACTTGAGGCCCTGTAACCATGCGACCACCTAGCGTAGACACTTTTCGTCGGCTATCGAAAAAGTCGCGGTCGGCTCTCCAGAAACTGCCGGCCCCTCGGGCCATCTGGGGGCCTAAAAAGGCCACTTTGGAGAATCATAATAGGATAACATTATGAATCGTAATATGGCGAAGACAGTCCGTGTTTTTCTTTTTTTCGCTGCACTACGTAGGTATAATCAAAGAGATTGGGATTGGATTTGGATCGGATTGATTGGTATTTTAGCACAGACAAAAAAAAAATAACTGAAAAATGCTTCACCAATGGGATTTGATACGATTAACTTAAGGGTTAACTGTCCATTATGTTATCCTTTTATGATTCTGCCAAAGTGGCCTTTTTAGGTCCCCTGTTCTGCGACCAATGTGACCTGCACTGCCACTTAAGTTTGGAAATTACCTTGGTTCTCCTGCGGATCTCTTAATTTCTGATTCGATCACATAGGGAAACTCCCAGCATAGAATGGATTACCTCTTATCAAAAATCCATACTAATATTATAAATGCGAAAGTGTGTCTGTCTGATACCTCTTCACGCTTAAACGGCTGAACCGATTTAGATGAAATTTGGTATAGAGATATTTTGGGTCCCGGGAAATGACATACAATAGTTTTTATCCCGTTATTCCCACGGGATCGACACTTATGCGGGTGAAACCGCGGGGCGCTGCTAGTAATCTTATAAAGAGAGGAGATTTGGTTTTTTATATGTTAGGTTGTTACGCTGTCACGCTAAAACGGCTGAACGGATTTCAATGAAATTTGGCACATGAGTAGACCATGAACTGGATTTGGACATTGGATACTTTTTATCAGGATATTTCCACGGGATCGAGACTTATGCGGGTGAAACTGCGGGGCACAGCTAGTTATTTGTATTTCTATAATTCTCAGCCAAATACAAGGTCACTATAGATGTAAATCCACTCTTTTATCTTACAAAAATACTTATAAAAAACTTGTTTTTATAACTACTTGTTGTTTGATTTTAATATTATTTTATAGTATAAAAAGACTGGCCAAGTGCGAGTCGGACTCGCACACGAAGGGTTCTGTACCACAAGGCAAAAACGCCGAAAAAACACGTTTGTTGTATGGGAGCCCCTTTAATTAAATATTTATTTTATTCTGTTTATAGTATTTGTTGTTATAGCGGCAACAGAAATACATCATCTGTGAAAATTTCAACTGTCTAGCTATCACGGTTCATGAGATACAGCCTGGTGACAGACGGACAGCGGAGCCTTAGTAATCATCATCAGCATCATCATTTCAGCCGAAAGTCGTCCACTGCTGGACATAGGCCTCCCCCAAAAGGGGGGAGGTTTGCCATAATCGCCACGCTTGGCAGGCGGGTTGGCGATCGCAGTATGGTATGGTGGTGGAATGCATAGAGAACGCTGCTGCCCATTCTCCTGTACGCCCCTTAGTCGCCTTTTACGACACCCACGGGAAGTATGGGGGTTTAAGCCTTAGTAATAGGGTCCCGTTTTTACCCTTTGGGTACGGATCCCTAAAAAGAATTATCCAATTTGGTGCAGTCCCTAGGAAGTTATGCGCGTACAGACATTTCGGCGACTTTGTTTTATACTATGTATGTACCTAAGGATAAGGATAATGTTCATTTAAAACTCAGAGTTTTAAATGAACAACTCAAAATATTAGCCGTTTTTACCCTTTGGGTACGGAACCCTAAAAACTTGTTTAAATAACTGCTTTAGTTCACTTTTTTTTTCTAAAGTTTGATTTAGTCTTCTTTCAATCGTGCATTTTCCGAGTCAGTCAGTAACACTTCCTATTTTATGTTATAACATTCAATAATCACCAATTGGTGTTACTCTGGGGTCCGTGGCTAAATAACAGCCGCACAGGTCGATCGATCAGGTTAAGCAACGCTGGCCGCGGTTGGTCTGTGGACGGGTGGCCATTTTAACATACCGAGACCCCTCCGCGTGCTCGGAAAGCACGTTAAGCTGTTGGTCCCGGCTGTCATTCGTGGATCTTTGACAGTCGTTACGGGTAGTCAGAAGCCCGAAAGTCTGACAACCAGTCTTACCAAGGTGTATCGAATTACCCAGTAACTCTGTTGTGGAGGTCAGATAGGCAGTCGCTCCATGTAAATAAATTTGTTCAGAATAAGTAACTGAATCGATTAGAATTATTTTTACCCCATGTTATATTTTGTCCCAAAAATATTTAAAAGATGTTAAAAATTGGATACCGAGCGACACTAAGTAGGTTATCCAATCTCCGCGCCGAACGGATAGGTACCTAGGTACTTACCTAGGTACGTACCTAGGTGCTTATCAATGGGCGCAAGACGGCGCAACGCGGGTGAGCATGTTTTTGTACGGACAAACAGGTAACTTAACAAGCTTATTAGTTATAACTTTGTGATTTTTCATGATACAGTTTTGAAATTTTGTACATAGATTCTTAAAATAAAAATACTAGACACGTGTTTCGGGTTTCGCATAAACTAAAAATAAAAATAAAGTTGTGTATTAATGAATAACATAAAAACTGATGAAAACATTTTAAATATTGTATATTTATTTAAATTTATGTCACCATTTCGATTCAGATGTTATTTCAATTTCAAGGTTACTAGGAAATCAAATATTAATTAATGAATTTAATACCTGTTAATTAAAATTTATTTTTGAAGGTGATATATTTTTGTCATATTTTAACTGCCGATTCTGACATCAAACAAACTTGTTTTTATACAACATTATTTTTAGTATATGCGAAACCCGTAACACGTGTCTAGTATTTTTATGTACTTAAAGAATCTATGTACAAAATTTCAAAACTGTATCATGAAAAATTACAAAGTAATAAGCTTTTTAAATTACCTGTTTGTCCGTACAAAAACATGCTCACCCGCGCCGCGCCGTCTTGCGCTCATTGATAATAGTACCTAGGTAGCTAACCGTTCGGCGCGAAGATTGGATAGGTAACTTACTTAGTGTCGCTCGGTGTCCAACTTTTAACCGCTTTTTAAATATTTTTGGGACAAAATAATAACATTGGGTAAAAATTATTGGAATCGATTCAGTTACTTATTCTGAACAAACTATATTCAGGTTTCGCATATATACTAAAAATAACGTTGTAGTAGTAGTATGTTTATTTGCTTTTCCGCGAAAATTTTAGTGTCAGATTAACAATACAAACAGGGGTTTGTATTGTTAATCTGACACTAAAATTTTCATAAACAATTCTAATTCTTATTCAAATTTTCATAATTTTTTGAACATAGGGATGTTCATATAATCCCATTGAATGATTATTTCATGAAATACCAATCAAAGGGATTATAATGAACTGAGGGTTGTATGTTCGGGCATAACTCCGTTATATACAGGGTTATTGGTAAAACATTAACAACCTCTTAAGAGGTCTTTGTACTCATCATTAGGAACAACTTTTACTATGGGACCAAACCTGATATCGCGAAAAAAAAATCAGCTGTTCCCTACATTTATGTTTGTATAACTAGTCAAAATGTAGGAAACGGCTGATTTTCCTTCACGATTTCAGGTTTGTTCCCATAGTAAAAGTTATTCATAATGATGAGTACAAAGACCTCTTAAGAGGTTATTAATGTTTTACCAATAACCCTGTATATAATGGAGATATGCCCGAACATACATTAAAAAAATATAAACATCCAAATTGAAAACTTCCTCCTTTTATGAAGTCGGTTAAAAAGTAATAAACCCATAAACAGACTGAGACACTTAGTTTCATTTTAATAGAGTAAATAACTACATAACAAGATGGCGTACAAAGTTCAAACCAATGTTTAAATAGTGTTTTTCCTTAGAAGGTCATTACTTTAATGGGGCGCATGCACAGCATTACAATTAACTGTTTAGCTTTTTAGCTGTTTAGCTTTTTAGAATCAAGATCTACTGTTCGCTGACGACACCCTGTGCGATCTACCAATTACATACTTCTTGAAATTTCTTAAGAAACAGCATACCTAGTTCAGTACTTACACAATTATGTAGTATTTTTTTTTATATAATAACTTATGTGGTTAAAAGTAATTAGAAGTGACAAATCGTAAAAAACACGTACCAAGAACTAAATTCACATAATTTGTGAACTAAAAAGCTGAAAATAAAAAAAGTAATTTAAAAAATAAAAAAACCCGACTGTGAAACTGAAAAGCTACAAACAAGCCCATTTTAAATTAAATAAAAGTTTGAAGCAGGCGGGACCCATTTGAATTTGAAAATACAATAAAAACGATGTGGGTCCCGCCTGCTTCCAACTTTTATTTAATTTAAAATGGGCTTGTTTGTAGCTTTTCAGTTTCACAGTCGGGTTTTTTTATTTTTTAAATTGCTTACTTTTTTCTTTCCATTTCATTAAGAAAAGGACAGAAGATAAATATTAGTTTAGACCTGTCAAATTAGTCAGCGCCTGGCGTAAATTGACGTATTTTTTAATCTCGTCTTAAATTGTCTATGGAGTATCTTAATTATGTAGTATTTTTTATTTTAATAAGAGGGGAAATATAAAACTGAAAATTATTCTTAGTAACCTACTTATTTATATTAATGTGAGCATTACGTTTGAGCATCTTTCGCTAGATTATCAAAATCAGGTTTTTAGTAGGAAATATTTTTTGCCTTGCCACGATCGACTGGACTAATAGTCGCGATCGACCGGCCACCCTTGGCCACCCCTGGTCTACATAATATAAAAGGATAACGTCACGCCTGCATTCCCCGACGGGGTAAGCATAGGTGTATTGACGCCAGCACATCAAGTTACTACAATCTGTCAAAGGAGATGTTTCATTTTCGGCCATAAGATGTACATTTATCGAAAAAGAGGAAAAAATACCACGACTTGAGGAAAAATATTCATTCTTGCATTTAAGCCCGATTTGTTGTGCGCAAAGATTATTAGTTTTTCAAGTTATTGCCATATTCTATGCAACATGGCGTCATCGTTTGCATTGACTGCTTTCGTTCTAAAATCATGTCACATGAAAACATAATATCACATAAACATTAAATATGAAAGGTACGTGTTCCTGTACTATTAATAATAATTATTATTCTCATAAACATCTTTTCCGACTAATGATAAGCAATTGTGACGATTTCATCGTTAAATAAATATTTATTTTACTTTTCTGAGGTGTACCTACTTCTGAACGAAATATTCAAAATGACATTTTGTTTTTTTGAGTGTCACTGTGTCACGTCAGTGTCAGTGAGTCAGTCTCGTCTTTCGTGGCTTTTGGTGTTCTTTCACGTTTTCTCATTTATTTTTAATTTCCTACGACTTTGACTTTGTATAACGGTTTTTTGTTCTGATAAACATCAATTTCTAGGTTAAGTAAACGTCATTTCTACAACGTGTCATGGCTGTCATGTAACTCACGACAAACGTCAAACATTTTTAATTTTTATTATGTGCATAAAAAACATTTGATATTACGAAAAACATGTTACTTTATTCTATTCAGGGGTTAGTTTCCCAGCTTTTCTAAAAGGTACATGTTATGGCCTGAGTCCCATACAAAAATGAAACATCTCCTTTCTTTAATAGATTTTCGACTTTATCGCTAAAACATAAGGTTCAATGTTGATTGGAAAAAATTGACAGTTTCGGGTAGCTTGATGTGCTGAAATCTGTACGTTCAACCAAAGCAGATAAACTAGGATCAAAAATTTAATAAATATGATAGAAAAAAAAAACAGTTCATGTATCAAATCAAATTTCATTGGAAAACATCCATCATCTGCATCATTCGCCTAACCTTTTCCCAACTTTCTTGGGGTCGGCTTCCAGTATAATCAGATGCAGCTGAATACCAGTATTTTACATGGAGCGACTGCCTATCTGACCTCCACTACCCAGTTACTGGGTAACACGATACTCCTTGATAACTGGTTGTCATGGAGACTATCGAGCTTCTGATTAATAAAATATGTAATACTAGCAGTGTCCCGCGGTTTCACACGCATAAATGTCGAACTCGTGGGAGAATCGGGATAAAAACTATCCTATGTCCTTCCTCGGAATGCAATGTATCTCTCTACCAAACTTTATCGAAATCCGTTCAGTGGTTTAGGCGTGAAAAGGGAACATACAGACAGACAGAGTTACTGACGCAGGGGTGAATCGGGATGAAAATTTAAAAGCGATTTTAACATTGAAATAATATAGTTTGTTGCCAAAAAGGTGTCTAATGTGTTTATTGTATTATAATTAACGATTAAGTGTCCTTTTCGGCAACAAACTGTAGTATTTCAACACTAAAATCCATTTTCACCCCGTATGGATGTATTTAATGAAAAATGTCAACCTTATCATATCCGCTACTAGAAGCTTGCTTTCGAGATCTGCTACAGGTACCTACCATGTAACATATCTTTGTCCTTGACTCTTCTACATAATATATTAAATTAATAACATTATTTTTTGCTTAAGAAGCTGGTTTTAAGTAAAAACTGGTTGGCGAAGTATCAACGTGACTTTTTCAATGTCACCTAATTATACATACACATTCTATGTTACCTAATCTAAGGCCTGAAATTAATAATTAATCCTACTTACAAAATCTAATTTTTGACATCAAAAACATCAAATGTCATTTTGACATTTTTTTGTTATATCAATCAATTGTTTGGGTGATGCTTGCCAATGATCAATCCTTGGATAGATTTCGCTATTTTTTAAATTTGACAGTTTTGAAATTCCGAATGACAGTTTACAAAAGCAGCCTATAATGTTCCCACTTCTGGGATAAAGGCCTTCTCTCTATGAGAGGGAGTGGGCCGTAATCCACCACGTGGGCATAGTGCGGCTTACTGGATGACAGTTAGCGCGTCTCAAAGTTTGATTAGTTAACTTTGACATTTCGACATTGCAACGGGAATCTGGGGAGCCAACGTTATTAATTGCAGGCTTTTAACAATACCGCTTTATATTGTTCTTAAAAATTAATCAATCAATCTTGCCTAGCCTTTGGAGCGACTGCCTGTCTGTCCTCCACAACCCAGTTACTGGGTACCACAATACCCCCTGGTAAGACTGGTTGTCGGACTTTTGGGTTTCTGACTACCCGTAACGGCTGTACAAGATCTATGAATAAAAGCCGGGATCAACGGAAGAGTAAACAAAAAGTGTCATATGTTTGTATTTATGTCAACGGCTTAACGTGCTTTCGATATAGGTACAGTAATTATAGATGTACAGCGATGGTGCGGAGCTGTTATTATTTAGCCTAAGAGCCTCCCTTGTTCCTAAAAATTAAGAAATCATAATCACTCAATCCCCCACATAGATGAGGCCTGTGTTCCAGCAGTGAGAATATTATAGGCGGAGTATATTGTTGTTGTGTAACCACTCATTAATATTAAGAATAATTAACTATAACCTTTATAAATACTTATCGTAAAAAACACCGACCACCGTCTTGGATTAAAAAAAAAACACCACTTATTCTTCCTAAGATTACCTTGATAACCAATACATAATCGATAGTCGTTAAAAATAGATTGTAGATCGATTATAATACTAATAAGTATATAATAGAGCATGTTAATATACGTACGTTTGCCCTTTAGATATGTCTTTTGTTATCAATCCCAAAATTATTTTTTACCTTGCTTCTGGAAAGCTAAAGTCTCGGCCGTCGCGTCGTCGCATCGGGAGAATGCGTTCGCGACAATTCTAGTGCATACTAATATTATAAATTCGAAAGTAACTCTGTCTGTCTATCTGTCTGTATGTTACCTTTTCACGCCTAAACCACAGAACGGATTTCGATAAAATTTGGCAGAGAGATAGATTGCATCCCGGGGAAAGACATTAGATAGTTTTTATCGACATGCCTCGCGAGCGAAGCCGCTGGCGGCAGCTAGTATTAAATAACAGTTATATTTTCCGTGTCTCAACAAACTGTTGGGTATTGATTAACACTATTACTCATAAGAATGGCCGCTTTGCCTCCTACGTGACTAAGATCGGAGTGAATGAACTTATTGTTAACTAGCTTCCGCCCGCGACTCCGTCCGCGCGGATGTCGGTCTTCGCGTGGATGGTTTATTTCTCCATTTTGAGTAACTCTGACAATGACACCTTATAAATATCTATTGGACCCAAATACGGCTAAGCCTATAATAATTAAGGAGATCTTACGGCGCTGAATCCACTGCGGGTAATGCAACGTGTGTTCGCGGTTCTACAGAACAACGTCTATGAATAAAACTGAAAAATAAGATTTTTTTTTCTACGTATTTTTCCAGGATAAAAAGTATCCCATTTTATGCCCAGGATAATAAGGTATAATTATACCAAGTTTCATCGAAATCGAACCTTTAGTTTTCATGTGATGCCTGCATATACAGACAGACAGACAGACAGACAGACAGACAAAAATTTTTTTAATCTCATATTTGGGTTTGGTATCGATCCAGCAACACCCCCCGCTATTTATTTTTTCAATATTTTCAATGTACAGAATTGACCCTTCTACAGATTTATTATATGTATAGATAATGTTTTGCAAGCCTTGGAATGTACTGAAGGTTTTCAAGCGTTATTTTTATTGTCACTGTGTTTAATCGAACTTTAAAGCATTCCCACTTTGCTTTGCTTACCTAAAAATATGCAAGAATATTGTTATTTTCGTACCTATTTGGAAACGTTCAATCTCACCTGAAAGAAAGAAAGAAAAAAAAGAAAATACGTTTATTTTCGGAAAATAAAGCATTTGAGCACTGACCTCTAATAAACACTTGTATAATACAGACAGGACAAACAATGTCAAAAAAGTTGGTAAATTAGAGGTATTTTTGACATAGTATATTTATAACGAGATTTTAATGCGATCCATCTTCATAATACGGGAATAGTAATCTAATGAATCTTCAATTTGAAGAAGATAACAAAAAACTGGACGGTTCCTTATTGTGAAGGCAGGCAAATCCATTTTACTTACTAAAATATTAATTTGCGGTTTCTCAACTTTAATTTGACATGTTGGTTATTATCCTAACTTCAAAACTGTCGGACTTTCATATAAACTTCCATCCCCTATCCCCCTTTAGGGATTGAATTCCCAAAAATCCTTTCTTAGTGGGTACTTACTCTTCACAAAGAACACGCCTTCCAAGATTCATGTCTCTAGGACCAGCGGTTGTATACAATTTAATCACAAAATCAAAAGTCATTTATTCAAATTAGACTAGTACCTAGTTCAGGCACAAATCATGGGTGACATAGATTTAAGAAAAACTGTATTTAACGTTAGTCCTTACATTTTTCTGTCCTTAGATTTAAGAAAAACTGTATTTAACGTTAGTCCTTTTATTTCCTTATTTTCCTTCTTGGATAGGCCTCTCACAAGGTGGACGGATGATCTGTGGGGTAACTGAGTAACACACTAATAACCCGCGTTCCGAATTGAGTCAAAAGCGATTATATCGCGAATCCGACCAAATTTAATAGTCACAAAATATAAGGACTATTGAGTACTATTTGTGACGTTGCGCGTTGGTCGGATTCGCGACATAATCGCTTTTGACGCAATTCGGAAAGCGGGGATAGTAGGAATTATTTTCATCTTGACAGTTCAACACCATTCATTGCATTATTTACTTTGTTGAGCAGACAAAATTTACGAACATACAAAGCAATGAATTACCTATATCCTTCAAAATGATTTAGATTGTGATTGATAGTGTGGGTGCTGGTGATGCTCACAGGAATCTGCTGGTTGCGGGAAGCTCAGAAGCGGTCGATGTGACGATGCTTGATGAGGCCTATGACCTACCGCACCCCAATTCCATAACACACACATCATCTTCCTGCCCTTACCCCATGTTACTTGGGGTCGGCGCAACACGTTTTCTTCTTCCATTCTCCCCTGTCAACCGTCATGCTATCATTCACTCCCTTCTCTTTCATATTATTCCTCACACAATCCATCCATCTTTTCTTCGGCCTTCTTCTCCCTCTCCATCCGTCAACATGTACCTATATTCATCACTCTTTTAGTCACATGCGTTTCGTTCCTTCTCATCACATGCCCATACCAAGCCAAACGATTTCGCTTCAACTTTTCTGTCAACACAATTCAATTCCATAACACACTATCAATCTGAATCATTTTTTGAAGCAAATTTCTAATCCATTGCTTCATAAGTTCGAAAAAAAAACCGGCCAAGTGTGTGTCGGGCCACGCACAGTGTAGGGTTCCGTAGTACCCCGTTATGTTATATTTTGTTTTTCAACGCATGTCTTTACTAGTTATAAACAAGCAACTACTTCATCTTAGTCACTTTAAAGGATTAATGCTAAGGATTTTGTATTTGGTACAAAATTATCCAACACCCAAGTTCAACGACTATTACTGCTAAACTAATAAAGTTATCTTAACCGCTATAGTTTTCCTTTAAAGTTCATGAAATGCACTATCATCGTGAATTTTTCCAGATTTTTCAAGCTAGCAGTTTAGCTTTTAGAGGGGGGGGGGGGGGGGGGGACGCCCTACTGCAACAAAAATTTGCATTTTAAAGTTTAATATTTCGTAAATCGAGCATTAAATCGAAAAATTATATGAGCAACCCTCAAGTCATTTTAGAGGACCTATTCAACGATACTCCACACGATGGGGTAGACGACGAAAAAAATATTCATCCCCACTTCACATGTAGGGGATATACCCTAAAAAAAAATATTTTCCAATATTTTATTTTACCACTTTGTCGGCGTGATTGATATACATATTGGTACCAAAATTCAGCTTTCTAGTGCTAACGGTCACAGAGATTAAGCGAGGACGGACAGACAGACGGACGGACAGACAGACATGGCGAAACTATAAGGGTTCCTAGTTGACTACGGAACCTTAAAAATGTGTCAGCTCAACACGTAAATAACGCAATGAATGTGTATGTTGAACTGTCAAAATGGAACCTATTCCGATTGATAATGTGTTACCTACGCGATTGCCGCGTTAAAATCTCATCGTGAAAACTTAGGTGAAGGGAGCTGTCATTCCACTGACGCTAGGGAATAAATAGGGATAGGAAAAAAAATATATTAAAAAGAATGTCCATGGAGTTTCTTGTCTGTTCTTCTCCACAGGTACCTCCGCTTTGGAATGGGCAACTAGCTTCATATTTTCTGACTGACCGACTTCTTGACAATTCATAAGTGCCTGTAAATGGTTTAATTGAAATTAATGCTTTGAGTTTGAGTTTGAATAAAACTATTGAAAGCTCACTTTACATAAGTTTTCACAATAAAATTTTTACAAAATAAGTACACGAGTCGACACTCGACGTCTTCCGGCTGAAATGATGATTATAATTATAATTTTAATTTAATTTTATATAATAAAACTGTTCCCTAAAGGTTCATTAGAAAACCAGCGTCAGACAGCATCTGTCTGGCATTAATGCTGAAATGAACCTTTATGGCGCAGCCGTGAGGCACACACTATTTTGAAACATTATTTTTATTTTCTTAATTTTGTATTTTGTGTTTCACGAATTGTGACCAAATAAACTTTTTTCTTTCTCTCTTTCTATAATGATTGCTTTCCTGACATTGATATAAATTGTATTAATTACAATGAAGGAGGTGTAGGCATTTCTCGAAGCACCTAAAAAGGCTCCGATGGTAAAGTGCAAGGAGAAGACAGAATCATTAATGTCAAGGAAGCATAAAGGTCACACAGGAACCTAAAGAGTAATTTGTTTTAACACCTCCTTTTAACTAATTGTTTTGACGACCTTATCACGCAAGCGGAACCGCGTCACACTACTGTACTATAACATTTTTCTTAATAACATTATCTTGTTCACAGGTTGCGCGTACGCACGAATCGCGACGCTCTATACACGTCGAGCGTCAGTCGAAATCAGGACGCCTCGCGAGTGTGACGTGCTGGTCGCCAACACAAATAACATTAAATGGATAAAAAATAGTGCAGTGTAGTGAAGAAATGCGACAGTGTTGAGTGGCAGTGAATTTTTTTTTTTTGTAAAAATATTTTTTAAATTAATTCAAAATGCAAGGTCGTGATAAGTTGTGTGCTAAGCTCACCAGCGCGTTTTTGAGGAAGTGGTGTAAGTATTTTGCAAGATTTCTTTTACTATCTAAATTTACTGACTCATTACAGATTTCAACCTACTAGAACATTAATTAATGTTCGTTTTAAATTCGTTATAGTACACTTAACCCAATGACATTACCTGTCTCATTAATTAATAATAACACCATATACTTAACATAAACTCCAGGAATAATATTAGTATAACTAATATTCTTCATTACCAAATCTATCTCATCAAACAAAAATTTCACCAAAAACAGTCCATCAATTTATTATTTATTTATTTAAACTCTTCGCACAAAAAGGTACAAAGGCGGACTTAATGCCAATCAAATCAATTCAATCAATTTCTGCGTTATAAAGTGGCAGACTCACTTATACTTTGGAATCTGTATGTTTGTTGGTACTTCCAACTGTGTATATAACTCTCGAACATACTTGGAATGTCCAACATTTACATATAAGTATGTATGTACCCGCGTGTTTAGAATACTTTATATAATAGCTCCGTAACGGACTCACAGACTAAACTATTGACTATAGAGGAAAATAGAATTTGGGGGATTATAATCCGTGGGGAGCTTCTAAGACACGATTTTTACGGAGTTGTTGTAGTTTTAATTGACATGTGTGATCCCCAACACGCACCATGTCTGCGTGGTGGATCTCGGCCCATTCCCTCTTATAGAGAGAAGGTGTACGTGCATACTATTGAATAGAATCAAGTTCCTCTAACTGAACAGACAGCTGTGCTGCTGGGGAGTCTGTTGCACCACTTCTTCATCCGAGCAAAAGCACTACGGAATGGTGAAGAGTTGGCGTTTTAGGGGACTGTCTCATGTAATTTTGACGGTCAAAAATTGCTAATTCTCAGCCTAATTGAATTGAAAATTACTTTTGGCTTTTTGTGTCCGCAGCAATGGGAACATTATATGCCAATTTTGCATATACATATATGTATACGTTGTTCCAGTTTAAAGCCCATTAAAGTTCTGCTTGGCGAGGAATACGCTATCCTTAGATAAGAAAATACTACCTTAGCTATCGTCAAAGTCGATTACGTCCGATAACAAATCGTGATAAAATTTTTGACATCTCAAAATAAAAATGACATTTCAAAATATTTCTTGTTTCGATCTAATATAACTTGATTTTGGTCATCCTTTTATGGTATAGTAAAGGTAAAAACGGCAAGGAGGACGCCCTCAGCCTAGGAGGAGCGACGGTTTTCGCAGGATGGCTCTGATGTGAGTTGCCGAAAATCAAGTTGAATGGCATGCAATAGGGAGAGGCCTATGTCCAGCATTGGACTGCTGTAGGCTGACGATGTAATAAAGAGTATTCCATTTATCTATTTGTCTGATCGAAGATTTTTGGTAAAGTTTGCCAATAACCAACCCGCCATCTTTGAAATCAGTGTCACAGATTAACACACCTGTCAAACTCTACTCAGCATTACTTAAAGTGATAGACGTTTTGTGCAATTAAATTTTTAATTTTTGCGGTCTGCTTGAATGAATTAGCTTCAATTTTCATTGGGTCTCTGTTTGAAAATGTCAATTTGCACCTGTCAAAATCCCTATTTGTTCACTTTGACATTTCGACATTGGGATAACCGAGTTGAGTTATTTATTGACATATATAAAAGGATGTGTGATCGATCAAAAAAATTTGCAGCAGCCCTATGTCCAGCAGTGGAAGTCTTTCGGTTGAAATGATGAGCATAACTCAAACCGACTAGAGGTGGTCCTCTAGAATCATCACACCGTATAATTTGTTTTCGTATGTTTTGTAATAGTTTACACAACTACTTTACGAAATGCTAATATGACCAGTTGCTCAGTTACAACTTGATTTAGTAAGGAATATGTATCTATCAGTAGCAATGGCTTTCATTTTAACAGTTCAACACCTACGTTGTTGAGCAGACAAATTTTTCAAACGTTTCTTGTACCTAATTGATTAGCCTTCAAAATAATTCAGATTGTGTGATTGAAGGTTTTTTATGCAATAAGGGTGCTGGCTTGTCAGAAATGAGTCCTACTTCCTCATACCTGAGATAACCTCTCTTAAGACATCCGTATCTTGCATCTTGTATATAATTAACACATTTATTATCCACCTGGCCTTAACTTGTAAAGTTCAAGATCATTTGTACTTGTCTTGTAATTATTATCTCGAACTGTTTGTAGCCCAGTCAAATAAACAAACTCGGAGGGTGAATTGTCGTAATTTTAAGAGCGTTCACATTCTGATCTCAGTCTCAACTTGTCAAAAATTTGAATTTTGAATTTGAATTTGAATTTAAATTTGAATTTTGAATTTGAATTTTGAATTTGAATTTTGAATTTGAATTTTGAATTTGAATTTTGAATTTGAATTTTGAATTTGAATTTGAATTTTGAATTAGAATTTTGAATTAGAATTTTGGATTAGAATTTGAATTAGAATTTTGAATTTGAATTTTGAATTTGAATTTTGAATTTGAATTTTGAATTTGAATTTGAATTTTGAATTTGAATTAGAATTTTGAATTTGAATTTTAATGAACCAATGTTACAAGTATTACCTTATAATTAACTCAACTTGACTTGGTCTGTAGCTGTTCGCGATCATCATTTGGATCTTAACGGCGGTCCCCAAACTAGGCGGGGCCTGTATCTTGGGGACCAGATCTCTAGGTTCCCTACATGTTTGACAGTGATTGTCGCTGAGATGCTGAGATGATAATTACGGAAATCGGCCTTCAGAACTTGGTACTTCATAGATCGCCACAGCAGGTCTTTTTCTTCCAACATCTCCATCAGTCGTCATCTCAGTAGTCACCCCCTTTCTAGCCATATCATCTTTCTTGTAAACCTTCAATCGTTTCTTTGATCTTTCTCTAGCTATCGTAGCGTTGGAAGGTCTCCCACAAGGTGGACCGATGACCTTGTGAAGGCCGCAGGAATCCATTGGATGAGAGAAGCACTGAGCCGGTCGAAATGGCGACACTTTTGACCGAAATGATGATGATGATAGTTATCCGACATTTTCCTCCTCCTTCCGACCAATTCTTGGTAGTTGTGTTAACCATAATAGCTTATTTGCTTAATAGCCTTCCAGCTGTAGGTAGCTATACGAAAAAATAGCTAAAAATTTAATATATCTTTGTTGGAGTCGGCTTCCAGTCTAACCGGATGCAGCTGAATACCAGTATTTTGCATGGAGCGACTGCTTGTCTGACCTCCACCACCCAGTTACTGGGTAACAAGATACCCCTTGGAAAGACTGCTTGTCAGACTTGGGCTTCTGACTACCTGTAACGACTGTCAAAGATCTAGGAATGACAGCCGGGACCGACTGCTTAACGTGCTTTCCGAGATATGGAGGGGTCTCCATATGTATTGAATGGCCACCCATCTACGAACCACCGCGGTAAGCGTAGCTTAACTTAAGATCGATCCGTGCGGCTGTAGATAATGAATTAGCGTCTGACCAATTCTTGGTAGTTGTTGTTCATACTCAGTATTTTATTAACAACCTACCCAGCTGGTACGTTGTTAAGAAAATACTTAGTATTACTTATGCAATAAAATCTTGTTGAAGAGTTTGTTTGTGCGTTTGAACGCGCTAATCTCTGGAACTACCAGACGGATTAAAAAAAAAACTATTTTCATTTGATAGCCCATTTCTTGAGAAAGGCTAAAGGCTATTTTTAATATCGCACTAGGACCTAAGAGTCCTAGAACAGCCGAGCAAAATGAAAAAAAGTCAGAAACATCGCTTAGTAATAGCGCGGGCAGACGACGCGACACATGACGGGGTGGGTCGGCGAAACAAGAAAAGAACGCGGACGAAGTCGGGGCCAGAAGCTAGTAACTTATTACTACCCAATACAGTACCTACGTTAGTTTTCTCAGAAGGATGCTACCTTGTTTTCGATAATCATCGTAACATTGCTCATTTTTTGTCTCTGCTTACAAGCCACGGGCGCGTTTTTGCGACTTTATTTTTAGCCGACTTCAAAAAAAGGAGGAGGTTATCAATTCGTCGCGTGTATATATTTTTTTGTAGCAAACAATCGAATGATTTTCCGTTTTGTTTTTTGCGTAACGTGATTTGTATTTTTATAACCTGAGATATTAATAGTTGATTTTGTTATTCATAATTATGAATCTCTGTTCTGTTTTGAAATGGTTATGCGTGAGTTGGCGCTCGTGACAATAATACAGGGTGGCTGGGAGATCACACAACCTGTTTCCATGAATTCAATACAACATGATTCTGGACTCCCCTGAGTAGAATTTTTGTTTTTTTTTAAATGATATTCAAAAAATATTTGCTGTTTCATACATTTCGACGGCGTAGGTATTGCACTTTCGTAGAAAACAGCAGATGTTTTTAGGGTTGCGTACCTCAAAAGGAAAAACGGAAACCTTATAAAATCACTTCGTTGTCCGTCAGTCAAGATCCTTTTTCTCAGGAACGCGTGGTGTTATCAAGTTGAAATTAATATCAAATACTCAAGGCTGCTATCCCTTAAAGCAGTGAAAAAATCAAACATCTAAGTCAATGAAATCAAAAGATATGGGCGTTTATGTTTCGAAATCAATACCTATAGGGAAGTTCCCATTGACCTAGAATCATGAAATTTGGCAAGAAGTAATGCCATGTAGCACAAGTAAAGTAAAAAATCCGGAAATCGTAAATTTGTAGTCACATTACAAAAAAAAACGAAATTAAAACTATTTACATACCTACACATTTTTACGCAGCCCTCGGTGCGCGTCTGCGCGAGTCCGGCTCGCACTTCTCCGGTTTTTTAAATAACCGATGAAAAGTTTTAACGCAGGTAGTCCAGAATCATGAATTGAATCCATGGCAGTACGTAGTTATCTGTGATAACAGGGCCTCAAGTCTGCTATTAGAATAGTGTCAGAATGGTCTATCATTGATTTCATAATTGTTGATTTTGACAAGTTTGGTAATCTACTAATATAATGGCGTCATTATGACTTTCCAATGGTCAACCACTGACACACCATTGAAAGAAATGGCATAGAATGGTAATCTCGTACATAATGAAAAATGAATTACTGACTTACGCGGTAATCTGCAAAAATTTTGACAGTTCCTTTGATCAGTGACCTACCATTAGAACGTCATTGTGCAGTCATTGCTTTTAATTCGTTACGAGTATCGTATAATTTTTGCGCCATTGACCGACCAATGATCGACCATTATGAATTTAGCAGATTACGAACGTTTTAGCAAAATGACAATGGGATGGTGGTGGGATCGTGTTGGAATGACGAATTTATAAACATAGCAGACTAGGGCCCCTGGTTGCGTCCATCGTCGTCGATAGGGTGACAAGAACATCACCCTGTATTAAAAGCAATAGGCATTCCTGTATCTCCTTTCTAATCTTGATCCTCTATCTTCGGCAGCTTATAAGTAGGTATATTTTGAACGATTCCTAACCGCGTGCCAATAACTGAAGCATTTACTCAACTCAATTCATTCCAGTGTCGAAATGTCAAAATTAATATGATCGCTATTTAAAAATGATAGTTTGCCTATCATTTTCCTCAATTCCTTTTTTAATTTTTTGACATTTTGACACTCACTGGGTTAACTGAATTATGATGTGAGCCCCTCTCAAATACATATAGACTTATTTTAATGATGGCAAACTGAATCTATGAATTCGATATTCAGCCAAAACATGGATTGAATGAAATGTCATTCTTAGATGTCAAACATGATCTGAATTGATTATTTATTTCGGATATTAATGATGAGAGTAACTGAATTGTGGAGGATAGGGACAGACAGTCACTCCTAAAAGTTAAGGCAGATGATGAATAATGAATCAGAGACATCACCATAAACTAACAGAAACCTGTGGAATGTCCGTCTCTGAAGTTTTTTTTTTAAACTTCCGTTCACATTTTTCCTATCATATTACGGTTTTTTTTTTCTCCATTTCGTAACTTCCTCATGCGCAGATGTAATGCCACATTCCATAGTTTCTTCTCATCATTGAATTCATACAATAGACGGAGTATAAAAAGTTTTATATGATGCAAGCATACACCGCAGTGTACAAATGTGGCGGTTTTAACTTATGATTAGATTATTGTGACTTAAGATCACGCCTGTAATCCCCGAAATTGTTAAATTTGTAGTTACATTTTTTTTTAAACCCGAGATATATATTTACATACCTACAAGTACGGAACCCTCGGTGCGCGAGTCCGATTCGCACTGGACCGGTTTTTTACCAATCCATTGTTAAGTTATTGGCCAGTATCACCCAAAAAATTACAAATGTGTACAATAGGGAAACCTCGGTCCAAACCTTCGGGGGTTAAAAGCGTGATGTCACTCGTATATTACGTTTAATTTTATGTGTAAGAAAACGTTTCAAAACTTCAACAAACTCGTTAGCACGTCCCCAAGGTTATAGATAAACAACAAAATACCATAAAAACAATCCACTCTAAAACCAGCTTTTGATGTAATTAAATAACTCATCTTAAAACTATAAAATATTAATCGTTCGATTAACTAATTGCTTTAGAATTGGGCACAGAAGAACTAGAACTATTAACTCGTTAAATAATAATTTAGACAAAATTGTGATGCGTCATTTTAATTAAAATGCATATCTAGTAAATTTTCTTGGACGGCAGAGACACCTCTTAACGATTAATTAAAACATCGTTATAAAACAATATGATAATGATTATCATCATCATTACCAGCCTATAATGTTGCCACTGCTGGCACACAGGCCTCCTCTCGGTGAGAGGGACTCGGCCGTAATCCACCACGCGGGCCCAGTGCAAGATGGCGGGTGTCACATGTCTTCGATTTTTTGATTCTAGGACATGCCGGTTTCCTCACAATGTTTTCCTTCACCGTTTTGAGAGCAGTGGCGATGAAATAATTTACACAAAGTAAAGGTCCTGGCTGGGTTCGAACCTACAACCTACAACTCGTAAGTCGTAGCCGTTACCACTGAGATACCGGCCTAATAATGATTTTAAAATCAAGTATCTTGACTTGGCTCACGAGGTTGTCGACATGTTTGATGTGAATTCAGCGATCATTGTGCCGATAGTCTTGACAGCCAATGGGTTAATAGCCAAGAGCCCCGACCAACACCTGAGCAGGTTCTCGTTGGGCAGCTGGACCAAGAGCTTGATTCAGAAAGAGGTACTTCCGGACACGGCCCGCATTGCTAGGAGGTTCCTCTCTCTGGAGCCCTGACTGCCGACGGTAGCTTGGGCCCTGTTCCCGATTCCGGTGGGCTATTATATTTATTTTTTCGATCCACGTGCCAATAATTCAACTCAATTTATCCTAGTGTCGAAATGTCAATATCAACAGATAGATTATTGACATTTCCGAAAATAGCGCAATCTTTAATCAGTGATCGGCTAGATCCCAATGTCGAAATGTCAAACTCCATTGTCTTAACGGACAGATGTGTTACTGGGGAGGTTGTTGCGCCATTTCCTCTCAGTTAAAGCACTAGGAAGTGGTGAAGTGCGGGCATTTTGTGTTATTGGACTGTCATGTAATTTTGACGTTCAAAAAGTGCTGATTCTCAGCCTAGTTTAATTTTTATTAAAATGCTTTTGATTTTAAAAGTGAACAAATTGGGTTTTGACATTTTCGACACGAGTTGAGAACAATCTATGGAGCTAATGACGTACTGAAGAGTACTATCGGCAGTTGGTTGAAATCCTGACTAGTTGTACTCAGTGCTTCAGATTCTCCTCCACATTTATTATGCGCACAGTCAAAGTGTGGAACTCTCTGCCTGCGTCTGTGTTCCCTCCCACATTTAATTCGTCTGCCTTCAAAGCAAGAGTGAACAGGCATCTTCTGGGCACGCTCGTTCCATTATAGACCTCGTCCATGGCTTCCCATCAGGCGAGATCGAGGTCACAAGCAATAAAAAAGAAAAAAAATACTAGTAATATCATTAACATGGCGTTTATTTCCCAGCGGTCGCGGTAGGAATATATTACTCGTATATCGTTTGCAATGATGAGTGTAATCCGTTGAGCGTTGCCTTGTCTTTTTAAAGTGAAAACTTCTTTAGGCTTTGGGCATTTTTGAGATGCGAAAAAACCATTGAACTCGCGCCACTGTTACCGTAAGCGAAACCGCGCGTGTTTTGTTTATAAGACGATTCAAAAAACACCCGCTTCGAATGTGTTCGGCTGTCCTCGGGATGTACTCGGTTTGAGTGACGACAAAGTATTCTGTTTGTGTTTTGTTTTCACTTCTGTCTCCCGGAGTGCCACTGTTTTTCATTATTATCTAACGTCCCACTGCTGGCCAAAGGCCTCCCTACTCTCTTTCCAGAGCTGCCGAGGACCCAATCTTTGCTAAAGGAATCTAGCTCATATCATCTCCGTCTGGGCCTACCGCGATACCGCTTACTAAGTGAGACCCACTAGGTCGTCCAAAAACTTCTACTGTATACTTCCTATTCTAGACGACTCAGGGACGGCTCAGGGAGAGAGCCTCCCGTCCCAGCCGCCGCGGGAGAAGCTCCGGGCGTCGGGAGCCGCGTGACGACTCCCGGCCACCGTAGGCGCGGGCCTGCGGGCGGAGTGTAATGGGTAGCTCACCGTCCGATCAGGACCAGGCCCGTGCCGGACGGCGCGTACGTATTCCACACGCGCCTCAAAGAGATATCAGCATTATCATAAGAGGCCCGCTACGGCCAAAGCCTGCCCGGTCAGCGGGATTGTCCGAAAGGGTTACTGCTGGCCCGGAACATAAAGGGCTAAGGAAGGAACACGGGTGGGTTTTAGTCAGTAAGAGTCTGACACTCCCTTCTGCTCCACCCATAGCGGGAGGAGTCATTTGATGATTTCCCTTCCACAAAAAAAAAAAGTGGGACCCACTAGGTCGTCCAAAAACTTGACTGTATATTTCCTATTCTAGACTTACGTACACGTGTAATATAATTAAAAATATACTATAGAGCTGGGACCTTAAAAAGGCCACTTTGGCAGAATCATAAAAGGATAACAGAATGGACAGTATACTGTTAAGTTAATCGTGTCAAATCCCATTGATGAAGCATTTTTCAGTTATATTTTTTTGTCTGTGTTAGAATACCAATTAATCCAATCCAAATCCAATCCCAATCTCTTTGATTGTTACCTACGTAGGTAGTGCAGCAAAAAAAAAAAAACACGGACTGTCTTCGCCATTTTATAATTCATAATGTTATCCTTTTATGATTCTCCAAAGTGGCCTTTTTAGGCCCCCACATCACAGATAAAAGAATAATAATTTTATGATTTTTTTATCTGTGATCTGCTCTTTCAAAGATTTAAATAAAGTATGTAAAAACATTATAATTTCAAAGTTTCTTGTTTAAATAACTTGTGTAACTGGTTTCTCGGAGTAGTTGCTGTTGTTAGGAAGTTTTGTAAGTTCAAAGTTCGTTTGCGCAATGTTTATATGGCTAATATTTTGAGTTGTTATTATCCTTATCCTTAGGTACATAGTATAAAACAAAGTCGCCGAAATGTATGTACGCGTATAACGTTCTTCCGAAGGACTGCACTAAATTGGATAATTCTTTTTAGGTACCCAAAGGGTAAAAACGAGACCCTATTACTAAGACTCCACCGTCCGTCTGTCACCAGGCTGTATCTCATGAACCGTGATAGCTAGACAGTTGACATTTTCACAGATAATGTACCTATTTCTGTTGCCGCTATAACAACAAATACTAAAAACAAAATTAAATAAATATTTAATGGGGGCCCCATAAACCAAACGTGTTTTTTTCAGCGTTTTTGCCTTGTGGTACGGAACGTGCACGTGAACGTGTGCGAGTCCGACTCACACTTGGCCAGTTTTTTTTGTTGTGTTCGGTTTTGCCAGGACAAGGTTTGTAATCATCATCATTTCAGCCGAAAGACGTCCATTGCTGGACATAGGTCTCCCCAAAAGGGGGGGTTTGCCATTATCGCCACGCTTGGCAGGCGGGTTGGCGATCGCAGTATGGTATGGTGGTGGAATGCATAGAGAACGCTGCTGCCCATTCTCCGGTACGCCCCTTAGTCGCCTTTTACGACACCCACTGGAAGTATGGGGTGGTGCTATTCTTTATACAGACAAATGTTTGTAATATGAAAGAAAATTTCGGAAATTGGAAAAAAAAATTGCACCCGTGCGAATCTGGGCGGGCCGCTAGCTGTAGATAAAAAGCATAACCTTCTTTCTGAAACAGTTGCGTACAAATCGTAACATCAGGGGGCCTAAAAAGGTCACATTGGAGAATCATAAAAGGATAACATTATGAATTATAATAGGCATGGCGAAGACAGTCAGTGTTTTTCTTTTTTTCGCTGCGCTACGCAGGTACATACAATCAAAGAGATTGGGATTGGATTTGGATTGGATTGATTGGCATTTTAGCACAGACAAAAAAAACTGAAAAATGCTTCACCAATGGGATTAGATACGATTAACTTAACAGTTAACTGTCCATTATGTTATCCTTTTATGATTCTGCCAAAGTGGCCCTTTTAGGCCCCCAGGACTGTATTCCCCAAAGGGGTAGGTAGGTAGGCACATACCCAAATTAGAATGGTTGCAGTTTTGGTCAGTGTCGTATTTTTTTCGTGATTAACTCCTATCACATGTTCTGGGTTCGATCCATACCTATGTCAATGGCCCAACGCATTGAATTTTTCGATGAAGAAATTCTCAATAGCAACCTGACGTCTGTATATTATAATACGCCCCCTATCTATATTTATAAAAGAAAGTCGTGTTAGTTACACTATTTATAACTCAAGAACGACTGAACCGATTTGGCTGAAAATTGGTGGGGAGGTAGCTTAGAACCAGGAGACGGACATACTTTCCATCCGGTTTTTTTTTATTCACTTATAGGAGTAGAGAAGGAGTAGGGTAGGAGTAGGTTAGGAGTAGGGTAGGAGTAGGTAGGAGTAGGGTAGGAATAGGGTAAGGGGTAGGACACCACTCGAACGAAGTAGCGCCGGGCTGCTAGAAATAATTTATATGCCAAAACAACGTTTGTCGGGTCAGCTAGTTATACATAACTGGCGAAATGTAAGTCGACTATTACACCTCAGCTTACCCCATCAGGGACCTATATTTCATAGACCATACGTG
This sequence comes from Mesoligia furuncula, assembly GCA_916614155.1. Lineage (NCBI taxonomy): Eukaryota > Metazoa > Arthropoda > Insecta > Lepidoptera > Noctuidae > Mesoligia > Mesoligia furuncula. The sequence continues at coordinate 14,091,290 of OU744819.1, forward strand.
AAACAATAATATCCACGCGAGCATTCCTCCAGTCATCGTTTATTATTATTTTTTGTAACATCGGTCACGCGCTGCAAGAGCTGCCATTTTTGTTTTTATTAAGAGCAATTTATTTTATTTATGAATTTTGATGCAAACGTTTTTTGTGTAGGCGTTTTGATATTATTTACTTGATTATGGTGATTGATCTCTGATCGCTTTTCGGGATCAGTACCAGCTAGGGAATCCCAGCGCCATCTTGTTTTTAAACATTGACCAAAAATTTACGTTTAAAAGTGAAAGATCTACTTAAGTAGTTTACAGAAATGATTAATGATCATTTCATTATAGACATTCTGTTTTAGTAGGACATGGAAAACTGTGTTCCATCTGACTTTTGTATAGTTTTGGAATGGGTCCGTGGCTAAATAATAACAACGGATTTGGATGAAATTTGGCACATGGGTAAACCATGACCTGGACTAGGCCAAATTTATCATAATATTCCCACGGAAACGAGACCGATGCGGGTGAAACCGCGGGGCGTAGTTAGTAATAAGTATGTTTAATGTCTTGAAAATGAGAAGAAGACAAAAGAGCTCTACTACTAATTATAATTTTCGTCTTTAATTCAACAAGGATCTTAATGTTTACAAATAAACATGCTTCGTCCATCATACTGTTGTATTTGGCATTCAAAATGATTATATCATCGTCACCAGTTCGTACGCAAAGCATAATATATTTTGTAAATAATTGTCTCTTAGCGGTTCTATTTACTATAACTAACTTTTGCTCGCGGTTTCGCCAACGTGGACTTGAAATTATCCCACAGAAACATACTCACACGCGACAAGCGACGCGCGACGCTAAACTATAGGATGCTGCATCATCAAAAAGGTGTCACTTCTTTTTTTTTTTTGGGTGGGTAATTATCATGTAACTTACTTGTAACTGGACGGAGCGGGACGGCGTGTCAGACTTTTACTGATTAAAGCCTACCCGTATTCTTTCAGTTGCCTGTGGCAGGGGCCACGGTATCTCTTGAATGCAATAATACCTCCTTACATTCCTTATTCGCCCCACATTTAATTCCATTTTGGCCCCGAAAGTAATTAATTTAATATTTTAGTCCTGTTTCGCCCCATTTTCTATTCCCTATTCGCCCCAGTTTTTTTTTTTTTATTGTAGCTTATTAATTAATTAGGTAACGTTTTTCGTGAGTTTAACTAGATAACCATTACCCATATATAGGTACCAGTTACATCGTGTCAATCAGCCCATAATGTTTCCACTGCTAGAACATAAGCCTCCTGTCTGTGAAAGAGAGTGGGCCGTAATCCACCACAAGGGCGAGTGCGGGTTGGGAGAGGTCACATGTCTTTGAATTTTTGGTCCTAGGACGTGCCGGTTTCCACACGATGTTTTCCTTTGCTGTTTTTGACAGCAGGGGTGATGAAATAATTTAAACAAAGTATAGCGCCTGTCAGGGTTTGAACCCAACACCTACAACTCATAAGTTGCTGCCATTACCACTGGGCTCTACATCGTGAACCACAACTATTTTATTTACCAACTTCAAAAAAAAGGAGGTTATCAATTCGACACGTATATGTATGTAATATTATTGGAATTGCATTATATTCACATAATATGACAATCTATTAGGGCTTCCAAACAAATATACCAAATTTTATAGACGTATGTATGTATGTATGTTTGTCCAGGCATTTCTCCGCAACTATTAATCGTGACCATTTTTTATTGGCATACATTTACTTCAACTTAGGGAACAGTGCAAGTTTCCATCAAAATCGATTCAGTAATTTTCAAGATATGGACTAATGCGTGTAAGTGTGACGGCCTGGCTTATTGATACGAGGTACGAGTGCAGTGTCAAAAGGAAAACATCTCAAAACCGTGGTCAAATTCTAGTGCAAAAACTAAAAATTACGAAATAAAAAAGTAATTTAAAAAAATTAAACCGACTTCAAAAATAAATTAACTCAAAATTATGAAATAACTTTAAGAAGTCGGTGGCAAAAAACTAAAACTATAAAACACAGATCCCAAAGACACCGACTTCCGAAATTAAAGTTATTTCATAATTTTGAGTTAATTTATTTTTGAAGTCGGTTTAATTTTTTAAATTACTTTTTTTAATAATCTACTACACCAATAAGGTTCTACCCCTTTGTCCCACAGGAGCACTAAGGTGCAAATTGGTTTGAGTGCCTCGTTGGTCCGGTGGCTAGCTAAGCGGTTGCGGTTCACAAGGTCCCGGATTCGAATCATGATACTGAACGATGATAAAAGAACCCCCCCTGTTACCGGATATAGTGTTGATGATACGGATCAAAACCTGCAAAGGAATAATCTGTCTCGAAAGGAAGGAATTAACAAACTTTTAGGTTGGTACCTAGGCCTATATTTATCTGTCTGTACTAATAATAAACCCGTGGCTAAATAATAACAGTCGCACAGGTCGATCGATCAGGTTAAGCTACGCTTGCCGCGATCGGTCTGTGGATGGGTGACCATCTTTACATACCGTGACCCCTCCGTGCCTCGGAAAGCACGTTAAGCCGTTGGTCCCGGCTTTCATTCATGGATCTTTGACACCTCCACAACCCAGTTACTGGGTGACACGAAACCCCTTGGTAAGTCTAATTGTTAGATGCCTGTCAAATATCTACAAATGACAGTCGGGACCAACGGCTTAACCTGCATTCCGAAGCACGGAAGTATCTAAGTATGTAATGAATGGTCACCCATCCACAGGCTGACCTCGGCAAGCGTAGCTCAACCTTCGATTGACCAGTGCAGCTGTTATTAGTTAGCCACGAGCCCTCTCCTGACCTCTAAACGTAATCACAAGTGTCTTTTACTTAACTATTTTAATATTTATCAAGCAAATACTTTATGTTAATGAGAGTTAGGCAATTTACAACGACCTTGTGTAGTAATGGTAGGTGATGAAAGCACCACCTCTCTACGCGCAGTCGGTTAACAAAACATTGCATACTTGAGTGGCAATAGCCCATTGATTAAAGTGACGGTTGTAGAGAACGAGGTCGAGCGTTTGGTGCCCTGTTCTTCATTTTGAGGTTCCGTACCCAAAGGGTAAAAACGGGACCCTATTACTAAGACTCCACTGTCCGTCTGACTGTCTGCCACCAGGCTGTATCTCATGAACCGTGATAGCTAGACAGTTGACATTTTCACAGATGATGTATTCCTGTTGCCGCTATAACAAAAAACACTAAAAACAGAATAAAATAAATATTTAATAGCGGTTCCCATACAACAAACGTGTTTTTTTCGAAGTTTTTGCCTTGTGAGACGGAATCTTTCGTGTGCGAGTCCGACTCGCACTTGGCCAGTTTTTTTGTACTGACTAGATTTGAGAAAACTATTTTTTGGAGCAAGGTACTGTTACTGTTTCTTATAAGGCCCGGTTCCGCCACTAATCATTAGCCCCTTTCTTTATATACATAACGACTGTTCAGCCATACATTTTTGACAGTTAAATGTCTCTTAACTTTAAGCGAAGTTTATAAAGAAAGCCCGGCTATTTCTGTCAGTCGTTTGAAGTTGACAGTCAGAATGATTTTAGTCCTAAAATTGGTGTATCACAGTGTCTACGTATGTAATATTGTGGTGGCTCTTTCACAATGGTACATTATGGATACATGAGGGGCCCGTGGCTAAATAATAACAGCCGCACAGGTCGATCGATCAGGTTAAGCTACGCTTGCCGCGGTTGGTCTGTAGATGGGTGACCATCTTTACATACCGTGACCACTCCGTGCCTCGGAAAGCACGTTAAGCCGTTGGTCCCGGCTGTCATTCGTGGATCTTTGACAGTCGTTACGGGTAGTCAGAAGCCCGAGTCTGACAACCAGTCTTACCAAGGGGTATCGTATTACCCAGTGACAGGGTTGTGGAGGTCAGATAGGCAGTCGCTCCATGTAAAATACTGGTATTCAGCTGCATCCGGTTAGACTGGAAGCCGACCCCAACACAGTTGGGAAAAGGCTAGGCAGATGATGACATTATGGATACATGTGTGATGTGTAATGATCAATGCACACGCGTTTCATACGACGTTTTCCGACACACTTGCGAGGAAAAAATCAGGTTTGTATTGTTATTAACTTTTATGGAAAATGGCGCGCTGGTTTTGATTTTTCGCGCGCTGCACTAGCGATGCGCGCGCAGGTGAATATGAAGGCTCTGGCGAAACCGCTAAACAGCCTATATATATAAATAATATAATAAACACAAAATAATGTTTAGACTGATCGTAGTCTTGTCGTATGTTAAATTGTAGTTTAGTTAGTATGTAATTGGAAAGTACTGTTGGCATAGAGAAATATACATTAGTTCAGTAAGAATCCGCGATAATAGAACACCAGTCAGGGACTTTTTCGTTTGGTTCCGGGAGGGACCAGGGACAATTCAAACTATTAAAAAAAAAAGTGAAATATGGGCCGCGGAATCCTTTTGGTATGAAGTCTCCTTGATGAGATTAAAAAAAGCGCACATCCCCGATTAGTAAATAGTTATCTATGGCGTTACCGCACTAGTACGGTCACATAAAGTAAAAAGCACGCGTGTTTAATACACTGCAATTTGGACCTAAAAGCGGTTCATTAAGAGCCACTTTACGAGCCAGTGTGTTTAAAAAGCCATTAAAAGAGTAAAAGTTGTATTTGGTGATTTTTGGTGCATAAAACCTTCGATCATATCTCAAAACTATTGAACAATTTAAAATATATAATCTTTTAAAGTGGCATTTGAAGGCCGGGTTTGAGACCATTTCCGCCGGATACCTTTATGAACTTCGTTGTCAAAATATGTAGATATTTAGTTAGATAACAATAAGTATATATACATATAACATGACGTTTTTTCTCGTAAAGGATAGGCAAACAAACAAACATCCTGTACAGTTTGAGATGACGTTTGATACATATGTACACATACATATAACAACTCACCTCACACTCATCCCATAAATTCGCCCCATCATCCCATAAACTCGCCCCTTCATCCCATAAACTTACCCCTTCGTCCCATAAACTCACCCCTTCATCCCACGAGGGTAGGCAGGAAGTACAGAACGCCACCTGCTATGATTCTCACATACTCCCCTTTTGATATTCTCAAGATTAGATACAGGCTAAAATGCAATAACAAGTTTTCCATTTAAATCTAAATTTATGGAAGTCCATACAATAACATATCGAATTATATTGAAACATTTATTTTAAACATAGTTTCTAATAATTTATTTAAACGTAATACCTTCTGTGTTGACCGTTGAACAGTTGTTCAAAAAATTCTTGCGTTACATACTCGATTGTGCTTGTTAAAAGGTTTATTATTTTTATCGTTTTTACTTCAAAGAATTTTTAAGTGTAGGCAATCATTAGGAAATTAAAATTCATTATGAATTAATTTCAATTTTAATTTGATTTTTTTTTATTTGAAATTGGAAGAAACGGCGCAAACTCAACGGTCGGTGAAATGATGATGTACAGACAGGGAACTTAATTGTTGAGAAATACCTACACTACCTCAATTTACCGTGTTATAGCTTTATTTCATACGACTGATAAAGAATTGGAACATTACATTCATTCCCCTGTGTACCTCTACTGTGTTACTGTTACCGTGTGTCATCCCACAGCTGGGCAAAGGCTGCTCGTCATGACTTGCGATCCAGGGCTAATGCGAACCACTACGTATGTTTTTTAAACAAAAGAAAACGTTTATTTGGTGGAATTAAGATGACGTTTACAACTTTACAGGACATCTTTGGAGCGCCCTTAGATACTTAATTAGGTAGTTAAACACTTAGTTCTAGTACATATGACGATCAGTGGTGGTCCAGTCCGAAAGTTTGACAACCAGTCTTACCTATGGGTTTCGTATTACCCAGTAACTGGGTTGTGGAGGTCAGATAGGCAGTCGCTCCATGTAAAATACTGGTATTCAGCTGCATCCGGTTAGACTGGAAGCCGACCCCAACATAGTTGGGAAAAGGCTAGGCAGATGATGATGAGGCTGATTTGTACTACACATTACGAACAAGGTTTCATCAATACCTTGATCGATAGATGTTATGGACTAATGGCTTAGGCTTATGATGACCGATTATTGTGGTTTGTAAAACTGGTTGAGCGACAATTCGATTGACAACCTTGTGCTAGTGAGTTGCAGTGCTATATCCATACTAATATTATACATTCGAAAGTAACTCTGTCTGCCTGTCTGTATGTTACCTTTTCACGCCTAAACCACTAAACGGATTTTGATCAAATTTGGCAGAGAGATAGATTACATCCCGGGGAAGGATATAGGATAGTTTTTATCTATCCATAATACTTATATTATAAATTCGAAATTACTCTGTTTGTCTGTCTGTCTGTATATTGTCTTTTGACGCCTAAACCACTGAACGGATTTCGATAAAATTAGGCAGAGAGATAGATTGCATCCCGGGGAAGGACACAGGATAGTTTTTATCGACATACCTCGCGGGCGAAGCCGCAGGCGGAAGCTAATCTTCTATACTAATAATAAAGCTAAACAGTTTTTTTTGAGAACGCTAATCTCTGGAACTACCAGACGATTTTGAAAATATATTTTTGCATTTGTTAGCTTAATTGTTGAGGAACGTTCTCTTAGGAGTCCCTCCGTTCCCTTCCCATGTCTGTGTGGTGCCGTGGGTGTCGTAAAAGGCGACTAAGGGGCGTACCGGAGAATGGGCAGCAGCGTTCTCTATGCATTCCACCATCATACCATACTGCGATCGCCAACCCGCCTGCCAAGTGTGGCGATTGTGGCAACCCCCCCCCCCCCCCTTTTTGGGGGAGGCCTATGTCCAGCAGTGGACGTGTTTTGGCTGAAATGATGATGATGATGATGACTCCCTCAGGAGTCGGGCAAAAAAATAAGTCTGAGAGTTTTTTTTTAGATCGCTAAAAAGAAAACGAAGTTATAGCGCGGGCGATGCGATGTGGTGGGTGAAATTTCACGCCGACTAAGTAGCGGACAGAAGCTAGTCTACTTATATTATGAACATTAGTTTTTAACCGACTTCTAAAAAGGAGGAGGTTCTCAATTCGGATGTTTCTATTTTTTTTAGACACCCAACTCATTTGTCTATAGGCAAAGAACAATGGGTAATGACAATACAATCTACTTTAGTCAAGGTTAAGCTATTTATAATTATATAGTTTATTTCTTAAAATTATATTAGTTACTAACAGCACACCGCGGTTTCACCCGCATAAGTGTCGATCCCGTAGGAATATCGGGATAAAAACTATCCTATGTCCTTCCCCGGGATGCAATCTATCTCTCTGCCAAATTTTATCGAAATCCGTTCAGTGCATCCGGTCAGACTGGATGCCGAACCCAACATAGTTGAGAAAAGGCTAGGCAGATGATGATGTTGAAGTACCATGTAATAGCGGGCAGGCCTATCACCATCAAATGGGCACTAATCCAGACATTGAGCTGTTACTGAGAAATACCAAAAACCACCCGACCCGGGAATCGAACTCAGGATCTCATGTTCAGCAGTAGCGCTTGCCACCACTGGCAGTCAGTGTAAGCGTCACTGAGCATTTTTGAATTGATGTGAGCGTTTCAAAGAGAGCACATCAGTACATTCACTCACATAGCAATGCCTTTTGACGCGGCGTACGACAACACGCTGTATGCGACCGATGACGTTTGTAGGCTCAAGTAAACAGGGTGTATGTGAATTTACTGAAAAACGTCTTAAGGGTTCATTGTTCTCATCTTTTTGAACAAATTTTACTATGGGACCAACCGGGACGAAAATGGAATTCGCGAAAAAATATTGCTTCTCCATACATTAATTATATTTGCGTAACTAGACAAAATATAGGAAACGTCTTAAGGGTTCATTGTTCTCATCTTTTTGAACAAATTTTACTATGGGACCAACCGGGACGAAAATGGAATTCGCGAAAAAAATATTGCTGCTCCATACATTAATTATATTTGCGTAACTGGACAAAATATAGGAAACAGCTGGTTTTTTTGCCAGTCTGCTGACCTAGTAAGTTCGGTAACTCAAGCCTAGCTTATTGCCGAAGCGGTTAAATTATCTACTGCTCTCTAAAGGTCGTGGTATAGACGCCACTGAACTCTTGTGCAACGAAAATATTAGAATAATTTCGCTCAAAATCCAATTTGCTTGTTGCTCAATTACTAATCTTCACGCTATGGTCATTGCAAGGTGTACAGAGTACAAGTTTCGACATCACGTGAATAAATTATTTGTTTTTACTACAAAAAAATCGTCGGGTCAAATCAATTTGTAGACCTTTGCCAACTTTGCAGAAAAAAATATTTAAGACAATGTCAAAGAAACGACGTTATTCGTAAAAAATGTGGTGAAGGTTGTGGTGATCTGTGAAGCTGATCTATCAAAATATTGATGAATGAACATCGTGAGGGGCTCGTGGTTCGTGGTTAAATAATAACAGCCGCACCTCATCTTCACTATATAAGGAACTCATGTGCGAAATTTCATGATTCTAGACTTAGTTGGGGAGTTAGTTGCGCCACTTCTTCTTCCTAAAGCTGAAGCACTAAAAAGTGGTAAAGGGCGGGCGTTTCGGGGGCTGTTTCATAGAATAGAATAGAATACTCTTTATTATGCACACCATATAAATTAAAGACATAAATATAAAAACTGTACAAAGGGTGACACAATGAGCGGTCCTATCGCTAAAAGCGATCTTTTAAAGACAACCTTTGGATGCATTAAAAAGGGGAAGGACAGACAAATACTGAAGGTAGACAAAGACTGTAGGTAGTCTGTGGTGTACCATTTACATAATACAATAAATACTTACATAAAGTATATTATTCTAATCTAAATAAATATATACATATAATAATAATCATGAAACAGGAGCAAAGAAAATATAATAATGATGTTTAAGGAGAGAGGAAGTGCTTTTTAACCATAATTTTAAAAGTGGACAAAGATTGAGCACGCCTTACGGACACGGGCAAGTCATTCCATAACCGTACTGCTTCAACAGTAAAATGTTTGTCATAGAAACTGGTGAAATGCATCTGCATCTCTAGTCTCATATAATTTTGACATTATAAAAGTGTTGATTCTCAGCCTAGTTTGAATAAATTACTGTTGATTTTGAGTTTGATTCTGTCAAGGAATTTAAGACTTTTATTATGTAGAATATCGGCTATAACAATATCATCACCTGCCCATAATATATTAGTGGTCGGCACAATCGGTATGTCTTCTTCTTCCATATTTCTCTATCATCCGTCACCACAGCATGTCCCCTTTCTAGCTATATCATCCTTTACTCAATCCATCCATCGTTTCTTAGGTCTTCCTCTATCTTATAAGGGCGGAGCATCCTAACACAAGCAAACTATTTGCTTAAAAGACGTATTCCACATTGGGCACCCGCTTAAATGGCACCTGAGTGAATGCACCTGACACACAGCGACACATTGTAACTAGAATAAGTTATAAATTTAACATCTTAAATAACTTTAGAATAAGTTATTTAACATCTTAAATAACTTATTCTAAAGATGGCTATAATAAATAAAAATACTTATTGCATGATGATGCAATAACTATTTTTATTTATTATAGCCATCTTCAGGAAGCCACGTAAGTCAGATAAAACTCCCTATTGTTGTATTAATTTTTGAAATCACAACAGCCGTAGAATGAAAACAATACTATATTCATATAGGTATTGTTTTCAAAACGTTGCGGCAGTTCTGAGAAATGAAATGACTGTAGCGCCAACGGAAATGTGAGCTGGGTACAGAAATATTTGTTACTGCAAATTCTACCTTTTCTTTTTTTTTTTTGGGAGGGGAAATCATCAAATGACTCCTCCCGCTCTGGGTGGAGCGGAAGGGAGTGTCAGACTCTTACTGACTAAAACCCACCCGTGGTCCTTCCTTTGCCCTTTATGTTCCGGGCCAGCGGTAACCCTTTCGGACAATTCCGCTGACCCGGCAGGCTTCCTCGATGCTGACATCTGAGCGCGCGTGGAACACGTACGCACCGTCCGGCACGGCAAATTCTACCTTGTGTTTCCTTTTTTGTGTAAATATAAAACGAAATTTGAATGATGTGTAAAGGCAACGTTGCGGTTTAAAAGATGATGTAGACATAAAAAATTAAAAGAGTATGCTTAGATGGTTTGGTCATGTTGAGGCTATAAATGAAAGGCGTCTAACAAAAGGTTTAACATTAACAAGGCAGATGTGAGTGGCAACGCCGGGAGGCGACGCTCCAAACTGACCTTTTAGATAATTTTCTTCAGAAAGGTTAGGGGCCCGTGGCTAAATACTAACAGCCGCACAGGTCGATAGATCAGGTTCAGCTACGCTTGCCGCGGTAGGTCTGTGGATGGGTGACCATCTTTACATACCGTGAGTCCTCCGTGTCTCGGAAAGCACGTTAAGCCGTTGGTCCCGGCTGTCATTCGTGGATCTTTGACAGTCGTTACGGGTAGTCAGAAGCCCGAAAGTCTGACAACCAGTCTTATCAAGGGGTATCGTATTACCCAGTAATTGGGTTGTGGAGGTCAGATAGGCAGTCGCTCCATGTGAAACACTGGTATTCAGCTGCATCCGTTTAGACTGGAAGCCGACCCCAACATGGTTGGGAAAAAGGCTAGGCAGATGATGAAAGGTTAGGTACATAGTACTAACACCCGGCAGGCGTATATAACCAGATGTATGAACGTAAACGAAACAAAAGGAGTATGTAAGGGGAGGCAGGTGGCCAGCGGGATTGTCCGAAAGGGTTACCGCTGGCCCGGAACATAAAGGGCTAAGGAAGGAACACGGGTGGGTTTTAGTCAGTAAGAGTCTGACACTCCCCTTCCGCTCAACCCAGAGCGGGAGGAGTCATTTGATGATTTCCCATCAGCAAAAAAGTTGGAGTTCTGTAGTTTCTGCCTAAGCGCATGGGAAGAAGGCGTGAGTTTATGTATGTTTTTTTAGGGTTCCGAACCTCAAAAGGAAAAAACGGAACCCTTATACGATCACTTTGTTGTCCGTCTGTCTGTCAAAGCCCTTTATCTCGGGAACGCGTGGAGATATCGAGTTGAAATTAAAACCATATGCTCAGGTCTGCGGTGCCTTGAAGTTGTGAAAAACGATCAAAGTTTTAAGTTAACGTAAAAACAAGATACGACCGTTTATGCCGCAAAAAACATATAAGTATTTCGACACTCGCAAGGAAATCAAAAAAATATGGGTCAATTCTAGGTCACCGGTACTTCCCGTTGACCTAGAATTATGAAATTTGGCAAGAAGCAAGGTACACATGTAGCACAAGTAGAGGAAAAAAATACGAAAACCGTAAAGTAGTTATCTTTATTTAGACTACCTCACTGGTCTGGTGGTCGGCTGGTCGCAATTGCGAAGAACTGCTCAGCATCCATGATGTTTTGTGATCTATTTTATTGGTGCGATTCCGACTTACGAAGATTCTGAGATTCTGGGAGGATGGTAAAGAAAGACCCATCCTTTAAAATAGAAAGAGATACGTACAAGGAAATTAATTGTTCAGCACATTGGATTACATACGTCGATTTGCCGTGTTAAATTAATTACAGTTTTAAGATGTTTTTTTTTCTCACTTAAGATATTATGCCTTTTTATTTCATACGACTTTTATATAAACAGTAACTCGGTGATTCGCTAAGCAATAGTTTTCCCGAACTTTACTGCATCCGCATACCCACTTTAATTATTTTTCTCGCTTCGGACTTAATTGCACACTTCAAGATTTAATGAATGGTGTTTATTTTTACACTTTTATTACCGTGTAATTGCATAGTCTATAGTGCAATCAGAATTAATTATTGTACTGTCTTTATAACATATTTAACTCGTTCATGACTGTGTATAACGTACCATGTACCTGCGTATGATTACTGACCTTCTAATTAATACGACACCTTACTCGATCAGCAAAATATATCCACATTTTAACGCGTTCGAAACGTAAACACAAAACACAAGTTTCCGCGTTAAAACCGTACTAAACGGAACTCTAAAAAAAATACAACAGAATAACGTAAAATGTAACGTTTCGACTGGCGGCGGCCAGTCACTCTCGCGCATTCGGGCCGCGTGATGCCGCGCTAAACCAATCGCGGATAATTCCAAATTTGAAAAGTTTGCAAAGTTTTCGCTCATTTCCACAATGGCTATCCGCTCTTTGGGACGTATGATCGATTATGTGAAAGCTAATAGAAAAATAAGTGAGTGTTATTTTTTTAAATGTGCGAATTTTTTCTTTGTTCAATTTTCCCGTGTTGCGTGTATTGTTCGTTGTTGAGTAACTTGTGACCTTTGGTAATAGTATAATGTGTGGTTCACATTCTAACGCGAGTTTTGGAGTGAAATTACACTGAGTATTTATGTTCAACCTTCAGAAGCAATCGTGCGGATTAAGAAATCATTGGTTTTTTCTTCGCTTACCGATTTGATTTGCAATTAAGTGACATTGCTTTGCTTAACTGTGAGGTTTTTTACTGGGTTTTGACCCAGTTTTATTTGAAGTTCTCTGTAACTATTGGATGAAGCGTTTCACCTATATTCAGGAGAATTTAGTTGGCTTTTCAACTGTGATAATATTATCATAATCTAACCAGTAGTTTTGTTGTAATTTCATTTTAAATATAACTTACTTTTACTCGTCATAAGTATGGAATTACAGCACGTCTTATTTTATAAGAAGAATCCAGATTAGTGTGTGTAACGGTTTTAAATTGCGAATTTCAGTTTCTTAAAACTCTTACATAGCAAACTTTTTGATTATCAGCAAGTTTATTTTAAGAAAACTGGTTCGAATCGAGCGCAGACCACTTCTTACGGTTAATTTTGTCTTAGTATGGTACCTGTTTAGGATAGCAAGAAAAGGGAGTTCATTCTCTTTGAAATAATCATTATTATTACCATCAAAACATCTCCCCTATATTCCGCGGTGGCTCAGAGGTCTACTTATAGTACACCACATTTCGCCAATTATGTTTAAGTCACATGTAATAAGGGGCGAATCTATTGTCATTAACGGGCACAAATTCAGGACCCAGGCTGCTACTGAGAAATTCCAGATGGAAACACCTAATAACACTTTACTCGGCCCGGAAGTCGAACCCAGGCCCATGCTTAGCAGTAACGCTTACGACCACTAGACAACAAGGCATTATCATTATCCAATAAAATCCTATAACTTTTAAATAAACAACTTTGTGAACTTCTTACCAGAACACCTCAAAAATACGTAATATTTTTCATAAATATTTCACGCCCAGCATTTAGCTGCATGACCACAGACTACCAATGACCCAGTTCTTGATAATTTCCGCTCAAACTCGCACGGGAAAGTAAAAGGCACACTAGACGCTGAACGGCAACCAACCGTGAATCCTAAGCTTAAGACTGACAAAACATCTAAAGAAATTATTACTGAAATATTTGTCTGAGATTGCTATTTGCAATCATAGTAATAATACAGTGTAGCTGATATTAGGATACAAAATATACAGTTGGTTAATATCAGTGTTTTTTGTAAGACAGTCGTGCTGATCTAGCTGGACTGGGGCACACAAAGCAAGAGTGCGTTATTGAGGGTTTACCATACAGTCTTAAAGCAGGTCAATATTTAATTTTGGCGAAAAGTGAAGTGCCGCACGATGTTGTAGCATGTGCGGTGCCACTGTTAACTGTCACCTTGACCTGCCTTGCACATCCTAGCCAACAAATGATTATAGTAGATTCAAAACGACTTTATTACAGTGCTGCAATATACAGAAAACGTAAGGAAATTTGGTTTTCGCGGGCTACCTTACCATATGTTCTCCTTAATCAATTATTTTAAAATTACCACACTCATGGATGTAATTTAAGGCTTCCCAGTCCCCAATACCTAAGACATTACTATTTTGATTGATACATTATTCGGATGTCTTTTTAATATTTTTGTCTACGAACGAAGCAAAAGATTTAAGCATCGTACGGCGTACCAGATGGCGTTCTGTTAAATCATACACGATTTTATTTCTATAAGTAGGATTGTACAAACACTTGTACAAGTCTAGCATATTTTTAAAACTATATGACGTCGGCGTTTCCTATCTGAGTACCTACTCTGCGAAGAAAGGCCGAAACAAACTCAGAGATCACAGTAGTTTCTGCCTTGGGAAAAAAGCATGAGTTTATGTATGTATTTGTCTTTGTCTATGGAACATCTAAGAAAAGATTATTAGAAAAAAAGATTTTTTGAAAAAAAACCAGACATTGATAAGATATGTAATCTGCGAATATGATTGTATCTTGAAATTAGTAAACAAATTCGTTCTGTTATTGTTTATGAGAAAGACATATTTTAGAATGATCTAAATTGTTATATGTACGTTACACGTTTCATGCATTGTTTACTGCGAAAATGACATAATAATCACAACACTGAAGGTTCCTATGTATCGAAGTTGTTTGTGCACTTCAATCAACTCAGCCATTCGCGGTACATTACTGGACATATGCCTCTCCCAGGGTGCGCCACAACATCCTGACCTCCGCCTTCCGCATCTAGTCCGTCCCAGCTATTTAAGGTCGTCGGTCCATCACTCCAGGACTCGTCTGCTCCACCGGCCATTGGTGCTTCGACTAACATGGCCAGCCCACTGCCACTTCAGCTTGCTTAATCTCCAAGTTATGTGGGGTAACTCCGGTTCTTTTCCAGACTTGTTCTTGTGCACTTACACTATCGAGTATTTCTCTCTTTTCATTCAGTTCATCAAAAGGTGGTCGTGGATTGGAAAAGATCGATTTTGCGATAAGACGGCCTATTACAAAGGCAGTGATAATGCTTACTTAGTAAATTGATAATCAACTTATTGTCCATAAATTCCAATCACAATAACTGTCATTCTTTGATATATGGCAATCGTTTAAATTGGCAAATAAAACGTCAACAATGACATGTGACGATCTGCTAAAGTTTTTATTTCCCTGACTATATTATTATTTTAAACTTTTCGATTCTTTATCAATTCACTTTAGACATTGGTAGAATTGTCGTCATTGGATTTGCTTGATTAAAAACAGAATAGAATAGAAATTCGTATAAATTAGGACTAATACGAATATTTTAAAACAAAAAAAAGGGGAATTTTTAACTGCACCTCTATTTAGAAATTTAAGCAAACAAAATTTCTCCACTAATAACCTTCTGCATATCAAATAAATTACTGTACTACAAATTAACTACACTACACACTAAACCAACATAATATACAAAAGTAACACCATTGTAATGACAACTTAGGATGCAAGAGCGAGCGAAGCGAGCTCGGGACTTGGGGCACCCCTTCTCGGACAGGTTAGGTTCGAAGTCATCCCCCGTCATCCCCTTCGTGTTAGGTTCCTTTAAACCCTGTAGACAGAAATTCCCCGCGAAGCAGGGTTCCGTCGACTACGCCTAACCACATATTTTTGTAGATAAAAAAAAATTGGGATTTTTTTTCTCGGCCACTATGATTTACTTTTAGTTAACAGATAGTCATTCAGTAAAACAGTTAAGCTTTAAAGATCTAACAGTATAGTATAATTGATTTATTTGATGAGCAAATTTAGTGTGCAGTTCAGTATTTTTGGTGGTAATTTCGAATATTTTGATTGAAAAAAGGAGATTTACAGTTAAAGCATTAAATACCACCCAAAAAAAATTGCCAAATCGCTTCAGGTTGAGGAAGGCTATAGGCTCTTTAACTTCACGCTAGAACACCTTGCAAAAAGAAAAAAAGTCAAAAATTACGCTAAGAGAAAACGAAGTAATAGCGCGAGGCGATACGATGCGACGGGGTGGGTCGGGGGAACAAGAAATTTCACGCAGACGAAGTCACGTGCAGAAGCTAGTTTATAAATAAATGATTAGGTACTTAAGTATAAAAACCTCAAGACCTCTGTCCCACCTGCAAAGGAAACAGCGTATGAATATTAAAATTTAAAAGCTATTGAATCGATTCGTGATACATCAATATGTTATGTCAACATTGCATAAGTACAAATATTAACATAAACGGAAAAATGTAATTTTCTGAGAATATCGACCGCACATGACATGTTGACTACGTTTTATGTAAACACGTGATGAGTTTGTTAAACATGTTTCATCTAAGGTGTACTTACTATGAGTACCTAAGCAGGATCTGATGTTTTTAAAACTATTTTGTATAATATTTTACATTCAGTTTGGTAAGAACAACTTATTCGCAAAAAAAATTAATCACATATTATGAAAAGGAAAACAACCAACTTTAAAATGTATTTCGAAAACCGCCTTTATTGCTACGACACGAAGGCGGTGTCAATGTCAAATTTTTACCACTGATGTACTAATCGAAAAAGTAACGTTCGATAAATTAAAAACAATTGGGGCGAATAAGGAATCTTTGTGTGGGGCGAATATGGAATAAAGGGAAAAACTATTTTGGTTCTGAATGTTATCTTGTTTAGCCACAAAAAAGTTTATCATTAAGTACCTACTTTCTTCGTAGTAGTGTGTAATTTTTTCACTGTTTCAGAAGACGGATAAAAAATGCTCTGTCTTCGAAACAGAATCAACATGTAAAATTTCAACTCCGTAGGATAAGGGGAAATGGTTTTAATTCAGTTTGCAAGGTTTGACTCATACACCCTAACCTAACTAACTAACTATAAAGGCAAGTTAAATAAAAGATTGTAATAAGCCACCATAAATAAAAAGTAATAAATTGAAAATATTACATAACTATTTCAAAACCCACATCAAAATAAAAGTTAGTTGAAATTAAAGTAAAAAGTTACTACACTAACCTAATTAGTTACACAATTAGCGTAATTGTTCCATAAATTAGCCAAATTAAGCTAAAGAACGCCATTATTCATTGCGAAATTGTAAGTGAAAATATCAAGATTGTACAGTACACAAAGTATAATTTAGACTCGAATCTCACGTACTTACGACTTTCCAACGACATTATAAGTAGAACTAAAAAAACATCTTGGAAAAAAACTCATGGCTAAGTAATAATAGTCGCAAAGGTCGGTCTATCAGCGGTACGCTTTCCGCGGTCGGTCTGTGGATGGGTGACCATCTTTACGTACCGAGGCCCCTCCTCGGAAAGCACTTTTTTCCTGGCTGTTTTTCGTAGATCTTTAAATTGTTAAAGATCCACGAAAAACAGCCAGGAAAAAAGTGCTTTCAACTACCTATCTGACCTTCACAGCCCGTAACCCAATGGTTACGGGTCGTCACAAACCCGAAAGTCTGACAACCAGTCTTACGACGAAGGAGTATCGTATTACCCAGCAAATGGGCTGTGAAGATCAGATAGGTATAGTTATGCTACATCTAAGTACTGGTATTCAGCTGCATCCGGTTAGACTGGAAGCCCACCCCTCCAATCCCTCCATCCACCAACCCGCATTGTACCTGCATGGTGGATTACAGCCCATTCCTTTTCCCAGAGAGGAGGACTGAGTCCCATTATAGAGAACATCATAGCCTATTTTTTTTTTCTATCCTGCGCTGTCCCACTCCTGGTCAAAGGCCTCCCTCCACTCCTTCCATCTTTCGCGAGCCCGCGCGTCTTCCTTCCAGTTTGGACGGAACCAATCCAGCTCGTCCCGCCATGTTCTACGTGGTCCGCCACGACCCCGCCTCACTGTTTCAGGGCACCAATTCTCCGCTATTTGGGCCCACAGTTTGTCCAGCGTGCGGCAGACATGTCCTAGCCAATCCCATTTAAGTTGAGCAGGTTTTTGAGCCACGTCAGCTATCTTTGTTTTGGAGCGCAATATTGTGATTATCTATCTTTCTTCTATATATAAATATATAAAACTCAAAGGTGACTGACTGACATAGTGATCTATCAACGCACAGCCCAAACCACTGGAGGGATCGGGCTGAAATTTGGCATGCAGGTAGATGTTATGACGTAGGCATCCGCTAAGAATGGATTTTGATAAATTCTACCCCCAAGGGGATAAAATAGGGGATGAAAGTTTGTATGAAACTTTGTCAATTTTAAACCGATCGGGCTGAGACTTCGCATGCATATAGCTACTATGACGTAGGCATCCCCTAAGAAAGGAGTTTGATAAATTCAACCCCATGGGGATAAAATAAGGGATGATGGAGGATGTAAATGTATTGGTTTTTTTAAATAATACTTAACGCGAGCGAAGCCGCGGGCAAAAGCTAGTTATATATATTTATTCAATGTAAACTAATCGTATTCATCAAGGTTTCATCAAAACAATGTCAATGTTTTTAAACCCAGTGACACAAAATTGACGGTCCATGATTATATTTAGATCAGCTGTTGATAAAAATCTATTGTTTTTTTTAGTTTAAATTAACAACAATCTGACCTTCGTATTACCTCTGGTCTGGTTAGCTTTGAGTATGAATGTGAATAGCTATAAGGGTCGCGACACAACTGCGGAACGTGCGGCGCCGAACGTTCGGTTGAATACGCTCGCAGTGTTTTTCAAGTTCCCTATGACACATCAGCCGAAATTACGTCGCGTTCATGAGCATTAATCACGACTCAGTTGCTGAAGTGTCGGCGCGGCGGCGCCCCGTACGTTCCGCAGATGTGTCGCTACACTTATACGCACGCGCGCCGGTTGCGTGCGAGTACTACGGACCTGAGTACCTGACCTTCCTGTAGACTTCCCCTACTTTTAGTGACCTGTTACTCTAAGTGAACTGTTAAGTTAATCGTATCAAATCCCATTGGTGAAAAATTTTTCAGTATTTTTTTTGGCTGTGCTAAAATACTAATCAATCCAATCCAAATCCAATCCCAATCTCTTTGATTATACCTACGTAGGGCAGTGAAAAAAAGAAAAACACGGACTGTCTTCGCCATATTATGATTCATAATGTTA
Organism: Mesoligia furuncula; assembly: GCA_916614155.1. Taxonomy (NCBI): domain Eukaryota; kingdom Metazoa; phylum Arthropoda; class Insecta; order Lepidoptera; family Noctuidae; genus Mesoligia; species Mesoligia furuncula. The sequence goes on from OU744819.1 coordinate 14,110,274, forward strand.
TCCTTTTATGATTCTGCCAACGTGGCCTTTTTAGGCCGCCTGGTGGTTCTCTCCTTACTAACGGCAATACAGAAATAATCTGGTACCTAGAATTGCATAACCAGTCTGTAATGTTCCCACTGCTGGGACACCTCCTCTGTGAGAGGGAGCGGGCCGTAATACACGTAACGTACGTAATAGTTGATGGATGTTACAGTTCCCCGAATTTTTGTAGCTTGGTATATCCATCAGCAACTACTTAATGGAGTTGCAAGTACCATGCTATCAAAGATAATGTAACCGACACAGTTTTTGAGTAATTTAATACAGAGCAAAGAGATCTTTCTAATAAAAGCCATTACAACTCGCACTTGACCATTAAAAATGACATAACAAAAGTAGATCCAAATGATAATGTTGCCATTATTATAAATGAATTTTGTCAATTTCTCTTTTTTTCATCATAGCAACATTACGGCTGTTCCGCCTGTGTGGACTTTCCAAATGATGAATGACATTATTCGTGGAATAATATGACAACCTGGTCTCCTTTGGTAATACGGTAATAGCCTGAATATATGCTAATATAAACCGGTCTAGACTTGTAGGTACGAACTAGGTTCTAACTTCGTTACTTGGAAATCTAGGGCATTCATTAGGTCCCATTCACTGGGAGTGGGGGCAGGGTTGTCGCGTACGCGCAGTTTAATATCAAGTATCCGTAATCTGATCCTGTTACGGGGCTCGTGTCGAAAGAAGGTTAAGCTACGCATGCCGCGGTTGATTCGTGGATGGGTGACCACCCATTACTAATCCAGACCCCTCTGTCTCCAAACCTGGGACTAACGGCTTAACGTGCTTTCCAAGACACTGACTCGGAATGCACGTTAAGCCGTTGGTCCCAGTTGTCATTCGTAGATCTTTGACAGTCGTTACGGGTAGTCAGAAGACGTTTTTTGTATGGGAGGCCACCTTAAATATTTATTTTATTCTGTTATTAGTATTTGTTGTCATAGTGGCAACAGAAATACATCATCTGTGAAAATTTCAACTGTCTAGCTGTCATGGTTCATGAGATACAGCCTGGTGACAGACGGAATAGAATAGAATACTCTTTATTATGTACACCATATAAATTACAGACATATAAATATAAAAACTGTACAAAGAGTGACACAATGGGCGTCTTAGTAATAGGGTGCCGTTTTTACCCTTTGGGTACGGAACCCTAATAAAAAAATAGCGGGGTAATTGCGTAACACACTATCAATAGCAATCGCTTTCATTTTGACAGTTTAGCAACATTCATTGCGTTATTTACGATGTTCAGCAGACAATGTTTTCGGACTTAAAAAGCAATGGATTAGCAAGTCCTTGAAAATCATTCATGATAGTTTGTTACCCATTTAGGGTGCTGTACCAACTTAGAACTTAGTCCAAAATAGAAAAAAAAAATACAGGGTCACATTAAAATTAGGTAGCGAAACTCCGCACACTTTATAGATTAATATAAACATTATCAAACAAAAAGAAAATTCTCAATTCATAAGTAGGTACTTTACGTGAATACTAGCTGCAACTCGCGTTTTCACCCGCGTAAGTGTCGATCCCGTGGGAATATCGGGATAAAAAGTAGCCTATATGTTAATCCAGGGTGTCAGCTACCTCCATACAAAATTGTATCAAAATTGATCCAGCCGTTTAATCGTGAAGAAGTAACAAACTGATAAACACACACACACAAACTTTCGCCTTTATAATATTAGTGTACTAGTGTGATACTAAAAGCGACCGTAGACCCCAAAAAACATATTATTAAATATATTTTTGTTGTTTTATCGTATACATCCCGTGGGTGTCGTAAAAGGCGACTAAGGGAGAATGGGCAGCAGCGTTCTCTATGCATTCCACTACCATACCATACTGCGATCGCCAACCCGCCTGCCAAGCGTGGCGATTATGGCAAACCCCCCCTTTCGGGGGAGGCCTATGTCCAGCAGTGGACGTCTTTCGGCTGAAATGATGATGATGATGATGTTTTATCGTGTTTAGATATTGATGTCTGCGGAGTTTCGCTAAGTAAGTTAATTTGACCCTGTAAAAGAAAGAAAAGAAAGAAAGAAACATTGTTTAACAAAACGCACATTGTAAATAAAAAAAAACGAAATAAAATATACACAACGTAGTCAAAAGCCTCGCACTCAAGCTTGAAAAAAAAAATTGTTTCCTTGCATTCTTGTATATTTTTTTCATTTTGTCCGTGACGACCAGCCCTAGCTGTAAGCTACATACTTTTTATGGAGTTTGCGTAAACGCTCGCTTACCTTCACGGTGGTTATCGCTCAGTGGGTCAGCAGACCTGATTGTACTCTCGTTAAGTACAAGGCAAACATTGTCTGTGATTCTCACGATTTAACAGAGCCCTTTGTGAAGGAACTCGACTGCACCCGAATTGAGTAACACACTCACCATCATCTGTTTGCCTTTTCCAAACTATGTTGGGGTCGGCTTCCAGTCTAACCGGATGCAGATGAGTACCAGTATTTTACATGGTGCGACTGCCTATCTGACCTCCACAACCCAATTACTGGGTAATACGATACCCCTTGGTAAGACTGGTTGTCAGACTTTCGGGCTTCTGACTACCCGTAGGTATTGCAAAATTCGAGTTATTCCATTCTGATCCCCTGAACCTCCCCTCCTCCCCCCTCCTCGACCCCCTGCTAGTTGATCCCCGTCTTCTGTTTTAATCTCTGTAGAAAACCAAGAAATCGACATCCATGGTGAAACATGCGCGTCCGCATACAGCTCAGGGCACCAGAGAGTACTTGAAACATTTGTAATTGCCGTGGCCTCAAATCCCATCGAGCACGCATGAGACATTAAAAAAAAATCTTTATTTAATTTTGTAAATCATGAAACTTTTATTTTCTTTTGACTGTACTTACCTGTCAAAACGAGTAAACCTAGATAATGTGGATAAGACAGAGATTAAAACAGAAGACGAACTAACAGGGGATCGAGGAGGGGGGGTGGACGGGGGGTTCAGGGGTCAGACCGGAATAAATCCAAATTTCTAAGCGACAATGCCCACTTACCATCAGATGTTTTTTGGAGTTGTTATAAACCCATCTAATATCACAGAAAAAGTTAAACATCGTCTCATAATTCCCACGCTGTTAAAATGAACCATGACACCAGTATTTCTCACAATGGTGACCATCAAATGGCTTAGCATGATCCTCCGTTATGTCGAAAATACCGCAGCATTCATTTTAAAATAAATATATGGTAAAGACGAGGATTAATGTTAAATAAACCGCTGGTTTTCAAAAAATACTTCAAATTAGATCATGAAACATTGCAAACTAACTGAACTAACTATAAAGCAGGTCTTACGTGTTTTAACTTTTTTGACTTACCTTTATTTGCAACGTAAAAAGCAAATACGTAAACTATTGGCGCTGATTTCCGCCCAGCACCGCACTCTGTCTCGCTCTCACACAGTCCGCAAGCAGTATCGTGCGAGCGAGATTAAAGAGTGAACTTTAGCTGAGGTAGTATAGGCTCTTAAGTCCCATGTAATAGGGGGAGAGTCTATTGCTATCAACTGGGCACTATCCTAGACTCCTGGCTGCTACTGAGACATTCCAAGCTCAGTAGTCGTGCTAGCGACCACGAGACTAAGAGACACTCAGCTTACAAAATTTTAACAACGTTATCGGTAAAGGAAAACATCGTGAGGAAACCGGCATGTCCTAGAACCAAAAATTCGGTCAACTATGTTGAGGTCGGCTTCCGGATCGATGCAGATGCAGCTATTTATTTATTTGTTACCAGTATTTTACATAGAGCGACTGCCTATCTGACCTCCACAACACAGTTATTGGGTAATACGATACCCCTTGGCATGACTGGTTGTCAGACTTTCGGGCTTCTGACTACCCGTAATGATTGTCAAATGACAGCCGGGATCAACATTGCTCTCAAAACAAAGAAGGAAAACATCGTGAGAAAACTGGCACATCTTAGAACCAAATATTCGAAGACATGTGACATTCACCAACCCGCACTGGGCCCGGGTGGTGGATTAGGGCCCACTCTCCCTCTCACAGAGAAGAAATCAAAATCAAGGGTCTGTTCGAATTAGGCTGAGAGTCAGCACTCCCTTGTACTTTCGCTGTGAAGAAGAAGTGGCACAAAAAGTCTCCAGCAGCACAGCTGCCTGTTCAGTTAGAAAAACTTGTTTCTATACATTTAGATATTCAAAGTAATTGTCAGGCCTGAGGCCTAAGGAGGCCTATTTCCCAGCAGCGGGAACGTTAAAGGTTTATTATGCTTATGCTAACCAAGTTAACTGTGTGTTTCGCTTCTCCATCAACACGAGTAGCCTCCAATAACAGTGTAACATGAACACAAACTCATAACAGTCAGTTCTTCATTTCATACAAGATGGCGGATGTTTTCATAATAGTCTCGTGTTCCATCTGACGTTTCCTTCAGTTTCTATGTAATGGCGTGTTGTTGGTGTCAATGTGCGGAGCCGAAATGTGGACACTCACGGTACGGCTGGTACATAAATTCAAGGTCGCTCAGTGAGCTATGGAACGGGCTATGCTTGGAGTCTCTCTGAGGGATCGAATACACAACGAGGTGATCCGGCAGAGAACCAAAGTTGTCGACATAGCTCACAGAATAACCAAGCTGAAGTGGCAATGGGCCGGCCATATTAGCCGTAGAACCGATGACCGTTGGGGTAGACGTGTTCTTGAGTGGAGACCGCGAATCGGCAAACGTAAGGTAGGACACCCTCAGGCTAGGTGAAGCGACGATCTTCGCAGGGTGGCTGGTAGCAGCTGGATGAGAGTTGCCGAGCATCGAGCTGAATGGCGTGCAATAGAAGAGGCATATGTCCACCAGTGGACTGCTGTAGGCTGATGATAATGGTGTCAATGTCGTTATCTTGGTGAGGAGTTTGTTGCGCCACTTCTTCTTCTAAGCTACAGCAGTTCCTCAAGTTCTGAGCTACGCACTGACAAATGCTTGCACTGATTGTACGGGTCCACTCAAAAATCTGTGTGGTACTTTCCTCAAAATACCAGTTCAGACATCAATCTACATGGTCTTCACATGATTTGACCAAGATTATGTGTCGCTCAGCGTGCTATGGAGCGAGCTATGCTCGGAATCTCTGAAGGATAAAATCAGGAATGAAATTATCCGAAAAAGCACCGGAGTTACCGACATAGCTTGCAGAGTAAGCAAACTGAAGTGGCAGTGGGCTGGCCATGTCTGTCGAAGGGCCGATGGCCGGTAGAGCAGACGAGTCCAGGTGTGGATACCGCGTATCGGCAAGCGTAGTGTGGTACTCCCCCCAGGGTTGGTTATAATTTTTTTTTTGTTTCTAATAGTTTCTTTGCTTGTTTTGTGGTCGCAGAGTCGGTTCTTGGGTTCAATCTCTAAATCAGCATTGTCATTAAGTTTTTTACCAGGAAGTTGTCAGTAGCAGCTCAGTTGATGACAACTGGCGAAATGTGGGTGTAACCGTGCGTCCGTCTGTTGCGTCTGTTGTTATACTGGCATTGTTCATGGAGTTTATAGCCCGTTCTTCTCCATAGGAACCCACTACGCTTTGGAGTGGGCAACTAGCTTCATCTTTTATGACTGACCGTCTCCTAGACAATTCAAAAACGCCTGTAACAGGTTTAATTAAAATAAATGCTTTAACCTTTTCCTTGTGCTAACCTCTTCGGGAAATACATGCGTGATAATATTTTTTACAAGTTAACAAGGAAAAAAACGCGAATAATATATTCTCATGCCTCTACGCACGGAAACATAATCTGTCAGCGTGTCTATCACGGCTAATCTTGAAAACTGCTGGCTGCCATTCGAAAGTGACCCGCTTACAACATTTCATAACGCTAGCTTTAAATGTCATATTGTATAAGATGTCAAAACTATTTGCTAGCGAGTGATTCAAAGTCGATTTCATGAAGATGAGTATTATAGTGTACGGGCAATTTTTCTTAGCATATTATTGCCCGGTAATTCCTAAAAATTGCTAAATTATTCTGACTATATTGCCTAGTTCTTCTTCTTTTCGTGTCTATGACACTCTTCCTCGTTGTTTTTTTTTTCTTTTTATATGTAGTTTGAGCCCAGTAGGTGGCACGTTAATCGCGGCGTGCAGGTGAACGAGCACTTAGGACACTCCAGCAAGTGAGGCATGGTCTGATAAGAAGCACTCGCACTGAACTCGTATTGATAAAATTAAAATTAAAATATAATTGCTCAATATATTCTGTATTGCCTACTGAAAATTGCTCGGTATATTCTGTATTGCCTACTGAAAATTACTCGATATATTCTGTAATGCCTAGTGAAAATTGTTCGTTACATTCTGTATTATCTACGTAAAATTGCTCGATATATTCTGTAATGCCTAGTGAAAATTGCTCGATATATTCTGTAATGCCTACTAAAAATGTTCGATATATTCTGTAATACCTAGTGAAAATTGCTCGTTACATTCTGTATTATCTACTGAAAATTGCTCGATATATGCTGTATTGCCCACTGAAAATGGCTCGAAATATTCTTTATTGCCTACTGATAATTTCTCGATATATTCTGTATTGTCTACTGAAAATTGCTCGATATATTCTGTATTGCCTACTGAAAATTGCTCGATATATTCTGTAATGCCTACTAAAAATGCTCGATATATTCTGTAATGCCTAGTGAAAATTGCTCGTTACATTCTGTATTATCTACTGAAAATTGCTCGATATATGCTGTATTGCCCACTGAAAATGGCTCGATATATTCTTTATTGCCTACTGATAATTTCTCGATATATTCTGTATTGTCTAATGAAAATTGCTCGATATATTCTGTATTGCCTACTGAAAATTGCTCGATATATTCTGTATTGCCCAGTTTATTAAATAGCCACCATATCGCTCATGCAGTAGTGTGTAGCGGTATTTCCAGTAACAATAATAAAATAAAATGTTGGCATAGCAGTAAAATGCTTGATAAAATTAAAAAATTAAATTGTCCGTCCAATTGGCTTTTAGAAGGGCTAATTTTCGAATCCGACTTTTCCCGTAAAAATAATTATTTCGAGACATCAAACTGAGTACAGACGCCAGCACATCAAGCTACCCGAAACCGTCAAATTTTCCCAATCAACTTTGAACCTTATGCTTTAGCGATATAGTTGAAAATGTATTAAAGAATTTTGACAGATTGAAGTAGCTTGATGTCGTGCTGGCGTCTGTACTCAGTTTGATGTCTCGAAATAATTATTTTTACGGGAAAAGTCGGATTCGAAAATTAGCCCTTCTAAAAGCCAACTGGACGGACAATTTAATTTTTTAATTTTATCAAGCATTTTACTGCTATGCCAACATTAATTAACATATATTTCAGCACATAATGTTCCCACTGCTGATCTGCTGTAACAAAAGCCTCCTCTTCTGTGTGAGCCATAATCCACCACGCGGGCCCAATGCCAGCCCATCGGGGTAATTGCCAACGGGTTTAATTTTGACAGTTCAACAACATTCATTGCGTTATTCACGTTGTTGAGCAGACACATTTTTCTAACATATGAAGCAATGGATTAGCAATATATGCTTCGAAATTATTCAGTTTGTGATTGATAGTGTTTGTTACGCATTTCGGGTGCAGTTCCTAGATGTCACAAGTCGTCGAATTTTTGGTTCTAGAACATCACGATGTTTTCCTTCACCGATTTAAGAGCAGTGGTGAAGAAATGATTTATACAACGCACCTCTGCTCAAATATTGTCACAACTCAAAAAAAAAATCTCCTTTATTGCACCATTCATTTCAGATAACTTCAAAATCTTATCTCGAATATGTCGTGCTTATGGTTTAAATATTTATCCATAGATGGCACTAGTGTCATTATAATGATAAGTGAAAAAACGTTAGAATAAAATTTCAAACGCGTTTTTCTCGAAAGTTTGCTTTTTTGACTTACAACACTATTTGAGCGGAGGTGCGACAAAGTAAAGCGCGTGCCTAAGTTCGAACCTACGACCTACAACTCGTAAGTCGCAGCCGTTTCCACTGGACCACTACTGCTTCCATAAATATTACTTAGTTAACCTCAATTATTTCTAAACAGTCAAGCTACATCTCTGCTAAATCCCATTAACTTCTATTGAGTAGTTTAGCAGTAAAAACGTTGCATAGTAACAGATAAACAGACACACTTTCTTGTTTATAAATTACCAATAACATCAATTTCTATAGCATTGGCTAAGCAATAACTTATTTATCAAGGTCAATGTGTTATGCCACTTGAATATTACTTAATATAACTTCACATACCATTCGGTTAGCAAATAGTTTTCAAGTGAAAACTGCTTCAGGCGCTTTGGGTATTTTTTTAAATGGGAAAAACCAATGAACTCGCGCCACTGTTACCGTAAGCGACACCGCGAGTGTTTTGTTTATAAGACGATTAAAAAAATACCCGCTTTGGACGTGTTCGGCTGTCCTCGGGATGACCTCGGTTTTAACCCTTAGTCTGCCGGAACGTAGATCTACGCGAGACACAATGGCTTTTTAATTGTGTCTGTAATAACGGCACACAAACGGTTAATGTATACCCGATATGTCAGTGAGTGATGGCAAAGTATTCTGTTTGTGTTTTCACTTCTTTCACTCTCGGAGTGCCACTGTTTTTATTCATTTCATAAGGCTTTTGTAACTTAGAAAGCGGATAGCTGTGGGATTCTCTATCCGACGGTTGTAATGACACCTCAGGAACTTCAAAGAATGGGCACTAGTCTTTTTGTCTGCTAAAACATTATACTGCGGTAACTGTCCGTCTGAAGGTTCATGGCTAGTTCTCCCTTAAACCCAGATCAAGATCAGTTACGACCTCAAGGTCGAAATACGACGATCAATCCTGTCGAACTAAAGGTTTTTTTTTTGGGTAGTGAATCATCAAATGACTCCTCCCGCTCGGAACGGAAGGGAGTGTCAGACTCTTACTGACTAAAACCCACCCGTGTTCCTTCCTTAGCCCTTTATGTTCCGGGCCAGCGGTAATCCTTTCGGACAATCCTGCTGACCCGGCAGGCTTCGGCCTTAGGGCCCCTCAATTTATGCTGACATCCCTTTGAGGCGCGCGTGGAACACGTACGCGCCGTCCGGCACAGGCCTGGTCCTGATCGGACGGTGAGCTACCCATTACTCTCCGCCCGCAGGCCTTGGTTGAGCTTTTCTCAAATAAGTCGACGGTAGGGTCAACGCGAACCGTCGCCAGTAAGCGTCGACAAGTTCCTATCTCAATTAGTGGGCGCCAGTTCGCGCTGGTTTGTGCTGATTTGACAAAAAGTATGAAAACTGCGTGCGCCCCGGGCCAGCGCCTGGCGTATAGGCGCACGTTACCACACAAAAAGTGGCAGATGGGGCATTTAAGGGGCTTACATGACCTAAAACGCGGTCACTGTCAGACTGCATAGAAAAGAAAGAGAAGCGCGATGACACAACGCTGGTAAAATAATTATTGCAAAATATGAAGCAATTATTTAATTACAAAAAATCTATTGTTTGGACGAAAAAATTAAAACACTAGTAATTTAGTATGTTGCTTGTAGAATAATCAGACAAAAAATCAGAATGATTGTATGTATATTAGTATGGTTTTTATTGTAAAAAGAAAGTTTTTAAAGGTACCTGCATGATTTTTTGCTATCGTACCAAATAAGTTGTATTATGTTTTCAACACACTATCTACCTACCATATATCCTGAAGAATTTCATATATTTTTCTGATTTTGTTAACTGTAGTCGATCATATACTTTTATTGTTTCTAAAACTTGCATTTTTTGAATTTAGGTAATGTAAGCCCCTTGATCGGAATCAGAACAAACAGAGCGCTTTCCGCTTTCAAGGCAGTATAGGGTTTATAGCAATGCCTAGTGTTACATCAACTTTCGACCCTGAAATTATAAGAACGCTAATCATGATAAATTAAATTCACATAATATATCATTGAAATATGTAGGTATTTCATATGCAAAGCCTTTTTGTTTAACAGACGTCTTGTTCGAAAATCTAATAGACTTTGGTTCATTCATAAAAACTAGGAGGTAAAGAATTATATTAGGTAAGTACTTCCGTATTTTTAACTTTACTTAACAATGTTTGTATTCATAAAAATGAGCAGACACAGGGGATAAAAACTCCTTCAAAATCAAAAGTCATGTATCAGCACTTTTTGAATGTCAAAATTACATAAGACTCCTAAAACGCCCGCCCTTCATCACTTACTAGTGGTTTCGCTGGGGAGAAGAAGTACTTACCGCAACAAACTCCCCAGCAACACAGCTGTCGGATCAGTTAGAAAAACTTCATTAAATAATACCCTCAATGACCTGTACGAATGCCGAATCTGACGCAGAAACTCTCCATCTAAGCATTCCAAACACAACGCAAAACGTCAACCACGCAAAAATACCACATCGCCTAATTACAACTTCGCTAAAAGACAACTTTCCAAAATGACAACGTCGCCAATACCACAATTACGCAAAATTACAAAGTCGCAAAATCACCATTACACAAAATGACAACGACACAAAATGGCAACTTCACAAAATGACAACGTCACAAAATGACAAAGTCACAAAATGACAAAGTCACAAAATGACAAAGTCACAAAATGAAAAATTCGCAAAGTGTTGAACTGTTTTCTAACTTGCTATTCTTCTTCTTTTGCAGGGTTTGTGCTGGCATCAGCGGTAGTGTTACTGCTCGCGGGTATCATCTGTGCCATCTTCTTCGGGTCATGGGTGCGGATGTTCATAGACCACGTGAGTATATTTTTTTAATTTTTTTTTTATAAATTGGTCAGGGTTTTTACCTCAATCTTGCAAGTAAGCGATGGATCAATATGGCTGTGCGTAGACCTTAAATCCCTTTCATTGTGACAACATAACACAATACATTTTGCGCTTTTCTAATTTCTAACGTGATGATACTATCGTGGACGTGTACGTCCACGTCCATAAAATATAAGGAAATACGTGCACGTTTTAAGGCTGCGCCGACCGCCAAGTGGCGCCCTCATCGTTTGTTTGGTTATTTCTTTTATTTTACAACTAGCTGCGCCACGCGGTTTCACCCGCGTAAAAGTCGATCTCGTGGGAATATCGGGATAAAAAGTAGCCTATATGTTAATCCAGGGTGTCAGCTACCTCCATACAAAATGTTATCAAAATTGGCCCAGCCGTTTGAGCGTGAAGAAGTAACAAACATATAAACACATACACACTCACACACACACTCACACACACACTCACAAACTTTCGCCTTTATAATATTAGTGTGATGAAAATGCAGAAAATAAGCACGTACGCAACACACGAAAATAGTGGCCACTGTTATCCGTTTTACTGATTATAATAAAACTAAACAATCTAAAACTACCGTTTATAATAATATTAACGTATAATCTTATGGAGCACAACTTAACGTGCTTATTTTCTGAATTTTCATTGTAAAATAAAAGAAATAACCAAACAAACGATGAGGGCGCCACTGCACTGTCGACGCAGCCTTAACGTGATCGTTGACGGAAACTTGAGTCTTCATTTATTTCCATACATTTTTTTTTCTGTGTTATCGTGATGCCGTGACGTGAACGTAGCCGGTAATTTTAAAAGCACACGATTTCCATACGCATGTGTTTGTTTTGCGAACCAAACTAATTCTCATAAAATAATTTTAGACTTCCAATTGTGTCCAAACTCTACACAAAAATTCCACTCATTCATAATTCCACTGTGATTTATTTTGAGATGGACAAACATTATTGAGGCACCTATATTCATCTGTAAACATAGGTACCTACTGATTACGTCATACTACAAAAACTCAGTTTGTCTACAGATTGACAAGATAAGACGCATAAAAACCCAAAGGCTGAGGCCAAACGAGCGTAATTTTTTGAGCTGTGAGTCGCGCATTTTGAGTATCGCAATTTACGTTCAACTGAAATTCGGTTAGACTGCCAGACGGACGGACGTAACTTCAGTCGCACTCTGTAACTTAACTGACGGTTGCCTCACTCCCCTCCCTCACCCCGAGCGCAATTCGGTTGAAATAACGCGCGTGAGTCAGCAGACAACTCATTTTGCGTCGCCGTGTGGTACAAACAGGACTTTAGTATGAAACCGAATGCAGCGTAAATTTCGCGACTCATTTTACGCGACTCACAGCTCAAAAAATTACGCTCGTTTGGCCTCAGCCTATATGTTGCTAAATCATTATGGAAAGTTATGTCTGGCTGGTATAGGTAACGTAGCAAATAATACAATAAAAAAAAACAGTGGCACTCCAGGAGCGCCGAGAGAAGTGAAAACTTGAAAAAGCATAGTAATTTTATAAATATGTTTGAAGGTCATTCTTTCCAAAGAAAATGTACCGCGCGTTGATGTCTTTATAATGGCCAAAACTTAGGTGGAGGAATTGGTGATCAATGCTCATGCCTTCTCTGTATGAGAGGCCCACAGATATAGATATACCTAGATAACGCAAGAGTAACTACTTCGCGTGCCAAAAATTGCACCAACTTATGATTACAAATCGTAAGCCGCCCCTTTCGCGCTCAGTCCTGTGTACTGCTGGCTGGGTAAGTGTGAGCGAGAGCGTGAGCTTGTGACGTCATAGTAGGTAGTCAAAAAATGGCACGCTTGGTTTTCATAGAGTTCGGGATACTTGCGTTATCTAGGTATATCTATATCTGTGGAGAGGCCTTTGCACTGTGTGTAACAATTATATACCGGTATTTTTATAGCGGTATGAGGAACAGGATGTAAAGTGCACTTATTCTCCATAGAAAAGGGAGGATCCTCCGACCAGACGGGTGTTGTGTCTGGCGGGCAACTGCCCGATGATTCATGTCGGGCCGCTAGTTGTGTGGTAAACTCTGCTTGCGAGATGCAGCATTTTGCGTGACGTCAGTATGACGCGTTGTTTGCATGTGGCGTTGTAGATACAGCTACATTTTTATATTATTATAGCGAAAACGATTGCAGACACAAATTGCAGAGGGTCTTTACTTGATTATGGTGATTTTATGCAACTATAATGACGTAAAGGTCCATTACGGACGGAAGACAGTGATACAGGCATGGCTACAACTATGTATGTTGTATGTATGCCGGTGTCCAAGGATGGTTGCGCTCGAACGCGCGCATACGCATCGCTTTCCACCGCCACCGACACAGTAGCCGGTAAACCGTGTTTCAATGCAAGTTGATCGAAATGTAAACAAACTCGTTTTGTTATCATCCTAACACAGTGACTCGGTAATGGGAAACAGTAATATAATCATTTGTATTTCGACACATGGCATGTTCTAGAAATAAAAATTCAAAGACATGTCATCATCTGCCTGCCTTTTCCCAACTATGTTGGGAAAAGGCAGGCAGACAGTCGAACCGGATGCAGCTGAATACCAGTGTTCTACATGGAGCGACTGCCTATCTGACCTCCACAACCCAGTTACTGGGTAATACGATACCCCTTGTTAAGACTGGTTGTCAGACTACCCGTAACGACTGTCAAAGATCCACGAATGACAGCCGGCATCAACGGCTTAAAGTGCTTTCCGAGGCACGGAGGGGTCACGGTACGGAAAGCTACCACGCTTAAATGGAATTAGATTAGACAGATTTGCCGCATGTCAGACGATCAATGGGCCAAACGTACGACCCAGTCGGCCTTATTACAAAACAAGATTTATCTTTAGCCCCAGGTTTAAACCATTTAGCCATTTTTAAATTTCGAACTAAGTTTAATCCGACGAAGCTAAAGTTCTTATTACAAAAACTGACGTTAAACCCGAGTCTAAGTTGTCAATTTTGCATTAAGAACTTTACGTTAGTCGGAATAAAGTACAAAATAGAGTAAATGGATTGAAGGTTTAGACTAGGTCTAAAATTAGATCTCGTTTTGTAATAAGACGGAGTGGGTCCCGCTTAATGGCAAACGACATCGCGGCAGGTCCAAGACGAAGATGGCGGGATCAGCAGGACTCTTTTAACATAGATTGGTCCTTGGCAGCTCTGGACAGAGAGAGGTGGAAAGAGAGTATGGAGGCCTTTGTCCAGCAATGGGAGAGTAATGATTAAGGAAAAAAAATGTGACAACAACCAACCCGCAGTGTGCCCGCGTGGTGATTTACGGCCCACTCCCTCTCACGGCGAGGGAGAGAGATTCTATCGACGGCGAAGTGCCAATACCTCCTAACTGACAAAGTCAAAATTTACACAAACTGAAAAAAACCTTAAAAAATAGACACTTTGCGTTGGTTTAGTTGGGAGGTACATTTATTTATATTTAGCCTATTGTGTCCCACTGCTGGGCAAAGGCCTCCCCCATATCCTTCCAGACTCTTTTTTCGTGCGCCACCTCAAACCAGCCTTCTTGATGTGCATCTAGGTCATCTCGCCATCGCTTTCTAGAAGGTACATATTTCTACATTTTAATTTAATGCTGTTGCAACTAAAAATACACTTGGCGATTCACTAAAACATGCGAATAACGCTTTTAAATTCAAAACGATAAAAAAGTGAATTTCTCATAAAATTCAGTTAGGGAGGTATTGGCACTTCTCCGTCGATATGTAGGCTGCTGCAATACAGTTTTATGTAAGCATGATTGTAGGTATGTATTAAGTAAATTATATTTACTCTCATCCGGTTTCATGATTTCACAGAAACAATGTCATGCCGTGATTGGAAACAATTTGTTGAAGATGAGTCAACAGAACATAACCTTTTATTAAATGTTACTGTTTTCCTCTTAACAATTTCACTACTCTATGGGGCTTACAGGACCTAAACGCAAAAAAACGCAAGTTTTAGAAACAATAAAAGTTTAAGATCGACTACAGTAAACAAAATCAGAAAAATATATAATATTCTTCAAGATATATGCTAGTTAGATAGTGTATATGTAATAACCCTGAATGGGTTATTGTTAAAACATCAACAGACTCTTAAGAGGTCATTGTGCTCATCATTATGAACAACTTTTACTATGCGACCAAACCTGAAATCGCGGAAAAAAATCAGCTGTTCCCTACATTTATGTTCGTACTAGCTGCGCCCCGCGGTTTCGCCCGCGTAAGTGTTGATCCCTTGGGAATATCGGGATAAAAAGTAGCCTATATGTTAATCCAGGGTGTCAGCTACCTCCATACAAAATTTTATCAAATTCGGTCCAGCCGTTTGAGCGTGAAGAAGTAACAAACATATAAACACGCACACACACACACTCACAAACTTTCGCCTTTATTATATTAGTGTGATGTGATAACTCGTCAAAATGTAGGGAACAGCTGATTTTTTTAGTAGTATCCCTTGTGACCACTAGACTAAGAGGAAAATTACTCTCAAAACGACTGTACTTTGTACTCCCACCAGTGAGCCACAAATATTGACGGCACCACTTTACTCAGCATTGTCTTTCACTGATGTGGTGTCGACACCGGCGTGTGACTCGATCAGCGCCTTGACCGAAATGCTAGCTTTGTGTGTTCGGTCATTAGGTAACCTAGGAACACGGGTTTTAGATGAAAGAATTTTAGTAAGAGGAGTGAATACGGCGACTTTACTCGTAGATTAGATAGTATTTTTATCTCACGAAGCGACGCGCGTTTTACTTGTGGCAACCAACTCCTTTATTCATAAACGTTGATTAAAATTAAGTAGTGGTAGTGAGTTTAAAAGTCACTTGACTTTAATCATCGTTTATAAATAAACCCCCAAATGTACGCTGTGAATGTGTTTGTGAAGACGAGTAGCGTCAGGACATAATACACACACTCACACGGTCCGCGTGATGGATTATGACCCACCTGTCACGGAGAGGAAGTCTTAGTTTTTTGCAGCGGGATTGTCCGAAAGACTTACCGCTGGCCCGGAACATAAAGGGCTAAGGAAGGAGCACGGGTGGGTTTTAGTCAGTAAGTCTGACACTCCCTTCCGCTCCACCCAGAGCGGGAGGGGTCATTTGATGATTTCCCACCCTCAAGAGGAAAAAAACCTTTTTTTTTTGGGTGGGAAATTATCAAATTGCATGTGCTGGCCTCATCCAGGTTTTAGCCGCGATGGTAACAATATCGTCCACCCATCTCGGTAAGGTTACAGTCTTGTTCATAAAAACGACGTCGTAAGTAATTTATTTATTTATCCATTTATTTCAGGCATCAAGGCCCATATAAAACACATACAATACAATATTAATAACTTAAAAACACTATAAATACATACAACATTATAATTAAGTAAACTAAAAAACTAACGAACACGAAGTGTCTGCGTCGTGTTTCGCTGACTGGTGTCATGACAGTGTGCAGTGGGATCCGGCCACGAAACCGGCGGTACACAACACCCTTCGGCCAGAACTCTTCCTTGAGGAACTTTTCGAGATGATGTGTCGCAATACGCACCATGAACGACTTGAAAAACATGACTTGTAATAATTTAACACGTCTACTATGTTTCAAGTGTTACTTACAACATCACGGAAACCATCAGAAACTTGTACTTTTTCAAACACTCGAACTAAGGAACTTACGTCATAGGATATGACACACACACGATATTTACACATTACACACAATATGTAAACGATGGGGCTTGTAGCTAAGTAATAACAGCCCCACGGTCGATTGATCAGGTTAAGCTACACTTGCCGCGGTTGGTCTGTGGATGGGTGACCATCTTTACATATGAAGTCCCCTCCGTGCCTCGAAAAGCACGTTAAGACGATGATCCCGGTTGTCATTCGTAGATCAATGACAGTCGTCAGAAGTCTTTGTCCGAAAGTCTAACAACAAGTCTTACCAAGGGGTTGCTTATTAATAAATAGCCTCCCCGACCGTTTTCGGTCACGGTGGCCAATCTCAATGGAGACTAGCCAGGTACGCAAGAGATATTATAGTGCACAAGTGTGCGCGCAAACACAGGTGCACTCTCTGTTCCTTTACTCTCATAGTCCGATGGGACGGCAATCCGACAAGACCGGGGAGAGTTCAGGCGCAGGACCAACGGCTTTTACGTGCTTTCCGAGGCACGGGAGTATTAAACCGCCAACTTCCAAACTCCGGACTGTTACTAAGAAATTTCTAATGGAAAACCCAATAACACTTTGTCCGACCCGAGAATCGAACCCAGGACCTCAGGCGCAGCAGTCGCGCTTGCAACCACGAGACCAACGGGGCAGTCCGGGTTGCTTATTAGGTACCCACTAACTGGGTTGTGGAGGTCAGATAGACAGTCACTCGATGTAAAATACTGGTACTCCACTGCAGCCGACCCCAACATAGTTGAAAATGACATATATGTAAACGATGGATAGATTGTGTGAAAGATGCTATGGTTAGAAAGGGGGTGACTACTGAGATGACGACTAATATAGATGTATGGAAGAAGAACATATACTGCGCCGACCTGACAACTGCCCCAATTCTGTATTATCCCTCGCGAAATCTTTTCACGTGCAAACCACGTCAATATCGTGTCTTGTTAACAGCAAGGAATCGAAATGTCAACCGTACGGACAACATGTATTTTGACAGTTCAAACCACGCCATTGTGTCATAGAGAATACGTTAATAGTCTGCTACTAACGTCGTGCTTGTTAACGTCAAGGAATCGAAATGTCAACCGTAGGGACAACCAAGAAGCTTATAGATAAAAGTGGAGGCAACACTCTAAATACCGAAGTGAAGACGACTGTGGTCGGACACTCTCTTTCTAAATACACACATAAGAACGAGACAGTGAATGTGTTTTCTTTGTCATATGTATGTGTTTAGAAAGAGAGTGTCCGACCACAGTCGGTTTCACTTAGGTATTTAGAGTGTTGCCTCCACTTTTATCTATAAGCTTCTTGGGGACAACATGTATTTTGACAGTTCAAACCACGCCATTGTGTCATAGAGAATACGTTAATAGTCTGCTACTAACGTCGTGCTTGTTAACGCCAAGAAACCGAAATGTCAACCGTACGGACAACATGTATTTTGACAGATCAAACCACGCCATTGTCATAGAGAATACGTTTAAAGGCTTGATGTGGTTTCGAAGTAAGGGATCGTTAGAGTGTCCATGGAGTTTCTTGCCCGTTCTTCTCCATAGAGATCTACGTTTTGGAATGGGCAACTTGCTGACTAACTGACAGACTATTTAATTTTGACAATTCAAAAGTTAATAAATGCTTTGAGTTTGAGCATGCTATGGCAGCTTGGAACATCACACAGAACACTATTACTCCTAGCGCCCCTAGCGACCAAGTAGCAAAACGAAAAATACTGTGATACAATATAAAAATATTTAGTGATGATACCGGGAGATGTTGTGACGAACAAACACATACATAAAATAATTGTCTCAAAATATTGGACATTAAACAACAAAAATAAAAATTAAGCCTAAACCAAGTATAACAAGTCTACAGTGATTTGTTAAACGGTTCTGAAAGGTGTTTTTTTTTTTCATTTAAATAATGGGAATTTGTTATTGTTGCATTGGTAACACTTTAATTGAAATGTCTGTCAGCGCGAGTGTCAGTTTCGGATTTTGCTTTTGCAATAAAATTAAATTCTGGTTGTTTCGCTAGTGAGCATAGGCACTATTTATAGTTTGGACCCTTAATATTATTATTGTGAATACTGAACTGAACACTGAGTGCAGTTCCATCATGTCTCAAAACTCTTGTTGTGTACCTGGATGTCTAGTGACTAGGAAAGAAAAGTGCTGATTCTCAGCCTACATGATTTTGATTTTAATATGTTAGTAAATGTTTAATTTGTATGTATTTGTGTGTTTTTTATAAGAATAAACAGTTTGTTTATCTTTAATATTCCGAGTACATTCATTCATACTCCTTTTCCTAATGCAGGTAAAAATCTGGAATTTTTACATTGTCGTATAAATTATTGTTTACTACTACTTAGTGTGTTTTTAATAATTATGTCATTGTTAAAAAAACATTAATAGGTAGTAAACAATAATTTATACGACAATGTAGAAAATCCAACACAATTAATATAATAGAGCTCCATCTACCATATATATCCGTGACTATTACTAGAGCTCCATCTACCATCTTCAGACGTAACTAATAGTTTTGGATACTCGCCAACTAGATGGCGAATTGTGCTGTCAACACAAAATGATGAGAGCTTCCTGTCTATTACACCGCATTATATTGTAGATTGTAGTCTTTGAGTTTGAGTTTGAGGACGGTGATGATAACACCATGGTGCTCTGTCCGGTTTAGGCCGCTCGCCCACGTCCGATAAATCGGTGACCGATTTTTTTGTAGGAGAAAAATAGAACACACTGATAGCAATAGTGCAACGCACACGTCCTACAAAAAGTAGGTCAGAAATAATGAAGTTAACTAAATCGGCCCGATTATCGGTGCTACAAAAAGTCTGACGTGGGCGGGCAGCCTTACTGGGTTGAAAGATATCGTCATTGTCACTTAATTTATTGTACACCAAACGAAGGATATTTCTAACTAGTTTCTGCCTGTGACTTCTTCCGCGTGAAATCTTTAAATGGGGTATTCCTCGAAACGCACCAAAAGTATTCCAAGAAAAAAAAAAAATGAATAAAAATATTATAATTTTATTCTTCGAAATGCATCAACGATGATTCGCAATAAATGATATCGATAGACGTTTCATTTGGTGCGTTTCAAAACTGGTGCGTTTCAAAATTGGTGCGTTTCAAAATTGGTGCGTTTCGAGGAATACCCCGAAATTTCTTATTCCCCCGACCCACCCCGTCGCATCGCATCGCCTGCCCGCGCTACTAGTTCGTTTTCGCTTTGCGTTATTTCTGCCTTTTTTTTTCTTTTAGCTCTGCTCCTAATGGCCCTTTACATCTCTCATATTCGGTAAGTAGGTACTTATTACCCCCAAATGGGGCTTGTAGGTGACCAATTAGCGCTCTAGGGTAATAATGTAGCTAGAAAAGCCCTAGGGCGGTAAGTAATTTAAAAAAAACTTCACTCTTTCAAACAGTTCGCGTACATCTAACCATCATACTGGCAATAGACATCGTGAATTCAGCCCAATGACAAAAGAGGTCGCTTCGCTATTCAGCCTTGTCTTCGTATGAGTATAATAGTCATCAATTTTAAATAACGAACGGCGAAGCTCAATTTCATTCTTGAAAAAATAATTAAAAAAAGAGGAGAAAAAAAAGAGAATAGAAAACTTTTACTTTAAATATTGTTTATTCTTGTAATGCCGGTTTTTTTCTACTTACCTCACAATCGAGATGTAAAGCAGAGTAGTTAGCTCGGGTGTAAGCATCAATTGCAGCCCGAGATATTTAGGCGCACGAGCGCAGCGAGGGCGCCTATAGTTCGAGGGTGCTGCCTTACAGCCCTTGGCTACTAATCTACTATTAAGCGTGATGTTAAATAATGAATGTGTTACTAACTTCCTTTTAGTGAGTAATTGCGTCATAATTGAAGCTGAACAGGGTTTGTTTACATTTTCGTTTGATACTTTTGAAACAGACTATAGGTCTTCAGGAGCTGATGATGCTGCTACCCATCCCCTTTATTTATTATGATATTATTATGATATTAATTTAAAGAGAACTTTGATTTTTTGTATGTTTGTTTGGTACGCTTTCTCGCTGAAACAGCTGAACGGATTTGAATGAAATTTGATACATGGGTAAACTATGACCTGGAGTAGGACATAGGATACTTTTTATCCCGATTATTCCCACGGAATCCGGACTTCGGATGAAACCACGGGGCATAGCTTATTTTATTTATAAGCCTGTGTTGTCTTGTCCACAGCGGTTCCCTATACATTCGCATAAAATTTTAAGACCTAATATAACTAGGCATACTATTGTTTCTCCTAATTCTCTAATTTTCGCATAACATTATTTACGCATAATAGCTTACGCACATTTTTTTTAAGCATAATTTCTCTAATCATAATAATGATTAAGCATAACATTCTAAAGCATAAATTTAGCATGCTGCATGTTTTATTTCTAACGACGGGAGCTCCTATTTCTGTCTGCAGGAACCTAACCAAACCGAACCTCGGTGTGCCCCTCGCTCGCTCTTGCATCCTACGTAGCCTAGTAGCACAACTTATTGAATTTTTACGACAGTACTTTAATTTTAAGTACTTTAGTTTAGTATTATGCGAATTCAATGTATGCCAAAACAAATTAGCCTTCAAGATTATTATGCCAACATAAACTGTATGCCAAAAAAAATATGGCAAAGTATTATTATGGCAAAACAAATTATACCAAAATAATGATGCCAAAGTATTTTAGGAAAAAGAACATTCAACAAAAGAAGGGATCCCGTCGACAGCAGGGCAAAGGCCTCTTCCCTCTATCCATTTTTTTTTTAATAATGTTGCCCCACACTAGGAATTTCTCCTGTATCGTGGGTGCGTTTACAAACATTTAAACTCACATACACAAACAGCCAGACCGGGAAAAACTACTTGTAGGTCATACAAATATTTGTTTCGTGCGGGAATCGAAACCGCGACACGCAGCGCAGCAGTCAATCACTTAACCACTGCGCCAACCGTGCCGTCCCGGTTTTCCCGGTCTACTGCGAT
The DNA here is from genome assembly GCA_916614155.1 of Mesoligia furuncula. Lineage (NCBI taxonomy): Eukaryota > Metazoa > Arthropoda > Insecta > Lepidoptera > Noctuidae > Mesoligia > Mesoligia furuncula. The sequence goes on from OU744819.1 coordinate 14,131,938, forward strand.
TACGGGCCAATCCTTTAAGGAGTCCAGCTCATCCCCTTGACTTACGTTTTAAAACACTCACGGCTAAAGTCTTCAGCTATTCTTTTGTTGCTCAAGACGAGTAATTTCATGCAAATTGTATGATGTAAATTAATCATACATGCGCACACGTTCCCACGCGAATATTATTATAATTAGGCGTGTGATATACGCGGTGAATACAGTAAGCTTAAGGCTTCGCTCTGATGGATAGACACGCGATTTTATTCACCACCATCTGCCTAGCCTTTGCAAACTATGTTGGGGTCGGCATTCAGTCTAACGGATGCAGCTGTATACCAGTATTTTACATGGAGCGACTGCCTATCTGACCTCCACAACCCAGTTGCATGGTAACATGATATTCCTTAGTAAAACCGGTTGTCAGATTATCGGGTTTTATGACGACCCGTAACGACTGTTAACGAAGGCGACACGCGATTTGGTTATGCGTGTCATTTGCATGTCAAACGGTAGTTTTAATTGTATCTATTAAAATAAGCATGCATAACGTTATCTGTAACTAAATTGTTGTGTAATTGTAATAATTACCTATGTAGTTTATTTTGGCCAATCGACAGCCCGATTGCCGGTTGCAAACCACATCTTTTGTAGATTCCGAAAAAGCGTTGCCAACTTTAAAGGCAACACTGAAATGTCAAACTGCATTTATTTCAATTAAACCAGTAATAGGCAATTTTGAATTGTTAAAAAGTCGGTCAGTCAGAAAATATGAAGCTAGTTGCCCATTCGAAAGCGTAGGTACCTATGGAGAAGAACGGGCAAGAAACTCCATGGACACTCTTCTTAAATTATATTTTACAAAAATATTAGTTACATCATTACTTTTGAATTTATGTCTCATATATGTCTGTAATTTTACCGTCAATTTCAAACTAGGAAACAGTATAGTATCTACATATTGCTTTATGGCGTAAAAAATACCTAGTACAGTCAACAGCAAAAGTAGATGATCAAAATCAGAAATTCAATACTAATAAACGGAGTTCGCGTCAGAACTGTGTGGCGTCGAAGTGATTCAAACCATTCAACGCCACATCAACGCCACACAGAAATCACTTCGAAGCCACACAGTTCTGACGCGAACTCCGTCATAAATTATGCAATCGATGCTTTTTCATATTGTTTATTTATTTATTTGTTGACTAGCTACGCCCCGCGGTTTCACCCGCGTAAATGTCGATCCCGTGGGAATATCAGGATAAAAAGTAGCCTATATGTTAATCCAGGGTGTCAGCTACCTCCATACAAAATTTTATCAAAATTGGTCCCGCCGTTTGAGCGTGAAGAAGTAACAAACATATAAACACAAACACACACTCACACACACACTCACAAACTTTCGCCTTTATAATATTAGTGTGATTTCAATGTTTAGGGAAATAGTAAAAGAAACCGTACTTCGACTACCGTACTAGCTGACCCAGCGAACTGCGTACCGCTTCAGAATCAGTAAGCCGTTCCATACAAAATGTATCAGAAAATGAATTATCTTCATTATTTTTATATACACCCTTACATTTTGATCGTTTTAATCCTTAAAAGAGGTCATTGTACTCATCATTATGAACAACTCTTACTACACACATCATAAGTGTCTAGGGATCAACATATATTTTTGCAATAACTTTTCTCCTGATTGATATTAATTAAAATTTTCTTTAAGGATTCATCAAATAAAGTGTTTTCGTTTGTCACAGTAACGATAAACCAAGTCACCTTTGCATTAATAAAGAAATTAGCCATTTTCCTAATAAAGGGATTTTTGACATTTGAACCACTAACACAAAAGTTCGAAAAAAAGACTGAAATAACAGTTTTCTTTAAAATTTTATTGGGTAACTTAAACAATTAATAATCCGTGTTTCTACCGCGAACACTAACAACACAAGAACATCCGTTTGGCATACTCAAAATGAGTTCATCCAAATCACGCTGTGGAATGGCCGCCCATGTTCGTTGCAACAACAAAAAAAGGTCTTCTTGCGACTGGATACCCTCCATATTCGGCAGAGCTCTTCTCTGTAGCATATCCCATGCATGCTCAATCGGGTTCAAGTCTGGCGACTGAGCAGGCCAGGGCAGGACATTGATGTTAGCTGCGGCGAGAGTCTGTCTTACAACTCTTGCGGTGTGCGGTCGTGCATTATCATGCATTAACTGAAATAAGGGACCGATTTGCACTTGTAGAGGAACGATGACGTCTGATACAATCGTCTCAGCATAAATTTGAACGTTGAGGTTGCCTCTGATCCAAATCAACTCAGTTCTTCCGCCGATCCAAATACCCGCCCATACCATGATGGTTCCACCACTATAAGGATGGACTTCCTGGCAGGATTTTAATCGCTGTTGGCGTCCAGGGGTTCTCCAGTGTCGTATACGTCTTGTATCCGGTCTCATACCAAAACGAGACTCATCAGAAAAGCACACGAAACGCCATTGTTCTTCTGCCCAATTTCTGTGTTCAAGAGCCCATTGATATCGAATCCTACGATTGTGCATTGCTATAGGTGGTACCCGTAGCGGTCTTCGGGAATGAAGGTTCACTTCATGCAAGCGGTTTCTGACTGTTTGGTCGCTAATTAAGTTCCCTGAAGAGTGATGAAGCCTCACGGCTAACATCATGGCGGTTATTGTTGGAGCTCTTCGAGTTAAGATTTGAATGTATCGGTCTTGTCTCCGTGTGGTGCAGCGATACCGTCCTCCATGGCGCTCAGCCACGGTACCAGTGCTTCGGTAACGTGTCCAAAGTCGACTGATAACACTCTGACTTGTATTCAGAGCTAAAGCCACAGTACGTTGCCGGGAACCAGCTTCTATCATTCCCACGGCTCTGAGCATTTCTTCCCTGCTTAAATGACGTCGCCGCTCCATAATAACGTTGGTTTTAATCAGTAGTAGGGAAACAGTAGCACTAATAATGTCTTCAATGCGTTGTATGTTTTTATAGGGAAAATATTGACAGCTGATTTTCATCTTTTACTCGAATTTGATTCACAGTTCCTGATTCAAATTATGAAATGCACCAAAAAGGATCCATATCACACTAATATTATAAAGGCGAAAGTTTGTGAGTGTGTGTGTAAGTGTGTGTGTGTGTTTATATGTTTGTTACTTCTTCACGCTCAAACGGCTGGACCGATTTTGATAAAATTTTGTATGGAGGTAGCTGACACCCTGGATTAACATATAGGCTACTTTTTATCCCGATATTCCCTAGGGATCGACACTTACGCGGGTGAAACCGCGGGGCGCAGCTAGTAAATTTATAAAATCATAAATTTATTACAAAGCCACATCTCAATCTCAAGAAATCCGCATAAAAATGCTTGATCCCTAGACACTTTTGATGTGTGTATTTGACCTACCCTGAAATAGTGAAAAAAAAACAGCTGTTCCCTACATTTTGACGAGTTATACGAACATAAATGTAGGGAACAGCTGATTTTTTTTTCGCGATTTCAGGGTTGGTCCCATAGTAAAAGTTGTTCATAATGATGAGTACAATAACCCCTTTTAAGGATTAAAACGATCAAAATATAAGGGTGTATATCGTGAATTTTTCCAAGGTTTCAATAGCTATTCTGTTATTCGGGACGGAGACAAATCAAACAAATAAAAGATCGTAAAAATCAGTCTTTGTTTTATTTATTATACCAGCTGCGCCCCGCGGTCGCATAAGTTTCGATCCCGTGAGAACATCGGAATAAAAAAGTAGCCTATATGTTAATCCAGGGTGTCAGCTACCTCCATACAAAATTTTGTCAAAATTAGTCCAGCCGTTTGAGCGTGAAGAAGTAACAAACGTATAATCACACACACACAAACACACTCACAAACTTTCGCCTTTATAATATTAGTGTGATATAAATTATTTTTTCTTTGCATGTCGCTACTCAAAAGTAACCAACTCAAATTATCAAAGATTAGCCAGAATGTCACAGCACCAGTATTCAATTGCGGTCCATACACGAAGCAATCATACACAAACTAGTTAAAAAACGCATTAATAAGTCGCGTCGCGCTTATGCCAAAATACATCCCAGCTTCTTGATTTCAGACACCAAGTTAATTAGTTTTAATCATGATCTGGCACGGCGGGTCAGCTCAATCTGTGTGGCTCTTTCCTCAAAAGACCATTTCAGACCCCAATCTACATGGTCTTCACACGATCTGACCAAGAATTTGTCTGGACTTTAAAAGAGACTGTGACCTCTGAGTTTGTTTCGGTCTTTCTGCTCAGAAAAGTCAGATAGGAAACGCCGACCTCATCTAGTTTAAAAAAATATGATTGACGTGTAAAAGTGTTTGTACAAACCTAGGTACTTACAGAAAATTAATCATTCATCACGTGAGTATTAACCACTTCTTGACCACCGTTCATCATCATCTGCCTAGCCATTTCCCAACTATGTTGGGGTCGGCTTCCAGTCTAACCGGATGCAGCAGCTGAATACCCAGTATTTTACATTGAAAAGACTTGACTACTTCTTCCATTGAAAAGTTAAAAACACGACGAATTTCAAAATCGCGCGCGTCAAAGTCTGTCTCCACCCTAAGTGAAGGCAATCCGTGGCAACCCGTCGCAACAGTCGATCAATGCCAACAAGTCATGTTTTTAGATAATTGAAGTTTCGTAAAATAAGAATTACAGTATTATTGTGAAGTTATACGTCTTCGCGAGTTTTTACAATTGAACTTTGTACCTCTGCACTTAACACCAGTCACAACACCATCTCGTCTTCTCAACGTCCGTGTGTCACTGTAGGGATCCAGCAGAATACCAGCGTCAGGTACATTTGCCTGACACATGCTGAGCTGGACTCCCATTTGGTGCAACCTTGAGACGCACACCGCACTGTGTATGTTTCGTTATTAATTTTACTCGTCATCGAATTTATCGAAATAAAAGTGACACTACTTTTATTTCGATATGTGTGTTTTTCATTTTGTTTTTTTTTTTTATCGGCACCTTGTTTTTATATTATAATCATGTGGGCAGTTTGGTTATCATCTAATATTGTACTTTTGTGTGCTGTGCTGTCTTTTTGTGTGCGCCAAATAAATGGTTTATCTATCTATCTATAAATTTTTTCGTGGCATTGTCTTTTGACATTGGATGGTTTTGCAGTCTTACCGTCTTTATACGTAAAAATACTCTAGAACTCTAAAACTCCTAGATCTGAATCGTGACGAAATGTACTACCCGGCCGTGTTATTGATGTTCCACTCCAGGGCAAAGGCCGTGACTCTCTCTCCACTTCTCTCTGTTCTAAGTTGCTTTTTTTTTTGGGTGGGTAATCATCAAATGACCCCTCCCGCTCTGGGCGGAAGGGAGTGTCAGAGTCTTACTAACTAAAACTCACCTGTGTTCCTTCCTTAGCCCTTTATGTTCCGGGCCAGCGGTAACACTTTCGGACAATCCCGCTGACCCGGCAGGCTTTGGCCGTAACGGGCCCCTTCAGATCATGCTGACATCTCTTTGAGGCGCGCGTGGAACACGTACGCGCCGTCCGGCACGGGCCTGGTCCTGATCGGACGGTGAGCTACCCATTACTCTCCGTCCGCAGGCCCGCGCCAACGTTGGCTGGGAGTCGTCCCGTGGCTCCCGACGACGCCCGGAGCGTCTCCCGCGGCGTCTGAGACGGGAGGCTCCCTCCCTCATCCATCCCGCCACCTCCTGCGCTAGCATGACTGCTTCGCAGAAGGAGGTGACTGCCTCCTACTCCCTCTCGCTCCGGACCATGGCTTGCACCAGGGCAAGCCATGGTCCGGAGCGAGAGGACAAGTTTTTGACATTGATTTTCGCTGAAATGAGATTGCGGCTAGATTTTGAAGGCTTCCATCATTTAAGTAATTTAAGTTTCTGTAGTCGTACTCAGCGCTTCTCCTCCATAGTTATTATGCGCACAGCCAAAATGTGGAACTCTCTGCCTGCGTCCGTGTTCCCTCCCACATACAACCCGTCTGCCTTCAAAGCAAGAGTGAACAGGCATCTTCTGGGCACGCTCGTTCCATCATAGACCTCATCCATCCCTTTCCATCAGGCGTGATTGAGGTCAAGAGCAGGATCAGGCAATAAAAAACCGGCCCAGTGCGAGTCGGACTCGCACACGAAGGGTTCCGTACCACGAGGCATAAAAAGCCGAAAAAAAGTTTCTTACCCCTTTAAATTTTAACTTTATTTTATTTTTTATTATTTGTTACTATAGCGGCGACAGAAATACATCATCTGTGAAAATTTTAACTGTCTAGCTATCACGGCACATAAGATTACACCCTGGTGGTGACAGATAGACAGACGGACAGTGGAGTCTTAGTAATAGGGTCTCGTTTTTACCCTTTAGGTACGGAACCTTAAAAAATAACCTATTTATAGATTTATTTTTTAATGGTAATACGCACATTATTGGGTATTTTTTTTCATTAATTACAAATACACATGTAGTTAAGTCACAACGTTTTATTTGATTTTGTACGAGCTTTTTATACTATCACAATTAATTAATCCTCTTAATTTATTATAACGGACACACACTTCCCTGTCTGTTTGTTATTCTAGCGGTATGGCACTCGTGGGTTGCAGCTGAAAATCAGCGTCAGGTGGTACATCTTATGTTGTCATCTGACATTATGCTGAGCGGAGGCCCTTTTGCCATTGTTCCCTGTTTGTTTATTGTTTTAAGGTGTATTTTTTTGTTGTAATGCAAATAAACGCATTTTTCTTACTTTCTTTCTTTCAACATTCCTCTTACCCGCAGGAGCTGGTCCTCAGACAAGGCTCGATGACATTCGAGTGGTGGGCGCGCCCCCCCGTGCGGCCCACGGTGTCAGTCTACGTGTACAACGTCACAAACGCTGACGAATTCCTCAACAATGGCTCCAAGCCTGTGTTGAATGAACTGGGACCTTATGTTTATTCGTAAGTATCGTATATCTTTTTACTATGAAAATAAAGTCGAATCGGAAAAAGATCGGCTCCGTATCGCCTTTCGCCTCGCCGTCCAACAGGCGTCAACCTAACGTAAGCACGTAACCAAAGCGGATCAGAAGCTCCGATACGTCGACTCGGCTACGGCTAGGCGACGCGACGCCGCGCCGCGCTTACGGCTCGCCGACCGCTGGTTGATGGTGCAGGCAGGCCGCGGGAGGGGTGAGAGGGGCAAGGGTAGACGAAGAGATGTAAGCTTCGGGTACGGAGACCCGGAGGGACGACGAGCCGTAATGCACGGCACCGCGGTTCGTGAGCTTATCTTGAGGCGAGGCGATTACGTTACGATTCCGAATAGTGTGCGTTGCAGTAGGGAGTTTCATACAAAGAATACTGAACGGCTCGATTTGATACGGTGCCGATCCCTTTCCGGTTTGACACGTGTCATCATCATCATCATTTCAGCCGAAAGACGTCCACTGCTGGACATAGGCCTCTCCCAAAAGGGGGGGGGGTTTGCCATAATCGCCACGCTTGGCAGGCGGGTTGGCGATCGCAGTATGGTACGGTGGTGGTGGAATGCATAGAGAACGCTGCTGCCCATTCTCCGGTACGCCCCTTAGTCGCCTTTTACGACACCCACGGGAAGTATGGGGGTGGTGCTATTCTTTAAGTCCGGCACCACACAGACAATTGCAACACAGGGAGTTATGACCTTTATACAGATCTCCTACGAAAAGTTTGCGATTCGGAAATCATCGTCTATCGTCGGAAATACGAACGCGCGATGATGAGATCTAATATAGAGCTCTTAAAACCATGAAAGTACAAGCATGTTTTGTATTACCATGATTACAAAATTATAGACTAACAACTCTATGCAATGCCTATATAAAACTTGTGTGACAGATGACTATGTGTCTATGTGCGACCGGGGTAGGTTCCACAGAGAAAAAACTTGATACAAAGCGCGGTAGTACCAAACTTAGAAGTACCTATAGTGTCATGATTAGATTTGGCTGCAGATTTTCTAATCAGAAACATGATTTAGGCTTCATTTAAAAAAAAAAAACCTAGGCAGTTAATTTAAAATTTTCCTATATTAATAAAATGAAAATCGAATTATGACCTCATTGGTCCTTACCTGTAACGGAAAGCGCTCATTACGTTACGAAATATAAAATTAATGAGTTGATATAAATGCAAGTTACACTTCCTTCCAAACTGGATTGGCAGCAAAAAACGATAATCCTTACTTAAAACATTCTTAAACATAACTTGCGAGATAAAATTGATGACTTCATAATCACCATATCGTCACTGGAAAGGAGAAAATGCTAAAGCGCCATTTGGGCCAAAATAATTAGTGTGATGCGAAAGTGTGTCTTTCTGTCTGTTACCTTTTCACGCTTAAACCGCTGAACCGATTTAGATGAAATTTGGTACAGAGATAGTTTGAGTCCCGGGAAAGGACATAGGATAGTTTGTATCCCGATATTCCTACGTATGCGGGTGAAACCTCGGGGCGCTGCTAGTCAAGACATAAATTCTAAGCGATATCATTCACATTCTCTGCTTCTCCTCCACAGCGAAGAATGGGAGAAGGTGAACATCACAGACAACGAGAACGGCACGCTATCATTCCACTACAAGAGAACGTACACGTTCCAGCCGGATAAGAGCAACGGGCTGGACGATGATGCCGTCGTTGTGCCGAATATACCTATGTTGGTGAGTACATACCAAATAATATTTTAGCTCAAAAATACGTTTGGCTAATCTCATCTCAACGACTTGACGATGTCAAAAATGTATACAGAATGATTTTTTTACCGGTTCCAAATTTCTACAGGCTGTTCTACCCATGAATATGAACAACTTTCACTATGGGACCAACTCTGAAATCACGAAAAAAATTCAGCTGTTTCATACAAAACTTCAATAAGTACCTACTTGACCAAAATGTATGAAACAGCTGATTCTTGTTTTCGTGATTTCTGAGTTGGTCCTATAGTGGAAGTTGTATCTACATATTCATGGGTAGAACACCCTGTAAAAATTTAGAAACGGTAAAAGGAAAAAATCCGTATAATAACTGCGTTCGCGATTTAGTTGCCAAAACTGTAAACAAATGTGAGTTTATAGAAAATTAACTTTAATGCCTACACAATAAAGTTCAGTTTACGCTACAACTTCATAAATTTGTAGAACTTTTTCAATAGTGCTAGTCATTCTCTGAAATCAACATAGGTAGGTCTAGGTACCTAATAGGAAATAAGGGCTGGTGTCCGATACTCCACGTCAATGCGCGTAATTTTGCGTACGGTGAATTTCGTATGATTTATTAATTTAGTTAGAAAAGTATTTTGTTGAACTGTCAAAATGACAGGAACCGGGTTTCCGAGTTTGAGACGCAAATAGCAACAAAAAAAGTATCACAAGATAACTTTTATATGAAGTTCTGTAGCTTGCCTACCCCCTTGGGGAAACGGCATCGTATAATTCAAAATCAAAAGTTAATAAGTTAAGAGCGTTTACGCCGTACGGCATTTCATACAAACTTTCAAGCCCTAGTTTTTCGAAATTAATGAACCGATTTTAATGAAACTTCATACGCTTAAGCAGGATACAGAGATCTAAAAAGTTAGTAGAGAACATTTTCGAAATGTCTTATTTAAAAAAAGATAACTGGAAATTTCTGTTTCTATGGAAAGTTTAAAATCGGTCTAATTTGGCTGTAATACTATTTTTCGAAAATGTTCTCTACTAACTTTTTAGACCTTTGTATCCTGCTTATGTGTATGAAATTTTCTTAAAATCGGTTCATTCACTTCGAAAAACAAGGGCTTGAAAGTTTGTATGAAATGCCGTACGGCGCGGCGTAAACGCTCTTAAGTTGATTTTTATTTATTAAAATAAAATTAAGTAGCAGCACTTTTCGAATGTCAAAATTACTTAAGACAGCCCCCAAAACGCCCACCCTTCACCAGTTCCTAGTGCTTTTGCTGAGGACAAGAAGTGGCGCCACAAACTCCCCAGCAGCACAGCTGGCTGTTCAGTTAAAGAAAAAACACTTTCGTTAATCAATCACTTCAAAACATGAGAAGGACGACGTATCACCCGCCATGATCTTTACGACGAAACAGTTTTTTTATTATTAAAATAATAAAACAATGAGCCCTTAAACTTTCAAGAAAGACATTTTAAATAACCTTCCTTCTTCAGCACCATATAAGTTTTAAACAAAAACCGTAAATAAATCGTAAAGGCATCCGTATTTTCCAAAATGTTGCAAGTAAGGTTGTCAACTTGGATCGAGGAAGTGACTTTGACAATTCAACATTGAAAGGAAAATCATTATTTTAATTTTATAGCAGTTTTAAGAGCAAGTAAAATTGTGATTTTAACGATATAAAATTACTAGTTACCGCCCGCGGCTTCGCCCGCGAGGTATGTCGATAAAAACTATTCTACGTCCTTCCCCGGGATGCAATTTATCTCTCTGCCAAATTTTATTGAAATCCGTTCAGTGGTTTAGGCGTGAAAAGGACAGACAGAGTTACTTTCGAATTTATAATATTAGTATGGATAAATGTACTGTCAGGAGCTTCTCATAGAGTCAAAGATTGTTCCAATAAATGTCTTTCCAAGGGGCATCGCTGTGCTCACTAGGCAATGCGGCAACCTTGTGATACCTTTTTTTTTTCAAAAAGGGGATAAGACCAGGGAGTGTAGGCCTTTTACCTCACTAACCACCCTAGTGGTCACCATCTGCACACTGAAGGGGGCACCGTCCGGAGCGCCCTCTGTGCAACGCCTGTTAGGGCACATATCTGGGGGGACAGTAAAGGGATCTCCTCGAATCCTAACTGTGCAAGGCTGCAGCACATGTCCACTGTGCGCCGTCTTTTCTGAGGCCGTTCATTGGTTTTCAGGATAGGTAGGTAGGCACTAGGCCGGGTCTAGTCTAGGCAGACGCGCTCACTAATCAGAAACATAAAACAAAAGTATCTATTTTGAATATTCAAATTATTATCTTACACACTATGTGCCTTCTCGAAAAATAAAATTATTTCTTACCACCAGTTCTGAGGTCACTCAGTGGGCTGACAGACTCATTTCGCCCGCGATTTCAAATTCCCGCCTGCCTTAAGAGGGAACAGGGCGTGCGATTCTAGATACAAATGTATTCCCCTTTTTCTTCCTGAATAATGCATCTAGAGCAAATTTCTTTTTTTCATAAAACCAAGGTCTGCTGTAAAAACGTCCCTGTTATTTTCTTTATTTCAGCAACTAATTAGTAAAGAATCATAAATATTCTTTCTTTCTACCCTCTACAAATTACAAAAAAATGCCCTATTTTTACCGCCGTGTTTAGAGGACTTCCAGACAAATTAGAAAAGTTTTTAACATAAAAAAAATGTTAGGAACCTAAACCTACTCTTTCTTAAAATGTTAATGTAAAAAATAATTGAATCGGCCCAGTTTTCGAGGAGAAAAAAGGGGAATACAAAACGTCGATCTCGTCAAAATTTTTGTGATAATTTCGGTTTGAGCTGCAGCTGTCCCTATCACACACTACGGGGGCAGACTTGAGGTAAGGCGACGGCAATAGTTTCTTCAAATACCTATTTTTCTAATTTCTCGCAGGCCCCGTCCCCTCTTAAATGGTGCAGGCGTTGTGTCGGCGTGTTAGGCGCCGAGGCGGCTGCCTCCCTAACGCCTACGCCTCCCTAGGTTTTTTTACTTCCTGTACTGCGTATATTTTCCTGAAATTTGTTATCTTCAGTTCTATTGTTCCTGAGCAACTTGTAACGGAAACTAAACGTGTTTCAACCTCAACTTAAAGTTAATTATCTAACAAATTGTCACTGTCATGGTGGCACTTAACCAAAGTGACGTGTTATTGTCGAGTTTGTTTGTTTTAAAAGATATAATAGTCTTCCAATGTTTTATCTTTTCCTATGTTGTGGTCGGCTTCCAGTCTGACCCGATGCAGCTGAATTTACATGGAGCGACAGCTTATCTAACCTCCTGGGTAACACGATACCGCTTGGTAAGACTGGTTGTCAGACTTTCTGGCTTCTGACTACTCGTAATGACTGTCAAAGACTTACGAATGACAGCTGGAACCAACGGCTTAGCGTGTTTTCCGAGGCACGGAGGGATCTCGATAATTCTGAACTAATAATATAACGAGAAAAGATTTGATTTTGTTGTTATGTTTGTTTGTTACGTCATCATTCATCATTTCAGCCGAAAGACGTCCATTGCTGGACATAGGCCTCCCCCAAAAGGGGGGGGTTTGCCATAATCGCCACGCTTGGCAGGCGGGTTGGCGATCGCAGTATGGTATGGTGGTGGAATGCATAGAGAACGCTGCTGCCCATTCTTCGGTACGCCCCTTAGTCGCCTTTTACGACACCCACGGGAAGTATGGGGTGGTGCTATTCTTTAAGTCCGGCACCACACAGACAACGTTTGTTACGCTTTCACTCTAAAACGGCTGAACGATTTGGATGAAATTTGGCACATGCGTATACCATGACCTAGATTAGGACATAGTATACTTTTTATCCCGATATTTCCACGGGATCGAGACACAAGCGGGTGAAACCACGGGGCGCAGCTAGTATAGAGTAAGTATTAATTTCATGACGTAGTGTTTTAAGTATGATGTTACAAAATGAGCCAAACAGCAATTAAGAAATATTTTAAATGATCCACCATTAACCAAGTTTTGCAAAGTCAGTGAATTTAAACGAGAGATTATTATAACTAATGTTTCGTAATTAAACGTCTTTAGTTAAATTAACTAGAATTATTTGCATGCAAGATATAACATGAGGCAACTTTTGCAGCTGGCGGGGGAATTCCGTAACACATTGACAGTAGCAATGGGTCAGATTACTTGTCTGTTCTGTTTCGGTAATTCTGTTCTTCTGTTTCTGTCTTTCTGTTCTGTTTCTGTATTCTGTCTGTTTCTGTTTTCGTTCTGGCTGTGTATATTTGTTACGGTCGCGAGTCATATTTTAATCAACATATTAACTATACAACCTGACATTTATCTGCAAATTGCAAAAAACGTAAAAAAAATTGTATTTTGCGGACTACCATGACGCTTTCGCCTTATAACGTCTCGCCTCTCACTTATTACGATATTTCAGTGTAAGAGAGAGACGGAGCTATACATGGCCGATAGCATCATCCCTTTTGGCACTGGAATCATGGTGGCATTAATACTTCGTAATATGGCCCCTGGTTGCAGGTTCGAATTCGGACAAGTACAGTCAGCGTCAGAGAAATCGAACCCCCCCAAGACTTAAAGATTATCGGGCCCGCCGTCGCTCGTCGCTCGAGCGGTGGCGGGCGCGTCACGTGACCCTTGAGCAGCTCCCTCCCCCGCCGTCGCACCCATCTCCCCGAGCGCATCCACCATTACTTGAAAGTTTTTAATAATTGTATATGGTATTTTTTCGGCTTCCTTCTGGCCTAACCGTAATGTGACAGCAATAGACTCGCTCACTGTTACATAAGACTTATATCGTATTAGCACCCTAATCGCGTAGGTAACACACTATCAATCACAATATGAATCATTTTAAAGGATATTGCTAATCCATTGCTTCATATGTTCGCAAAATGTGTCTGCTCAACAACGTGAATAACGCAATGGATGTTGTTGAACGTCAAAATGAAACCCATTGCTACTGATAGTGTGTTACGGAATTACCCCCCCTGGCGTAAAATGACTTGTAAAGACTAGCTGCGCCCCGCGGTTTCATCCGCGTAAATGTTGATCCCGTGGGAATATCGGGATAAAAAGTAGCCTATATCTTAATCCAGGGTGTCAGCTACCTCCATAATTTTTTTTATCGAAATTGGTCCAGCCGTTTGAGCGTGAAGAAGTAACAAACATATAAACACACACACACACTCGCAAACTTTCGCCTTTATAATATTAGGCTCCTTTAGTTTATCACAGACGTGATAATATGTATGTTAAAACATTCATTCAAGTACTAACAGCTTGCCAAAGTAATTACCTCGCGGTCACCTTCTGATTCGCGACCGCGACGCGCGTTGCTTAACTTTGATGACCTAATCAGTAGCTACTGGCAAGATTACGCAAAATATGCAAAGTAGGCCTTGAAAGAATACGAGACAGTTTTAGTACTGAGTAAGTAACTTAGACAGGGCAAAAAGTGGTTCCTTTTGTCAGTTACCGACTTATATATTCTGTTCCAAAATTGTCGCCGATTCTGTTGTTCACAAACTAAACTAAATTTAAGTTCATGCATCTGTTTCTTTCTATTTCATTAAGAAAAAGACAGAAGATAAATATTAGTTTAGTCCTGTCAAATTAAGATACTCCATAGACAACTTTAGACGAGATTAAAAAATTGGCTATTAAACATACGTCAATTTACGTTAGGCGCTGACTAATTTGACAGGTCTATCAAACCAAAGCATTCGATTTACAAATCGAATGCCTTGGTTTGATTATTTGGATACTTCGGTTTCAAGAATGTATTTCTTTAAAAGAATTTTACATTATTTACTTACAAGAGAAACAAAACAAAAAATCTTATTAGTTAATAAAGGTACGGAAGAATATTTAAATTAGATAAATCCAATATCACTTACTTTTATAAGGTTTACAGGCTTTACAAAACTGTTTCTATTAAATATTTTTTTAGTTTGACTTTACACACGTTATCTATAGATTTATCATTTGGTAAACTATTACGAGTATGTAATTTGGCTCCCTCAAATCTTATATTACACTACCGCCCGCGGCTTCGCCCGCGAGGTATGTCAATAAAAACTATCCTATATTCTTCCCCGGGATGCAATCTATCTCTCTGCCAAATTTTATCGAAATCCGTTCAGTGGTTTAGGCGTGAGAACATACAGACAGACAGTCAGAGTTACTTTCGAATTTATAATATTAGTACCTATGGATTTGCCATAATTTGTTCTTGGAATAGACTTCTAAACCCAAATACTTATTTTAAATCACTTTAAAGATGACTTTTGTTTGACAATTGAGGTTAATTTTATAACCTCAATTTTGGTTGATGATTTTTCAATAACAAATTAATCATGTAATTCAAAACAGTGATTGTTAGTAAAAATATTGAGACATATGTTGAAACCTTCTTAATACAAATGAATGTATTACTAATACCTACGTGCTTTTAGTGAGAGATTGGGTAAGAATTGAACCTGGAGCAGTGCCGGATTAGCCCGTAAGCAAATTAAGCAATTGCTTAGAGCATCACGTCTCGGGGGCACCATAACGCAGAAACAGCACCGAAACTGTATTCGCTAGCACATGAAAGGCAACGCTGTTTATCAGCAAGATATTACAAGACCCAAAAGTCACTCTAGAGATGTGCGCCAATCTTTACAAATCGCTCGTCGATGTTTTGGATAAATACGAGGCGACTAGTGGATAGGAAAGCCTACAGGTGTGGGTTGCTTAGGGCATCAAGTAGTCTTAATCCGGCACTGCCTCGAGAGGGTATTGTTTACACTTTCACCAGATACTTTTGAAATAGACATTACCTAGACTTACGCGGACGTTCACGCATTTCGAGGTTTAGAAAAAGTTTGCTTTTGTATTTTAATTACTTACGTCAAATGAAACATTAATCTGCCTAGCCTTTTCCCAACAATCTTGGGGTCCGCTTCCAGTCTAACCGGTTGCAGCTGAATACCAGTATTTTAAGAAAACTTCGTGAGGAAACCGGCATGTCCTAGAACCAAAAATTCGAAGACATTGTGATATCTAGCAACCCGCACTGTGCTCGAGTGGTAGATTACGGCCCACACATCCCCGTCACAGAGAGGATGCCATGTGTCCCAGCAGTGGGAACATTACAGGCTGATTATGGTAGTGCATTTTGGCATAATTACATATATAATATAATAATAATAATATCATAATAAAAATGGTGCAGATTTACAATAACATAACTTAATAAAAACTTTTTACAAAAAAAACAACTGACTTCCAAAAAGTCGGTGTCTTTGGATTTATATTTTAAGTTTTTGCTACCGACTTCCGAAATTAAAGTTATTTTTCACTTTATAGTGTTTTTTGGAAGTCGGTTGTTTTTTTTTGTAAAAAAGTTTTTATTTTTCACTTTTTAGTGGGTCAGTTTGTAATTTATGTAAGTTACAATAGCCTAATGTCAACTGCTCATCACCATTTACAAAATATTGCTTTTCCCGATGCAGGGACGTTAATTGTTGAGGAGTTACCCAAGTAAAGAACCAGGAGAACAGGAGCTGATTGAGAAGTCACCATCAGCTCCACTTCACCATACGCATTGTAACGAGCATAAATTGCTTAGCAACCATATTAAAGTAATCGAATCGCAACCCGTGAAATATTTGTCATTGAGTAGTTCCGATGGCCATCTGTGGTCTTCACCATCAGCTCCACTTTACCAAATGTTGATTTCCGAGAGCAAATGCTCAAGTTACTTTAAAAAAGACCCAAATCGCTATAGCTTTGCCTATAAAATTTGAGGATTTCCCTCGATTTCCATGGGATCCTCTCATCAGATTCCGACTTGATGATAATGAGACCACCTCGAGAGTATACCCTTTCAAACAAAAAAAGATTTTTTGGAATCGGTTTTTGGAATACATGGAAAAAAAAAGTAAATAAAAACATATATAAAGTCGAACATATACCTCCTCCTTTTTGGAAGACGGTTAAAAATTATAGAGGATACAGTTGCTCAGTTTCCTGAACTAGGTACAACCTGTCCTGTGTTAACCTGAGTTACTATGTCAAAATGTACCTTGTCTGGTGTTTCTTTCTAAGATACTATAGATAGTAACAAAAACTGAATAACTACGTAATCGCGTTACTTATAGGCGCAAACAGAGAAATCGTTGCGCTCTGATTCTGCTGAATTAATGTAACATCACACTCGATACCACAAGAGGTAGGCTGTATGGTGTGATAGAAAGGTGCAAATTAACCTGCCTACAGTACGTGGCCGTTGATATGACACATCGGGCTTTAGAAAGAGACTATCACAGAGGTATGAGTGACAGAGACGACGTGAGACAAAAACGATGTGTCAAACTCGAACCCAAAACATTTATTTCAATTAAACCATTTACAGGCACTTTTGAATTGTCAAGGGGTCGGTCAGTCAGAAAAATATGAAGCTAGTTGCCCATTCCAAAGCATAGTAAACCATACCAACCAACCATAGTACCTATGGAAAAGGCAAGAAA
Source organism: Mesoligia furuncula (assembly GCA_916614155.1). Classification (NCBI taxonomy): domain Eukaryota; kingdom Metazoa; phylum Arthropoda; class Insecta; order Lepidoptera; family Noctuidae; genus Mesoligia; species Mesoligia furuncula. Next base: position 14,149,174 of record OU744819.1, read on the forward strand.
CTCAATGGACACTCTTTTAAATTATATTGTTATAAAAATATTAGTTACATCGTTCATCATCTGCCTAGATTTTTCCAAGCTATGTTGGGGTCGGCTTCCAGTCTAGACGAATGCGGCTGAATACCTGCAGTATTTTACATGGAGCGACTGCCTATCTGACCTCCACCACCCAGTTACTGGATAATACGATCCCCTTGGTATGACTGGTTGTCAGACTTCCGGGCTTGTGACTACCCGTAACGGCTGTCAAAGTCCCACGAATGACAGCCGGGACCAACGGCTTAACATGCTTTCCGAGGCACGGAGGGGTCTCGGTATGTAAAGATGGTCACCCATCCAGAGACCAACCGCGGCAAGCTGAGCTTAACCTGAGCGATCGACCTGTGCGGCTGTTATAATTTAGCCACGGGCCCCTTTATTAGTTATCAGTTACATTCATTATCGCGTCATATTAACGCGCTGTATTATACCAAGGGGTATCGTATTACCCAGTAACTGGGTTGTGGAGGTCAGATAGGCAGTCGCTCCATATAAAAATACTGGTATTCAGCTGAATCCGGTTAGACTGGAAGCCGACCCCAACATAGTTGGGAAAAGGCTAGGCAGATGATGATGATGATTAACGCGCTGTTATTTTATTGACTTGTCATTTAAATAGGCTTCATGAGCAGCCATCAGGGCAACGGATTGGTTAGCCAATTTACTTAGTATCATTCTCCTGTTTAAATCCCAATTTAATTGGGGTCCTGCTCTATTAGCCGTCATCTCGGTAGTCACCCCATTTCTAACCATATCATCTTGCACACAGTCCATCCATCGTTGCTTTTGTTTTCCCCTACTCTTATCGCCAACCAAATAAGCACTGTCAACTGAAATTGTCACAGTATAACATTTATGTAATTACCTCAACGGAACTGCATGAAGCTGCAGCGACACTATAACCACTGCTTACCCACATTTTGTCGCAGCGATATGGTGTGTTTGTTGTCCGTGTCTTCGGGATAGGCCTTCCACTTGTTTGCCATCCAATATCAACAGCCTATAGCAGTTCGCTGCTGGACATAGGCCTCCCCCAGGCTACGCCACAACACCCTGTTCTCTGCCTTCCGCATCCAATCTGTCCCAGCCGCCTTCTGAAGATCGTCGGTCCATCTAGATGGCCGTCCCACACTGCGGTTGCCGAAACGCGGTCTCCACTCCAGGACTCGTCTGCTCCACTCGGCATCGCTCCTTCGACAAACATGCACTGCCAGATTAGCCTCTAAGCAAATTAAACAATTGCTTAGGGCATCACGTCTCGGGGGCACCATAAGGCAGAAACAGCACCGAAACAGTATTTGCTAGCACATGAAAGGCAAGGCTGTTTATCAGCAAGATATTACAAGACCCAAAAGTCACTCTAGCTAGAGATGTGCGCCAATCTTTACAAATCGCTCGTCGATGTTTTGGAAAAATACGAGGCGACTAGTGGATAGGAAGGCCTACAGGTGTGGATTGCTTAAGGCATCAAATATTCTTAATCCGGCACTGCAAACATTGCCAGCCTACAGCCACCTCAGTTTGCTTACTCTGCAAGCAAAAAACGCTGTGACGTTTAGAGACGTCACTTTTAAAAGGAGCCTTAATAATAACTGAAAGCAAATATTAAAGACACGTATAATGCCGGAGTAATTGACGCGTTAACACAAAAATGCACTAAGACGTGATATACGGCTAAATTCTATTCTCTCTGGTCATTAACAGAGCGTGTAGGGGAGACCAAGCGCGACGGCTCAATGAGCGATTTCAGTCATTTGTTCTCAAGTACATTTTCGGTTTTTATCGAGAGTTATGCTTATGATAGTGGCAAATAAGCCGTCAGCCTACCCGTACTTAGTGAGAAAACTGCCATGGTGTAGAACTTAGACAAAGAAAAGTATAGACGGCGGGTAGCTCCATTTCATTTCCACAAGAAAGGGATAAAGTATTGTGTTATTATAAGTAACAGAAAAGGATAAAGCTATACTATTTCCGTCTCTCACTGCGTGCCAGTTTTTTCAAGGCAGCTACTTATGTAGCCTACGTTAGTTAAGTTAGTTTTTTGTCTCATGTGTGGCCACGCTACCCGATGCTCTATAGCTTTCTTACTCTAAGGTGTAGAACCTCAAAATCGAAAACATGTGACATCTACCAACCCTTACTGGCCCCGCGTGGTGGATTACAGCCCAAGGGCTCTTGATGTCCTTAAAAACGCGCCTATAATTGCTATTGATCAGGTACAAATTCATAGATCAGTGGTGACCCAGTCGTATCAGCTCCAACTGACGAGTTTTAGGTCGTAACTTCGAACCCAGTCAGGTACTTTACTTTGTATAAGTAAATTATTTCTTCACCACTGCTCTCAAAATGGTGAAGGTATAGGAGGCATGAGGAACAGAGTGTAAGGTTCACTCATCCTCCATAGAAAAGAGAGGATCCACCGACCTTTGTGTCTGGCGGGCAACTGCCCGATGATTCATGTCGGGCAGTTGTATCTATGCTAGTTGCGCGGTAAACTCTGCTTGCGAGATGCAGGATTTTGCATGACGTCAGTATGATGCGTTGTTCGCATGTGGCGTTGTAGATACCGCTATAAAAGAAAACATCGTGAGGAAACCGACATGTCTTAGGACCAACAATTCGAAGACATGTGACAACTACCAACCCGCCCTGGGCCCGCTTGGTGGATTGTGACCCACTCCCTCTCACAGAGAAGAGACCTGTGTCCCAGGTCCCAGCAGTGGAAATCCGACAGCCTACCTAATAGTCACGGCCGTCTAGGGACGTCTGCAATACCAGAAGCAACGCATTTACAAAGCTGAAACGTGTCATTTGCCTGTAATTCCCTGTCTCTTCAAAATAAGAGTGAACAGGCATCTTCTGGGCACGCTCGTTCCATCATAGACCTCATCCATGGCTTTCCATCAGGCGTGATCGAGGTCAAGGGTCGGCCTTCCAACCGAAAGACATTGGCGGCATTTATTTCAAATAAACGAATTACAGGCACCTTTGAGTTGTCAAGGGGTCGATCAGTCAGAAAGATGAAGCTAGTTGCCCATGCCAAAGCGTAGGTACCTAACCTATGGAGAAGAACGGGCGAGAAACTCCATGGACGCTCTTTTTAAACAGTAAAAGAGTGGAACGCTTTATCTCCGTCTGTGTTTCTGAGCGCATACAACCAGATTCTCTTCAAAGTAAGAGTGAACAGGCTTCTTCTGGGTAAGCTCACTCCATCGTCGACTTTGTCTCTGTCACCTCTGACCTAGACTAGAGTCAAGAGCAAAGCCATTTCAAATAAAAATAAGTATATATATTTTACAAAAATATTAGTTACATGATTACTTTTGAATTTATGTCTCATATGTCTGTCATTTTACCGTCACTTTCAAACTAGGAAACAGTACAGTACCTACGTATTGCTTTATGACTTAAAAACATACCTACTACACTAAGAAATCCACGGACACTGCAGATTAGTGTCTGAAACGGTCCTTTGAGGGAAGAACCACACAGTTTGAGTGGAGCTGTCCAGTCAGTGCACGCTTTTGTTAGTAATCGTAGAGCTCAACATTACTTGATTAGACTTACTCATTCTACAAAACTGCTGAGCCTAAAGTTATGCAACTCACTTAGAATGACAACCCACGTCTTCATTCCCCGATCACGAACTAATATAAACCCATAATGAAATATGCAAACATACATATTATTATATACCATGACCGGGCGTTCAACTCGATAGAAACACCATGAAAAGGAAAAATACACCTTACTTCTTAGCTTCAAAGTTGATTTTTCTATAAATAGATGTGAGGTTCTATCAGGAGTATTGGTTCAAGGAAAATTCTACTTCACAAGTGAAAGAATAGAGTTGAATTCAGGTTTGTTATGTAAACTCAGGTGTAATGTTCTTGGCTAATTGATTAAGCGCTTACATTGTGCGTATGTTTAAGTATGTTTACGACTGTTATTTTAATGGAGGATGAGCAGAGTTGCAAGTCGAGTTGATGATACTATGTATGAAATAGTATGGGGTGGGACTTTATAAATAGGATATGACCAAAGAAACGTTGGATGAAAGAAGAAAGAATAATATACGGCTAGAAAGGGGCTGAGTGCTGAGATGATTACTCTAGGAGACGAATTCTCTCCTGTCTTTTTAGACTGCGTTCCTTCTCTTTCGGTTGACCCCAAGGCGGAACTTTTGACCAGGTACTCATGCCGAAGAGTATGCGCTTCAGGGAGATCAATAAAAATAATAACCATGTTTATTTGACGCTAATTACCCGACTATTTGACAGATTATGCTTACTAGACATCTAACCAACCCACACTGGGAGGTGTTGTGGGCCCTTTCATATTTATTCTATATGTTAATAACATGCCCTTTTACATTGGCTATGTTTGCTGATGATAGCACCATAACGATCCCTTGGGACAACCCAATTACATATGGAAATGACATAAATAATTCTCTTGACTCTATAATTAAAAGGCTAGATAAAAATAATTTGATTATCAATTTAACTAAAACAAAGGTAAAACACTTTAGACAACGAACACCCGGTGTGCCAAACCTCCACATACATTATAAAAATGACGATATTGACGAAGTAGGTGATACCAAATTTTTAGGACTACAAGTAGATTACAGCTTAAATTGGAAAGCTCAATGCCTCCGCCGACGTGTAGACGGGGTAATTCGCTAGTCCGTGGTAGGTATTTAGCCTCTGCCGACGTCAAATACCTACCACAGACTAGCAAATTACCCCGTCTACACGTCGCGTCGGCGGAGGCATTGGCAGATGCTGATGAATCTGCCTACGTGTAGAGGAGGTTTTATATAGATTATCATCCATAGTAGACACATGCACACTCCTTACAACATATCACGGTATAGTTGAGTCTCACTAGCGCTACGGTGTAATTTTTTGTGCGAACTCAACTGACAAAGGCACAGCATTTAAAGCTCAAAAAAGAGATGTCTACGAGCAATGTTTAAACTTAAAACTACCGGCAGTTGCGAGCCATATTTTAAGTGGTACAATAATCCTGACACTGCCTTGTATTTATATTTTGGAAGTAGCTATGTTCGTAAAGCACATTCCAAGTCGTATCGAACGTATGGCTGATGTAGCTCCAAGAAATAGGCGTGACAACAGTAGGTTATGTCAATTGAGGTGTCAAACCGCTTAGATGCGCGGGAGTATCTATTGCATGGGCCCCGTTATCTATAATAAATTACCAAGGGATTGGAAATATTTAAATGCTTTGCTGTTTAAGAATAGACTACGTACATTTTTGATAGACAAAACGTTCTACAGTGTGACTGAGTTCCTATCTGAGAAAAAGATTAGTTGACTTTTCTAGTGTTCGTTATATTTAAGGAACTTTAATATAATGGTATTTAATTTAATAATAAATAATTAAATAATAATTGATCTAATGATAGATATTAATTGATAATAATTTGATGTAAATATTTGCGTGTCGAATGTAATGATGTAACTAATATTTTTGTAAAATGTAATTTAAAAATAATGTCCATGGAGTTTCTTTCCCGTTCTCCTCCATAGGTACCTACGCTTTGGAATGGGCAACTAGCTTCATATTTTGTGACTGACCGACTTCTTGACTGCCTGTTAATGGTTTATTTGAATTAAATGCTTTGAGTTTGAGTTTGAATGGCAAAATATGGCTGCTTTGTACTCTACTAACACCTATTGATGTATCACCTACCCACGCTTGCAAAAATAAAATTATAATTACTGTGTCCCAGCATTGAGAACATTATAGTAGACTGGTTAATGCTTATTCTTATTTCTCTTTCTAGTACTTATTAGTTTAGAAAAATAAGGAAGTTACATAAACTAAAAAGCTTTTCTATTGTAGACTTAGATATTTATCTGGAGTTATCTACTAACCGTTATGGGACTATAACAAAAGGCATATATTTCAATTAAAATATTATTATATACCTAGTAGTTTCTTAACGCCCGCTGTACTTATAATCACAAAGTACTGACAGGCCATGAGCCAACGAATGGAGTCGTTGTGTGGCCCACTTTCACTTGCTGCCTGTGCGCCTGCGCCGCGATGACGATGACTGTTTGTGACGGTAGCTTTGCAGTTTTAGAGGCAGGGTAATAATTATGGAAGGTATTTAAAAGAAGTACCTACAGAATATATTAAAAGAAGAGATTGCAGAAGGCGATAAGGCCGCCCATTGTATGGAACTCTGTCTGTCTGTCTGTATGTTACCGTTTCACGCCTAAACCACAGAACGGATTTCGATAAAATTTGGCAGAGAGATAGATTGCATCCCGGATCTGCATCCTAATTAATTAATAAAAATAACAAAATTTAATCCTAATTGAAATGCTTATGTGGTTAAAGCTCTACCTAACGCCTTTAAATTCGTGCAATGAGCGTATGGTCCAAAATAGGTACCGGTAAACGCGGGTTACTTTAGCTCTGGGGGGGAACTTTGGCTCAATACAAAAAAGGGTTTTCCATTTTCTATTGTTTTATTGGGTTAGATTGGCTCAACGCTGTCCTAAATATTGTTTTTGGGTCGACAAAATCTGCAGGTCAAACTAACCCTCTTCAAAGAACAACATTGGCTCAAAAGTAAAAAAAAAAATTAAAATATTTACACATACATTTTGGGGAAAATAACATTATTACTAATTAGTTACTATCCTCACCTGTAAAACAAATCCATTAAAATGCCAAGAAATCCACCATAATCCCTACTATCAAAGGGTTCATAAAAAAAGATGAAAAAATCAGCTAAAGTAACCCGCGTTTACCTCGTACTGATTTCAATAACAAATAAAAGTACTTACCTAATAAAATATTTCGTAAATAATGTTATCAAAATTCCTGTCGTGGTGCCTAATCTTTACAAATATTATTGCGTAAGTAAAGCTTATTTCTGTAACTTGAGTCTCATATATTTTGCAATTTAGTGAATTTATAAACCCATAATTTTTTATATCATCTGACAGCTGTCAAAATGACAAGTCTATTGTTTGTGGCGACAAAATACACATTCTCTTGTTTATATTTGAAGTTCTTGCAAAAGACGTTATTTATACGTGTGTACCCTGTGTGTATGTGTGTGTAAGTACCCTCTTCTTAATAAAAAAACATTTTTTTTTTAACTAGCTGTGTAGCTTTTTATCAGTGACAGATTTTTGCAATCGGATCGGTACAGGACCTACTTCCAGAGTTTATCTTTGAGAAACATATAAATCTGTTTGCCTTTTCCCAACTATGTTGGGGTCGGCTTCCAGTGATCTAACCGGATGCAGCTGAATACCATTATTTGACATGGAGCGACTGCCTATCTGACCCCCACAACCCAGTTTCTGGGTAACACGATACCTCTTTGAAAGACTGGTTGTCAGACTTTCGGGTTTCTGACTACACGTAACAACTGTCAAAGATCTACGAATGACAGCCGGGACCAACGGCTTAACATGCTTTCCGAGGCATGGAGGGGTCTCGATATGTGTAATGAATGGTCGCCCATCCTCGAACCGACCGCGGCAAGCTTAGCTTAACCTTCGATCGATCCGTGCGGCTGGTATTATTTAGCCACGAGCCCCTTTTACAAACTAAACAAACTCTTGTTATTTTTTCAGATCAGAATCTGATCTTGAACACCAGTATTATAATCTGATTATAATACTGGTGTTCGTTACTTTCGTGATAATTACATAATAATTAATGTGTGCTTAATGCTTACTACATAAACTTAAAAAGCCGTGAACATACAGCATTATCAGGAATATGTATTGTGCAGTCGAATGTAAAGAAAGCATTCTGTTGGAACCAAACAGTTAACATACTGTTAGAGTTAACGCATGGTTAAATACAGCGTGGATCAGAAAAGTGTGGTCTTCTTATGTACAGTAAGGGTGTGGTACAGACATGCCCTGGGCACATAAGGATCACGGGGCCCCTGTGTAGATAAGAGACAATAAGAGAAACATACTAATATTTCATAACTGGAAGGCTAGAAACATATTGCAAATCGCACTGCAAATCACTTATTTTGTCATTGAATCTGGTAGGTACTAATAATGCGTAGAATGGAACGGTGGCTGCAAATAATGATTTTTTTATGAGAATAGGCCGGGGCCCCCGAAGACCGCGGGGCTCTGGTCACTTGCCCAATGGAAAAGAGGGGCCTGGGTACAGACTATAAAACTGAACAACTTTCTCCATAGGACCAACCGTGATTGCGAAAAAATTATCAGATGACCCATACAAAACTTCAATACCTACTCGACCCAAATGTATGGGATAGATGATCCTCCCATACCTACTGTAATTTGAAAACATTGTAAAAGCCAATTGTTTTTAAAAGAGTAACCGTGGATTTTCATTGTCGGCTCCTCTCCTTTCGGGACGACCAATTGGAACCGTGCACCTAGCTTCTGACGTTTCATAAGTGCCCATTGGGTTTATGTGAAATAAAATACAGGATAATTTTTCATGCATTGCGCAAATTTTCACATGATGTTCTACTCATGAATATGAACAACTTTCACTAATCACGAAAAAAAAAAACAGGTGTTTCATACATTTTGGTCCAGTAGGAATTGAACTTTTGTATGAAACAGCTGATTTTTTTTTTCGTGATTTCAGAGTTCGTCCCATAGTGAAAGTTGTTCATATTCATGAGTAGAACACGCTGTATAAATGTGCGCACTGTAGGTTCGAACACAAACAGGCCCTTTACTTTTGAATATTTCATCACCACTGCTCTCAGAATGGTGAAGGAAAACATCGTGAGGACACTAGCATGTCTTAGAACCAAAAATTCGAAGATGACATCTACCAACCCGCACTGGGCCCGCGTGGTGGAGTACGGCCCACTCCCTCTCGCCAAGAGGAGGCCTGTGTCCCAGCAGTGGGAACAATAGGCAAAGTAAAATACCACGGGTACTCGATTTGCCTTTTATCAGATGATGATTATGACATGATTATCCTTCTTATTCAGTTTATGAAACATCTTTTAAATTGATCCAATGTTGGAGGACGAAATAGGCGAGAGACAAATCTCGAATTATGAATTTTTATATCTTAGGATTTTTTTAAAGTCTCTCCGACGTACATAACTGGACTTAAAGAATTCCACCACCCCTTACTTGCCGTGGGTGTCGTAAAAGGCGACTAAGGATCATACCGGGGAATGGGCAGCAGCGTTCTCTGTGTATTTCACCACCATACCATACTGCGATCGCCAACCCGCCTGCCAAGCGTGGCGATTTATGGCAAACCCTCCCAAAATTGGGGGAGACCTGTGTCCAGCAGTGGACGTCTATCGGCTGAAACGACGACGACGACATAACTGGAAAAATATTGGTGCACTGAATACCTCTGCCTATCTCCTCTGTGTATACAAGCGTGATGATATGTATGTTAATGGATGAAGCCTACGCCTCTGTCTACCCCACATGTGGTAAAAGCGTATCGGGCGTAGTATTAAATAGAAAAGTGTCAATTTGTGATAGCCGGTCAACCGCGCACACGCATCGTCGATTTTCGCCTTTCTAAGAATATGTATCACTTTTTCCTAGGCCTGCTCGGGCCCCTGCCATAATCATCTTTTTGTTTCTGTTCGCATATTGGCGTGTGCTAGCTGAGATATGACAAATAATTTAATTTATTTTTTGTTTTTCGTAATAATCATCTTTTTGTTTCTGTTCTGCCATAATCATCTTTTTGTTTCTGTTCGCATATTGGCGTGTGCTAGCTGACATATGGCAAATAATTTAATTTACTTTTTGTTTTTCGTAATAATCATCTTCTTGTGTCTATTCTGCCATAATCATCTTTTTGTTTCTGTTCGCATATTGGCGTGTGCTAGCTGACATATGGCAAATAATTTAATTTATTTTTTGTTTTTCGTAATAATCATCTTCTTGTGTCTATCCTACCATAATCATCTTTTTGTTTCTGTTCGCATATTGGCGTGTGCTAGCTGACATATGGCAAATAATTTAATTTATTTATTGTTTTTCGTAATAATCATCTTTTTGTTTCTGTTCGCATATTGGCGTGTGCTAGCTGACATATGGCAAATAATTTAATTTATTTTTTTGTTTTTCGTAATATTAATTACTTACGTATGGAATCAAGTTTTTCTAACTGAACAGACAGCTGTGCTGTTGGGGAGTTTGTTGCAGCACTTCCTCGTCCCAGCGAAAGCACTAGGAAGTGGTGAAGGGAGGGCGTTTTGGTAATTTTGACGTTCAACCGTGTTGACTCTCAGCTTAGTTTAAATAAATTAATAGTTTAAAAACACTAGAAAAACACGCTCGGCCTTACTCACAAGTGCAAACACGACTATGATACGATATTCTATCATGGAATGCCAGTGCCTATCTTCCGGCTTCATCATCAGACCTTGAAACCTAATCGTGGTCAAAGTTCATTACAAGACTTTTCTAAGAAATCCAAAACAGCTATGATACGATTTTCCATCATGAAGTTCCACTTCATATGTTCCGGCTCCATCATCAGATCAGTTCGACATTACCATACTATTGTATTGTCATCAGAACTACATACAGCTGCCAATTTTCATTACGCTACGACCCTTGGAAGATGGTTAAATTAGTTACCTTAGATTCCATTACATAGTTAGTTACATACAGGTCGACCTAATAAAAGCGTGTTAATAAATTACTTGATTTTGATCGCGCGACACTTCACTTTGATGCGCTAATAAGTGTGTAACAGCTGATAGGTCATATTAGTCAGAAGCCGATATATTCCTAATAGGGAAGGTATGGTCATTAACCCATTGGTCAGTATGACACCCACGTGAATTCGCGTAGCGGTAAAAATTTGCATATATTACCGTTGTAAACCTACACGTCACATAATATATCAGGCGTAGATTTTTTCGTCATGATGAGAGGATGAAAGGCGACTGACAAAAGGTATTTACAAGGCAGATGTGTGTGGAAACGGGAGGGGACGTCCTAGAAGGATATGGTGACAATTGAGGATGTGCTTCAAAACGGTCACGTGGTAGAGATGAGCCGTTGCCGGCAATATTGCCCGCAGTGGGAATATTGGTGGCAATATTGCCGGGAGTGGAAATATTTGGGAATATTGCTTAATTATACGTCAAATTAACTACGGAAACTATATACAATACATAAAATTAGCATTTAAAGGCCATTATCTACATTGTGTAAGTACAATAAAATATTGTTTTGGGTAAAATTGCCAATAATGCCAGCAATTTTGGCAATATTCCCGGTATTTTACCGGCAATGTTGCCCATATTGCCATACACGGTAGTGATTATAAGAAATAACAGATAAATATTGACTTGAGAATTGAAAATCGTTGTGTATTGAATAAAAGGCATACTTTCCAAACATTTCTTTTAATGTTGTACTTGTTTTTCATATATATATATAATATACAAGTATAAGTATATAATATGGAAATAATGAAAAATGTTTTTGAACGACACGCGTGTGAGTATTTCAAATATTTTATGATCGATATACTACATAAATATAACTAAACAAAGATTTCAATTTGCAGTAATAATAAAATATATTGGTATTATTTGACAGGCAACATTGGCAATATTGCCAATGTTGCTGGCAATATTGGCATTTTACCGGTAGTGGCAACATTGGGAATATTGCCGGCAGTGGCAATATTGCCACCAGGCACATCACTAGTCAGGTGCGTAGTAGGTACTCGCAACCGGCGTGTGTGCCATGTACCTATGACCAGCGGGGAATTTGCTTCTCACACTAATTTTTTTGACTTTATGACTTTTTGACTAATTTCATTTTGACAGTCAACAACATTCATTGCGTTATTTACGTTGTTGAGCAGACAAAATTTTAAACCTAATATGAAATATAAAAAATTGATTAACGAATCAAGTATAATTATGATTTACGGCTGATTTTTCCAACGCCAGATATTTTTATCGGAGGATCAGCCTAGTTGCTATTCCACCAATTCGCACTAAGCGTTTTCAAATGTCCGTTATAATGCGCACAGCAAAAGAGTCAGGAAGAGTCAGGCACAGGAACTCTTTACCTGCGTCTGTGTTTCTGAGCGCATACAACCCGAATGTCTGCGTGGTGCCGGACTTAAAAAATAGCACCACCCCATACTTCCCGTGGGTGTCGTAAAAGGCGACTAAGGGGCGTACCGGAGAATGGGCAGCAGCGTTCTCTATGCATTCCACCACCATACCATACTGCGATCGCCAACCCGCCTGCCAAGCGTGGCGATTATGGCAAACCCCCCCTTTTGGGGGAGGCCTATGTCCAGCAGTGGACGTATTTCAGCTGAAATGATGATGATGATGATGACAACCCGAATCTCTTCAAAGTAAGAGTGAACAGGCTTCTTCTGGGTAAGCTCACTCCATCGTCGACTTTGTCTCTGTCACCTCTGACCTAGACTAGAGTCAAGAGCAAACACATTCCAAATAAAATAAAAAAAGAATAATTTTGAATTTTTGACAGTTCTCCGATACAAAATCTGTCAGACGTCAATTTTATTCCACGATTATAAATTATCTGTCGTTTGAAAAATCAGCCCTTATTACTCGTGCCATCGACAAGACCAAGAAGTCAGTATGCCATAATATTTCGCTACGTGTCTATCCGTACTGGCCACGCTAAGCTAATCCAAATGTACGACACGTTTTAAATTGACACAGACGTAATGAAATGACGTCAGCGAAGTTATACATAGATACTAACTTTATGTAGTTATGTAAGACTAAATTATGATCACGTTAATTTAGTCTGAACTGCGAGTGCGATACTAAAATGTTGGCACAGCATAATCATGCAGCCTATAACATTCTCACTCCTGAGACACAAGTCTCCTCTCTTTGAGAGGGAGTGGGCAATAATCCACCACGCAAGCCCAGTGCGGGTTGGTGGCTGTCACATGTCTTCGAATTTTTAGTTCTAGCACATGCCGGTGTCCTTGCGATGTTTTCCTTCAAGGTTTTGAGAGCTGGGGGCCTAAAAAGGCCACTTTGGCAGAATCATAATTATAAGGATAACATAATGGACAGTTAACTGTATCAAATCCCATTGGTGAAGCAATTTTCAGTTATTTTTTTTTTGTCTGTGCTAAAATACCAATCAATCCAATCCAAATCCTCTTTGTTTATATCTAAGTAAAGCAGCGAAAAAAAGAAAAACACGGACTGTCTTCGCAATATTATAATTCATAATGTTATCCTTTTATGATTCTCCAAAGTGGCTTTTTAGGCCCCCTGTTTTGATTGCCATTCTAAGTGTAACGTTATACAGGGTTATTGGTAAAACATTAACAACCTCTTAAGAGGTCATTGTACTCGTCATTATGAACAACTTTTACTATGGGACCAAACTCGAAATCGCGAAAAAAAAAATCAGCTGTTCCCTACATTTTGACAAGTTATACGAACATAAATGTAGGGAACAGCTGATTTTTTTTTTGGTGTTAATGTTTTACCAATAATACATGTCTCGAAGAGTTAGACAGAGGTGTATCTATAGTAAGTACACCCAAAATTCGACAATTATGTCTAAGTCCCATGTAATAGTGGGCGAGCTAGGCTAATAACACTTTGGCCGACCCGGGAGTCGAATCCCGGACCTCATGATCAACAGTAGCTCTCCCGGCCACTAGACCAACGACGCACTCGAGCTTTCATTGAAAGGAAAAGTAATTATGTATAAGTAAAAATAAAACTGGGCAAGAGCAAGTCGGACTCGCGCACCGAGGGTTTCGTACCATCATATGTTTTTAAATTTTCATCGGCGCGGCCTATATTCATCAGAGAATTTTAACACTGCACACTGCGGTGTAGAATATTGCAGTTTTAGGTCAGCGCCGTCTCTTGACCGATAGTGGAACTAATGTAACTTTTGTTAATTATTTCTGAAAAGTGTGCTATTTAGAGACTTCGTGTTATTTTTCCTGTAGGTAATCTTTACATAAACTTATATCACATAGAATTATTTCAGATTTTTCTCTTTGCAAACTTCGGAGATAAGGGGGGGAACGGTATTTTGTTGTACATTTTTCATTAAAAGTCAAAAACTATGCTTCCTAAAGAAAAAAAGAGAAAATGTTTGAGAATCCGCAAACTGCGCTCAATATGATACCCCACATGCCCTAGTAGCCCCATTTCGAATTTTTCAGACCCCCTTTCAGTTCCTGTTGCAAAAAATATACATATATATTTCTTTCTTATTTGCAAAATAGTTGGCCAAACGTCATCTAAAACTGTTCCAAATTTCAAGTTGATAGCATTAGTAGTTCTTGAGATATTCCAGCTGTGACAGACAGACTGAGTCTCACCATCAGGCTGCCCGCCCACGTCAGACTTTTTGTAGCACCGATAATCGGGCCGATTTAGTTAACTTCATTATTTCTGACCTACTTTTTGTAGGACGTGTGCGTTGCACTATTGCTTGCTACAGTGTGTTCTATTTTTCTCCTACAAAAAATCGGTCACCGATTATCGGATGTGTTCGAGCGGCCTAAGGCCTGAAACTGCGTTAAGCGGGCGCCCGCGACGGACAACCGTCGCGTGTCTATGCGCGTGGACACGCGGGTGGGCTCCGTTGGAACGCGACGGTCCCCGTAGCGGGTACCCGTCGCGGAGACCGGATTATTTTATTTACGCAGTGTCGCTAGTTCAATTTTAACCCCGTTTTTTAGCCCCGTTGCGTGGGTGCGGGGCGCGCCTCCCCGTGACGGACGCCCGCGCAGGTCCCCGCGACGGAGCACTTTTGTATGAAACCGCGCGGGCGCCCGCTTAACGCAGTTTCAGGCCTAAGGGTTCCGTTTTACCATTTTGGTACGGAACCCTAATTAACCTTTTAACATTTTATCTGATACTTACATAAGAGCGACCTTCAGTTTATAGTGAACTCGGCAGTCGGCACACGACAACATCAAGGTTCAGTACCTATACAGGAAGATCTGTAAACCCGTCGACCTTACTTCGTGCAACAGATTAGGGTTTCGTGAAAGAGTGGAATAATAAAACGGTTGTGTTTTGTTTGAAGCAACTTTATTTTCGAGTTTTAAGAAGACTGTCTACAGTAACTGACTGTCTGTGTGGTGCCGGACTTAAAGAATAGCACCACCCCATACTTCCCGTGGGTGTCGTAAAAGGCGACTAAGGGGCGTACCGGAGAATGGGCAGCAGCGTTCTCTATGCATTCCACCACCATACTATACTGCGATCGCCAACCCGCCTGCCAAGCATGGCGATTATGGCAACCCCCCCCCCTTTGGGGGAGGCCTATGTCCAGCAGTGGACGTTTTTCGGCTAAAATGATGATGATGATGATCTACAGTAACCGGCAATGTTGGTTGGCTAATGCATGTAAACTAGCTACTTTCCCCGTGAAATTTCTTGTTCCCACGACCACGCATAACATCGCCCGCCCGCGCTATTATAAGTATGTACTTCATTTCGCTTAGCGTTCTTTCTGACTTTTCTTGTTTTTGCTCGGCTCCTAAGGGTGGTAGCGTAATGATAAATAGCCTATAGCCTTCCCCAAGAAATAGGCTATCAAATGCAAAAAAAAAAAAAAAAAACGAATCTGACTTGTACCTAATTCATGAGATTAGCACGTCCAAACAAACAAACTCGTCAGCTTTATTATAAGTAGGTATATCTATCTGTCATCGAAATCCGTTCAGCCGTTTTTGTGTCAATCCGGAACATACAACCAGACAAACAGACAAAAATTCTTGTTTATTTTATAGATAACTGGCAGCGCCCCACGGTTTAACCCGCATAAGTTTCGATCCCGTGGGAATATCGGGATAAAAACTATCCTATGTCGTTTCCCGGGACTCAAACTATCTCTATACCAAATTTCATCTAAATCGGTTCAGCGGTTTAAGCGTGAAGAGGTAACAAACAGACAGACAGACGCACTTTCGCATTTATAATATTAGTATGGATATACTTACACTCTTGCTTGTCAATTTTTTTTTTCATGTAGGTACCTGTAATAACATATTGCTGTAATAACTTTGAAAACGTCGGTAATCTTATGATTAATTTTAACAATTTTACCGACATGACAGCCGTTTAATATTTAAATGTTAATGCTATTAAATCGTCGTTTTTGTCTGTTATTATAATCATGTTATATTACAATAATATTGTAAATTGTATACTTTAAAAACAACATAACCACACACATTAAAAAAAAACGGTGGCATTTCGGGAGTGCCGACAAAGGTGAAAACAAAACACAAACAGAATACTTTGCCATCACTCACTGACATATTCGGATATACATTAAAACCGAGGACCCTTGTCTGTGTGGTGCCGGACTTAAAGAATAGCACCACCCCATACTTCCCGTGGGTGTCGTAAAAGGCGACTAAGGGAGACCGGAGAATGGGCAGCAGCGTTCTCTATGCATTACACCATCATACCATACTGCGATCGCCAACCCGCCTGCCAAGCGTGGCGATTATGGCAAACCCCCCCCCAAAATTGGGGGAGGCCTATGTCCAGCAGTGGACGTCATTCGGCTGAAACGATGATGACGATTAAAACCGAGTACATCCCGAGGACAGCCGAACTCATCCGAAGCTTGTATTTTTTTAATCGTCTTATAAACAAAACATGCGCGGTGTCGCTTACGGTAACAGTGGCGCGAGTTCAATGGGTTTTCCCATTTCAAAATTGCCTAACGCACAGAAGGTTTCACTTTAAAAAAAACGAGGCTTCCTTATTTGTCTTGTGATCGCAAGCGGTACTGCTAAGGTCCTATAGATACGATTCCCGGGACGGGAAAATTGTAATTGGGATTTTCCATTTGGAATTTCTAAATTACATGGGGCTTAATCATCGGCTGAACCTGTTACCATCCATGGATTCAGTTACAGCATTTTTAGGGTTCCGTACCTCAAAAGAAAAAAACGGAACCCTTATAGGTTTGTCTGTCTGTCAAGACCTTTTATCTCGGGAACGCGTGGAGGTGTCAAGTTAAAATTAAAACCATAATACTCAGGTCTACAGTCCCTTGAAGCTTTGAAAAAATCAAACTTATAATGAAAGTAAAAAAATATGGCTGTTTATGCCGCAAAAAACGTATATTTCGACACTCTCAAGGGAATCAAATAGGGTACTTCCCGTTGACCTAGAATCATGAAATTTGGCAAGAAGCAAGGTCATGTAGCACAAGTAAAGGAAAAATGCCCGAAAACATTATTAAAAAAATTCCGTGATAAACTATTTACACACCTACCTACAAATTTGTTCGGAACCCTCGGTGCGCGTGTCCGATTCGCACTTGACCGTTTTTTTTTTCTTTAAAAGTCGATGATGAATTTCTCGTTGCTCGCTTAAAGTTAAAAGGGCTATGTTAAAACATCAGCGTTTTTCCTCAACTATTGTAACGTTTTATTTAAAAATTATACCCTGGCGGGGCTAAATAATAACAGCCGTACGGGGCCCTATTCTGCTGTTTTTATGAGTTCGTCATTCCAACACGATCCCACCACCATCCCATTGCCATTTTGCTAAAAGTTCGTAATCTGCTAAATTCATAATGATTGATCATTGGTCGGTCAATGGCCCAGAAATTATACGATACTCGTAACGAATTAAAAGCAATGACTGCACAATGACGTTCTAATGGTAGATCACTGATCAAAGGAACTGTCAAAATTTTAGCAGATTACCGCATAAATCAGTAATTCATTTTTCATTATGTACGAGATTACCATTCTATGCCATTTCTTTCAATGGAGTGTCAGTGGTTGACCATTGGATAGTCATAATGACGCCATTATATTAGTAGATTACCAAACTTGTCAAAATCGACAATTATGAAGTCAATGATAGACTATTCTGACACTATTGTAATAGCAGACTTGAGGCCCAGGTCGGTCGATCAGGTTAAGCTACGCTTGCTGCGGTTGGTCTGTCGATGGGTGACCATCTTTATATACCGCCTTGGAAAGCACGTTAAGCCATTGGTCCCGGCTGTCATTCGTGGATCTTTGACAGTCTTACCAAAGGATTTCGTATTACCCAGTAACTGGGTTGTGGAGGTCAGATAGGCAGTCGCTCCTGTAAAATACTGGTACTCAGCTGCATCCGGTTAGACCGGACGCCGACCCCAACATAGTTGGGAAAAGGCTGGCAGATGATGATGACCTTCGAGATGCCATGATTTCCTCTTTAAAAAAGTCATGGCCATGTACAAAGTGGGGTATTTAAAGTACATGTAGTCACTTCCTCAATTTTAATTTAAAGTTTTCGCACTTAAACCTGACCCTACATAGGCAGTTCAAGACCAAGTTTCTTTCTTAGTGTTTTTAATTGAGTTCAAACAGCGAGGTGTAATATTAAATAATTCTTTTATTTTTAAGTTCAAAGTTTTCTCCCGAGAATTTCCCGTACTTACCGGTATTTATAATAGTATCGTCGGATTTATACCGGTATTTAAAAAATATTTCCAAATAATGAATATGTGCCATTTTAGAATATCTATAAGTATAATAAAGAGATAAAATTCGCGTATTTTTTATCTTCGAAACTTTGGATCTGATTCCGAAAATTCTTTCACTAATGGGAAGCTAGAGTATTGCCGACTCAAAAGATATCTATACATCTTCTATACAAATAAATAAAATTGAAGTGTCTTTAAGTTATTTTAGAGCATATAAACCGCGCAAAAAAACCCATGAAATCTAATAAACTGCACGCGAAAGAGTTCGCGGGCACCGCTAGTTGTATGTTAAAACTAGACATTTTTGCGAACAAAGTCGCAGGTAGAAGCTTGTTAAGTAATAACTTGAACAGGTTCTCCCGCTACGTTTGAGGATTAAAAATACGAAGGTTTTTGCAAAAAAAAAGTTGTCATCTACTTTACATAGCCAAAGTGATTAAGATTTTTTGCGATAATCATTTTAATAATTTGTTGTCAATCAAGTTCTGCTTAAAATTGCTAAATAATTAATTTACTTTACAGATTTAGCTCGGCAAGGTTTTGCACAAAGACTTTTTACACGTTTTCGTGTTTCAAATGACCTTCACAAAAAGTTGATTAATCCAGTATTTTTGTATTTACAAGTCTGTGACGCCTCATGTTGCTCATAAAATAAATCCTATTTCGTGAAAGCCAAAGGTTATTATTGATTAATTAGTAATAAAATGTTTCAATACAACTCGCGTAGTTCAAATGACACTATTTCATGAAATTGTGACATCTAAAGTCAAAAACACATTAGAGAATTGTATTGGTGATTCTAATGATTATTATTTTGTAAATCGATATTTGTTACGAACGAGAATCATATATAGAAATTGTAAAAAATTGAAGAATATTTGAATTTCACAGCGACGCTTGAAAAAAATTGACGAAGCGACATAGAGCTTCTATGTCGCTTATTCAATTACTCAGAAACTCACTCAGAAATTCTGCCCAAACAACAACTTTTTATGTGTTTAGCTTTACTTTTGTTCTTTTTGCGTATTCTCTTTTTTACTACTTCGATATAAGTATAATATTTTATAATTTTTATGCTAATCAGTTAGGTTTTTTTTTTCTCACAATCTATTGGTTTCTGCGATACAAACCTTGAGCTTAGTCCAAACATCGCTGTAATCACATTAATTATGCACCTACTACATATAATATTTTAACCCTTTGATCGAACCCTGCAAAATTGCTTAAAACACTCGAAATGACAATACTTTTCCTTTGGACAATTCTACAACACCCATTGTGTTATATTTTGCGTCGAGCTGACGAGGCGATCAAAGCTTCAGAAGGCCAAGTCTAGGTCTCTCCATTATGAGTTTTTGACCGGTTCTCCGTACATTGCAATGTTTGTAAACTACATAGCAGACCCAGATCATATCAAATGTCTTCAAAGCAAGAATGAACAGCATCTTCTAGGCGCGCTCGTTTCATCATAGACCTCATAGATCAGGCGAGATCGAGGTCAAGAGCGGTGCCATTCAGAAAAAAAATTACATCCTAACACCCCAATTCTCTTCTCTTCCAGAGTGCGACCTCCCAATCGAAGCACGCAGCACGTTTCCTCCGACTCGCCATGGCTTCCATTATGGACATTTTGAAGATCAAGCCATTCGTGGAAGTGTCAGTGGGACAGCTCCTCTGGGGGTACGAGGATCCTCTACTCAAGTTAGCTAAGGATGTGGTGCCCAAGGAGCAGAAGTTGCCGTATGAGGAGTTTGGGCTGTTCTATGGGGTGAGTTTTGAAGAGAAAAAGGCATTTTTAGTGGTGTAATTAAGTAATTTAGTGGTGTCACCTCTTGGCTTGTTTTAGTCGAGGTTGTTTGGAATTGGGTTTCCTTAAAAAGCAGTGGCCCTTACATGATGACAGGAATGATGGTCATCAGGAAAAATATAGTGGGTGGTTTTAGGGCGGCCGTTGTAAGAGGGCACCGCGGTCTAAGGAAACCAAAGCTTTATCAAAAAAATACATACTTTGGATCTTGTTTATAGAAAATAATACGAGCAACAAAAAAGGCCTGTTACAAAAATAAGAACAGCAACCATGACAACCATGATCACAATTGCTCATCCAAAATATTATGAAACTTCGTATTGAGAATTTTTTCTCCAGGAAGTTTTCTTTTCTATAGGGCAGAGGAAACACTAGACAAAATAAATAACCGTTTCACAATATTTTTTTATAACATACTAAGGGAACAAAAATGTGAAAACTGTGTAAAATAAAAATGTTCTCCAGTACTTACTACAAATTAAACCATACCGATAATTAATTTACAAATTCTCATCCCTAGAAAAACGGAACAAGCCCAGACGTGGTCACAATGTTCACTGGAGCCACGGACATGTCCAAATACGGCATCATCAACCGCTACAACATGAGGGACAAGCTGCAGCACTGGACCACGGACCAGTGCAACAGTATCGCCGGCTCTGATGGCTCCATCTTTCCTCCGCACATCAGCCCTAACGATACACTGGCTGTGTATGATAAGGATCTGTGCAGGCTGTTGCCGCTCAAGTAAGTTGAAATGAAATCTCATGTTTATTTCTGTACCAGCAGCGCCCCACGGTTTCACCCGCATAAGTTTCGATCCCGTAGAAATATCAGGATAAAAAGTACCCTATGTGTTAATCATGGTTATAAACTATCTGGGTGCCAAATTTCATCTAAATCCGTTCAGTAGTTTTTGCATGAAAGAGTAACAAACCATCCATCCATCCATCCTCACCTACTTTCGCGTTTATAATATTAGTAGGAAGTAGATCTTTTAAGGCACTTTTACACAACAATTTTTCATTTTTATTTAAACTAAATGTCGCGGATATTTCTTAGCTGACTGATCTCTGACTTGAGAAGAAATGCCGAAACAAACTCAAACGTCATGATCTCTTATAATGATTTTAATGCTGCTTATGTATAAGAAAAGATTATGGCGTTTTATGACTTTTCTGGCTCTCAAACTTTAGTCGGTCGAGAAGACTTTTAAGAGCGTTTACACCGTACGGCATTTCATACAAACTTTCAAGCCCTTATTTTTCGAAATGAATGAACCGATTTTAATGAAACTTCATACGCATAAGCAGGATACCAGAGTCTAAAAAGTTAGTAGAAAACATTTTTGAAATGTCTTATTTAAAAAAAAAAACTGGAAGTCTTTGTTTCTATGGAAAATTTATAATCGGTCTAATTTGCCTGTAACATTATTTTTCGAAAATGTTTTCTACTAACTTTTTAGACCTTCGTATCCTGCTTATGCGTATGAAGTTTTATTAAAATCGGTTCATTCATTGCGAAAAATAAGAGCTTGAAAGATTGTATGAAATGCCGTACAGTGTAAACGCTCTTAATCGTTACGAAACTGCATCGATTGGCATAAAAAAATTAAAACGTAAAAATTTACGCATTTATAACTTTAAGTGTCTAAACACACTATGCCGAAGTTACGCGACCGAAGTTCGGCATGATTACGCCTGCAAGGCTATTTGAATTACTGACGACACATTATGCCGAAATTACGTTGCGTTAAATAGCATTGAAATAGCGTAACTTCGGCATAGTGTGTTTAGACACTAAGACTTAAGGACGATGATGATGATAATGTAAAGACACATTAAACATTAATGATTTGATTTGCCATCCCACCAATTAACACATTTAGATCATTTTGAGCTAGAAAACAGTGAACAAATTAAAATTGGCTCAATTAGAATTCTCTGAAAACTATAAGTTTTAAGAAATTGACGTTTAGGTAAGTAGTAGCCGATTGTCGATGAAATCTTGAAAAATGTTATTTCAAAATCTTGGTATTTTTTCTAATAACCACCACTTTTGTACTTGTGTAGTGACGTAGTCGTTGTTTACGATATAAAGTTTTGTTTACACTGACTGTTTAGACTCACGTACCTAATGCTGTATCAACAGCGGAAGGTATTGTTATATTGCGCACATAATTATTTGTAATGAGTATGAGTCATCGCGTTAACTAGGAATTTATTATTTTATGTTAATTGAGCTAAATTCCATTTCGGTGTCGCAGTTTCTTGTGGTCATAAGCGCGACTGCTTACTCAAACTTGAAAGAATTTATTTCAATTAAACCAATTACAGGCACGTTTGAATTGTCAGTCAGAAAGATGAACCTAGTTGCCCATCCCAAAGCGTCATCAACTCAGCCTTTCGCAATCCACTGCTGGACATAGGCCTCCCCCAGACTGCGCCACAACACCCTGTCCTCCGCCTTCCGCATCTAGTCTACCCCAGCCACCTTCTTTAGGTCGTCCGTCCATCTAACTGGGGGATTCCAAAGCGTAGTAGGTTTTTGTGGAAAAGAACGGGCAAGGACCTCCATGAACACTGTTTTACCTTAAAATATTGGTTACATCATTCATGTGAGAACGATGTGAAAAGTCGTGAACGTTGAAAGCATCCGTAATAATAAAAAAAACAATTAAAAATCTAAAATAAGCTATGGCAGCTAAGAGTTGACTAGTCCCTACTGACGGCGCTCGTTCACGAACATGACGTGTAGATCAGCTCCATTCAGCTCAACCATTTTTAAGGGAACTTAATGATTCAACCCACACGCCATCAACAGCGAAACAATGGAGTGAGCAATTAGTTCTCGGGTTCATTACCCAGGTAGACAAGTGTGGTTGGTTTTTTCGTAAGGATTTTTTTAGTAGCTGCCTGGAGTCTGAATTTGTTACAATTCTAATTATTTATTGACACTTTATGCGTAAGTTAAAAACTGCTGTACAAAGGCTGACTTAAGGCCCACGCAGACCGCGACGGCATGGCAAGGGATTTTGCCGTCAGTCAGCGCAAACTAGCCGCTTAGATACCGCGGCATTCCAGCGGCTTCCCGCTTCTCTACCCCCACCGACTCACCGCGCGGTATGTCACGACGAGCGCTGGAGTCCTTGGCATGCCGTTGCCTACCGCAGTACGCCACGGCATCCCGCCGCGGAAGCCCGTGGCGCGTGCAATGAAATCCCTTTCGATGCCGCGGCATCATTTTAAAGCATAGCAATTTATGTTGTATTTTCATATCGATACGTTTGCATGTCCATTAGTAAAAATTTTAATCCCTCGCCATTCCGTCCCGGTCTGCTTAGGCCTTTACCCCTTTATTCATAAGCGTTGCTTGAAGTTAAGTAGCGAT
The DNA here is from genome assembly GCA_916614155.1 of Mesoligia furuncula. Lineage (NCBI taxonomy): Eukaryota > Metazoa > Arthropoda > Insecta > Lepidoptera > Noctuidae > Mesoligia > Mesoligia furuncula. The sequence continues at coordinate 14,172,889 of OU744819.1, forward strand.
TAGCGACTGCTTAACCATACAGGTTTGAAGGTTAAAACGTCACTTAAATATAATCATCGTTTATAAATAAACCCCTTAATGCCTATCGTATTTTCCACCAGTCAACACTTACAGATATAAGATTACACATAACTGGCGAAAATTATGGGGGTACTACAAATCTCTGTCTACCTCTTCAAGAAATACAGGCTTGATCATCATTCTCTAGCATCATCATCTGCCTAGCCTTTTCCCAAATATGTAGGGGTCGGCTTCCAGTCTAACCGGATGCAGCTGCATACCTGTATTTTACATGGAGCGACTGCCTATCTGACCTCCGCAACCCAGTTACTGAGTATTACGGTACTCCTTGGTAAGACTGGTTGTCAGACTTTGGGCTTCTGACTATTTACCCGTAACGACTGTCAAAGATCAATGAATGACAGCCGGGACCAACGGCTTAACGTGCTTTCCGAGGCACGGAGGGGTCTCGGTATGTAAAGATGATCACCAATCCGCAGACTAATCGCGGCAAGCGTAGCTTAACCTGATCGATCGACCTGTGCGGCTGTTGTTATTTAGCCACGACTCTCATCATTTTCTAGCCTTTGTCCAAATTCATTTGTACTCAGCGCAGCATGTCTTCTTCTTCCGTATATCTCTGTCAACCCTCATCTCAGTAGTCACCCCCTTTCTATCCATATAATCATTCACACAGTCCATCCATCGTTTCTTTGGTCAGGCGTGACGTTTAACGTATTACTTCTTTATTTCCAGGTTCTTAAAAGAAGTAGAATTAGGCGGCATCCAAAGTTACCGTTTCACTCCTCCAGAGGATGTGTTCGCTAACGACGAACATAACCGGTGCTTCTGCCCTGCCGGCCCGCCGTGTGCACCCAACGGACTCTTCAACGTGTCACTGTGCCAATACGGTAAGTTGTCAATACGATCAATCAACTCAGCCTGTTGCAGTCCAATGTTTAACATAGGCTTCTCTCTGGCTGCGCCACAATAGCTCATTCTCCGCTTTCCGCATCGGGTCCGTTCCAGCCGCCTTCTTAAGGTCGTCGTTCCACCTAGCTGGGGCCGTCCCACACGCGTTTACTGGCCGCAAGCGTGACTGCTGAATAGAATAGAATAATTTTATTTTTGCAAATAAGGGTAGATATTATTATATAAATAGTGGCATCAATAGGTGTTATTACATTACAAAGGTCAGCCATATTTTGCCATTCGACATGCAAATATTTACATCAAATTATTATTATTGTATATTATCATTTACATCAAATTATTATCATATATTATTTCAAATTATTATCTATCATTAGATCAATTATTATTTAATTATATACCATTAAATTAATCATTATTAGATTAGAGTTCCATATATGTAACGAATACTAGAAAGGTCAACTAATCTTTTTCTCAGATAGGAACTCAGTCACACTGTAGTACGTTTTGTCTATATAAAATTTACGTAGTCTATTCATAAACAGCAAAGCTTTTAAATGTTTCCAAACTTTTAGTAATTTATTATAAATAACGGGGCCCATGCAATAAACACTCCCACGCATCAAGGCGGTTTGACACCTCAAGTTGAATGTGACGCTGAGTGTGGATTTCAAAAAAATTCCATAAAATCCCTATCAGAATTCATAATATCACCCGACTCGCCCTCTATTAGGTGCACGGGATTTATAAAATAAATAGTGAAACACGAATAGATATATAAACTCCTGACTCCCTCTTTGAGGATTTCACTCGTGATTAATTGGTATTAATTTCTTGCTTTTCCAGACTCTCCGATAATGCTATCATTCCCTCACTTCTACTTGGCTGACCCTAGCCTGAGAGAGCAAGTGGAAGGTATCTCCGAGCCCGACCCAGAGAAACACAGACTCTTCATCGATATTCAACCGGTAAGGGAGCTAGTGTCTAATGAAACTATTACTTTCAAATAAAAATACCGAAAATTATCGAAATACCGGGAATACCAGAATATCATTTCTAATACCGCTTAAATACCGGTACCGAAAAATAACGAATATCTAGGTACCGCTATGGGGCGTATGAGGACCACTTGTAGTCTGTATATTAGTCTCTAGTTACATCTGATTGTATTTGGTTTATTTGTATGTACTAAATGGTAAATAAAAAATATATATTACAAACAAAAAGTCGAATTGAGAACCAGAACCGAAGACGTTTAAAAAAATTGTTGGCTGTTGACAATTCTACCATAAAATACCCGTTCTTTTTTAAATTTAGGATTTTTTTTACATAAATCAACAACATTTCCGGATATTTTTTCAGTACCAATCTTTTTTTTCATTTTAACAACACAATTTCCCGTTTATTTTACATTCTAACCTTACATTTTTATTTCGTTTCTAGGAGATGGGTATAGCGATGCACGCCCGCGCTCGTATCCAGATCAACTTGGCTGTGTCGCAAGTTGTCGACATCAAACAGGTCGCCAACTTCCCTGATATCGTGTTCCCTATTCTCTGGTTTGAGGAGGTAAGCAGAAATACATTGATCTTAACCAACTTTTAAAAAAAAACAGTGGCACTCCGGGAGTGCCGACAGAAGTGAAAACAAAACACAAACAGAATACTTTGCCATCACTCACTGACATATTCGGATATACATTAAAACCGTGTACATCCCGAGGACAGCCGAACACATCCGAAGCGGGTATTATTTTAATTGACTTATAAACAAAACACGCACATTGTCGCTTACAGTAACAGTGGCGCGAGTTCAATTTTCCCATTTCAAAAAATGCCCAACGTAACCGTTATTTAAAAGATAACCGTATTTTTTTAAATAAAAAACACGATATTTTACCAATAGGATTGTTTGCTGGAAGCTCCGCCGCGAGAGGGCGCTAAGCGTTTGTCACTTGTCAATGTCAAGTCAAAAGAAGACAATACACTTAGCGCCATCTCGCGGAAAAGTTCCTATGGAAATACTTTTCCCCGAGATGGCGCCAAGTGTCTGTCTTGCTGCCGATTGGTCACTTGTTTAAGGTGAATGGATAGTGGTAGACCGCGAAATTCAAATTTTCTTACATTTTTTGCAATTTGCAGGTCAGTGTCAGATTGTATCTTGATCAAAATATGATTCGCGACAATAACAGGTACTTAATTAGAGAATTATAATCATTAGAATCATTAATATATCTTTCTAAGTTAGATTTCTACCACCAACCACCAACCTACTATGGAAAAGTGTTAATGGTAGAAACCTAAGTTAGAAAGATGTCTGATGATTATAATTCTCTAAATATGTACCTGTTATTGTCGCGAATCATATTTTGATCAAGATATAACGTGACACTACCTTGTCAATTTGCTTCCCCATTTACACAACATTGTAGAACCATCACACTAACACACCCCTCCCCTCAGGGTATCGACGAGCTCCCGGAGCAGGTGACGTCCCTGCTGCGCCTGGCCACGCGCGTGCCGCCCATCGCGCACTCGGCGCTCGGCTGGGGGCTGTCCGCGCTCGGCGTGCTGCTCATACTGTTAGCTGTTACTTGTCTCATTAGGTAAGTCTGAAGATTCCATCATTTCAAATCATTTATTGCAAGTAGGCACATTGAAGACACTTTTGAACGTCAAAAATAACAGTAAAATTGAATTGGTTCTAGTCGCCCCTTCCAAAATGTAGTGTTCGTATGGAGAAGAATGGGCAAGAAACGCCACCGTTAACACCACGCCACTTTTAAAATGTTTTACAAGGTTTTGTATACATAATAGAATTATATGTGAAGACGATGCACCTAGAATAAAATTAGTTTACCACAAAAGGTAAAAAGAATTAGAAATGAAGCAATGACAGGTACATCAATTATGTGACAGATGCAGGGTGCTCACATATTTACAAATTATTTACAAATATTGTAAAAGTAGATGATTTTCCTAGAATTTTAACAAGTGTGTTACTGTAGTACATTTTATTACAAAACTAGCTTATGCCCGCGACTTCGTACGTGTGTTCCCCCGACCCACCGCGCCGCATCACATCGCCCGCCCGCACTATTACTTCGTTATCGCATAGCGTCATTTCTGACTTTTTTTCTTTGTGTTCTGCTCTGCTCTGTAGGATCGTGGACGTAGCGTGCGATGCGCCATGTTTTAACCCTTTTTATAAAAGGTTTAGGTCTCGCCACTCATCATCTGCCTAGCATTTTCCCAACTATGTTGGGGTCGGCTTCCAGTCTAACCGGATGCAGCTGAATACCAGTATTTTACATGGAGCTACTGCCTATCTGACCTCCACAACCACAACCCAGTTACTGGGTAGTACAGAATTTCGGGCTTTTGACGACCCGTAACGACTGTCAAAAATCCACGAATGACAGCCGGGACCAACAGCTTTACGTGCTTTCCGAGGCACGGAGGGGCCTTGGTACGTAAAGACCCCATCCACGGACCAACTGCGGCAAGCGTAGCTTATCCTGATCGATCGACCAGTGCAGCTGTTATTACTTAGCCACTAATTTTTATCAACGATTTTTTTTACTTTATGGTTAAAGTGTAAAAAAAAAACTTATTAGTTAGGTACTTTGCAACAAGGCAGTATTCTCATTTCAATGCTCTCTTTCCAGGTCATCCCACCGTCAAAGCACGTTAAGACTAGAAGGTCACGTGGTCGCGAAGCCTCCACCAGCTAAAACCCCGAGCAAAGACACGAATGGCTACGAGCTGAACAGCCGAAGATAATCTAAGTGTACTCCAATCTATCGTAATGTAATGTTCATCGCGAATTTCTGGTCAGCTGGTCAAAGGTCGTTTTGTAAACTTAATTGATGTTGAAAGGTTATTTTGTAAACTTAATTGATGTTGAAAGGTTATTTTGTAAACTTAATTGATGTTGAAAGGTTATTTTGTAAACTTAATTGATGTTGAAAGGTTATTTTGTAAACTTAATTGATGTTGAAAGGTTATTTTGTAAACTTAGTTGATGTTGACAGGTGGTTTTGTAAACTTGGTCGACGTAAACAGGTGGTTTTGTAAATTGTTGTTTAGAGTTAAAAAATCGTATTTGTTTATTGTTAAATGTTTATGCGGTTTGTTTTAAATAACTATGACTGTAACAGTAGCTTGTTTGAAACTATATTCATTACCTAAATTCAAAAGACTCAGATTTACAGTCGTTTTGGAAAAGCCCTCCGAAATAACCAGGTAAAAAAAAGGAATCCAGATCATACTCTACTTGTGTGCCAAATTTCAGCCAAATCGAATAAGCCGTTATAGCGTGATTGAGTATCAAACATACACACATAAAAATGTATAATGTTTTGACATTGTGACATTTTGTGTGATGTGACATGTGACACCGTAAAATGTTGTGACATTAGACCTTTCAACTCTGTATCCCAAATATCAGCTTTTCAGAAATTCGTTCTAAAAGAAAACTGTCTTAAGACTACGATTATTTTTATATTCGTGCTTAGAGAAATCACTTGCCTAGGAGTCGAATCTCAGACCTCAGTTTGAGGCGATTTTAAAAGTTCTTTTTTAAAGTGATTTTTTTAAACGATTATAAAAAAGTATAGCTGAAATACCTTCTTACCTAGTTTTATTTTTAGAATTATAATCTGTAGTCACAAAGTATTTTTAATCTATATTACAGTTGTGTTGCCAGACCAAAAAATATTTCCAATATGGCGACTAAAGTCTTAAGGCAGTGGCTTTTTTTACAATTACTATTATTTGATATTTTAATTTGACATAGATATTGTGAATAATCGATGTATCAAGAGATGCTTGACTAATAGCCTTTTTACTTGTGAAAAGGCTATAATTTACTACCTACAAAGGCTATCATAGATACAATAATTCATTGCAATATCAAAGAAAAATGTACCTACTAAATTTCTTAAAGAAAATATCAGTAATGGGAAAATTTTAAGACATCGAATAGAAAATGATCATTTTATAATTTAATTACTATGATACGGTTTTTCCAGTTTGTAACACTGTTAAGGCGGTCATGCATTTGCGATTTAGTCGCGCGATTTAGTGACTTATTTAATTTTTAAGAAGGATTTTTTAATTTGCTGTAAATATTTTTTTATATTATTGCTGACATTTTAAATTTTTTATTTATTTATTTGCATTTTTATATTCCACCATAGTTCTTTGAAGAACTAAGCACACATCACATTATATTTAACCTCTTTCAAGAGCCTTCTTTTGACTAATCGCGTTTATAAATCGCAAGTGTGTACGCAGCATTCAATGAGACAATTTCATAGTTTGACTTTAGATGAACGTATTAAGCATTTGCGATTACTTTTGTACCACCTTACTTTTAAGTTAGAACTTATGAACTGAAGCCGGTGACTCTTCAAGACTTCCATACATGGTAGGACCTTCAGATCCGTCAAAACTGACCAAAATCCATAGCGTGTGTGGCTGTTACGGCTTTGGTTTCCTGAGAATCCGGACAACGGTTATAAAATAACGGCTGTTCAAGTACAGATTATTTTTTGACACCTTAAAATATCCGTAATTTAAGGTGTGACAGATTTTGGTGTAAAAATGACAGATTTTCATGATGGCGGCTATTATACTATGACGGAACCGCTTTCTTAGAAAATCAAAGCTTTATGGCCGGAACGTAAGCAGTAAAAGCAAAAAAATGGGTTCGTGGGATTTTAATTTCAATAGTCCAAATACTTACTGCTAAAGAAAATGCCGCCTTCAGTTCAAAAAGCTCTTAAACCTTTTTATAACTAGGTGTCTTCGAATGTGATAAGAAATTTTCCATATTTTTGTAATAAATGAGTAGAATTATATTGAACAAAATATTGTAAACCGTTATTTACGATTTGACATTTTTTAAATGAGGAAAATTTATCTTTTTAGACACAATGTTGACATATCAATTTGACTGTATTTTTTAATCTGTAAATATTCATTGGTGGGGCTCGCTGCGGCTATGATTAAGGCTGTAAATCGTTTCTTGACTTTTTACGTCTTTGCTCTATAAAATACACGCTTATATAATACATAAAGTAGTTCTTACAATATGAACAAAAAAATAATGTTATTAGTATCTCAAAATAGTTGATCTTTAAAACATTTATAGCCGTAACCATAGCCAGCAGTGTAATGTTGCCCACATTATACTTTATTTTTAATTCTCTGGGCTTCGGGTTGCCATTAAAATCTTATTGTATCGGTTCTAAAAATAAGAAGGGTGTTATTGTTGGGACTGCGAGAATATCGATACCTATTTTATCGACTAAATTATTTAGTCTTATCTTTTACTAATAAACTTTTTACTTTTTCAAATATTGACTCTTGACTATTCTAAAACTCGACTAAAAGGTTTAGTCGATGTATCGATAAAATTCTAGCGGTTAGAAAAATATTATTTTTTATTAAAAAAAACTAATTTACCGATAGTTGCTAGTCTATTACTTGTGGGTCCGTCCATTAGATTTCTTAGCTTAATATATTTTTACCAATTATCAAAGTTTCGTAGTTTTATAAAAGGAGCGGTTACTACGTATGTTTTAAGTTTTTCTGGGCGTATAAATAACCTTTTTGTAAAAACTTGGCAAAATGTAACCTGGCACTCTTGGCCAAGTGTATGTTATGTTGAAATAACTTGGCAGCACTTTTACAAGAACAAATTATTATTCTAGTATTTCATATAACGGTAATTACATCATCGGCCAAGTCTTGGCCAAGTTAACATTTGCACGTCCAGACTTTTATGAATTAAGTAATCAATTAGAAAATATCAAAAACTATTTCGGAATACGTACTTAGGAATATGAAAATGACAATATTATTATGGTGTTGCAACCATACTGAAGGTGCCTAACTTGTATTTTACAGGCAGCTAGAAAAAGGTGCTTAAATGGTCACTATTTAAAACTGGCACTAAATATCATTTGACTTTACTATTACTTTAACAGTGCGCGGCCGTAAATAGGGCTCATCGAGTTTTAGATAAAGTTCGGCATTGTAGAGTCTCTGTCACTCATATCCGTGTGACAGTCTCTTTCTAAGACTCGATATGTCATGTCAACGGCCGGGTACATGGATTGAAATCGTTAAGTGTCACTGCAAATTCGTGGCATTTCTGAATTTGACAGACATGCACGCACACGCACTAAGACATGGGGCACACTATGCAACTGCGACAGCTCGGCGACTTGACGCACGCAAGGACCGGCTGCGGCGGACAATTTTCACATATTTTGTTCAAAGCGCTGTACACTTAGCATCGAATTGCAGAGTCGCAACGACAGGATATGGGGAGTCGCACGCTCTCGCTATTTATCGCAACGTCTAGACGCCTTATGACAGTCGCATGCTACAGTCTTGCCCTCGGGCTGTCACAGTCGCATATCGCGTAGTGCACGAGGTGGTTAATACTTAAGCTATGTCCATCAATAACGTTGATTCATTCCATGTTATGATTTGTTGCATCAAACTTGGTGCTTTAAAGACGCGAAAGAGAGTTTGCGTTTTACTCGGATTTTACAATGAAATGAAAACGTGTTGAAAATACTTTTTGTTCCTACGATGTAAGCTGAAGACAAGGATAGACCACCATTCTGTTGTAATAATAATACGATACATATACAGATACAAAATAACAAATGTCCTGTTAAATAAAAGAGTTCTGTTCAGTTTTTTTTTTATGTGTCATTAAAAAAAGAACTGAAAATGTATCGTGCTTCTGCTTACTTCATAGAAAAAAGTTAAATGTATCCTGTAAAAATAACTACAGCAACTTATTATTTTTGATAGAAAAAATATTGTCAGTTTGACTGAAGACCGACTCTTGATTATTACGACCAATGTTCTTCCAATAGAATAAATTATGAATGTTTATTGAAATGCAATTCATTGTTAATTAATGACAAAAATATTTTCATATTTCATTGATTAGAATAAAAAACAAAATATTTTTGTCCGAACATGAGATGAGATTAGTGTGCACGAGCGATATGCGTTGACAGCTGTCGCCGACACGCGTCGACGACGGTTGCAGTGGCCTCTGTCCTCGACGCGAAGCGCTCGTGCGTTTGATTCACGCAATAGGTACTTATTTTTGTAGTCGGTTTTTATCTTTTTTAAGTTTATATTTTTTGTTACTTACTTAAATTATACAACGTATCCATCATTATATTCTTGGCCACATATTATGACCAAGCGTTGACATTGTAAACTTGATGTAAGTAACTTGGCCAAGTTTTTGTCACGGGCCAAGTAAACAGAACTAAACGATTGTTGCTCAAATTCAGTAATATAGAACATCACTTAACTATATTTTTTAATATTAAAATTGTTCGTAATTTGTAAATAAATGAAGGTGTAAGATATAATACGAATGTGTTTTTATTTTCAAAATTATCATTAAGGCGAAAGCGCCAGGGTAGCCCGCGAAATTCAGTTTTTTTTTTACGTTTTTTGCAATTTGCTGGTCAGTATTAAGTTGTACGTTGATTAATATTTGATTTGCGGCCGTAACAAATATGTATTTACAGAATTATAATCATTGAAGTCATCAACATCTCTAAGATCAAGTAATCCCCAAGAATGACTATTTCATGAAATCTTGATATTTTGGGGATTACCTATGCTAACTTAACAAGATGTATTACAGATAGTTCTGTAAATACATAAATTGTTACGACCGCGAATCATAATTTAATCAACGTACGACTTAATACTGACCAGTAAATTGCAAAAAACGTAAGAAAATTTGAATTTCGCGGGCTACCTTAGCGCTTCCCCCTTAAGAGTAAACTAGTCGCGAGCTCGAACTCATTGGTGGTCATGGCCTAAAAGAACGTCTCTCACCTTGCTTCGTGTCCGACAGAGCTAGTATCAGTGATGAGCAGTTAGGCGCTAGTCTACACGCACAACGTCTAGTTCTCATGTACAGAAACATCGTTCCGAACTGATAGGCGCGTAAAAAAATTCGAAAAGTGCTTCGGAAAATCCTGGCAATAGGCTCGCCCACTATTACATGGGACTTAAACTTAACTGGAAAAATGAAGATGTGCAGACGCCAGCATAATTATCAAACTACCCGAAACTCAAATTTTCCCAATCAACATTGTACCTTATGCTTTGGCGATAAAGTTGAGAATCTATTAAATAAATTTGACAGATTGTAGTAGCTTGATGTGCTGACGTCTGAACTATATTTACAATTATACACTTCTGCCTAACCCGAAGGGGAAACAGGCGTGATGGTGTGTCATTTTATGTTAGTCACAAACTCACATATTGAGGGTATTTTCACTAGAACTGCTTAAGCGTAAATTTCTTTATTGAACTATCAGAGAGCCTCCCATCCACCCCACGACAGGGAGTCCTAGTGTGGGGTCCAGGGCATTTGTAAAAACTGGCCAAGTGCGAGTCGGACTCGCACACGAAGGGTTCCGTACCACAAGGCAAAATTTCCGAAAAAAACATGTTTGTTGTATGGGAGCCCCCCTTAAATATTTATTTTATTTTAATTTTATTATTAAAGTTAAAATACAACTGAGTGTTTTGTGAATATTTCAAGTGCCTATACCTATTGCCGGGCCATTTTGATATCGAGCAAAAAAGGGCAAAAAAATCGCGTTTGTTGTACGGGAACCCCCTTAAATGTTTATTTTGTTTTTAGTATTTGTTGTTATAGCGGCAACAGAAATACATACTTTGTAAAAATTTCAACAGTCTAGCTATCGCGGTTCTTGAGATACAGCCTGGTGACAGACAGAGCGAAGTCTTAGTAATAGGGTTCCATTTTTACCCTTTGGGTACGGAACCCTAAAAACTAGCACCAAGTGTCTAAACACACTATGCCGAAGGTACGCGATCGAAGTTACGATGATTACGCATGCAATGCTATTTTAATTACTGACGACACATGCCGAAATTACGTTGCGTTATAGCGTATAGCCGAACTTCGGTCGGGCGCAAGTTCGGCGGCAACGTATTCTGTAGAGCACACATTATACGCGACCGAAGTTCGGTTCGACTCTTCTAAAGCCTCTGCAATTGCTATTACTGTAAAATAGTCGGATTTTGCACCTCAAAAGTAATAACGGAACCCTAACAGGATCACTTTGTCTTGCGTCTGTCTGTCCGGCTGTTAAGATAACACGACACGAAGCCACGACAGCGCTCGAGACACTGAATACCTACACACAAAGTTGAGCAACTAAATTTCTGCCGCGTAAGTTCGGCGGCACTTATGGTGTGTCATATCAGCCGAATAAGTACGTCGGAACGTAAAATCAGCTGCGGAACTTCGGTCGCGTATCTTCGGCATAGTGTGTTTGGTCACTAAGGCTCCTTTAAATCTGCTAAGTACTAGTTTATGTTTTTTATATTGTAAGTACCGTGTTTTTACTGAACTGAATAAAGTTTTTATTTATTTATTTATCCGGGCCGAGTTTCGTGGCCTACTTGAAAAACCTTAGACTTCGTACCCCAAGTAGGTCGCAACAAGGGCAATCTCCACAAGTGCGGGTTCTTGGACGGCTCAGGTCTCCAGTGTGTATGCGGCGTCTCCCCACAGACAATGGCTCATCTCTCGTCTTACACCGCATGCCCTGTCACCTGCACACGCGAGGACCTAATGGCTGCGTCAGCGAACGGTATTTGCATTGCTGAATTTTGGACCAACAAACTAATTTAAAAACTTTAATTCGTTTTATTTCCGCCATCGACACGCTAAGGTAAAAATAAAAATACAGAAAATATGTTTTTAAATTTATTATTTAAATTAAACTAATTAACCTTTTGAACGCCAGAGTGCAAACGTATCGCCGTACCCCTGACGCCAGGCCACTTTTTTAAACTTTTAAATTATATATATAAAAACACACAAAAGTAATGATTAAATTGTTTATTTCATAATATGGTGCGACGTGTATTTTGTCATATATTTGTGACGTTGGCGTTCAGGGTAAGATTTCGTTTGTCACATATATGTATGTGACAATGGCGTTCAAAAGGTTAAGGCAAGTATAATAATTATGCATTACCAGACACAAATTACACACACACATCACACGAAAAGTAGATAGTTTTTCGAAAGAAACAAAAACTATTAAAAATCCTTACTTTCGTTAATTTCTAGCTTTAATTAACAAAAAATACGTGTACATTATAGTCCGCGCGGAACTAGTTGGCCGCGCCTTAGGGAGGTGAGCGGTGGGACGGAGGGGCGGGGGCGCTTTGTCATTACTCAGTACGTGCGTGGCGAACAATAGGCAACCCCGCCGCCCTCACCCCGGGCACTTGCCCCGGGCGACAGTTTCATGGGGGCGCCAAATCCTTGAGACAAGAATTCGAAAAATCGAACAAATGAAGCCTCTTTTCCTACAATCTCATAGGTTCTTATCAAGTAATCGCATCTTAATATAATATGTTTGAAAAACAAACTTTTTTATTTCCATACGCCCAGTTAGTTTTTGAACACATACTAAGTGATTTATGAACGCATCTTAACAGATTAAGTAAATTTTTGTACGCGTGCGTAGTGTCCGTGTAGTTATTAGATAGGTAATAAAAAGTTTAAATAAAAATACTACTCATTGGCAGTTTTAAGTTTTTCTCAAACACTGAAGGAAGGGGGGGGGGGCACTATCAAGGTTTTGCCCCGATTCGAAAAAATCGTAGATCCTGGGCTGCACCCAAGGCGCGGCCCACTAGTTCCGCGCGGACTATTATAGTACATTACAATACGTGATGTCACTGACTCTGGCAGGGCCACCATCAGGGATTTTAATTTTGATAACACAAAAAAATTGTCGCTAATTAGTCGAAATTTGTCGCCAAATATCAGAATTTGTCGGTCACTGGTTCAAAAGATATAAGGGTTTATAGGTGGCCGATCTTGAGAGTCTCCCCAGCAGGGCCACATTTATATCTCAAAAACTATGGCACCTAGCGAAGATCTGTTTTCTCCCACATTTTGTCGCCAATTAGTCGGAATCAGTCGCCAAGTCACATATTTAATCGGGTCTTAGTTTGGGAGATGTAATGAGTTCAATTAGTAAGGTACAGTCCAAGAGCTAGATCGAAGAGTTCACGAAAAACTCTTCTCCGACAAATTCTGATATTTGGCGACAAATTTCGACAAACTTTTTGTGTTATCAAAATTAAAATCCCTGATGGTAGCCCCACCAGAGTCAGTGACACCAATACGTGTGACTTAGTAGTCCATTATTGCATGGCGTGATTAGTAACTAAACGCCGTGCATTAATAGATTATTTCAGAAATTCAGACACACGTGTCAAATACTATTTTATAGCTCGTGTGATCTAAACCCGCACTTAAGTCAAGGTTTTCTGTGTGGACGACTTAAGTCACAGAAACGCGTGATTAAGTGCGGGATTAAGTCACACGTGCTATAAATGGTATTTCTAACAATAACTGACTAAAGTACGTAATAGTTTAGTCAAGATTCGACAAATTTTTTTTTAGTTTAGTCAATGTTTTATAGTAGGTAGTCGGAGATAAAATAAAAATAAAATTAATTGTTAAAGTATATTATTATTACGATAGCATAGCTGCGTGAGATAACATAATATTATTATAATGCTTAAAAACTATGTGTCTACCAAACTACTTGCAATTTGCCTAAAATGAAAAAAAATCCTTAATAATTAGGTATACAAAAAATATATAAGGTGTAAAAAAATTAACCTTAAAAACTTTAAGAGGTGCTTTAGACCATTGGACTGAACAACTTTCACTATGGGACCAACTCTGAAATCGCGAAAAAAACATCAGCTGTTCCCTACATTTTGACGAGTTATACGAACATAAATGTAGGGACCAGCTGATTTTTTTTTCGCGATTTCAGAGTTGGTCCCATAGTGAAAGTTGTTTAGTCCAATGGTCTAAAGCACCTCTTAAAGTTTGTAAGGTTAATTTTTTTACACCTTATATAACTCAGCCCCGGTTCGCATGGCGATTTTTTTTCGCACACTGGATTTTCAATGCTCTGTTAATCGCCAAGAGTTGTAAATCCAACAGTATGTTATTTTTTTACGCGCTCTGTTGGATTCTCAAAGCTCGGCTCTGTACCAAGAGTTGAAAATTCAGTGTGCAAAAAAAAATCGCCCGTTGACTCGGGCTTAAAGAATAATAAAATTAACATAAAACAGTGTAAGCAGTAACCGGTTATTATCAATATTACCCTAGCATCGGTAAAGTGGGTATTACCCATTTCGCGATTACCCGGTTATAAAGCACGAATCAGAAAAACGTGGTCAACTTTTTCAAAATAACAAAACAGTGTAAGCAGTAACCGGTTATTATCAATATTACCCTAGCATCGGTAAACTGGGTATTACCCATTTCGCGATTACCCGGTTATACAGCACGTATCAGAAAGACGTGGTCAAATTTTTCGAAATAACATAAAACAGTGTAAGCAGTAACCGGTTATTATCAATATTACCCTAGCATCGGTAAACTGGGTATTACCCATTTCGTGATTACCCGGTTATACAGCACGTATTTTAAGATTGTGGTACAGACCATCGAGCTGAACAACTTTCTCCATGGGGTCAACATCGTAATTGCGAAAAAATAATCCGCCGTCCCATACATTTGGGTCGAGTAGGTATTGTTGTTTTGTGTTTGTGGCAATTTTTTCCGCAATTACGATGTTGTTCTGTGGTCTGTACCCACAGATATAGATATACCTAGATAACGCAAGAGTAACTACTTCGCGTGCCAAAAATTGCACCAACTTATGATTACAAATCGTAAGCCGCCCCTTTCGCGCTCAGTCCTTTGTACTGCTGGCTGGGTAAGTGTGAGCGAGAGCGCGAGCTTGTGACGTCATAGTAGGTAGTCAAAAAGTGGCACGCTTGGTTTTCATACAGTTTGTGATACTTGGGGTTATTCCCGCTCGGTAACACCCTTTCGTCAACACTGTTGACGATCGGGAAAAAAAAAGTTTCGTTCGTTCACAGTGTTGACGAACGCTACTTATTATTTCGGATAATTCCCGTTCGGTAACACCTTTCGTTCCTGTAGTCAACACTGTTGACGATCGGGAAAAAAAAGTTTCGTTCGTTCGCAGTTACCCAAAATGAACGATACTTATTTTTGCAGTGCTCTGATTGGCTAATTCAATGTCGGGGGTAGTGTGCGAATCTATTGTTTATTTAATCTACTGTTACCGGCTACCGGCTACCGGCGCGGCATCGCTATACCTGCCTGCTGCAAAGGGAAGTTTGCAATCTACTAACTTAAATTCTACAAATGGAACAACATCCAACATTTTTTATCAATTAAACTAGACTTTCGTCGTAATTAAACATTTGAAAATCCATGACATGTTTTATTTTTATTTCCATATTTTAAAAATAAAAACCAGCATTCATGGACACTGCGAACGAACGAAACTTTTTTTTCCCGGTCGTCAACAGTGTTGACTACAGGAACGAAAGGTGTTACCGAACGGGAATTATCCGAAATAATAAGTAGCGTTCGTCAACACTGTGAACGAACGAAACTTTTTTTTTCCCGATCGTCAACAGTGTTGACGAAAGGGTGTTACCGAGCGGGAATAACCCGATACTTGCGTTATCTAGGTATATCTATATCTGTGTCTGTACCACACACTTATATTTGACCACGCCTGTCTGAGGGGCAATTTTAAGAATGTTTACCGTTTGGTTTCAGTCTCAATCTAATCAAAAATACCTCTAATTTCCCTACATTTTGACGAGTTTTTGACATTTGTCTGTCGCCGAGATGAGACTGTGATTTTGTACGTTTTAAACTACGAGAATTTGCTTTCTGATATGTGCTGTAGAAGATAGAAAATAGATGTCAAAAAATGGTCATTATTCCCAAATTCTTAAAATTAATATTAACTATATAATATTGTAATTAACCAACTACATTGAAGGAATTATAAATATTATTATAATTTTGACTTAATTCCAAGATTTACATATTAATTTCATAATCCTAAAATTGTTCAAGCAATTGAGTTAAAAAAAAAAATTAATAAAAAAATATGTCATCACTCCATGTTTAAACAAATAAGTAGATATTATGAGCGTTTACGACGTACGGCATTTCATACAAACTTTCAAGCCCTTGTTTTTCGAAATAAATGAACCGATTTTAATGGAACTTCAAACGCATAAGCAGGATACTAAGGTCTAAAAAGTTAATAAACAACATTTTCGAAAAGTCTTATTTAAAAAAAGATAACTGGAAATCTGTTTCTATGGAAAATTTAAAATCGGTCTAATTTCGCTGTAACACTATTTTTCGAAAATGTTCTTCACTAACTTTTTAGACCATTATATCCTGCTTATGCGTATGAAGTTTCATTAAAATCGGTTCATTCATTTCGAAAAACAAGGGCTTGAAAGTTTGTATGAAATGCCGTACGTCATAAACGCTCTTAAAATAAAGACAAAACAGGGTGGCAGGGCCACAGACGCGGATCCTGTAACATGATTCTTAATCCTCTGGCGTTGAAATATTTCGTCAGTTATAAAAAAAAATGCTGTTCCATACATTTTGATCGCATACGTTTTTTGCACTTTTTTTAGGAAACAGCAGATTTGTTTTTTACGTAACGTACTGTCAATAACCCTAATATATAATCCATAGACAAAATGCGAAAGGTCCAATGGTGTAAAACATAGTTAACAGAAATATTTTCAAAAATATATTGTGTCGAGTATTATGTGTACCTTCGGCAACACATCAAGCTATTCATTTTCCGGTTTTAGCTGACTTCACATTCTATTGGTTTTCCGTACAGACGCCAGCATATCAAGCTACCCGAAACTGTCAAATTTTCCCAATAAACTTTGAACTTTATGCTTTAGCGATAAAGTTGAAATCTATTAAAGAAATTTGACAGATTGTAGTAGCTTGATGTGCTGGCGTCTGTACAATCAGAAGTCAGCTTATACTGGTTACGTATAGCTTAATGTCTAGCCGTGCGTACTTATAAATTAATTAGTATAGCAAAAAAGAAACAATACAACTTAAAATTTACTGCAAACTCGTCAGTCAAAGTTTAAAAATTAATTTAAAAAAATCCTATTAATAACCTCATAAAAAAAAAAATCCTAATATTCCAGCTAAGTATTTTTTTATAAATATTATTATAATTAAAATTTTAAATTTTATACGTGCTTCGATCGCTAGTCTATAATATTCAGAAATTTTAAAATAAAAAGGTACCTAAGCCAATAAAAAAACACATTAGTTATTTAATTCAAAATACCTTTTACCAAAGATTTGTATCGCTAGATTTGCCCTCACCGTACTTAGTCGCACGAAAATGTGTCCATACTGAGAAGAATGAGCTCCTTTTGATTTTTACGGGCCCGTCGAAAAATAGTTGAACCGTCAAATCAAATGATAATTAAATTTTTCGGACGCGGGCATAAACACATCGGCCTTAGGCACAACTGTCAAAAATGTTGTCATTCATTCTTAGTTCAGAAATCGAACTAATTTTATGTCTGTAAGTGATACGGAGTAGGGGACTTTTTAAGCCGAAGCTACGGACTTCGTGCTAAGGTAGTAGAGCCCCTGAGGTGTTAAAACGGAATAGAACCGTGACTATCTTTTGACGCGGTAGGGCGAATCGAACGATTACAATCTTAGCCTTTTACATACTAATCTTACAACTCAAAATTATGCTAATTTTCTCATAATACCCGTTTTGTTTTATCTCCAGTCATTTCGCGCAATTTTCATTGTTTAATGATCAATTCGTATGATCGATTTTATTTTATTTTTAATATACAGGGTCAATTTTAATTAGCTAGAGAAACTCCGCAAAAGTAATGGGTATTGATAAAATAAAAATATAAAATATTTTATGTTTTTTGTTGGGGGGTCAACGACCGCTGGGTTGTTGCGAGTTAAGAAAATATGTTTTATCGTGTTGAAATATTGACACTAATCATGTCTGTGAAGTTTACAAAAAAAAAACTGATTCAGATAAAATTTATTTCTTTTTTTTTTGTTTTATCATGATACATACCGATATCCATACCCGGAGTTTCGCTAGCTGATTTAATTTGACCCTGTATAATTCCTCAGCTTATAGTTAACTAGCTTCCGCCCGCGGCTTCGCCCGCGAGGTATGTCGATAAAAACTATCATATGTCCTTTCCCGGAATGCAATCTATCTCTCTGCCAAATTTTATCGAAATCCATTCAGTGGTTTAGGCATGAAAGGGTAACATACAGAGAGACACGAGTTACTTTCGAATTTATAATATTAGTATGGATATAAGTCTATTGCCAACCCGTTTTGAGCAAGCGAGGTGATCAATTCTCGTGCCGTCTCTGTATGAGCCGTCCTTTGCCCAACAGTGGGATAATATGCTGGTATGATAAGTATAAGCTTGATAATTATAATTATAAAATTATAAGCTTGCTTGTTCGCAACAAATAAATTTGCCGCTCTGAAGCTAGGCTTTTTGCTAATCGCGCATGCGCGCTGCTGTTTTATTCATACGATTAACTGGTGCGCAGTGATTTGTTGCCTACTTCAGAGCGGCAAAGTTATGTCACGAACTGTATACATGGTGTGTCTTAGATCGAAAAAATTATAAAAAAGGTTATGTATCCCAGAGAAGTTTGTTTTTTAAAACGGGAAATATTTTAACGGAACCTCTTAAAACTTTACTTTCTAATGATGCACGGTTTTTAAATTAACAAAGCCTTTTTAACACGCTTTTATTAGGTCGACCTGTATGTAACTAACTATGTAATGGAATCTAAGGTAACTAATTTAACCATCTTCCAAGGGTCGTAGCGTAATGAAAATTGGCAGCTGTATGTAGTTCTGATGACAATACAATAATATGGTACTGTCGAACTGATCTGATGATGGAGCCGGAAGATATGAACTGGAACTTCATGATGGAAAATCGTATCATAGCTGTTTTGGATTTCTTAGAAAAGTCTTGTAATGAACTTTGACCACGATTAGGTTTCAAGGTCTGATGATGAAGACGGAAGATAGACTGGCATTCCATGATAGAATATCGTATCATAGTCGTGTTTACACTTGTGAGAAAGGCCAAGCGTGTTTTTCTAGTGTTTTATAAACTATTAATATATTTTACAAGTAGCGGCACGTAAGTTGGCAAGAGTTTTTGTAGTGGGGGAAGTTTGCGCACGCACAATTTCATACATTTTTATATGCGCGAACTTCCCCACTACGAAAATCTCTTGCCAAGTTACGTGCCGGTAACTATAACTATCTGTCGTTTTCTCACATTAGTCCTAGTAACTAAGTTAGGGCACAACAACCGAGTGAGGGCTACATCCAAGTTGGTCGCAGTTTCTTGGCTATTTCATATTTGGATCCAAAAATAGGATTTTTTTTGGAAGTTCACAAAAAAAGGTGCAATCATTATATTAGTTATTCAATAATATTTTTAGGAGCGCAAATGAAAAATGATTAGAGGTTCGATTAAATACATACCATTTCGTTTTAACATTTCTCTTGTTTTGAAGATTATTAGTATTACTTTATAAACGCAAAAAAATCCAACTTGTATTTCTTCAAGATTCGTGGTTAAACGATCCTGTGTTTTCGAATACTTTGTTGTTTTTTGACTTCCGAGTTTGTTTCGGGATGTCTTTTCAGGGGTAGTCAGAAACTGTCGACCCCATCGAGCCTTTTTTTATGTGACTCGTAAAATATCCTCTGTTAACATAATGAGGGATTTTCTTTATCTTTTTTTTTAACGCTTCCCTAGCCGCTGGATAGATGGCGCTGAACTTGGTAAGTTACTGCAAGGAAGGGAACGTCACATAATTTTTCTATTAATTCAATTGGATGTAATTTTGAGATCGTAAAACGAAAGCAAACGAAACTGTCACTCAACGAGCGTATATGACGTGACGCAATGTTTTCTTTTTTCAAGCGTTTTGTCTTTGGCATCTAGTAACGTAGTCAGTTCAACGCCATCTTCAGGGTTCTTGGAAACTGTTAACTTATGTTTTTTTTTAATACTCAAAAGAAAAACCTCTCATTAACAATTGCATTTCATTTCAATAAAATACATATTCGGCTATTTTTAAAAACAGGGTGTATAATGTGGATTATTCTGGCGTTTACAATTTACACCGTATCTAAGCATTGGCTACAGACGGCAGCACATCAACCTACTACAATCTGTCAAATGTCTTTAATAGATTTTCAACTTTATCGATAAAGCGTAAAGGTTCAAAGTTGTTTGGGAAAATTTGACAGTTTCGGGTAGCTTGATCTGCTCGCGTCTGTACATAAGGTTTAAGTTCACAACCTAAGTAGATTTCATTAACATAATTGTAGAATTTAACAAGGTAAAGAAAAAAACGTGTATAGGAACTATTTCAAAATCTATAAATTCATGGCATTTATTACTCAGTTTAAAAAAGCATAGCCATTTTTTACTGGACTGAAAAGTTTTTTTTTTCTTTGTGGTGACTTTTTTTTTGTATAAAATATCATAATGGTCAGATTTTGGGGGAACCATGTAGGTAATGCATGTTGAAACTAAGCGCAGAGACTGACTTGCAACCTGTGTTTGTAATGTATCATTCGAGGTGAGTTTGGTTACAACACGGCGTTACCAAGCTCGAAGCGTGCTCCATTTTTATTCAGAAAGGCCGACATAGAGGTTGTGTGTGCTTCATTAATTTTTAATAAGTTACTAGCTGCGCCACGCGGTTTCACCCGCGTAATTGTCGTTCCCGTGGGAATATCGGGATAAAAAGTAGCCTATATGTTAATCCAGGTTGTCAGCTACCTCCATACCAAATTTTATCCAAATTGGTCCAGCCGTTTGAGCGTGAAGAAGTAACAAATATATAAACACACACACACACTCACAAACTTTCGCCTTTATAATATTAGTGTGATTGCAAAACGATGTTGGATGACTTGTATCGACTTGCTTGTAAACATGCGCTCGTAACGCTGCAATGTTCGCTGCAATGACTGTTAGGCTGGTTTTAGAGTCGCGCTGACCGCACGCTGACCGTCGGCGCTGACAGCCTCAAACGTATGAACTTCAAGGGAGCGTTTTAGAATAACGCGTAGCTATCAGCGCGTGCGTTTCATACGTTTCGGCTGTCAGCGCCGACGGTCAGCGTGCGGTCAGCGCGACTCTAAAACCAGCCTTAGAGCGAGGCCCCATTGGTGCATCGTCGCAGCGTCGACTCAACACAGACTAATGATTAAATTAATTATGACAATTAAATTAGTCAATAATGGCGCCGATTCTGTTGTTCACAAACTATACTAAATTTAAGTTCAGTGCATCCTTTTCTTTCTAATTAATTAAGAAAAGGACAGAAGATGAATTTTAGTTTAGTCTTGTCAAATTAGTCAGTGCCTAACGTAAATTGACGTATTTTTAATAGACAATTTTTTAATCTAGTCTAAAGTTGTCTATGGAGTATCTTAATTTGACAGGACTAAACTGAAACTTATCTCCTGTTCTTTTCTTAATGAAATAGAAAGAAACTACTGACTAATTTATTAATCATTATTATATGCGTTGATCCGTTGCAACGACGCAACGCAACGCAACGCACTAATGAAGCATCGCCCTAACGCGTTACAAAAACTCGATACATCAGAAACAAACGTTGCAAGACAGTCTTCGCCTGTACAGATGAGTGGACCTGTCCTGACAGTTGGCAAGCATGAGTCATCGTGCAGCTCAACCACAGAGCACGGATACGCGTCGACAGCTGCTAGAAGCGGCGTTGTCAATACTTCCACCAAAGGGTGTCACTGTTTACCTCAAACTACGACACTAATGTCATATAGAAATTGACGGCTTTGAATGTCGTCTGTGACAGAAGACTCAACGCAACTTCGGTTTGACAAATTTTATTAGTACTGCTGTGTCTAGACGCTGCCGGCGCGGCGATTCCGTGCTCTGTGAGCTCAAAGGTTGTCGTGTAGCTCAACTCAAACTTAAAGAGCTCAACATTCCGTTTTACGTTGTATATTTATAAAGTGTATATTTTTTACTAAAATTTTCTTATATTAATCCGTTATTGGCAGTATTTGTTAGTTACTTAAGACACTTACGACTTCGCATACAAATTCCGTATTGAATCACGCGTTTTAGGTGTAAAGCTACGGTTTCCTTGAAGAGCGGCCGCCACAGAGCGTCCGCAATTTACCGGTGAATGACGTCATTGAAACGTTGTTTATGAAAGCTCTTGTAGAAAGAAAGAAAATAGGTTTATCTGCAGCAAAAAAAAAAAGATTTTAAGTTTTTTTTTGAAGTGAAACTTCTTTACGCACGCTTGACTTGGGGAGTAAGCTGGCGAACGCGTGACGTAAGCGTTACGAAAAGTGTGATCGGGCAAGGCGAACGGAAGTTAAGTGGGGGATATAAGCAAGAGACAGCAGTGCGCGCGCACATTTTCTTTCTCTCTTTAAGTTTCACTTCAGTCGTGTGGTCATAAGCACACTCGTTTTTTTTTATTTTTTGTAGGAAACCGTAACTTTAGCGACAGTTTACATTCGGATTATAAAAATATAGAAGCGAGACAAACGCATATTGTTTTCTTAAATCCACTTATAAGGCATTGTAGTCAGTTTTAGTGGAGGGAATTTTTTTTATCGACACCATTTGTAGAGTTTTGATTTTTATCGATATCGGTTTTATGCATTTGCAATTATTGTCTTCAGACGAATATTTCGTTTATTGCTCTCCGAATATTCAAACTAGTTTTATTTCGTTTAAAGTTGTCACTGTTGGCAATACATAATAATCATTTTAACCGACTTCCGAAAAGGAGGAGGTTATATGCTCGACTTTATATGTTTATTTTTTGTGAGCTTTATTTGATTTGATGTTCTCGTACCAGTCGTACCAAGCAGTATCGTGTTACCCAGTAACTGGGTTGTGGAGGTCAGATTGACAGAACCTCCATGTAAAATACTGGTATTCAGCTGCATCCGGTTAGACTGGAAGCTGACCCCAATAAAGATTTATTGGGAAAAGGATAGGCAGGTGAAGATTTGATGATCAAACTCCTCATATCAAGATGTTCAGTGACTTCTTTCATATTTTATAAACCCAAGAAATCATTATTTTCTCTTGTTCTGTTTTAATTCACGTCCAAGTGTCAAAAAATGACAGCTGTCATTTTTTAAATTCCCAACGATTGTTAGTCATTTATATTGGCTTTCTTACTTTTGCTCGAGTCAACAACAATATCCAATTTTCTTTTATTATTCGTTATTTCAGAAGTAATTAATAACGGTTTATTCAATTTAAAATTTTTTACCAATGGCGTGGTAATTTGCATTAATTTTACCAGATCTTGTTTTGTCTGACCGTTGTCAACATCACCCGGACCGACTTTGACCGTATGGTTTCGTAAAGGTTTAGAGACGGAAGGTGTATTTAATGAATTATTAACTATGACCTGCGGTTTATATTCAACATTTTCAATAATAATAGGGGAAGTTTTAGTCTTGGTAATGGTGGGTTTAGTGTCATTAGTTTTAATTGGGAGAGTTTTAACTAAAGTATCTTTTAGTGCATATTTTCTCCCTCTCTCCTCTTTCATATCTCTTAAGTCGACTTTCCCATGGTCGTCTTTGAAAAGCATGAAATCACAGCCTTTTACACCGTTTGGTAACTGTCCATCGAAATATCTAATTGAAGTTAGTTTGTTGGCTATCAACATTGATAACTCGGCGACGTTGAACTCCGTTAATAGGTCATTAACACTGGAGCCTGCGAAGTTGTCGATGCCAGGGTCTGCGCCATTTTCTACTAGTATTTCGACCGTTTTACTGAAGTGATCCACTATTTTCGCTTTGTTGCCTCGCTCTGTAAAGAGAAATGATGAAATATATTAATTTTCTTGTGCTTGTAATGCGGAAGAATAAGGAAAATGTCATGAGGATGGATGGCTATAAGAGTAGTGAAGACCAAAGAAATGATGGATGGAGTTTGTGAACGATGATATGGTTAGAAAGGGGGTGACTACCGAGATGACGACTGATAGAGAAGTCATCATCTACCTGCCTTTTCCCAACCAATATTGGGGTCTAACCAGCGATGCCAACATTTACATGGAGAGACTGCCTATCTGACCTCAACAAGCCAGTTACTGGGTAATACGATTCCCCTTGGTAAGACTGATAGTCAGACTTTCGGGATTTTGACTTGAACAACTGTCAAAGATCCAGGAATGACAGCCGGGGCCAGCGGCTTAACGTGCTTTCCGAGGCACGGTATGGTCTTGGTATGTAAAGATGGTCACCCATCCACGGACCAACCGCGGCAAGTGTAGCTTAACCTGATCGATCGACCCGTGCGGCTGTTATTAGCCACGAGCCCCTCCTAGACTAGTAGAGATAGAGTGGAAGATTAAGAAGACATGTTGATGAATGATGATTTTATAAGCCAAAGTAAAATACCAGCGGCATCCATACACGCGGCGCCCACGGCGAGATACAGCGCTGTATTCCCACTGTTGGGCATGGTCAGGTTCACGGTTGCCCGACAACTCTCAACCAAGGTCATCACGTTGTTGTACCTCCCCACTTTACTGGCCAGCATTAGGGGGGTGTAACCTGAAAATAAAAGGGGTTATAAAGTTTATTTGTTTATCCATATTATAATATTATAAATTCGAAAGTAACTCTGTCTGTCTGTATGTTACCTTATCACGCCTAAATCACTGAACGGATTTCAATAAAATTTGGCAGAGAGATAGATTGCATCCCGGGGAAGGAAATAGGATATTTTTTATCCCGATATTCCCACGGGATCGACACTTATGCAGGTGAAACTGCGGGAATGCTGAACACTTTTTTATATTAATGAACCTCTAGAAATTTTTGCGTTTCTAATGTTGCTCATTTTTTTAACCGACTTCTAAAAAAGGAGGAGGTTCTCAATTCGGATGTTTGTATTTTTTTTTTTTTTATGTTTGTTCGCGCATAATTCCGTCGCTTGCCAACCGATTTGAAAAATTCTTTTTTTGTTGGAAAGGGTATGCTTCCCAAATGGTCCCATGAAAATTTTATCGAAATCGGACAAGCGGTTTTTGAAAAATCAACAAAAAACTAAAAATTTATCTACATTAACGATCTTTTCATATTTTATAACTCCGTCATTTACGAACCGATTTGGAAAATACTTTTTTGAGCATTTGCTCTCGAAAATCATCATTTGGTAAAGTGGAGCTGATGATAAAGACCACAGATGGCTATCCGAACAACTCAATGACAAATATTTCACGGGTTGTGATTCGATTACTTTAATATGGTTGCTAAGCAATTTATGCTCTTTACAAGCTCCATTCCACCATATGCAATGGTGAAATGGAGCTGATGGTGACTTCTCAAACAGCTCCAGTTCTCCTGGCTTATGGGAACTCCTCAACAATTAACGTCCCTGCATCGGGTAAAGCAATATTTTGTAAAAGGTGATAAGCAGTTGACATTAGGCTTTTGTAACTTAGATAAATTACAAACTGACCCACTAAAAAGTGAAAAATAAAAACTTTTTTACAAAAAAAAAACAATCGACTTCCGAAAAACACTATAAGTAAAGTGAAAAATAACTTTAATTTCGGAAGTCGGTGGCAAAAAACTCAAATACAAATCCAAAGACACCGACTTCCGAAATTAAAGTTATTTTTCACTTTATAGTGTTTTTCGGAAGTCGGTTGTTTTTTTTTTGTAAAAAAGTTTTTGTTGAATAGTTGAACCTCTTTTTAACTTTCTGGCATTTTCTCAGTTAGACAAATCTTGAGAGAGGCTATAGATAGGCTATATCAGGCTACAACCCTTAGGAGCCGAGCAAAAAGAAAAAAAAAACCGATCAAGAGGTTCCGTACTTTGTAGGTATGCAAATAGTTTATCACGGGATTTTTTTTAATGTACCTAACTACAAATTTACGGTTTACGGATTTTTTCCTTTACTTGTGCTACATGATCTTGCTCCTTGCCCATTTTCATGATTCTAGGTCAACGGGAAGTACCCTATAAATTTTGATTCCCTTGAGTGTCGAAATATACGTTTTCTGCGGCATAAACGGCCGTATCTTTTTTTTACGTTAACTTAGGTGTCAGATTTTTTTCACAGCTTCAAGGGACTGTAGACCTGAGTATCTGGTTCTAATTTCAACTCGATACCTGCACGCGTTCCCGAGATAAAAGGTCTTGACAGACGGACGGACGGACAACAAAGTGATCCTATAAGAGTTCCGTTTTTTTTTCCTTTTGAGGTACGAAACTACGGAACCCTAAAAACAGAAAGAACGCTAAGCGAAAACGAAGTGATAGCGCGAACGGGCGATGCGATGCGACGGGATGGGTCGGGGCAACAAGAAATTCCACGCGGACGAAGTTGCGGGCATAAGTTAGTTTGAAATATACCGCTGATCTCGGGTCAAATGCATAGTGCGTGCATGAAATTATCTAAGACTAGCTGCGCCCTTCGGTTTCACCCGCCTAAGTTTCGATCCCGTGGGAATATCGGGATAAAAAGTAGCCTATATGTTAATCCAGGGTCTCAGCTACCTCCATGCAATATTTTATCAAAATTGGTCCAGCCGTTTGAGCATGAAGAAGTAAAAAACATATAAACACACTTATACACTCCCCCCACACACACTCACCCTCACACACACACCCCCACACACACACTCACCCTTACACACACTCACCCCCACATACACTCACCCCACACACACTCACCCCCACACACACTCACCCCCACACACACTCACCCTCACACACACACTCATACCCACACACACTCACCCCCACACACACACTCAGCCTTACACACACTCACCCCCCACATACACTCACCCCACACACACTCACCCCCACACACACTCATCCCCACACACACTCACCCCCACACACACACACCCCCACACACACTCACAAACTTTCGCCTTTATAATATTAGTGTGATTCTGAACTGTTTGAATAAATATGACTTACCTTGATTGTCGTATAGCTTGTTGATGTAGGTTAATAATATCGGCGTCAACTCTTCATCAGGCTTATATTCATAGGCTGGATTCCATAAATGTTCATTTTCCTGTAGTATTTTTCTGGAAAACACAAAAATAACATAAAGGAGACATGCATATTATATGAGAAGTGGTTTAAAAAAAAAACAGTGACACTCCGGGAGTGCCGACAGAAGTGAACAAACAGAATACTTTGCCATCACTCACTGACATATCGGATATACATTAAAACCGAGTACATCCCGAGGATAGCCGAACACATCCGAAGAGGGTATTTTTTTAATTGTCTTATAAACAAAACACGCGCGGTGTCGCTTACGGTAACAGTGGCGCGAGTTCAATGTTTTTTTTCCCCATCTCAAAAAATGCCCAACGCGCCTAAAGAAGTCAAGTTCATTCATTCATTCATTAATAAATGAATGAATGAATGAATGAATGAAGTTTTCAGAGCCCCAGCCCTGGATTTCAGCGACAGCCGGCGTTGACGTCAAACCGGTGCAGTCTACAAAGGGTTCATTTTCCTATAAAAAAACTGGCCAAGTGCGAGTCAGACTCTCACACAAAGGGTTCCGTACCACAAGGCAAAAACGCCGAAAAAAACACGTTTGTTGTAAGGGAGCCCCCCTTAAATATTTATTTTATTTTAATTTTATTATTTATTATTAAAGTAAAAATATAACTGAGTATTTTGTGAATATTTCAAGTGCCTACCTGTTGCCATTATTGATATCGAGCAAAAAAGGGCAAACAAATCGCATTTGTTGTATGGGAGCCCCCCTTAAATATTCATTTTATTTTGTTTTTAGTATTTGTTGTTATAGCGGCAACAGAAATACATAATTTGTGAGAATTTCAACTGTCTAGCTATCGCGGTTCTTGAGATACAGCCTGGTCACAGACAGACTGACGGACAGACAGCGAAGTCTTAGTAAATAGGGTCCCGTTTTTACCCTTTGGGTACGGAACCCTAAAAATGAAGATACACACTCACCTAGCATTCTGTTGGCAATGGTTAATTAATATCTGAAGGTGGTCGCTCGCCATTTCTGAAGCAATATGGAAGGTGGTCTTATCTTCGTCGTCTGAGTCCAGAGGGTCGGCTCCAAAGTGCAGCAGAATAGCCGTTAATTGGGTGTTTTCTTGGAAGAGTGACATTCTAAGGGGTGTCTGGAAAAAAAAAACAAATAATAAAGGGGATTGAAGATTTTTACATGGAACCTGGCATGTATACTCGCGCCATTCTGTTTTTTTTTTTCAAAATGGCTGCCACGCATGAGATGTATCAAAAAATGGGCAAAAAATCGTGGATC
This sequence comes from Mesoligia furuncula, assembly GCA_916614155.1. Lineage (NCBI taxonomy): Eukaryota > Metazoa > Arthropoda > Insecta > Lepidoptera > Noctuidae > Mesoligia > Mesoligia furuncula. The sequence continues at coordinate 14,201,205 of OU744819.1, forward strand.
AAACGAAAGAGGGCGATAGTTCGGGTTTGGCCTAGGCGAAACTAGTTCATCCTAAAATCGGGTTTGGCCGGTAACATTATACAAAATATTCTAAAACATTTTAAAAGAGTAACGGTGGAGTTTCTCGCCCGGCGCGACTAGAAACAATTCTTTTTTTTTTGTAAATTTTGACGTATACAAAAGGGCCTTAGTGCCTCATCATCTGCCTGCCTTTTCCCAATCATGTTGGGGTCGGCTTCCAGTCTAACCGGATGCAGCTGAATACCAATATTTCACATGGAGCGACTGCCTATCTGACCTCCACAACCCAGTTATTGGGTAACACGATATCCCTTGAGTTTATTTTTTACACGACTGCGCAAGAGTGTTATGTTTTTATGGTTAATTGTTACTATGTTAGGCAGACTATGTTAGGATTTAATTTTGTTATTTTTATTAATTAATTAGGTATTAGTTTTTATTTGCTTAATTTACATCAATAAATTATAGTGTAGAAAAAAACGAATCTAAAAATATCTTAAGCGACCATAATATTACGCCATAAGTATACAATATGTCAAAAATGACGTCACTAGAATTCCGGTATTCATTTTTTGCACAAGCTGAGTCATTACAATTTTATTTAATATAATGTTCAGTCATCAAACTTCGTTTAAAATGGACTCTGACGATGTTTTCGTAGAATATATACCCACAAAGGTAGAAGGCCTTTATAAGGCCACGATTTGTCCCTTATTTAAGCGATTGAAATAATTGTATTAAGAGTAAACTAGTCGCGAGCTCGAACTCACTGGTGGTCATGGGCAAAAAGCACGCTGTCTCACCTGATTTCTTGTCTGACAGAGCTATTATCAGTGATGAGCAGTTAGACGCTAGTCTACACGACCAACGTCTAGTTCTCACGCACAGAAACACTTTTCCGAAGTGATAGGCGCGTAAAAAAGTACGTTGTGCTTCGGAAAATCGAATTTTATTAAAAAACCACTGCATAAATCAATTACAAATAAAGTTTATTGAACTCTTCGATAACTGAGCTTTGTCGGTACGGACTTGGTTTTGAAGATTTTACAGTTCTTTTATTACTTATTTGCACCCAAAGAAACGTTAAAAATAGCAATAAAAACTGGCCAAGTGCGAGTCGGACTCGCACACGAAGGGTTCCGTACCACAAGGCAAAAACGCCGAAAAAAACATGTTTGTTGTATGGGAGCCCCCCTTAAATATTTATTTTATTTTAATTTTATTATTTATTATAAAAGTTAAAATACAACTGAATATTTTGTGAATATTTCAAGTGCCTACCTGTTGCCATTTTTGATATCGAGCAAAAAAGGGCAAAAAAATCGCGTTTGTTGTATGGGAGCCCCCCTTAAATATTTAATTTATTTTGTTTTTAGTATTTGTTGTTATAGCGGCAACAGAAATACATAATATTTGAAAATTTCAACTGTCTAGCTATCGCGGTTCTTGAGATACAGCCTGGTGACAGACAGACAGACAGACGGACAGACGGACAGACGGACAGACAGCGAAGTCTTAGTAATAGGGTTCCGTTTTTATACGGAACCCTAAAAACGAATGTTTGTTGGCTCATAATTTTTTAATGGCTTTTTATTTTACTATTCTGTTTCCGTACAGACAAAATTAATAGTAAGTCAAAACGATATCATGTTTAACTTTGGATGCACAATGTCAAACAGCGGAGTAATACTCTCCCGGAATCTGTACGGAAAAAATATCGACTACCTGGGTTGTTTATTGAAGGTGAGAACTAAGGAATATTTTTTTCAATTCATCTCCATATCTCCTAAAAGGTATAAATGGGGGAGGAAACTTTCGTCATTTTTGCCGATGGGGAATCCCGGCTTATTTTATAAATAAATTCACCCATCCTTTTGTATGAGGAAGACATCTTTCCTGGAAGCATTACTACGACTTACAAATTATTAGACCGAAATTACATAGAAATCGATTTATCAATTCCCTAGAAATTACTATCAATGCACATTAAGCTAATACTACATGCTTGAGGTAAATTTTAAATGCGGTTTCCTCAAAGGAATTCCTAACTGAATTGTGACGTCATTAAGTTAACGATATGTTTAAGTAAGCTATTAAACTATCATTTAGACAAAGCGGCGACATCAAAATGAATAAATCGTAGTCAAATAATTTGTAATTACTAATTAGTTAACCGAATATTTCTTAACATAACATCACTCGTGTAATCCCCGAACTCTTAGTTAGGGTTGCCATTTTTTTTATATAAATAATTATAGTATTTTCGAAACTATTGCATGTGTTTTTTAATACAATTTTTTTTTACAGCCAGCAACAAAAGTCGATTAACACTTCAGTTTTTTTAATCTTAGTTATTGTGCAAAAAATTTGTTCAAAATTGCAGCAGAAGTCGGTGGCAAAAACAAACTAGAAATAAAATACAGACCCCAAAGACACCGACTTCCGAAATTAAAGTTATTTCAAAATTTTGAGTTAATTTCTTTTTGAAGTCGGTTTCATTTTTACCCTACTGCGGCGAAGCCCAAAAGGAGGGTTATGTGTTTGATTATGTTTTATCGTTTTTAGATATAGATAACTATCACGACCGCAAAGTTTCTCTAGCTAATTTAATTTGACCCTTTATAATATGTAATTCACACGTAGATGGTTAGCCTCCGCTGAGACTGGCTGCCACGGCCAAATTCGGTTTGCAGGACTATTCTGTACAGTAGTTCAATTACACGCTCCCCAGGGTAGACGGTGGCACAGTGATCACGTGCTGCCGTGCATAGCGAGGCTCAGGGGAGGCCCCTCTACAGTCTCCCCTGGACGCACTCTAAGGCACGTCGCCTTAGAGTGCGTCTACATTACGTTATATAACACATAAACTTATGTTATATAACACGTCCACATTATTTAACACTAGCTGCGCCCCGCACTTTCACCCGCATAAGTTTCGATCCCGTGGGAATATCGGGATAAAAAGTAGCCTATATGTTAATCCAGGTTGTCAGCTACCTCCATACCAAATTTTATCCAAATTGGTCCAGCCGTTTGAGCGTGAAGAAGTAACAAACATATAAACACACACACACACCCCCACACACACACACACACTCACAAACTTTCGCCTTTATAATATTAGTGTGATTGCTAACTTCTCTATAGAAACATGTTATATAACGTGTTATGTTACACAGTGTGGACGCACCTTTACAGGCGTTCCACGGGTTCCGGAATTGGTATTTTAAGGGGAACCTATGTGCTGATGGTGATCACCGGGGTGGTTTTAGTGAGGTTAAAATCCCACACTCCCCGACCTCCCTCCCCGGAGGTTAATTACACGCTGGGATACAAGTATTAGTTAGTTATTAGGTGGGTATAATACCCACCTGAACATTTTTCCTTATTCCCATGTTTATAACAAAAGGTAAACATTAATATTATTACTATACTTGGTACTTTACTAGCTAGGAATGCAGGGAAAGTCCCCATGCTATGACTAAGTTATCATTTGATACATACTTTATGCATACTACATAATTATTTCGCTTATCAGTAATTATAGGTACCTAAAAGCGAGGGAAATGTTTTTTTCTAAACATTAAGTATTTTTTAAAAATATTTTCCTCTTTATTACTTTAAAAAAAATGAGCTGTTCCATACATTTTGATCGAGTGTAACAGCAGATTTTTTTTTCGATTAGAAATTGAGAGAGAAACTACATTCGGGCGACTAGAATCATGTGGCGCGGCAGATATTAAAAAACTGGCCAAGTGCGAGTCGGACTCGCACAGGAAGGGGTCCGTAGTCCGTACCACAAGGCAAAAACGCCGAAAAATACATGTTTGTTGTATGGGAGCCCCCCTTAAATATTTATTTTATTTTAATTTTATTATTTATTATTAAAGTTAAAATACATCTGAGTATTTTGTGAATATTTCAAGTGCCTACCTGTTGCCATTTTTGATATCGAGCGTTTTTACCCAAACTGCTAAAATGAAATGTTTATTTCTGTAAGTAGATCTTTTTAAGACACTTTTACACTTCAATATTTTTAGGGTTCCGTACCCAAAGGGTAAAAACGGGACCCTATTACTAAGACTCCACTGTCCGTCTGTCTGTCTGTCCGTCCGACTGTCTGTCTGTCACCAGGCTGTATCTCATAAGCCGTGAAACCTAGACAGTTGAAATAAATCATATTTTATTCTGTTTTTAGTATTTGTTGCTAAAGCGCGCTATAACAACAAATACTAAAAACAGAATAAAATAAATATTTAAGGGGGCTCCCATACAACAAACGTTGTTTTCGGCGTTTTTGCCTTGTGGTACGGAACCCTTCGTGTGCGAGTCCGACTCGCACTTGGTTAGTTTTTTTTAAACTAGATGGCGCCGCCATTTCCTAGCCGACTGATCCCTGGAGAAGTAAAGCCGAAACAAAGAATTACCTCTGACTTTGTTCTCTACGTCATGCTTACCGCACTGCCGTCCTTTAACTAGAAAGCGGTTAACCCTCAAATGGTCAATTTTCACGTTTTAATAGAATGTGACTGAGTTCAAAATTCTCTATCTTTCTGTCTAAGAAACATTATTATAATATAAACATAATTTTTGATGATTCCATCACTTGAAAGCCGAAAGTGTAAAACGACCAACTTTGGCTTAACGGCCTTTTAGTTAGTGGTCGGCAGCGCAAATAAACGAGTTTTCTTTCTTATCAGCTACTGGATAACAAGATACCTCTTGGTAAAAGTATAAACAGACGATCGAACTTGGTTCGGGCCGAACCACGAACATGGTGCGCTCCGAACCATATTCGCTCGTGTGGTGCACGGTCCGAACCAGCCGTACCGATATTAATAATAATAATGTCCGGCGGACCGTGCACCACACGAGCGAATATGGTTCGGAGCGCACCATGTTCGTGGTTCGGCCCGAACCAAGTTCGATGGTCTGTTTATACTTTAAGACTGGACTGGGAACCAGAATTTCGCCCTCCTGACTACCCGTAAAGACTGTCAAAGATCTACAACGTAGAAAATGCAAGGCGAAAAACTAAGTAACAGTTTATTTATCACATGCCAAACAATATTATGTAAAATATATGTATGAGTGGCGTAAATAACTAGTTTAACAAATACGTAATTAGATATCGTTTCGTGCGATAAGACCGCCAATTGTATGTTTAATTTAGCTATTGCTCCCTGCGTCAAGTAAACTGTATTTAAATGCATTGTTTTAAAATAATATCACGTCTGTATGCACCGAAGGGTCAGGCAGAGACGACATGTCGCCAGCACGTATTCGACATTGGGCACCCGCTTAAATGGCACCTGAGCGAATGTTCCGCTGTGTGTCTGGTGCATTCTTAGGTATTAGGTGCCATTTAAGCGGTTGCCCAATGTGGAATACGTCGTCGCCAGTTATGTTGAAGTTCCATGTAGAGCAAGTGTTTTGCCATTAACCGGGCACACATTGGCGTATGTAGGCGTTTTTTCCAGGGGGGGGAGCCTTTTTTTGCAGGGGGGAGCCTTTTTTTCCAGGTGGGGAGCGTTTTTTTTCCAGGGGGGGTGCCTTTTTTTGCAGTGGGGGAGCCTTTTTTTCCAGGAGGGAGCCTCTTTTTCCAGGGGGGGAGCCTTTTTTTTTGTGACACGACCGATCCTTTTCTTTTAGCACGTTTTTCATTTTTAAACATTCTGCTCCTAAAAGAGTTTCGTCAATTTTTAGAATACTCTTAAATCAACTCAGCCTATCGCAGTCCACTGCTGGACATAGGCCTCTTCCAGACTGCGCCACAGCGCACTGTCCTCCGCCTTCCGCATCCAGTCTACCCCAGCCACCTTCTTTAGGTCGTCCGTCAATCTAGCTGGGGGGCGTCCCACACTACGCTTGCCGATACGTGGTCTCCACTCCAGGACTCGTCTGCTCCACCCGCCATCGGCCCTTCGACAAACATGGCCATTCCACTGCCACTTCAGTTTGCTTACTCTGCAAGCTATGTCGGTAACTCCGGTTCTTTTCCGGATAATTTCATTCCTGATTTTATCCTTTAAAGAGACTCCGAGCAAAGCTCGCTCCCATAGCGCGCTGAGCGACCTTGAATTTGAATACCCTTATACCTATGCAGATTTACTTGCATAAGCAAGTAAGTAGTAGTAGACTGAAAGCCGTAATCTGCATAGCTATTATAAAATAGCTATGCAGATTACGGCTTTCAGTCTCGATGCATTACTTAGTACCGGGAAAAAGAAAACGAGACTCGATGTGGTCTCGAAATTCCCGGGCAAAACGAGACTTTTGAGACTATTTCAAAACTAGGTTTCTTACTTATTGGCTATGCTATTAGGCAGTAAAAACAAGATATTTTAAGTAAGTACTTAACAAACACAAAAATAAAAATTTATTTGTTGAAGTTTTTTTTATTTTTGTAGTGGGCACGTAAGAAACAAAAGTCGTTCAGTTTCAGACGAAGAGGACCTAATTTTGTTACAAAAGTAACCCGCGTCTCAAGTCTCGTTATTCCCGTGACCAAAAATGTTAGTCACGGGTCTCGAAAATACCAAAAAATCGTCGAGACTCTCGAAATTTTCGAGACCGAGATCCCCGGGATGAAAGCCTTAATGCAGATGTATGAACGTTAACGAAGCAAAAGAAGTATGGATCATAGCAAGTGGCGTTCTGCAGTTTCTGCCTGCCCCCATGGGGGATAGGCGAGAGTTTAGTATGTAAATATGTATACGGTATACTGTACTTACAAGTCCATCGGCTGGAACATCGACAGAGGCTCCTCTCATCTTCAGGACAAGGCACTGGCGTTTTAACAGGTCCACATCATTCGTTAGAACAGCAACATGGATTGGTCTGAAAAAAAACAAAAGATTGAGCACTTTTTTTCTCGAATCATCATCATCCTTTCAGCGGAAAGACTCAAGAGAGTCTACAATCCGGGCACAAGTTACCTTGGCCTCCTTCGAAAACCTAAAAATACACTTCATACCCAAGTAGGCCGTAGGAAGGACAGCCTCTACAAGTGGGGGGTTCATGGACGCCTCAGACCTCAGATGCGCATGCGGCGTTTCTTTACAGACAATGACTCACCTCCCGTCTTGCACCGCATGCCCTGTCGCCTGCACACGGGAGGACCTAATGGCTGCGTCAGCGAATGATATTGGTGTTGCTGAATTTTAGGCCAACGATTTACTAAAAAAGAATTTTTGAAGTGAAAATTTCTGGCGCGTTGGGCATTTTTTGATATGGGAAAAAAACCATTGAACTAGCGCCACTGTTACCGTAAGCGACACCGCGCGTGTTTTGTTTATAAAACGATTAAAAAAATACCCGCTTCGGATGTGTTCGGCTGTCCTCGGGCTGTACTCGGTTTTAATGTATATCCGATATGTCAGTGAGTGATGGCAAAGTATTCTGTTTGTGTTTCGTTTTCATTTGTATCGGAACTCCCGGAGTGCCATTGTTTTTAGGGTTCCGTAGCCAAATGGCAAAAACGGAACCCTTATAGATTCGTCATGTCTGTCTGTCTGTCCGTCCGTCTGTCTGTCTGTCTGTCCGTCCGTATGTCACAGCCACTTTTCTCCGAAACTATAAGAACTATACTGTTGAAACTTGGTAAGTAGATGTATTCTATGAACCGCATTAAGATTTGGCATTAAGACATGGGTATTCAAAAATGATATTAAGGTTTCTAATATAATATATTAGAAACCTTAATATCATTTTAGAAAAAAATATTATTTTTTTTCTAAACTGAATAGTATGCGCGAGAGACACTTCCAAAGTGGTAAAATGTGTGTCCCCCCCCTGTAACTTCTAAAATAAGAGAATGATAAAACTTAAAAAAATATATGATGTACATTACCATGTAAACTACCACCGAAAATTAATTTGAACGAGATCTAGTAAGTAGTTTTTTTTTAATACGTCATAAATCGTAAACCGCAATTTACCATTCATTCAATCAACTCAAAAAAAAAACATTTAATTTCATAAACATAAACCTTATGCATAAACCCGGATGTTACGGAACCCTCGGTGCGCGAGTCCGACTCGCTCTTGCCCGGTTTTTTTTCTCTACTGTTATTTTTGCCATCGCCACGCTAAGAGAAAGCCGAGAGACGTTCACTGCTGGACATATGTATGTGCCTGTATGAACAGGTCTCTCCCAAGCATCGTCACATCGAAGGGTCCTGTGCGGATGTGCGGATTCCCCCTACACCTAGGGTTACCAGATCCGAAAATAAGTTTTCCTAGAAAAATCCCTGCCATCAAACCGGAAAGGGATATCCGAAACCTGACTCTTTAGGATATTATATTCTTCTTCTTCTTAGCGTGTCGATAGCAATCTAAATGCACTCGAATGTGGATATTATATTAAATTACATATATTGTTTGGTTTGTATAAGTGTCCTCTATCTAAATAATTATATAACTTTAGGCTGAGGCCAAACGAGCGAAATTTTTTGAGCTGTGAGTCGCGTAAAATGAGTCGCGGAATTTACGTTGCATTCTGTTTCATACTAAAGTCCTGTTTGTACCACACGGCGACGCAAAATGAGTTGTCTGCTGACTCACGCGCGTTATTTCAACCGAATTGCGCTCGGGGTGAGGGAGGGGAGTGATGCAACCGTCAGTTAAGTTACAGAGTGCGACTGAAGTTACGTCCGTCCGTCTGGCAGTCTAACCGAATTTCACTTGAACGTAAATTGCGATACTCAAAATGCGCGACTCACAGCTCAAAAAATTACGCTCGTTTGGCCTCAGCCTTAGTTGTGCACCGCGAACCTGAAAAAAAATCAAAATGGCAGCCAACGTTAGGGGCACCCCCTATACAAAAATCTTCAAACCCCTTTCATCTGAATCCGTTCAGTAGTCTGCGTGAAAGAGTAACAAACATACAAACACACTCACAAACTTTCGCCTTTTTAGGGTTCCGTACCCAAAGGGTAAAAACGGGACTAAGACTTCGCTGTCTGTCCGTCTGTCTGTCTGTCACCAGGCTGTATCTCAAGAACCGCGATAGCTAGACAGTTGAAATTTTCACAAATTATGTATTTCTGTTGCCGCTATAACAACAAATACTAAAAACAAAATAAAATGAATATTTAAGGGGGGCTCCCATACAACAAACGTGTTTTTTTCGGCGTTTTCGCCTTGTGGTACGGAACCCTTCGTGTGCGAGTCCGACTCGCACTTGGCCAGTTTTTATTATTAGTGTAAAATGGTAAGATTACCAGCAAATGATAGGTCAGTACTTTCCGTGTTGTCTTAGAGCACAAAACAGTACAGCCAACCGCACGTAAATGATAAAAATTTGATATTAACTTAGGCCCTATCAATAAAGGCGGTTTTCGTAGTTAAAAGTGTCACCTAAGATAAGATAAATAAAATTATGTTGTTATAACATGTGTTAAAAAAAACTAGTTGGTCAAGTCAATGTCAAAATAAAAATATACTACTACTACCTTTTTTTTTTCGGATGGGAAATCATCAAATGACTCCTCCCACTCTGGGTGGAGCGGAAGGGGGTGTCAGACTCTTACTGACTAAAACCCACCCGTGTTCCTTCCTTAGCCCTTTATATTCCGGGCCAGCGGTAACCCTTTCGGACAATCCCGCTGGCCCGGCAGGCTTCGGCCCTAAGGTGCCCCTCCTCGATGCTGACATCTCTTTGAGGCGCGCGTGGAACACGTAAGCGCCGTCCGGCACGGGCCTGGTCCTGATCGGACGGTGAGCTACTACTACTAGCTTCACCCTGCGACTTCGTCCGCGCGAAATTTCTGGTTGCCCCGACCCACCTCGTGTCGCATCGCCCGCACTATTACCTACTTCGTTTCGTTCTTTCTGACTCTTTTTCATTTTGCTCAGCTCCTAAGGGACCCAGCATGATGTCAAATAGCCTATAGCCTTCTTCATGAATTGGGCTATCAAAAGCAAAAAGATTTTTTCAGACCCGACTGATAGTTGCAGAGATTAGCGTGTTCAAACAAACAAACTCTTCAGCTTGATTATTAGTATCATTTAAATGTATATTATGTTACTGTAAAAACCCGGGTAAATCTTAGGATTTACTGGTAAATCCTACGATTTACCAAGTCTCACCGGTAAAAGTCCGAATTGTTCTATAAAAAGGACTCCTAAATCTAAAAAAAAATGAGGCTAAAAAGGACAATCTTAGTAAAGTTGCATAATATATATAGCTACACAATACAAACGCATCAACTAATTAGCTGCTGTTGTCTAACCAAATAATAATAATTTAAAAAAAATTAACTGAAATAAAAAAAAGACCCGCCAAGTGCGAGTCGGACTCGCACACGAAGGGTTCCGTACCACTAGCATAAAACGGCGAAAAAAACGTTTCTTTTACACCCCATTAAATTTTAACTTTATTTTATTTTTTGTTTTTGTTGTTATAGCGGCAACAGAAATACAGCATCTGTGAAAATTTCAACTGTCTAGCTAGCTATCATGGTTCATGAGACACATTTTTACCCTTTGGGTACGGAACTCTTAAAACAATATCATGCCTGTAAACCATAAAATGTCAAGCAGAAGTGCATCTATACAGCCGAGCTAAATGCAAAAGCGGTATCTCAGGAAAAACTAGTTTCGAGAAAATTGAAGTTTTGCTTTTAAGAGCGTTTACGCCGTACGGTATTTCATACAAACTTTCAAGCCCTTATTTTTCGAAATGAATGAACCGATTTTAATGAAACTTCATACGATTAAGCAGGATACAAAAGTCTAAAAAGTTAGTAGAAAACATTTTTGAAATGTCTTATTTAAAAAAACTGGCCAAGTGCGAGTCGGACTCGCACACGAAGGGTTCCGTACCACAAGGCAAAAACGCCGAAAAAAACATGTTTGTTGTATGGGAGCCCCCCTTAAATATTTATTTTATTATTATTATTTATTATTAAAGTTAAAATACAACTGAGTATTTCGTGAATATTTCAAGTGCCTACTTGTTGCCATTTTTGATATCGAGCAAAAAAGGGCAAAAAAATCGCGTTTGTTGTATGGGAGCCCCCCTTAAATATTAATTTTATTTTGTTTTTAGTATTTGTTGTTATAGCGGCAACAGAAATACATAATTTGTGAAAATTTCAACTGTCTAGCTATCGCGGTTCTTGAGATACAGCCTGGTGACAGACAGACAGACAGACGGACAGATGGACAGACGGACAGACGGACAGATGGACAGACAGCGAAGTCTTAGTAATAGGGTTCCGTTTTTATACGGAACCCTAAAAAAGATAACTGGAAATCTCTGTTTCTATGGAAAATTTAAAAGCGGTCTAATTTGGCTGTAACACAATTTTTCGCTTGGCTTGAAAGTTTGTATGAAATGCCGTTCGGCGTAAACGCAGTTAAGAGAAGAGAAAGCTGAGATAAGGAAAACTTTTAAAAGGGTTTTTTGTTATTAAGATACTGCTACTTGGCTTAGCACATTGGACGGAGTATTTTTTTAAGCTATTGGATGCCACAAAAATCAACTTTTCGATTTTAGTTTAGACTAGTTGCGCCCTGCGGTTTTACCCGCGTAAATGTTGATCCCTTGGGAATATCAGGATAAAAAGTAGCCTGTATGTTAATCCAGGGTGTCAGCTACCTCAATACAAAATTTTATCAAAATTGGTCCAGCCGCTTGAGCGTGAAGAAGTAACAAACATATAAACACACACACACACTCACAAACTTTCGCTTTTATAATATAAATGTGATACCGCTTTCGAGCTTAGCATGGCAGTACAGTGCACCCACATTTCACCAGTTATTGAGCCTATTGTCATCAATGGGAATAATTCCAGACTAGGCTGCAACTGAGAAATTCCTGATAGAAAAACCTAATAACACTTTGCACAGCGTGGGAATCGAATCCAGGTCACGCTCAAGCTCAGCAGTCGCGCTTGCAACCAGTAGGCTAATGGGGTAACAAAAAAAAAAACAAAACCAAATAATAAAAAAAATGGGTGAAATACTCACAAATGACCATCACTATCTCTGGTTAAGCAATCCTTTAAATCTGTGAAGCCCTGTCTTAGAAGTAACTTAATCCTCTGCTCCGGCGGCGTCCTACGCAAGACATCTTGCATACCAAACGGTAACGTCTCATTCAAAGGGCTCAAATCCCCTTTAGAATCCAAATTATGAAACCGTTCCCTCGCATCAATTTCTCGTTGGTTCACATCGCTACTTATATCCCTGGTATGTTTATCAACGTTGGTTAGAATGTTCAGAGGATTAACTAAAAGATCTCGTGTAGTCATCACGGATAGGGACGAAAACCGACCACTGTTCACACTGTTGTTGGAATCGTCGTCGAACAAGGATCCGAGTTCCGGTAACGAGGACTCCGTCAGAGATTCTTTTTGAACCATTTCCTCCTTGACAGAGAATGCTTGGAATTTCGCTGGTGGTATCACAATTCTTCTAGGCTGCTTCACTTCAGGTGTATCCTTAACTACATATGGAGCCAGCTGTTGTCTTTTATTACGTCTCCGGGGTTTGGTGTACTTTTTAAATTCTTGCTCGCTTTCATTGGTCTGGCAAGAAGATTCTACCACATTTCGTAACACACTAAAATTCAATGGGTCGGTGTCAGTCTGACAGGCAATACTTCGAACTTTTTTCGGAACGGTCAAGAGTGCATTTATGCTACGAATTTTTAGTTCCTGACTGATGATCGAACACAGGGAACTGAACAGAATATCGTAATTATCCTGGCCTATTAGCTTCGTTATTTCGTCTGAGGTCTTCTCGAAGACGTGGCCGGAGTGGCTCTGGCAATTCGCGACAGTTTTACTCGAGTTTGTCAAAACATTCAACCGATTCACTATTGTCATACTACGGACTTCCCCCGCGGTGAAGTCACCCAATTTCGATGTGTAAATAATATCCTCTTGCACGGAATTCTGTAACGATTTCACCACTTTTATATTCCTGTTCATAGGCTTCTTTATTATTATTTTTCTGTTCAATATTAGTGGGAGTTTTTTCACTGTGATCGGTTTCACGTCCTCTGTAGACATTTTGTAAACTTTTTGAACTGTGTAGCACTAAATTTTATGTCGTCACTGTGTATTGACCCTATCAGCACATTGGACGCGCGTAATAGCTCACAACACGAGCTAAATTCATGGTTTTTCAATAAATAATACGACTAATATGAGACTTCATTGGGGTATCCCCCCGTTGGACTGACATTACTATTACGGAACGTCGAACTTCGGGTTGTTAGTTGTTTGGTTAAGGTGCTTTTACACTGTACGATTCCGACTGACATGCGATCCGATCCGGTCCGATCCGATCCGTGCTTCTGTAAAGCAATCAAATGTTTAGAATTTTACATAAATAATTTGAAATTATGTTTTATGTTTGTTTGTACTTTTATTATTGTCCGCTTATTGTAAAGTTTTGTTTGTAATATTCTTTAGAAAAAAATTATACCTAGTTCCTATATTTTGCTGGGAAATCATCAGCACTGCCACAGTAAATATCTTTCACGGCTAAAGTTTTGGTTTCCTAAAAAATCAGTGTTTTTTGACACATTAGTGAGTGATTTTCATGACGGACGTTATAATAAGACAGAAGCGCTTTCGTAACAAAAAAAGCTTTAGGTTAATTAGAGTGAGACTGAGTTAGTATGTAAATCTGTAAAGACCTTCAAATAGATTATTACGATGTTAGTACGATGAAGTTTTAAACCCTGCAGCGATGTATTTTACTCTGTTCCTAGTATTGAGATTCATACCACGGTTGTATAATCGTATACACCTATTCTGTTTCTGTATGCGGAAGCTCGGGAGCACTCGACATTGTTCATTTTGCATTTTCATTATTTTATTGAACATATTATAGTGCTTAATTAAGATCAACTCGCCTTACACAAAAACAAATTTTTTTGAAGAGAGACTTCTTCGGCGGCGATTCAATAAATAATCAAATTTAATGTGAATTGAGAGTGATCAATGACGCGTCACGTTCACGTTTACGCCGCACATTTCATTGCATGTGAGTCATGTGACTGTGAGAGAAGATTATCTCTCTCTGTCTTTTCCCTGTGTTTTATCTGCAATCAGTTCTCTACCATAATCGGAAGGTGGATTTGCGAAAAAAAGGCTTTTTTTTACTTGAGCTTGATACGATGTCGTGCGGAGTAAAATGACTTTAGAACTTTCTATGAGGCATTCCCCTAGCGGCCTCGTGCCGTGAGTGCAGTGTTGCCAGAACTATTGTTTACACAGTGGAAAATAAAACGTTTTTCCAATTTCAGGGTTGTCATTGAAAAAACTTGTTTTCTGTTTTAGCGATTTAGCCTGTATTTTTTTAAGCATGTATGGATGATTAGAATAACTAACGATTGTAATTTTATCTGAAAAGAATTAAATTAGTTTACTGCTTTTTAACGATTGTTTTTTTTTAAAAAGCTCTTCGACTCCACAGACGTGATGGTTGTCGTTATGTAAACCTAAACATCTTAAATAAAACAAAACATTCACGATTTTTTTGAGTCAAACGACCGCAAGTAGTATAATTACTTACTTGAAATATTTTTTTTGTGTTAACTTTACAAACGTGATGGTTGTCGTACAATGGCTGAGGACGTTCAGCAAAAAAAAAAAATTGTTCGTATGTTTTATCATGTTTAGATTAGATATCGATACCCATTTAGATACCTAGCGAATTTGACCTTGGATAATATTATAAAATGTTAGGTTGTAGGTATGTTTATGTTATTGCCGTTTTCTACTGACTGTTTAGGCTAATTTTCTGCTTATTAGTTTGGTAGGGTTGGCAACACAGCGTGAGCGTTCAGAATACCTAATCAGCACAGACTACTTAGAGATGAGATGAGATACGAAAAAATATTTATTTGAAGCTACTTCTGCCTGTAATAAATTGGCGTAATTATTTTTATTGAAGGCTTCAAGAAACCTTTTATTTAGGTACTTAGATGCTTTTTGCGAATTTTAATTTCTTTGATTTCTATTCTAGTTTGAATTGAAAAAAGTAATAAAATCTTAGTTTTTGAGCTTACGTAACCTAAAAACATAACAATTTACGATTGTTATTTGTCACAATTCTTTGTTTGTGTAATCACGTTTTATGAATGAATATTTATGGAAATAACATAGTGACGCAGTGTTATTATGTTCTTCAATCACTAAAACGACAAATAAGTTAGAAAAATGGGAGTTTTCACAGTTTAATTTACAAATGAATATCATCTAAAACTTGCTAATGGAATGTCTGTTTTCTTCTAAAAATACTCCTTATTCAATACAAAAGTACTTTAAATTCTGTATTATAATCAAATAAATTGAACCTGCTATCAAATTTGTTGGAAATAGAATTTACACACTACAGAAATTAGTCAAAATAATATTACTAGGTAGCTATTAGTATTAAAAAAAGTCTTAAATTCATATTTTGCGCGACACGATATCACTTAGCGTTCAAGAACCGATTAGTAGCAGAAGTCAGAACATTCTTTGAGAATATTTTTTTAGAAATTATCAATATTTTCATTAAGTATCAAAATTTAAACTTATATTACCACAATCACATTTCTGTATCAATCCTAATGATAATATGAACACTGATATTAATTACATCTTTCTAATTTCCGTTTGAAATACAAATCAGACAAAAGTTACACTGTAATAAGTACTAAGGCCAGCGTTTTGTAGTAGGTATCCGATATGAACGTCTGATGTCTGACCGCTGACGTCAAACAAAAAACTCAGGGGAATTCCCTCCATAGAGTCATAGACAAAGATTTTTAAACAGATTTGGAAATGAAAGCAGGTAGAATAGGTATTAGAACTGTTTTGATGATAAATAAGTTTAAAAAATAATGTTTTTTTTTTATTCAATGCACTGCATAAGGGATTTATGGAAGAATGCACAGACTACAAAGAAAATGGAATTAGGGCAGGGTCTAAGATGCAATACAAATAACTTATAAGCAAAGTTATCTTACTTATGGTATTTAAATTAACACTAACACACATGATGTAGGTAACTAGTAAAATAATTTAATTTTAAAGTATTTTTTTGGTTACAATGATTGTGTAATTATTGTGTTATTATTTATCCACGGGCCCCTCCAGCAGAGATCTGTTGGAGGGGCCCGTGGCTAATTAATAACAGCCGCACAGGTCGATCGATCAGGTTAAGCTACGCTTGCCGCGGTTGGTCTGTGGATGGGTGACCATCTGTACATAGGTGCCATGATCCCTCTGTGCCTCGGAACGTTGGTCTCGGTTGTCATGTCACTCGTGGATCTTTGACAGTCGTTATGGGTCGTCGGAATCCCGAAAGTCTGTCAACCAGTCTTACCAAGGGGATCGTATTACCCAGTAACTGGGTCTGGATTGTGGAGGTCAGATAGACAGTCACTCCAGTATTTTACATACTGGTATTCCGCTGCATCCGGTTAGACTGGAAGCCGACCCTTTCCCAACTATGTTGGGGCCCGAGCCTTTTCCAACTATGTTGGGGTCGGCTTCCAGTCTAACCGGATGCAGCTGAATACCAGTATTTTAAGTGGAGCGACTGCCTATCTGACCTCCACAACCCAGTTACTGGGTAATACAATACCCCTTGACAAGACTGATTGTTAGACTTTCGGGCTTCTGACTACCCGTAACGACTGTCAAAGATCCACGAATGACAGCAGTGACCAACGACTTAACGTGCTTTCTGAGGCACGGAGGGGTCACGGTCAAGGTATGTAAAGATGGTCACCCATCCACAGACCAACCGCGGCAAGCGCAGCTTAACCAGATCGATCGACCTGTGCGGCTGTTATTATTTAGCCACGGGCCCCTCCATAACACTCAAATCGGGAATCGAATCCAGGACCTCATACTCAGCAATAGCGCTTGCGTCACTAGTACTTAAGAGCGTTTACGCCGTACGGCATTTCATACAAACTTGCAAGCCCTTCTTTTTCGAAATGAATGAACCGATTATAATTAAACTTCATACGTATAAGCAGGATACAAACGTCTAAAAAGTTACTTAATTTTCCATAGAAACAGAGATTTCCAGTTATCTTTTTTTAAATAAGACATTTCGAAATTAGACCTTTGTAGGT
Organism: Mesoligia furuncula; assembly: GCA_916614155.1. Taxonomy (NCBI): domain Eukaryota; kingdom Metazoa; phylum Arthropoda; class Insecta; order Lepidoptera; family Noctuidae; genus Mesoligia; species Mesoligia furuncula. The sequence continues at coordinate 14,218,324 of OU744819.1, forward strand.
ATCCTGCTTATGCGTATAAAGTTTCAATCAAATCGGTTCATTCATTTCGAAAAACAATGGCTGGAAAGTTTGTATGAAATGCCGTACGGCGTAAACGCTCTAATATCACTAGCTTCTGCCCGCAACTTCGTCCGCGTGGAATTTTTCAGTAGCAGCCCGGAGTCTGGATCTGTGCCCGGTTGATGCCAATAGGCTCGCCCCCAGTGACATGGGACTTAAATAACTGGGAGAAATGTGGGGGCTTCTGGGGTTTCTGCCTAACCCGTCAGTACAGGCGGCTGTTATGTTACATAGATACCATGCAATCGCGATTTAATTGCCAAAAATATAAACAAATATGAATTAATGGAAAAATAACCGTAATTCTTACACAATAAAGTTCAGTTTAGGTACGCTACAACTTCAAGCATTTTTATAACTTTGTCAATAGTGCTTAGTCACTCTGAAATCAACTTAGTTTTCATTGAAATAAAGTTTATATTTGTGTAACTTAAAATAGGGGTACGGTGTGCACGTGCAGCGTTGCGCACTTTTACTTTAGGTCTAGTCTAGACTGCCTCGTTGGTCATGTGACTAGCTAAGCGGCAGCTGATCATGAGGATTTCTCACACGTATCAAATCGGAAAGCGATCGGCGCCGTATCGCCTTTCAAACAGGAGTTAACCTAACGTAAGCACGTAACCAAAGCGGATCAGAAGCTCCGATACGTCGACTCGGTTACGGCTAGGCGAGCGCCGCGCTTACGGCTCGCCGACCGCTGGTTGATGGTGCAGCAGGCAGGCCGGAGGGGTGAGAGGGGCAAGGGTGGACGAAGAGACGTAAGCTCGGGTACGGAGAGACGTAAGCGCGGGGACGACGAGCCGTAACGCACCGCACCGCGGTTCGTGAGCTTGTCCCGAGGCGAGGCGATTACATTACTATTCCGATTAGTGTGCGTTGCAGTAGGGAGTTTCACACAAAGAATACTGAACGCCTCGAGTTGATACGGCCCTTTCCGTTTTGATACGTGTGCTACGACCTACGGGTTCGAATCCCGGATGGCGCAAAAAGCTTATTGGATTTATCTGACAAGAATTTCTCAGTATTTAGCACCCCAGAGTAGAAAGTTGGTGGTATGACACCTCCGTACCTCAGAGAGAACGTAAAGCCGTGTGTCCTGCGCCTGATCCCTCTCCTTCTAACACATAATCAGCCTATATATAACGTTCCCACTGCTGGGACACAGGCCTCTAGAGGGAGTGGGCCATAACCTACCACGCGAGTACAGTGCGGGTTTACAGTGGCGGATTTACCATCAGGCTGAATAGGCTTGAGCCTAGGGGTCAGCGCAGACCGAATTGCAATATGCTCGCCCATGGTCGACACTGGTCTGTGTGGTGCCGGACTTAAAGAATACCACCACCCCTTACTTCCCGTGGATGTCGTAAAAGGCGACTAAGGATCGTACCGGAGAATGGGCAGCAGCGTTCTCTGTGTATTTCACCACCATACCATACTGCGATCGCCAACCCGCCTGCCAAGCGTGGCGATTATGGCAAACCCTCCCAAAATTGGGGGAGGCCTGTGTCCAGCAGTGGACGTCTATTGGCTGAAACGACGACGACGACGATGGTCGACTACTGCTCGAATGCATACTCAAACACGCAGTTGGCTTGCTCGAGCATGGTCGAGCGTCGGACGTATTCAATTTTGCGAAGTATGTTAATAATCATAAGATATTTTTTTCAATAATCTCAGAAAATGCTCTGCTCTTGGTGTGCGCTGACCGTAGGGCGGCAGATTTTAGGGGCGGTAAAGAATGTTCATTATTGTGTAAGTAGGTATTAAGGCGCCGCCTTAGGTATTGTAGCTTAGTTCCAGCTTTTATGAGCTCAGAAATATAGACAGGTACCCAAAAACTATATATTGTGCAATCTTAACATCGTTGGGCTTGGGTTATAATATTACAGTACCAACCAATTATTGTTTATTGTTAATTAAAACGGTAACACCAATTACATTAATTAACATAAAAAGAAAGAGAAAATAAAAAAATGTTCAACTACTAACATAAAATAGAGGACACCCTAGCGTACTTCTAAAAACGCGCGCGCGCGCGTGCGTGCGTAATATTATCTAGAAACTTGACACATTATTGTAGAAGTCGGTACCTCTACAATAATGTGTGTGTGTGGGCAAAATTTGAATAGCTTACAGGCTGCAAATGTGTAAATCCGCCACTGCGGGTTGGTAGATTTTTTGTTGCCCCACACTAGGAATTTCTCCTGTATCGTGGGATTCGTGGGTGCGTTTACAAACATTTAAACTCACATATACAGACAGCCAGACCCGGAACAACTACTTGTAGGTCATACAAATATTTGTACTGTGCGGGAATCGAACCCGCGACACGCGGCGCAGCAGTCAATCGCTTAGCCACTGCGCCAACCGCGCCGTCACATGTCTTCGAATTTTTCGTTTAAGGACATGTCGTTTTCCTTCATCGTTACGAGAGCTGTTGTCTGGAGGTTATTGTTATGTAAATAGCTAAGTACCATTGTTACGGGTTTTCAGAAAAGTCTGACAACCAGTCTCACCAAGGGGTATCGTGTTACACAGTAACTGGGTTATGGAGGTCACATAGACAGTCGCACCATGTAGAACACTGGTATTCAGCTGCATCCGATTAGACTGAAAACCGACCTCAAGATAGGTAGTTGGGAAAAGGCAGGCATTTGATGAGATATGTAAACAGTAAGCACAGTTTCGTCGGTACATAGTGATAGGCATTGAATTACTCTGCGTATGCGCGTTTTGTTCGCTATCTAACTATAAGTATCAAGAGAAAGTTTTGAAGTCTCGGTAATTCCCCTAGACTTTTACTAAGTTAAACAAACCTACTGTATTATTTTGTAAACTAATAAATGACTACTTAATGATAATTATTATTGCCATGAGGAAGTTATTGTATGTGGACTCGAGAGAGGTACCTAATGTTTGTGTGGGGAATTCTGAAACACTCCGAAGATTAGGCGAACATTTTGTGAGGTGTTGTAAGTAAGCTTCTGTCCGCGACTTCGTCCGCGTGAAATTTCACCCTCTTAGTGTCTAAACACACTATGCCGAAGTTACGCGACCGAAGTTCAGCTTGATTACGCCTGCAATGCTATTTAACGCAACGTAATTTCGGCATAATGTGTCGTCAGTAATTCAAATAGCATTGCAGGCGTAATCATGCCGAACTTCGGTCGCGTAACTTCGGCATAGTGTGGTTAGACACTTAGGGGTGGAATTTCGTAAAATCCTTTCTTAGTGGATACCTACTTTCCACAAAGAACACACCCTCCAAATTTCTTGTCCCTGGGACCAGCGGTTTATGCTGTGCGTTGATATATCTCAGTCAGTCAGTAATTTTATATATCCAATAGGTACTTCCATACTAATATTATAAATGCGAAAGTATGTCTGTCTGTCTGTCTGTCTGTTACCTCTTCACGCTTAAACCGCTGAACCGATTTAGATGAAATTTGGTATAGAGATAGTTTGAGTCACAGGAAAGGGCATAGGATAGTTGAAACCGATGGGTGACACCGCGGGGCGCAGCTAGTATAGATATAAAATCACGCCTACAATCCCTAGAGGGCCACGACCACGACATCCTGCGTTTGGTTCCCAGGTCGCCAAAAGTGTTATTAGGTTTTTCTTTCAGGGATTTCTCAGTACTAATAGTCGCAATCGCTAAGTACTGCTGAGCATGAGTTCCTGGGTACGATTCCCGGGCCGGGCAAAGTGTTACTGGGTTTTTCCGTCGGAAATTTCTCAGTAGCAGCCTGGAGTCTGGATTGGTGCTCAATTGATGGCAATAGGCTCGCCCCCTTACATGGGATTTAAACATAACTGCCGAAATGTGGGTACCTACATGAATGAGCCTCAGCAGTTGCTGTTGCGACCACGACAATACGAAAGAAAAGATAATCTTTTAAATACTATTAATACATACTTAGTAATATTTTAAATTCGAAAGTAACTCTGTCTGTCTATGTTACCTTTTCACGCCTAAACCACTGAACGGATGTCGATAAAATTTGGCAGAGAGATAGATTGCATCCCGGGGAAGGACATAGGATAGTTTTTATCGACATACCTGGCGGGGGAAGCCGCGGGCGGAAGCTAGTAGGTACATAAACTCTTGCCTTCTTCCCATGGGGGTAGGCAGAAACTACAGAACGCTAGCTGCTACGATCCTAACATACTCCTTTTGCTTCGTTTATATCATATACATAAGCGAATACCTACTACGCACTTGATGACCTTTCTGACGATACAATGTTTTGTAGCGGTATAACGCGTCATACTGACGTCACGCAAAATCCTGCATCGCAAGCAGAGTTTACTGCGCAACTAGCATAGATACAACGGCCCGACATGAATCATCGGGCAGTTGCCCGCCAGACACAACACCCGTCTGGTCGGAGGATCCTCCCTTTTCTATAGAGTATGAGTGAACTTTACACCCTGTTCCTCATACCTCAATCACCAATAAGGTTTGATATAATTATGTCCGCCTAGGGCGTCCCCTAACGACGTTTCCACTCACATCTGCCTTCACTGCAGGGTCCTCTTCTCATACAGAGAAGACACACGAGCATTGACCACCACGCTTGGTCACGACGAGTTGGCTATTTCAGTTAGGTTGGTAAGGTTTTATATAATCTATACATATAAAATTCAAAGTCCTGACTGACTGCCTGATATATCAACGCACAGCCTAAACCACTGGTCCTAGAGACATGATATTTTGAGTGTGTTCTATGAAAAAGAGTAGGTATCCACTAAGAAAGGGTTTTTCGAAATTCCACTCCTAAAAGGGTGAATGGGGGGAGGGTGAAATTTCACGCGGGCAGAAGCTATAATGTTCCCACTGCTGGGACACAGGCCTCGTCTCGGTGAGAGGGAGAGGGCAGTTAATCCACCACGCGCGCGCAGTGCGGGTTGGATGTCACATGTCTTCGAATTTTTGGTTCTAGGACATGCCGGTTTCCCCACGATGTTTTCCTTCACCGTTTTTGAGAGCAGTGGTGATGAAATAATTTACACAAAGTAAAGCGCCTGTTTGGGTTCGAATCTACGAACTACAACTCGTAAGTCGCGGTTGTTACCACTGGGCCACCACCTCTAATGGTAATGCTGATAATTACCTAAAATAGGTGCAGGAATTTCTCAGACGTCTAAAATATACGGTCGCAAGGAAATAATTTTTATACTTAAAACCAGCTTCTGCCCGCGTGAAATTTCACCCTCCCCATTCACCCTCTTAGGGTTGGACTTTCGAAAAACCCTTTCTTAGTGGATACCTACTCTTCATAAAGAACACACCCTCCAAATTTCATGTCACTAGGACCAGCGGTTTAGGCTGTGCGTTGATATATCAGTCAGTCAGGACTTTGAATTTTATATATTTAGAATGACTGATCTGATTCTGTATGTTCAATGGTCAAAGAAAGAGAGGGATCAGAGGGCATCGTAACTTTATGAACGCTCACAGTCTGATCTCAGTCTCAATATGTCAAAGATAATTATCTCTAATTTCCCTATATACATTTTTGACAAGTTTTTGAGATTAGTGGTCGCTGAGATGAGATTGTGGCTAGATTTTGAAGGTTTTTAATTAGCAGAATTGGGCTTCCGTCAGTGACAGTGACAGCGGACATAATTCACAGAAAGTATTTTAAATTTGTAAGTAAGCGTCTCATACGAATATGAACTTTATTTCTACATTGTTACCGTGCATATTCGTATGACACAAATGCTCGGTTTCACTTATGCGAATATGAACAATAAATGTATGCAGATATGGTTAATATTCGTATGAATGGCTTACTTAGATTGTATGTACTGAAAGTGGTGTCTGTGAATCTTGCCCTCAGTTATAAGTTTTGTACTACACGTCACGGGTTTGATTCCCGCTCGGAACAAAAATTGAATGCCTACGTCATCTCCACAGATGGGTGTCCACGGACGGCTCAGATCTCTTGTGCGTATGCGGCGCCTCCCCACAGACAATGGCCCACCATCCTGCGCCGCATGCTCTGTCACCTGCGCACTTGATCATCTCACGACTGCGTCAGTGAGTGGAGTTGAATTTTAGGCCAAAAATGTTTAAACTTTTTGCCATTGATACGCTAAGAGGATGCGTTAAAAGTACCTCTAATTTGGTACAGACACCAGTACATCAAGGTACTCGAAACTGTAAAATTTTCCCAATCAACTTTGAACCTTACGCTTCAGCGATAAAGTTGAAAATCTATTAGAAACATTTGACAGATTGTAGTAGCTTGATGTGCTGGCGTCTGTACCTACCTACTACACTAATCGCAAAGTTTCAGACGATACTTACTTATGCAAATGAATGACCTAGATATATTTGTGTTCTGCCGAAGAGTAACAAATAGTTAAAAAAGAACGAACATTTTATGTTACTCTAGGCATAAGCACAATCAGCCTATTGGTACACAGACCTCCTCTCGGTGAAACGGAGTGGGCCGTAATCCACCACGCGGGCCCAGTGCGGGTTGGTAGATGTCACATGTCTTCGAATTTTTGGTTCTAGGACACGCCGGTTTATGTTACTCAATACTTAAATCAAAATTCCAAAATGACAGCGGCTTTTGTCGCTGAACTCGCTGACTGTATTTATTCAATCTTTTCGCACACAAAAAAGGTACCTACAACGCCTCAGGCATCCTCTACCAGTCAACCAAGAGTGGCGAAGAGATTAAATGGCAGGTGCTTTGGTTGAGAGGAACAATGACGGTTTCCTCAACAAAGAACAGTTTGATGCGAACAACTAAAACTTACAATAGTGCAGTCTTATTATTAAAATCGTGCATAATAGACAGACAATTTTTCTCGTAGTAACATTTAAATAATGTTACCTGTACCAAAAAAAAAAGCTTCTACAACTCTATGCCGCGGGGAATTCCCACGTATATTTTGGGAACGACAAGGCCAGATAGATCCACATTCTGCTAAAGAATGAAAGAGACAGCATTATCCTTGATTAACTACGCATTTACGCAATAACTAGAGATATCTGTGACGGTCTTTGCGTTACTATTCCAAGGTGACGGTATTAATTATTTGTTTGTTCTTGAATTACAAAACAGGTGTCAGTTATTTGATATTTCAGTGATGAACTGAAATTATGTCTTGTTCGTATTGTCGACAGCAATCTAGATTGAGTCACATCTTTGTAATGGGTTTAATGATATCAGTAGGTACAGCCTGATTTAAGCCCTAGGGCGGCCTTGAAGTGCGCTAGTACACGCTGCGGAGTACCACAGAATAACTATGTATAGTCTGACTTTTAATTAGCTACAATAAAATGACAGCATACGTGTTAAGTAGGTACTTAAATGAGTGAAATTGACGTCTTTTTGTTTTTTCGCCAAATCTTGTTTTTCTGTAACAAACGAAACTTATTTGACATGCATATCTCTAAACTCAGTCCGAAATGAGTTATTATAAGAAGTGTCATTTTACTGCAGCTAATTAAAAGTTTGACTATAATAGTACCTAAGTAGGTACTGCAATAGTTATCTAGTTACCTACCTACAACGCGGTCACATTAACTTGACGCTTGGCGTTGATGACGTCATTTTGGTTTTTTGGTAATAGGTAGGTATACCTATATATAACCAACAACAGGGGGCCTAAAAAGGCCACTTTGGAGAATCATAAAAGGAATTATAAAATGGCGAAGACAGTCCGTGTTTTTCTTTTTTTTCGCTGCACTACGTAGACACAATCAAAGAGATTGGGATTGGATTTGGATTGGATTGATTGGTATTTTAGCACAGACAAAAAAAATAACTGAAAAATGCTTCACCAATGGGATTTGATACGATTAACTTAACAGTTAACTGTCCATTCTGTTATCCTTTTATGATTCTGCCAAAGTGACCTTTTTAGGCCCCCAGAAAACTAGCCAAATCATCGACGCGCGTTTGTAACAAATACAAAGACAAAGGCCTAACACTTGCTGGGCGAGCTAAGGAATGCGGGCCTCGCATTCCAGAGATGCGTCAAGTTAATGTGACCGCGTTGTAGTATCGTCCACCACCTACCTAGCTTCTGTCCGCAAGTGTGGACCCACCCCGTCACATCGCATCGCCTGCTCGTGCTATTACCTACTTCGTTTTCGCTTAGCTTTTTCTTTTTGTTCGGCTCCTAAGGGTCCCAGCCACAGATATAGATATACCTAGATAACGCAAGAGTAACTACTTCGCGTGCCAAAAATTGCACCAACTTATGATTACAAATCGTAAGCCGCCCCTTTCGCGCTCAGTCCTTTGTACTGCTGGCTGGGTAAGTGTGAGCGAGAGCGCGAGCTTGTGACGTCATTGTAGGTAGTCAAAAAATGGCACGCTTGGTTTTCATACAGTTCGTGATACTTGCGTTATCTAGGTATATCTATATCTGTGGTCCCAGCGTGAAGTTTAGTAGGTAGCCTGTAGCCATCCTCAAGAGATAAAAATGCAAAAATAACGTTTCAAATCCGACTGGCATTACTTCCAGAGATTATCTCGTTCAAACAAACACCAAACTAACTCTTCTTCAGCCAATAAATGTTAAAATATATAGGCCTGCTAGCAGCGCCCCACAGTTTCACCCGCATAAGTGTCGATCCCGTGGGAATATCGGGATAAAAATATCCTAGGTCCTTTCCCGGGATGCAATCTATCTCTCTGTCAAATTTTATAGAAATCCGTTCAGTGGTTTAGCCCTGAAACAGTAACAGATAGACAGAGTTATTTTCGAATTTATAATATTAGTAGGTATGGAAGCATTATCTTCATTAAGTATTATTTTTTCGTGATTTTTTCCCTTGTTTTAATACTTAGTTATTCTGCTATTCGGGGGGGAGACAAATCCAACAAATCAATGATCATGATCAAATCGGTCCAGCCGTTCTTGAGTTGTAAGTAATAAATGGTGTAACTAACCCGACTTTGTTTTATTAGGGTTCCGTACCAAAATTGTAAAACGGAACCCTTATGATGAGATGATGATGACACTGTCCATTCTGGGTAAAAACCTTCCCAAATTCTTAAATGAATACTTTTGAGCCACCTCGGACCAGCTAAGTCGATTCGCCACCTCGTCCTAGGCCGGCCTCGAAGGCGCGCGCAGGATATGGACACCTGCAATAGGTTACTTTTCATCCTTGATCGCAGGCGAAGTCACTGGCAACCTCTAGTCTACTTTAAACAGGGTTATTGGTAAAGCATTAACAGCCTCTTAAGAGGTCATTGTACTCATCATTATGAACAACTTTTACTATGGGACCAAACCTGAAATCGCGAAAAAAGAATCAGCTGTTCCCTACATTTTGAATACGAACATAATTGTAGGGAATAAGTAACTGATTTTTTTTCGCGATTACAGGTTTGGTCCCATAGTAAAAGTTGTTCATAATGATGAGTAAAATAACCTCTTAAGAGGTTGTTAATGTTTTACCAATAAATAACCCTGTACAAGGAAAAACAAAATCGTTTGCAAAAAATGTGTATGTACCTATTTTTCGTGTCTGCCTGTGTCTACACCATAGAAATCTCAAAAACATAGTAGGGGAGACCGAGGGGAGTTGAAACAATTTTGACATTATGTTTCATACACCAAATACTATTGACAGAAACAGTATGATATTAGTACCAATCGATAGGTCATTCTTTACACTTGCGAATGACTAACTTAAAGAAATTGTAAACGTTAAATAATGTGGTGAAAAATCGACTTAACCGTTACAAGTGAACTTGTTTCAATTCCCCTCATACCGAGGTAAGATGAAACAGGGGTCGAGGAGAGTTGAAACATATGATTTTTGAGTAGTATCAAGGGCTGTAAATTAAAAATAATGATATAATTTAAAAGTATTTAATAAAATAAAACTGTTCAAGTGGAATAAAACTTTTTAATTAGTATTTTGTTAAAATAATCAACTCCAAAGTAGGTAATTAAAAGTACTTGTTTTCAAAATGTTTTACATTTTGTTTAACGAAAAAATTATAAGTTTAAATTATATAAATTCTAAATCTTTAACATAAAATAATTATTAACTCTCAGTCGTTTCTTAAAAATTACAATCAGTCTTAATCAATATGTCTTCAAATATTTAAGTAACAATAATATCACAAATGTCAAAAACATAAAAAAAATGAATATAAAAAACTTCAGTCTGACAAGCAGTTGTGGCAAACATAAGAAAGTTCCCCACCAGTGCAAGCCTCATGAGCCCAGTTTTTACATTCCAGACATTGCACCCATTTTTCTTTGGCTCTGCTATTTGAAAATGGCTCAAAACAACAAAGGCAAAAGGATTCTTCTTCTTCTTCTTCACTGTCTTCATTTCCTCTTTGTTTCTTGACCACCTTGGTCTTTTTAGTTTTTGTGCCTGGTTTTGATCTTTTTTTTGTTTTTGTTTCTTCAAAGTTAGATTTTTTTACCTTTTTCTTAGCCGTTCTAGCTGCTTCGATTGTAGCTAGTTCATTCTTTACGGGAGTGTCGGTTTAGATAGCGGATTTCACATTGCGTCTATTTGTTTGATTTCCTTTCCTTGGTGGAGCCTTTGGCAAGGGTCTAAGAGTTTCAGGTGAGAATGGAATAGCTATCACACTAACTGATGTGTCTCGTGATGTAGATGCTACAGGAATTATATGGGGTATAAGGACTGTTGAGGGAACAGCGGATTCAGAGGTTGAAGGAATCGTGATAGTATTAATTACCTCAGATATCGCATTTCGCGACTCGCCATACCTCTGTCCGTTTTTCTCTTATAATCAGTAGGCATACTGAAACCAAATAAACAAATTAAACCAACAAAAAAAATGTGTCCGTTATTATCTGATATAAAAATGAAAACGAGGAGAGTTGAAACAACCTGTTTCAAATCTCCTCAGTACGAAAAAACCTCCCAATATTCATTAAATGCACCATAAAGAAACAAATACACAGAAATCAACTGTACCAAATATGTATAATAAACTTTAGTTAATGATCTTTCGAAATATATATAATTTAAGCCATAATACAAGAACTTTATCAAAATATAGACATCGTAAAAAAACGTTAAAAACTTACTTTTCACGATTTTTGTCACATGGGGCACAGAACTCCACAACCGCGCGACTTACGTTCCCGACGCGAACTGACATGTCAGCGGGCGGAGGGAAGGGATTGAAAAGCGACGTTGCCAACTCGCTAACGATTTTAAGTTCGAAGAAATCGGTACTGTTTCAAATCACCTTTGTTTCAAATCCCCTCGGTCTCCCCTAATCTATGGCCTACACCTAATTTAGGTGTGATGTAATGAATTATTATAGCCAATAATAAACTAGTTACTTGCCTACCTATCTTGCTGTTGTGATTGTTTTTTCCTCAATGGGTCTGGCTTACGTGATAATTTCATCATTTTACATTTAAATGGTGTCACTGACTCTGGCAGGGCCACCATCAGGAATTTTAATTTTGATAACACAAATTTGTCGCTAATTAGTCGAGATTTGTCGCCAAATATCAGAATTTGTCGGTCACTGGTTCAAAAGATATAAGGGTTTATAGGTGGCCGATCTGGAGAGTCTCCCCAGCAGGGCCACATTTATATCTCAAAAACTAGGACACCTAGCGAAGATCTGTTTTCTCCCATATTTTGTCGCCAATTAGTCGGAATCAGTCGCCAAGTCACAGATTTATATTTTCTGACACTTTTAACGCGTACGCGTTCATTTTTACATCGTTCTCACATACATAATTATAAATTCAACATTAATGATGTAGGTAACTAATATTTTTGTAAAAATATAATTTAAAAGAGTGTCCATGGAGTTTCTTGCCCGTTCTTCTCCATAGGTACCTACGCTTTGGAATGAGCAACTAGCTTCATATTTTCTGACTGACCGACTTCTTGACAGTTCAAAAGTGTCTGTAAATGGTTTAATTGAAATAAATGGTTTGAGTTTTGAGTTTAAAATCCCTGATGGTGGCCCTGCCAGAGTCAGTGACATATTTAAATAACCTAAAAGGAACGTGAATTACATTGTTAGGTACTAGCTGCACCCCGCAGTTTCACCCGCATAAGTTTCGATCCCAAGTAAATATCAAGACAAAAACTATCCTATGTCCTTTCCCGGGACTCAAACTACCTCTATACCAAATTTTATCTAAATCGGTTCAGCGGTTTAAGCGTGAAGAGGTAACATACAGACAGACACTTTCGCAATTTATAATGTCAGTAAGAATTTATGCGATCTATCCAAATGAGCTTGTAGAGTAAGCAAGTTAAAGTGACAGTGGGCTGGCCATGTCTGTCGAAGGACCGATGGCCGGTGGAGCAGACAAGTCCTGGAATGGAGATGGCGTATCGGCAAGCGTAGTGTGGGACGCCCCCCAGCTAGATGGACGGACGACCTTAAGAATGTGTCTGGGACAGACGGTACTGGATGCGGAATGCAGAGGACAAGATGTTGTGGTTGCAGCCTGGCAGAGGCCTATGTCCAGCAGTGGACTGCGATAGGCTGAGTTGATGCGTTCACACAGACAGACGCGAAAAGCGACTAATCCATACTAATAAGTATTATAAATTCGAAAGTAACTGTCTGTCTGTATGTTACCTTTTCACGCCTAAACCACTGAACGGATTTCGATAAAATTTGGCAGAGATATAGATTGCATCCCGGGGAAGGACATAGGATAGTTTTTATCGACTTATACCTCGCGAGCGAAGCCGCGGGCGGAAGCTAGTCTATATAAATAAAACAAAGTCGGGTTAGTTACATCATTTATAACTGAAGAACGGCTGGACCGATTTTATGATCTTGAATTCGTGGTATTCCGCCGTTCCATCGTTCCGATTCCGCTCCGAATAGCAGAATAACTTACTTGACTTACCGTTGCCCAACGCGTACAGTCATGAGCACTAATATGTCAACAATTAGCAACTTTCAATTGTGATTTTTTCGTGAAATAACGAATGCAACGTTGAAATACGACACTGTACACAAACCTATGAAAAAAAATAAAATAAAAATAAAATTTCAGTCAAAACTAAAGGAGACAATCGTCTTTGAATTAAGCCAAGTGTATACATACTTCTGCTCGTGACTGTACAGTAAGTATTCTCGTAAAAGTATTTATATTTGCGCTCCATATCCTTTTTTTTTTTTATTCAAATTCAAATTCAAATTTCTTTATTTCGGACAATAAAAATCCATAGTTGTATATCGCACCTCCCGATAAAATAGGGTTACAACTCGAAAGTCATTTACAGGAATTTTCAGGAAAATTGAAAAACCGTGTAATGCCATTAAAACATATTTTTAAAATATATTTTTTTGTAAGCTTTTCAATTAGGTATGTATAATTTTGATCACATTATAATAATCGTGTAAAGCAAATCCGTGAGTTTATTTTCGCTTTTCTAAAAATCCAGGTTTCGAGTTGTAATTTAACCCTATTTTATCGGAGGTGCGATATTATTACATACTTACTTCATACCTACTTACTATCATTTGAGCCCAGAATCAACCACAGCTGCAGAACCTTTCGGCCCCATCGGCCATCAGCAGCGGAGCTATTCTGTAAAAATCTCACCGTGTAAACTTAGGTGAAGTGAGCGTGGAGTGAGCTGTCAATAGTGTCAATTCCTAGCAAAAACAAACTCACATCACCTAAGTTGTCACGGTGAGATTTTTACAGAATCGACCGGCTGTTCTGCGAGCAATGTGCCCTGCCCACTGCCACAATTCTACGGGCTATGTCGGTTGTAATTAGGTATAGGTAGAATTTTAACAATTAAAACAAAAAATAAGGTATTAATAATACTTTTTATTTAATACAAACGTAATTTTTATCAGCTTTTTATTTTAAAAGAGATCAAAAGAGTAAATTAATTAAGTCTTTTTAAAAATACTGTAATGTTAAATCAGTCGCTTATCTTCAATTATTACACTTGGGGGTAAACAGAACTCTTATACAGTTTTTACACTAAGTTCATTTTGCATTGATTATTATGACTTATTAAACCAACCTTTTACACTATTTTGTTTTTTATAGAAGGCGAACTTCTTGAAAATAAACCTCATTATACTCATAATTATGAACCACTAGCAGCCCCCGCGGTTTCACCCGCATAACGTTCGATTCCGTGGGTATATCAGGATAAAAATATCTCATGAGTTAATCCTGGTTATAAACTATCTGTGTGCCAAATTTCATCCAAATCTGTACAGTAGTTTGTGCGTGAAGAGGTAACAAACATACAAACACACTCGCAAACTTTCGCCGTGATTTTAATTATAGGACCAAGACTGTAATAAAATTAAAGAAAATCTGCAATTCCCCTACATTATATCGAGTTATCGTAAACTAACATTACCTATACACAGAAAAGATAGATTGTTTGTGTTTGTTTTTGACGCTTTCACGCTTAAAACGGCTGAACGGAATTGGATGTAGTTAGGTAAACCATATTAGGACACAGGATATTTTTTTTATCACGATATTCCCACGGAATCGAAACTTATGCGAGTGCAATCGCGGGACGCAGCTAGTATTGCCATAAATCAATATAAGGAGCTGCGACTTAAAATTTTCACAATTTCAGGGTTAGCGCCACAGTAAAATTTGTTCTTATTGTTAAGAACAATGAGGCAATTTTAAAGGTTTTTAGTTATTTCAATTTACCTTGTATAATCAAAATTGAATAACCAACCCGTCATATTATTCACTGTAAAATGAAAACAGCACTTAAGGATATGGTAGGTACTACAAAAATACATTTTTAGTTAATATGCATTGATTTTTATCTACTTATAAAAATATTTAAAACTTACATTTTCTAAAAGACTACATAATCAGCCTAAAATGTTCCCACTGCTGTGATACACGCCTCCTCTCGGTTAGAGGGAGAGGGCTATAATCCAACACGCGGACCCAGTGCGGGTTGGTAGATGTCATGTCTTTGAAATTTTTGGTTCTAGGACATGCCGGTTTCCTCATGATGTTTTCCTTCACCGTTTTGAGAGCAGTGGTGATGAAATTTAATACACAAAGTAAAGTTCCTGTCTGGGTTGGAACTAGGGTTCCCAACCCTTCCGGCTTACCCGGGAGACTCCGGAAATAATGGTTAACCTCCCGACCTCGGGGGCTACAATAATTTCTCCGGTTTTTCTAAAATTATATGCAGTCGTCGCTCGCACGTCCCTACTCGTCACGTGTGTTCTTTCCATTCCTGTCTCTATTGCTTCTTGCGAGCGCGTATTCAGCGTGATGGAACAAGTATGGCGCAAGGAAAGAGACCGAATGAATATTTCTTTAGTAAAAGCAGAGTTACAAATACAAAAAAACTTCGATTTTTCATATAAAAACTTTTATGATTTTGTGGTAAAAAAAACCGTCAATATTAGATACTGCTCGAAAGCAAAGTACATAAATATAAATTTAAAAATTAATAAATAATTGAGATTTTTTTTAATTCTCCCGGTTTGGTCCTTTCGAGAGTTGGCAACCCTAGTTTGAACCCAAGACTTACAACTCGTAAGTCGGGGCTGATGCCACACTAAGCCACAAAGAACTGCGGAACATTATAAGCTGATTATTTTTATCAGGCTTTTAGAATACCGGGGTTATTCTAGCTAAAGAAATTCCGCAGGCTATTAGTTTCAAATTCAAGAGTAATGTAGAAAAATATTGTTTTACATAAGGTAAACGAAATCAATGATATTCAGGTAGTCAGAGCTTCAAGTAAAATGATACAAAGTCTTTTATGTTTTTGATGGTGTAGCGGTATCTATAACGCCACATGTGAACAACGCGTCATACTGACGTCACGCAAAATCCTGCATCTCGCAAGCAGAGTTTACCGCGAACTAGCATGGATACAACGGCCTGAATCATCGGGCAGTTGCCCGCCAGACACAACACCCGTCTGGTCGGAGGATCCTCCCTTTTCTATAGAGTATGAGTGAACTTTACACCCTGTTCCTCATGCCTCTATAATGGTAAACAAGTCGACGACCGCGGGGCTTTGTGGCGAAGTAATAAAAGCCGCACAGGTCGATCGATCAGGTTGGTCCGCGGATGGGTGACCATCTTTACATATCAAGACCCCTCAGTGCCTCGGAAAGCCGTTGGTCCCGGTTGTCATTCGTGGATCTTTGGCAGTCGTTACGGGTCGTCAGAAGCCCGAAAGTCTGACAACTTGTCCAAGGGGTACCGTATTACCCAGTAACTAAGTTGTGGAGGTCAGATACAGGCAGTCGCTCCATGTAAAATACTGGTACTCAGCTGCATCTGGTTAGACTGGAAGCCAACCCCAACATAGTTCGAAAAAGGTAGGGAGATGAAGATAATGACGCATTTCTTTATCATCGTAGGTACTAAGTATTTATTTAGTTAATACAACGAGTTGCTTTCATTGAAATAATGTTCTGAGAAATTGCCGTATGTTGAAAGCATGTATTATGCAATAATGGTGTCTCATTTCACAGTACGATTTTTTATTTCAGGGGGAATAACCATTTCATAAAGGAAGAGGGTAAAATATGCTTGTTAATCTGAAACAGCAAATACCTAGTATGATTTTAATAACTCTGGGAATTTTGTTGTGAAATGCTAGTGTGACTTTTTTAATAGCCATAGGTGCCTACTTTCTAATTAAAGTACGAACTGGGTTTAAACCTAAAAGCAGGTAAATACAGGGTAAAAAGATCCATCACATAGCCGTCATCTACTGTACAGACGCCAGCACAGCAAGCTACCAGAAACTGTCAAATTTTCCCAATCAACTTTGAACCTTATGCTTTAGCAATAAAGTTGAAATCTATTAAAGAAATTTGACAGACTGTAGTAGCTATAAGTACTGGAGTCTTTACATCAGGTCACATTGACAGCACCGATGGTCTAGTGGTGGCAATCGCGACTGCTGAGCATGAGGTCCTGGGTTCGTTTCCCAGGTCGGGCAGTGTTATTGAGTTTTTCCATTAGGAATTTCTCAGTCCTGCGCCTGATCTCTCCCCGGTCGTGTCGGATTGCCGTCCCATCGGACTGTGAGAGTGTGGGAAGAGAGTGCACCTGTGTCTGCGCACCAGTGGCGTAACTACATATAAGGGTGGCATTGGGGCAAAATGCCACGGGCCCCTGCCAGAGGGGGCCCACGGCCCTAGAGGGCCATGAGCACAGGAATCCTCCTCCTGGGATCCCCTAACATAAGGCAGAAGCAGTCAGGTGTCAAATTTTGTAGGGGAAAATATGAAATGTACGGGAAAGAAGTCGCGGGAGAAGTGCTAATAAAAATAAAACTATAACGTTGGTTGAGCTTCTTTACATTGAGGGAGGACCCCACCCCATCCCTTGAATTTGCCACGAGCCACAAACGATATAGTTACGCCACTGCAGTGCTGCGCACACACTCCTGCACCCGCGCCGCAGGCTAGTCTCCGTTGAGATGGGTCGCCATGGCCAAAATTGGGTCTGGACGACTATTATTATTCTGTACATGAAACTAAATAACTTTGAGAAAAAAAAATCTGGGAAAAAGACTCATTTTTGGTAAAAAATCACTGGCAATGTATTGCACGCAAAACTTTGTCCTTAAGGGTACATGCAACGGTACAGGGGGAGGGGGTTTAAGTTGAGTTACAAAAAACGCCGAAAAAAAACACGTTTGTTGTATGGGAGCCCCCTTAAATTATTATTTTATTCTGTTTTTAGTATTTGTTGTTATAGCGGGAACAGAAATAAAAGTACATCATCTGTGAAAATTTCAACTGTCTAGCTATCACGGTGCATGAGATACAGCCTGGTGACAGATAGACAGACAGACGGACAGTGGAGTCTTAGTAATAGGGTCCCGTTTTTACCCTTTGGGTACGGAACCCTAAAAACAGGTTTTCGTAAAGGAAGTTGGATTGTTTACCTTGAATATCTCAGTAACTAGAAGATACAAAAAAAAAATCACGTCCGGGAATACAAGTGACTCCCGGCTTCGTTAAGTGCTATTGTACACCCGTTATGCATTAAATAATAACCCAGTAACTGGGTTGTGGAGGTCAGATAGGCAGTCGCTCCATGAAAAACGAAAAAAAACAAAAAAAAAACATCCGAATTGAGAACCTCCTCCTTTTTTGGAGTCGGTTAAAAATACTGGTATTCAGCTGCATGCGGTTAGACTGGAAGCCGACCCCAACATAGTATGTATGATGTATTAATAATACCATTTATTAAAAATGGGCCTTCATTTCTGGAAATCAGATGAAATACTTGAAACTCTGTCATTCCCTTATAAATATGATAGTATTATAGCATAAGAATAATTAATTCGTATAGAAGCTAGAAAAGAATTAAAAAAAAAAAAACCGGCCAAGTGCGAGTCGGATTCGCACACGAAGAGTTCCGTACGACAAGGCATAAAACGCCGAAAAAAAAACGTTTTTTTTTTATACCCCTTTTTAATTCTATTTTTATTATTTGTTGTTATAGCGGCAACAGAAATACATCTGTGAACATTTCAACGGTCTAGCTAACATGGTTAATGAGATACAGCCTGGTGAACAGTGGAGTCTTAGTAATAGGGTCCCGTTTTTACCCTTTGGGTACGGAACCCAAAAAATCACGTGTCACTAGAGCAGTGTTGGCATTGGTAACGGCCGCGACTTACGACTTGTAGGTCGTAGGTTCGAACCCAGACAGGCGCTTTACCTTGTATAAACTTTCTAGTCACCACTGCTCTCAAAACGGTGAAGGAAAACATCGTGAGGAAACCGGCATGCCCTAGAACCAAAAATTCGAAGACATATGACATCCAACCCGCACTGGGCCCGCGTGGTGGATTACGGCCCACTCCCTCTTACAAAGGAGGCCTGTGTACCAGCAGTAGGAACATTATAGGCTGATTATTATACATGTCACTCTATTAGTACACGCTAATCTCCGAAACCACTCAACCGATTTCAATGAAATTTTGTGAATGTGTATGGTTGGTTCCGGCTTGAAAGATAGGATTTGAAAGAAAAGAGTTTTGGATCCGACAGGTGGCGCTCAGGGGACGGTCCCTAGTTAATTATTTAAGTCCAATCACATCACGATGCACCCAGCACAACGTAATAAGTGTATAGCGGTAGTCTACAACGCCACATGAGAACAACGCGTCATACTGACGTCACGTAAAATCCTGCATCTCGCAAGCAGAGTTTACCGCGCAACTAAAATGAATCATCGGGCAGTTGCCCGCCAGACATAACACCCGTCTGGTCGGAGGATCCTCCCTTTTCTATAGAGTATGAGTGAACTTTACACCCTGTTCCTCATCTATCTTCTAAATATATAAAATTCAAAGGTGACTGACTGACATAGTGATCTATCAACGCACAGCCCAAACCACTGGAGGGATCGGGCTGAAATTTGGCATGCAGGCAGATGTAATGACGTAGGCATCCGCTAAGAAAGGATTTTGATAAATTCTACCCCCAAGGGGATAAAGTAGAGGATGAAAGTTTGTATGAAATTTTGTCAATTTTAAACCGATCGGGCTGAGACTTTGCATGCATATAGCTACTATGACGTAGGCATCCCCTAAGAAAGGATTTTGATAAATTCTGCCCTCAAGGGTATAAAATAGGGGATGAAAGTTTGTATGAAACTTTGTCAATTTTAAACCGATCGGGCTGAGACTTTGCATGCATATAGCTACTATGACGTAGGCATCCCCTAAGAAAGGATTTTGATAAATTCAACCCCCATGGGAATAAAATAAGGGATGATGGCGGATGTAAATGTATTAGTTTTTTTAAATAATACTTAACGCGAGCGAAGCCGCGGGCAAAAGCTAGTATCTCTATAAGTGAAACGGAAAAGACATTGTGACATCTACCAACCCGCACTGGGCCCGCGTGGTGGATTACAGCCCACTCCCTCTCACAGAGAGGAAGCCTGTGTCCCAGCAGTGGGATCATTATAAGTTGAGTATGTAAGTATTAACTTCTGTACGAATGAATTATTTTTATAAGACACATAATTAATTATAAAAAAAAAAACTTCTTCCCATACAAAAAACATTTCTAGAAAAGGTTAAATTCTTCCAAAAATCCTAAGTTATCTAAAACCTATGCTTTGTAAAATACTTTATACAAAATCAAAGTTTTTTTTTTTATCGCTTATTAATATTATTATAAAAGCTAATCATCTAAGGCACTAAAATCGAAAACTAAAAACTAAAGTCTAGTTATATTTTAGTTACATTTATATTTAGTCGAGTTTTACCAAAAATGGTTAAAACTTTTGCAAAATCGGTGGTGAGCAGTCTTTTTAATTAAAATTCGCATTTTCAATTTACTTTTTTTTCATACGTGGATATTAATTGCATTTTGAACGTAGTTACGGGTAGTCAGAAGCCTGAAAGTCTGACGACCAGTCTTACTAAGGACTATCATTTCACCTAGTAACTGGGTTGTGGGGGGCAGATAGGCAGTCGCTCCATATAAGATACTGGTATTCAGCTGCATCTGGTTAGACTGGAAGCCGACCCCAACATAGTTGGGAAAAGGCTGGCAGATTGAACATTTATGAATATAAAGGGTAAAAAAGATGATGTAATTGAAATTATTACTAAAAAATAAGTAATATTTTTTTTAGTTTGTTATCCATAATTAAATAATTCTAATTGAAATAGTTATATTTGGACGAAATTAATATTTGCAATGTGTGTTGCAAATCACATGAAAAAAAAATCGAATTAGAAGACGGAATATAAAATTAAATTGAAATGTCGGCTCTCTCTGGCTTATTTTTTTTTTTTTTAATATGACGTGTAAAATTTAATCCGATATCCTATTTACAGAATAAATTATTTTATTTTATTTCACCGAATTACGTATTGAAATATTAAACCAGCATTTTGCATTAATATAGGATCGGTACCGTCTTACCCAGTAACTGGGTTGTGGAGGTCAGATAGACAGTCGCTCCATGTAAAATACTGGTATTCAGCTGCATCTGGTTAGACTGGAAGCCGACCCCAACAAATAAGGGAAAAGCTGATTGATAGGATCGAATAGTTTTAAAATATCCACAATATAATAATATTATAATTAAGGCTGAAAGTCAATCCAACATTCTGAGATCAATACACAAATTGGATCTTAAATAAAATATGTAGTTGCCACAGGAAAAGAAACCTTATGGGTTCATTACGTAATTTTACTTCTTTTTCTATGTTTTTACTAACATATTGAGTAAAAAAAACTGTATGAAATACTTTCAAGACTCGTATAAATAGCAAATCTTCAGTGATTCCTACATTTATGTGGAAAATACAAAAAATATACATCATCTTAAATGCTAGAGGTGGGTATCTACATTTATTATAATGACAGACTTAGGCCCGCTTGCAGCACTAACCACTAAATATATTTAGCGCTAAACATAGTTCAACTTCGACTCTTCATTGATGGCTTCTGTGGAAGTGATACCAGATTTTTTCCAATATCACGTAGGTACTAAGATGGACTATCTAGACAAAAGCTATCGTTACCCAGTAACTGGGTCAGATAGGCAGTCGCTCCATGTAAAATACTTGTATTCAGGTGCATCTGGTTAGACTGGGAGCCGACCCCAAGTCCCCAACATAGGAAATTTGGGAAAAAGCACATGATAATAGATTGATAGATAAAATGTTTATTCAGTGCAACAAAAGACACAATACAGGTATTAAAAAAAAAAAAAAAGTAAAAAAAAAATAACAAAGATTAAAAAGATAAATTGACCCATAGACACCTATAACGGTCGATCACTACTGGGCGGTGTGTGTCTCATGGTTGCACCAAATGGGAGTCCAGCTCAGCATATGCCTGGTGCAATACCTGACGCTGGTACTCTGCTGCATCCCGTTGATGATGACTATGATAGACCATCAAAGTCTGGTGAGACTTTGATGTTCAACGGGATGCAGCAGAATAACAGCGTCAGGTATTGCACCAGGCATATGCAGAGCTGGACTCCCATTTGGTGCAACCATGAGACACCGCCCAGTAGTGATCGACCGTTATAGGTGTCTATGAGTCAGTTCATCTTCAACTGGTCATTCACCAATGACCAGTTACTGCTGGGAAGTTTGTGGCGCCACTACTTCCGAGCTAAAGCACTATGAAGTGGTTATGGGCGGGAATTTTCGGGGACTCTCTTTGACGGTCAAAAAGTGTTGATTCTCAGCCTAATTTGTATAAACAGACTCTTGATTTTGAATGCTTTAAACAAAAAAATACATCTTTCAGTCTCTGTCAAATTATTGACAGAAATAGAACGATGTTCTAAATTCGTTTAGCGCTAAATTTATTTAGTGACTTGTGGTGCAAATGGGCCTCAGTTTTAGCAGGTTTTATGTAAGTTGTTGGTAGTGTTTAAAATAATGTTTTTAGTTCACGTTTTATTTTACTAGCAATTTTCGAACAGATGTCTTATTTATATATTTATGAAGTCTTTCTTGCGACCCCTTTAAGACCCCTTTCGGGGATGAATTTAGTAAATCCTTCTTTAGTGCTGACTTTCGTTTATATTTACTTAAGAACTTTTGTGAAAAATTTAGCACTTTCAGAATCTAGAGAATGGTATAGGGTGTACGTTGTCTGTCAGTGAGTAAATTAATTCAAGATTTTTATTAAATAGATAATGTCCTTGCACCTGTTCGAAAAAAGCTGTCGATATTTTTAGAAAATGTCTAGCCTAGACATTTAGAAAGTTCTAACTAAAAACACAACAAGAAATACTACCAGTATTAATATTAGTTATTATTATAAAGTCTGCCATTTTATAAGTGTATTATTATTAAAAAATACAGTCTTATTATCAAATTCAAATTCTGCTGAAAAAATTAACTTTAGATTTTAATTTTTTCCCTTTTTAAAATTTAGTGCAACAAGACTTGACTAAATATATTCAAAATGAGTGTGAGATAGTGTTGGATGAGTTTATAAGAATTAGTTCCAAAGCATTTTGGAATTATTTAGTCAAATGCAAGGTTATTTTCTTCTTGAATCTGTCATGATTAATACACAAGGGTAAAACAAAATCGCCCGAATAGTTTCGAATTCATACCGAATTAGGGCTCAAATCCAGCCCGAAACTAACCGAGGTACAACGAAACTTCGAATTTTTCGTTTTTTTCAGCAGAATCTAATTCTTAAAAAATAAAGCTACTAAATCTAAGCTACATTCTCATCGATAACTAAATTACTATCATCTAAGGATTCACTTAAATCACTATTATCACATTCATCTTCATATTTAGCAACGCTTCGCAGATAATTCTCCATATTAGAAAAACTCACCATTAACTGCTTCTCAAAAAGATTTTTCGTGAAATTCCTCTCCATAGTACTCTTAAGCAAATTCGCTAGTATAGGATTTGACTTCAACATTTCCGGTTTCAAAGTATTTAAATCAAAATTCTCTTTACCGTTGACTTCTGGATTTTGATGTGAACGTTTATGTAAGACGAAGACGTCAGGGTCTTTAAAGCATTTTGAACACTCCTCACATTGGAATGAGGTCTTATTTTCTGTGTCCTGGTTGTCGTGGTTCGTTCTGTGTAATTCTTGGTTGGTTGTGTGGACCTGGTTGTCGTGGGTTTCTGGTTGTGGGCTTGTTGAAGTGTTTGGTGGTGGTTCGTCTGTGGAGGGTTGTGGTAGACCTGTGGAAGAGTTACGGTAATAATTATTGACTGTGGGCAATGACGATGACGCATACGTACGAGCACGCTCACTTACAAACCGTGTTCGGTGCGTATGTATGAAGAAATCCTACTAATTTGTATTTACTCTGCAGTGGGTCTAGTAAGATAATCACCATGTCAAGCATGCCCTGACAAGTGAGGTGGAGTGAGGAGCAGGGGTGGCGCAGTGGTAACATCATCATCATCATTTCAGCCGAAAGACGTCCACTGCTGGACATAGGCCTCCCCAAAAAGGGGGGGGTTTGCCATAATCGCCACGCTTGGCAGGCGGGTTGGCGATCGCAGTATGGTATAGTGGTGGAATGCATAGAGAACGCTGCTGCCCATTCTCCGGTACGCCTCTTAGTCGCCTTTTACGACACCCACGGGAAGTATGGGGTGGTGCTATTCTTTAAGTCCGGCACCACACAGACAACAGCCCCGACTTATTATAGTTGGACTTTTTTTAATGAGCTGCAGTAAAATGACAGCTTACGTGTTACCACTTTTCAACGTAATTTAAATAGTGATGTGACAAAATAATCGATTCATTCAAAAACCAAAATATTTTATTTCACATAAGCCTACATGGGCACTTATGAAACGTCAGAAGCTAGGTGCATGGTTCCAATTGGTTGTTTCCTATGGAGAAGAACCGGCAAGAAACTTCACGGTTACTCTTTTTCAAAATAATTGGAATTCAAGTAACATTCAGTTCAAAATCGATCCATGTTAAATTGATTTTATAAAGGATAATATTATTAGAAGATGATATTTATAATGAATTAAAGGATAATATAAGTTTACAACAAAAATATTGATGACTAATTCCTGGTTTGTCATCACATCAGTGATCGGATTGGATTTATAAAAAGCATTATTTATAATCACAAATATATCTTTTAAATATTTTTATTTTCGAGGTTTTTGGTGTTTTGCAAAAGAATCCTGTATAGTAAACGTTATTCTTAATAAAAACTAAAAATTGTTTAAAAAAATAATTTCTTAGATCGATATAATTGGAGTTTTAGAAACAAACAAAATTATCTTTAGTAGACTATGTATTTACGCTGATTTGAAACTACAACATATTTTTACCTGATCAATACGAAGAATATTTGATTGTTTAATGAAAATTGGTTAATCTCGAATATCGAAATTAAAACGATGTTTCATTGCGTTTTAATCACATCACTAGTATAGATAGTGTGGCAACATTTTTTAACGAAATGACAGTAAGAAGTGTCATTTTACTGCAGCTAATTAAAAGTCGGACTATAGTCGTTATAGGCCTATAATGTTCCCACTGCTGGGACTCTCTGTGAGAGGGAGTGGGCCGTAATTCACCACGCGGGCACAGTGCGGGTTGGTGGATGTTTACATATCTTCGAATTTTTTGGTTCGGTTTCCTCACTATGTTTTCCATCACCGCTTTGAGAGCAGTGGCGATGAAATTAAATACACAAGCTAAAGTGTCTGACTGAGTTCGAACTCACGACCTCGACTCGTAAGACGCGGCCGTTACTACTGGGCCTCAAGTCTGCTATTACAATAGTGTCAGAATGGTCTATCATTGATTTCATAATTGTTGATTTTGACAAGTTTGGTAATCTACTAATATAATGGCGTCATTATGACTTTCCAATGGTCGACCACTGACACTCCATGAAAGAAATGACATAGAATGGTAATCTCGTACATAGTGAAAAATGAATTACTGACTTATGCGGTAATCTGCAAAAATTTTGACAGTTCCTTTGATCAGTGACCTACCATTAGAACGTCTTTGTGCAGTCATTGCTTTTAATTCGTTACGAGTATCGTATAATGTCTGTGCCATTGACCGACCAATGACCAACCATTATGAATTTAGCAGATTACGAACTTTTAGCAAAATGACAATGGAATGGTGGTGGAATCGTGTTGGAATGACGAATTTATAAAAATAGCAGACTAGGGCCCCTGGACCATCGTTGCTCTAGAGCGACAATCAGTACGATATTTCACTGTACTGTATAAGGGCGCCACAACTGTCATTCGTGGTACGAGTTCCAACCCAACACCTACAGGCCTGTCTGAAAGAGGACTTTTGGCCGAAAGGTGTCGTATATCGGTCGTTTCCGAGGACGGTTACGCGACACCACGCAGCGAAACACGACGACAACGTTACGTGTATAGTTATAGTTTTAAGGTTTTTAATATGTATTAGTTTATTATTGTATAAGATTATTATTTGTGTATTTTGTCAATGTGCCTTACTTGCCTGATAATAAAATGATTATTATTATTATAAGGGCGATATTTCGATGATTCTAAGTTGCATTGCACTAAAATGGCGGTGGGCAGGCCACACGATCAGAAGCAGAATAGAGAAATGGGCCAAAGACGTCACTTAGTGGTACCTGAGAGAGGGGATGAGGAAACGGGGAAGGCCAGTGCGTAGATGGGAGGAGGGAGGGAGGATGACCTCAGTTCGACAGCAGGCGCCGCGTGGAGGAGACAAGCACAAGATCGTGGAATTTGGAAGGGTCTGGGGGAGGCCTATGCTGGTGAGCAAGACAAACCAACCGATATTTGCTATTTACAAAAAAATATGTAAATTGTTTAAGTTAGTTAATAAAGGCTATTTGAATTTGAAGACAGTCCAGTCTAATGATAACTTACCATTACAAAGAGGGGTCAGTGCCATAGGGTCTTGTACTCCAGCCGCTTGCATCGCCAGCATTGTTTGCATGTAGATAGCTTGGGCCAGATGTTGCGCTTGATGATGCAGCTGAAACGGAGAAGTTACATGGTTTAGTTTCAAAATCAATATATTTTATAAGCTATTCCACTTTTTCGCCAAGCGGTTGGTCGACTCTTCACGTGACCAGAGTGCTGGCCTATTTTTTGGGCAAAGAATCAGCATTGCCATATAACGTGGCAATGCTGCCAGTCTTTTGGGCATGTTTCCTGGTGACAGCGATGTGGATGAATTTTTATTTCCCCTCCTTTTTATATACTTGTACATATTATTATTATTATTTTATATATTTTATTTCACATAAACCTACATGGGGACTTATGAAATGTCAGAAGCTAGGTGCACGAGCCGTTAAGAAACTCCACGGTTAATCTTTAAAAAATTGGCTTTTACAATGTTTTCAAATTACAGTGAAATTGCAGTTTAGATATTAGAGTGTAAATGGGTGAGTTTATGAATGAAGTCATTGTAAAATTACTTCATAAATGAGTGAGTTGACATTTTATGTACTTTGAATTTTATATTTTCTGTTTTGGAATTTACGAATGGAAAACAGTAAGACTCAAGTCACCGTTTCAATGTTGGACCCAGTCATACAAACGGAAGTACACTCACACTCTTGCAACGTCAATGCGGGAAGAATTTGGGAGTCTCCCTATACAGGCATTACTTGCGAGGGAGGGAGGGAGGCTCCAATCACTAATCTGTTTAGCTTAAGTTATGTTGGAGAAATATATATTTTTTTTTTAATGCTCGCACGCGATTAGTCGCTTTTATAATTTCTAATGGGAGGATATTCTCGTGGACGTTCACGTCCATAAAACATATGGAAATACATGGACATTATAACGTTATCGTGGACGGAAATTTTAACACGTCTCCATATAATTTCCATACATTTTACTTCTCTATGTTGTCGTTGACGTCCACGATAATATCACACACCAAGAACAACACAGCAAGATGATGAAGACCTCAGCAAGATGATGAAGACCACAGCAAGATGCTGAAGACCACAGCAAGATGCTGAAGACCACAGCAAGATGATGAAGACCACAGCAAGATGATGAAGACCTCAGCAAGATGATGAAGATCACAGCAAGATGATGAAGACCACAGCAAGATGTTGAAGACCACAGCAAGATGTTGAAGACCACAGCAAGATGATGAAGACCACAGCAAGATGATGAAGACCACAGCAAGATGATGAAGACCACATCAAGATGTTATATCTATGGTGGACGCTGTATAAGTCCCCTGACAATTTTATCAAGCCATTTGAGAGCCTTCCGCCTGGAAACACGTTCCCGTAGCCGACTTGGACATCTCTAAATAGACTTCGAATTCAAGTCGGCCGGAGCAAAGACAATCTCCACAGATGGGGGGTTCACGGGCGCCCCACAGACAATGGCCCACCTCCCATCCTGCGCCGCATGCCCTGTCACCTGTGCACTTGATGATCTTATAACTTCGTCAGCGAGCGGAATTTGTGCAGCTGAATTTTGGGTCATAAATATTTAAACTTTTTGCCATCGATTCGCTAAGAAAACGATAATATCGTCGTGATAGAAATTATAAAAACGCACATTGGTCGCGTCAAAATCAGAGGGCGGCGTTCAAGAGACGAGTAAGCTTGACGTGGTCGGTTCGTGGATGGGTGACCATCAGTTACTTTTCCGAGCCGGAAAGCCGTTGGTCCCGGCTGTCATTCATAGATCTTTGATAGTCTTTACAGATAGTCAGAAGCCCGAAACTCTGAATACCAGTCGTAATTCTAAGGGGCGTTATCTAGTACTAGTTACTAGATAATACCCCTTAGAATTACGACTTAAAACATACCAGCGTATTAAATGGAGTGACGGCTTATCTGACCTCCAGTCTTACTAAGGGGTACCGTATTACCCAGTAACTGGGTTGTAGAGGTCACATAAGCAGTCGCTCCATGTAAAATACTGGTACTCAGCTGCATCCGGTTAGACTGGAAGCCGAACCCAATATACTTGGGAAACGGCTAGGTAAATTGGTTTGAGTTTGTTTGACTATTACTTTGGTTAGCGAAGGGTCAATTTTTGTGCCGGAGTAGATATCTTTAATATGATTATATTATTTGTCTATAGACTGAGCCATTTTTCAAAGGGAAATCGATAGGAATCAACCTTCGCTACTGTTGGTTAGATATTTACCTGTGGATCTAAAGCGGGTACATTGCTGGGTACCCAGGCACCGGACTGTCGTCTTGTGTATGGTGCCGGTGTGTCCGAAGGTAGGTTCTGAGACGGTATCGCATCTTTACGTAGGGTCCGCCATTGTCCTGAAAATTTGCATAATACAACGATTTAGTAATGGTTTGTACTGAAAATATGCGCACTACTGGAACCCAGGCCTCCTCTCTGTGAGAGGGAACCGGCCGCTATCCACCACGGTGGCCCAGTGTAGATTGCTGAATGTCACATATCTTCGTATTTTTTGATCTATGACATGTTTTTATTTATTAACTAGCTATTATAGATATATAACTAGATTATTATACTATTTTATCAAAATTGGTCCAGCCGTTTGAGCGTGAAGAAGTAACAAACATGTAAACACTCACACACTCACAAACTTTCGCCTTTATAATATTAGTGTGATCAGTGTGATAATTTATGTGTCGTATTGAGTATCTATTATATTTAAATGTGTAATCTATTATATATCTATATAAAATTCAAAGTCGTGTCTGACTGATATACCAACGCACAGCCGCACGCAGCCCTGGTCCTAGAGACATGAAATTTGGAGGGTGTGTTCCTTGTGAAGAGTTCAATATTCAATATGATAGGGTTTTTCGAAATTCCACCCCTATGAGAATCGGGGGAGAGTGAAATTTCACGCGGACGAAGTCGCGGTTGTACTATTTATTCTGTGGTCGCGGGCAGAAGCTAGTATTATATAGTCGTAAGATAGGCTAAATAATTTTCCCTGGGTCTTCTACTGCCCCCCTGAAATTTTCAAATGCCCACGAGGGGGCGTTATCGTCTACTTTTTTGTGCCGTCATCAAAAAAACATTTGCTGTTGCTTAGAAAAGTGCAGTACCTATATATAAGTATGAGGAACAGGGTGTAAAGTTCACTCATACTCTATAGAAAAGGGAGGATCCTCCTACCAGACGGGTGTTGTGTCTGGCGGGCAACCACCCGATGATTCATGTCGGGCCGTTGTATCTATGCTAGTTGCGCGGTAAACTCTGCTTGCGCGATGCAGGATTTTGCGTGACGTCAGTATGACGCGTTGTTCGCATGTGGCGTTGTAGATACCGCTACAAAACATTGTAGTGGTATCGTCAGAAAGGTCAAGTGCGTAGTAGGTACTCACAACCGGCGTGCGTGTATGTTTATGAAGTAAATAAAGCAAAAGGAGTATGTTAAGGTGGATGTTGCGATTGGCCGTCCATACATTTTTCTTGGGGATTGTACGCTAAACACAGACACACTTTGTTGAAAACGAATCATTTTATCACTTTTCTATAATGAAATGTCCCCGCGATCGACCTTTTTAGGAAATAACTTACATTATTTACTGAGGAAAACGATCGCGAAATCCAGACGAAATTTGACAGTTATCACACTAGTGTGCGTGAGTTTTGACAAGCAAACTCAATCGCCATGATTGCGATAGTTTAGAGATGAGAACGCTAGATGGCGTACACGCGTTATTATAATTCTGTTAAATCAATATCATACGTACAATAAGTGATTGATTTATTTCCTTTCCTACCTTTCATGAACAGATTCACAAAAAAAAACGTTATAATCAATAACCTGACTTGACGACCTTACCAACGTAAACAACTTTATTACATAATATTGTTTTGTGGCAACATAAATATCATTATTCGTAGATAGGATTTATAGTGAAATGGGTAGTTGAGACCGCGAAATTCAAATTTTCTTACGTTTTTGCAATTTGCAGGTCAGTGTCAGGTTGTATTTTGATCAAAATATGATTCGCGACAATAACAGGTACATATTTACAGAATTATAATCATTAGAATCATTCATCATCCACTATTGGTGGTAGAAATCTAACTTAGAAAGATGTATTAATGATTCTAATGATTATAATTCTGTAAATATGTACCTGTTATTGTCGCGAATCATATTTTGATCAAGATACAACCTGACACTGACCTGCAAATTGCAAAAAACGTAAGGAAATTTGAATTTCGCGGTCTATGACTATCCATTCATCTTATGCGACGCGCGAGGTTGCCGTCCCACCCGAGTTGTGTTCGCAACCTTGAACAACATTGAAAGAATTCCGAAGAAAACGGGCGCCACCATGTTGCCACTCTTACGCCGTAGCGACATGCATGATATAAATATAATTTTGGGGCTTGCTTGTATGCAATAGTATTGCACACGGATTTTCTTGCGTGTTATTTTATTTTGTATGCTTTGCATTTTCATTGATTCAAATTGCAATATTTCTAGTATTGCAATTATTTGTAGGTATAGTAACTAATAATTATTCAATTTTAAAAGTAAGTAGGTAAGTAAGTACCTATCTTTCGGCGGTTTTAGAAACAGCAAGTTGGCCCGTGATTTTAGACGCTGAAATCCCGTCACAATACTAATTAGGTACTTACATGTCTCAATTACATAAGTACAAAGTCAGTGGTTATGTGTTTTTACCTACTTATATTTTTTGGTCAACAATACATTAAATAAGTAAGTACATAATATTATAATTCGGTAACCCAACGAGTTTGCAAACATTAGCAAAATCGAATGTACCTGTAAAATAGAATACCTTTTACGCATATTGTCAGTTTCAGACAAACAAACATTATTTTTAGTTTGATAGTTATGTCGCATCTAGCGGGGCGGCGGGGGTCTAAGTACTTGCGCCGGCGCAGCTGGACGTGCGTTCAGAACACATTATATTGTAATCTTTGGTTCAGAACTTTGACTTTTGAAATCATTGGTTCAGAAACAAACAAATGATTGAGTTACTTACATCAAACGCGATTTATTATTGTATTTAAACATCTAATATGTTTTTTTTTCTTATTCATCGACTAATATTCTACCAGGAATTTATATAAAGATAAGTAAAATTTTACTTTTAAGTTTCTATTTTCTGTACGTAATGATTTCGGAACGTAACCTTGTCATAAATCGTATCTTATTCAATATCATCTGAATTCATCTGTAGCCAACGCTGTACCTGTAATAATAATAATCTAATAGTAGGTAGCAATTCTTTTCTAGTAGAAAGAATGCTTGAATACAAATCAAATCAAATCAAATAATTTATTTGCATAATACACGTGAAAAAGGTGTTACAGGTATAAAATACGACTAGGAAATTCTGAGATCTCATTGTACGGTTGTGAAATTCGATAGTATTAAATTTTATTCAAATACTGAGTTTATAGAAGTATTGTACTATTTTTTTGTTTTTCTATTTCAGATTTCTCTAATCCTGAAACTGATTAATTTCAATGGATAGGAGTATATTATGTGTTCTGTGATTTCAATTGACTGTGGAAACTGTTCCAAAGAAATGTTTATCTGCGATATCTGGGTATCGCATTGTGGACCTGAAGAATGTAATTGAATGGGCATTCCAATTGGAAAGACCGAAATATGTGTGAATCTTCACAAATTGAATTTGTTAGTGAGATGAGAAGTGAATTAATTTTCAAGTGCACTATGTCTGGTAATTGCGTGGAAGCACTACGGAGAGCAGTAATAAAATAAATACTGCATTTTTGTGGGCAACTGCGACTACTGGTAGCTATTACACTCAATCAGCTCACATTACAAGTCTCATGAATATTCCAATAATGTCGCCAAATAAATGACTAAATTTCGTCGTGTTGAAAAAAATTAGGCAGTGTGTGGTTTGAACATTTGTCAGAGGAAATTAAAACTGCTGGTGAACAAGAAAGGTCAGTTGCTATTCAAAAAGGTCATGTATCTTCAGACGGTGTTTCATATGTTACTGTATGTAGTTGGATGATGGCTGAAAAGGTCATATGGCTACAACTTTGATTCATGTTCTTGTATGGTAAGTTAATGTATTACCAAACACACATACATAAACATATACCTTCTTCTCATGGGGGTAGGCAGAAACTACAGAACGCCACCTGCTAAGATACCTTACATACCTACTCCGTTACTAAACACATATTTGGTTCTGTATGAACTTTTTACTATGTGCAATATTTACAAGTGTTGCTTTTCCTTTTCAGGCCTGCATTGTTGGTAAAGAAACTAAGAAATGTCTATTTCTTGGTGTTCAAAACAAATATTGTTATACGTGTCAATATTATGAAAAAAGGAGACATGGACATGAAAGCACATAATTGTTGCAAAAATTTTACTGGACCGCCTACAGCACTAATTATGGTGTCACTAATTATTGTGGAAGGCTTTCAAAAGAGTGAAGAAATGCATCAACTTCCCTATTTGAGTTTTATTGGATACGGAGACTCCTCTGTTTGCAAACTTGAAAGAGAAAGTGTCATATAGGAACTTTGGTCTGAGATGGAAACATAATCAAAAAAAATGAACGCAAGAATCATGTAATCAAAAACTATACGAGGGCACAGGTCGAGGGTTGAGGGCGAGGGGGAACTATACAAGGTAAATAAATAAATCAAATTTGTATTGACATCTCAAGACCAGTGAAGCATATTCTGTATTCATATTTGTACTTTTTTTAGATGTTTGCCAACACTAAGCTCCCACTTTACGGGCGAAATATTTTGAAGCCAAACGTGATGAAGGTTACACTAGTGGCATGGAAAATTATAATGTGTATCAGTGAGAGTAGCAGATTTGCGAAATAGCCCGCTTTTGTATTCGGAATACATGAAAACTGCAAGCATTATTACTGCAATGTCAATAAAACAGTTGCAAATGGAAATATAATAAGTCAGAAATTGTCAGTACCAGTAAGAAATGCTTTGATTATCATGGTACAGTATTGTTTCTTTGTATGTTACATAACCATCTATTATATTTCATTGATATTAGAAAATAAAAACATATTCTATTTTCAGGATGATCGCTTGCTACTGGACACAAATGGTATGGAACTGTATGGAAAAAGCAGACCACACCCAGGGACACATTAAAAAAAATACATAAATCGAAAGGAACAAAGTTGTATTGTGCCAGAAATCATATTGAGACATGGTCAAAAAAATGCTAAATGTGTAGATTTGAATGGTATGTATACACGGCTAGATATCAAGTTATACATTTCCAGTATACGCTGACCTCCCATTATATGGAAATCTTATACAATGCGAGATCAGCTTATACTGGAAATGTATAGCTGGTTAATTATGTAGCCGTGTGTACCAGTATATACTGGCACACAAGGCAATTTTTTTAACTTCATAAATTGTATCAATTTCAATGTCTAAAATATATTATTATGTTATTCTAGTGAAAAATCGTCCATCAACATCAGTTGGAAATTCGAGCAAATAGTAAATTTTAATTTTAGAGCAGCTTTGGAGATTGATGGTAAATGACATTTTGAAATGAATAGGAAATAATATTTGTCCAAAGTAACATAATTATACATATACTAAGTAAAGTTATTTTTCTTTGCAGCAGCCTTGTAGCAGTGGACAAAAAGACTCACGGCACATGGTGAAATCATCAAGTCAAACGATTTTTGTTATATTGTATTTTTGTAGTAGTTTGTTTAGAATCGACACTATAATATATTACTTTTTATTTGTATTTTACTATAAAATCAAGAGGCTTATTTTTGTAGTAGTTTGTTTATAATCAACATTATCATTGTACATTACTTTTTATTTGTATTTACTATAAAATGAAAAGGTGAAATAATACTTTATTATGTAAGATAACCACCTGGTGAACTCAATAAGCTGGTCTTTAGATTTTTATTTTTCTAAAAACTGATAAGAGGGCTTTGACATTATAAAATATTTTTTCACCTACCTCAATTTAGTATGCGATGTAATCGCATACTAAATTGTATTTTTTTTATTTGTTGTTATCTTTTGTTTTTTTCTTGTGTATGTTATGTGTAATATCTGTAATTATTGTAATAATTGATTATGCTATAAATTTAATCATGTATCAGGCTTCATTTGTGTCACTTCAAATACTTTTATTTGATAATTAATTACGGTGTAAGGTATTCTAATAAAACTATCTTTATAAACTGTGTAGACTGAAGTTTTTGTAACTGAACAGACAGCTGTGCTGCTGGGAGTTTGTTGCGCCACTTCTTTCCAGGTAAAGCTCTAGGAAGTGGTGAAGAGCGGGCGTTTTGGGGGACTGTCTTATTGTAATTTTGACATTCGAAAAATGCTGATTCTCAGCCTAGTTTGATTATTAAATGATTTTATATAAATGCTTGACTTTTATTATCCTATCATCATACTCATGCGTTTTCCCCATGGGGGTAGGTAGAAACTACAGAACGCCACCTGCTACGATACCTTACTTACTCCCTTTGTCTCGTTTACGTTCATAAATCTTGTCATACACGCACGCTGGTTGCGAGTACTACGCACAGGCACAGTATTCTCAAGAAACGCATTTCATTTTTCATATAAATATCGTAGCAGGCGGCGCATTTTTTAAATACACGCCATCTAGTGGTCTATTCTTATAAACGTATGGAAGTACTCGCTTACGTCTGTGTGTGTAAACGACCTGTATTCAATGGCAGATTTTATCTAACAGTTATGTGTCGAATTGGGTGGATTTTGAGGCAATGTTATGACCAAATTCAATAAAGTGTAATGTCCGATAACCGCGTCCACTACTTTTACGACTTAATAATGTGCCAATTACACATAAAACAAAATAAACTAAAAATGTTGACTTCAGCGCCATCTAGCGGGAAAATGTCCAAGAGCAGATCGTATGATGCTCCTTAAGATCAGTATGACGCGTTGTTCGCATGTGGCGTTGTAGATACCGCTACACCTACACAGTCAAAATGTATGGAATAGCAATTTTTGAAGTGAAAACTTCTTTAGGCACGTTGGACATTTTTTTAGACGGGAAAAACCAACCAACTCGCGTCACTGTTACCGTAAGCGACACCGCGCGTTTTGTTTAAAAGATGATAAAAAAAAAATACCCGCTTCGGATGTGTTTAGCTGTCCTCGGAGCGTACTCGGTTTTAATGTATATCCGATATGTCAGTGAGTGATGGCAAAGTATTCTGTTTGTGTTTTGTTTTCACTTCTGTCGGCACTGAAAAGTTTCATTGCAGGGTGTTCAGAATCAGTTCAGTTCAGAATCATGAATTCATGGTAAAAAGGTCCGCGTTTATGTCCCTGCCACCCAGTGCTTGCAGATTTTACAACATTTTATTATTGTGTTTAGGACATTCGTATTTACCCCAGGAGCTTATGAAGACCACAGTGATTCCTATTATCAAAAATAAGACAGGTGATGCCTCCGACGGGAACAACTACAGACCCATCTCATCGACTACAATGATCGCCAAGGTGCTGGATGGTTTGCTTGATTGTCACCTTAGTAAGCATATTCATCTGCATGATGCCCAGTTCGGATTTAGAGCTGGGCTTTCGACAGAAGCTGCAATAATGCAACTCAAGCATACTATCCAGTACTACGTGACAAGAAAAACGCCTATTTTTGGCTGCTTTTTGGACCTGTCGAAGGCATTTGACCTTGTGGCTTATAATGTGCTGTGGGATAAGCTCCGGGAAGAAAGCAGCACTCCCAGGGACATGATCAACATACTGAGGTATTGGTACGGCAATCAATCCAACAATGTTAAGTGGGCGGGCTTATGTTCCACACAGTACAGGTTGGAGTGTGGAGTGAGGCAGGGAGGCCTGACGTCACCACGGCTCTTCAACCTGTACGTTAATGGACTGATAGATGGGCTCAGCAGGGCTGGTGTCGGCTGTTCAATAGACTGCAACTGTATGAATAACATTAGCTACGCCGACGATATGGTGCTGCTGAGCCCATCTGTTAAAGCCCTCAACATGCTCATAGGCATATGCGAGAGGTACGCAGTGTCACATGGCCTCAGGTATAACACCAAAAAAAGTGAACTACTTGTGTTTAAGGCGGGTAATAAAACTCCTACGACCATTCCACCGGTTCGTCTTGGAGAAATTTCGGTAAGTAGACACCAAATTTAAATACCTGGGGCATTGGGTCACTGAGGACCTCTCGGATGACTGGATATTGAGAAACGCAGGGCATTGGCAGTGAGATGTAATATGCTGGCGCGCAGGTTTGCGAGGTGCTCAAATGACGTTAAAATTACTCTGTTTAAGTCATACTATCAGACAATGTACACCTCCAGCCTGTTGGTCCGCTACACGCAGAAGGCTTTCAATGCCCTGCGGATCCTCTACAATAATGGGTTTAGGATGCTGATGGGGTTGCCGCGATACTGTAGTTAGAGATGGGCGGTGGGTAAATACCCATCGGGTATTTACCGGGTAAATACCCAATTTGGGTATAAACAGGGTTTTTACCCGGTAAATACCCAAAAGCATGGGTATAAACTATAAACACTTTATGGAACGTTTTATTTAATAAAGTTTAGGTGAATTTTAGCCCGTTTTTTTTTTAACACATCCATGTTATAAGTTCGGCTACTTTCATATGTTTTTCGTCTCAAAGCCTGATTAAATTGCTTTATTAACTGATAATAACTGTAATTTTAGCATAAATGTAAAATTTCTTTAACTGATTTGATGAAGTTTCTATATAGTAAATGACATACAGGCTGTTGATTTGCATCCTAGTCAAATTCAAGGACGTAATTATGCTAATGATTCTCGACCCAAATCAACAATAAAATGGGTAGGTATTTTTTTTATTTTTTTTCTTATTTACGGAAATCAGTAAGTGTGAACCAGCCGTATTTAAACGCGGCCCGTCTGTTACTAGCCCTATAACCGCGCTTTCATGAACACACACATTCAAATGCGCTGGAGAATCTATCATTCGATAAATTCGTAGGTAATCAATCCCATCCCCCAATCACTCTCCCGCGCCGCTCCTAGCCACGCCCCCTCTGCCCCGCCGGGCGGCGCAGGCGCCGAAAAGGAACTAAGTACTAACAGTGTCTTTGAAACCGCCGAAACGTTCGCCAGTGCGCTTTGCGAATTTCCGTACATCGCGACGTGTAGTTACAAAGTGTAATGACGGACAATTATTCCAATGTAGAGTTGGTGGAGATGGTCCGCTTGTATGCCATCAGTGGAGACAGCCTACGTGGAGCCATCCGGATGTTCGTGGAAAGGTATCCCGATCGGGAACCCCCGTCACAGAGCGTAATGCTGGCTGCTACGCAGAGACTGCGGGATCATCGGCAGTTTGACGTTCCCCGGCATGCTCAAGCTCGCGGCAGCGTAGGCCTGCCTGTCGCCTTGCAGGAAGACATCCTGGAATACTTCCAGCGAGAACCACGGGCAAGCACGCGTGAGGCTGGTCAACGCTTTGGAGTGCACCACACTACAGTGTGGCGCCTACTGAAGCGTGAGCTGCAACACCCATTTCACTACCGCAAGGTACAAGACCTTCACCCAGGTGATAATGCCGTGCGGGTTACATTTTGTCGCTGGTTGTTGGAACACCAAGACGCCAACATCCTGTGGACGGACGAGTGTTTATTTACTCGAGTTGGCGTCTACAATGTTCATAACGAACATTGGTGGACTCACCGCGACCATAACCCGCACGTAACCAAACGACATGCGTTCCAAGTGCGGTTTGGACTAGTGAATAGTCCCGGGAAATCCCGGAACCGAAAGTACCGGGAAATCCCGGAAATTTACGTCGATTTTGGAACCGGGATATTTAAAACCAAATCCCGGTTCTTTCGGTACTTTCGGGAAAAGATACTTCGCGTTTCGAATATTTCTAATTTAATAGCATAAAGCCCGACCGCTTAAAGCGTGGAATACACTTGCTACCTAGCATGCACAAGAAGCATGCATGCTACAAGAGCATGCTGCACGAGGGTGCGGGAGGGGCTGGTGGCGGCCATCGCGTCTTCGGAATGTTGTGCTTTGCGTTGTGTTTGTGATTTTGGTGGACAGTGCTTCGCAAAAAAGATTCAAACAAGACTGCTTCTTTTGGGCAGAGCCAGCTTACGAAACTAAAGACCGATGATGGCAGGATCGTATCCGCCAAACCTGAGCTGTTGAGAGAGATCGAGAGGTTCTATGGACAGTTATACAAGTCAACAAGTAACCCCGTTATGGATCTGGCAAATGACCCAAGAGCTAGATTGACCCGACACTATACCGAAGACATCCCGGACGTCAGCCTGTACGAGATCAGGATGCTCTGAAGCAGCTCAAAAATAACAAGGCGTCGGGTGATGACGGAATTAAGGCCGAGCTCCTGAAGGCCGGCGGAAAACCCGTTCTTAAGGCCCTTCAGAAGCTGTTTGATTCCGTCATACTCGAGGACAAAACACCACAGGCATGGAATAGAGGTGTGGTGATACTTTTCTTTAAGAAGGGCGACAAAGCCTTTCTTAAGAATTATAGGCCCATCTCACTTCTGAGCCATGTCTACAAGCTGTTTTCGAGAGTCATCGCGAACCGTCTCGCGCGCAGGTTTGACGCCTCCCGAACAAGCCGGATTCCGTAAAGGCTTAAGCACCGTAGACCAGATACATACGCTGCGACAGGTTATACAGAAGACCGAAGAATATAACCTGCCTCTCTGCTTAGCGTTTGTGGACTACGAGAAAGCCTTTGATTCGATTGAGATCTGTGCTGCAGTCTCTTCAACGGTGCCAGATCGACTATGGGTACATCGAGGTGCTGATGTGTCGGTACGTAAACGCCATTATGGCAGTCCGACTCCAGGATCAGACCTCGAAACCTATCCTTTTGCAGCGAGGTGTGAGACAGGGCTGAGACTATGCAGGACCTCAGTACAATGCTCGATGACCTCAGTATAGCCTCCGAAAGAGTGGCTCTTAAAATAAACTTGGACAAAACGAAGGTCATGTCAAATGCCCATGTTACACCCACTCTCATAAAGATCGGAGACACTACACTCGAAGTCGTGGACGAGTATGTTTACCTAGGACAAACTGACTAGTTAGGTAGGTCTAACTTCGAAAAAGAGGTCGATCATCGAATCCGACTCGGTTGGGCAGCGTTCGGGAAGCTACGCAATATCTTCTCGTCCCACATACCTCAGTGTCTCAAGACGAAAGTCTATGACCAGTGCGTGTTGCCAGTGATGACTTATGGTACTGTAACGTGGTCACTCACAATGGGCCTTATAAGAAGGCTGAAAGTCACCCAAAGGGCAATGGAGAGAGCTATGGAGTTTCCCTGCGTGATCGAATCAGGAATGAGGAGACCCGCAGAAAGACCAAGATAACCGACATAGCCCAAAGAATTCCCAAACTTAAGTGGCAGTGGGCAGGGCACATTGCTCGCAGAACAGATGGTCGATGGGGCCGAAATGTTCTGGAGTGGCGACCGCGTACCGGTAGACGTAGCTTTGGAAGGCCTCCCACAAGGTGGTCGGACAACCTTGTGAATGCCGCGGGAACCCGATGGATGCGAGAAGCACAGAACCGGTAGAAGTGGAGGTGCTTGGGGGAGGCCTATGTCCAGCAGTGGACGTTTTTCGGCTGAAAGGATGATGATGAATAATGTTAATAAATAACAATTTAAAAAATGTCGGTTAAGATTATTTAATCAATAATATGGAGACTAATTAATGCTACGCTAAAACTCCACTGTTCCTTTTCTTTTTTTTTTATAGATATTACGCAAGTTTTAAATTATAATTTGGTTATGCAGAATTGCAATAGGAGTCATGTTGATTTAAATCATTTGTTTGGAGAAGATGTTTAATAAATGTTTCTGATAAATATTATCTAGGATTAGGTACAAAAATGTTTTAATGTTAATAAAGATGTTGCTGGTAGAATATGCGTAGTTACCAATAAAACAAGAAATAAAACGTTTTATTTGATTTGATTTAAATGTTTTTATTTTGCCCTGTCATTTCGTCGTTCTTTTACTTTCTCCGTTTCAACTCTTAATCTTTTAAAGGCTTACTTAAAGTATCGAAAGTACCGGGAATCCCGGTTCTTTACCCAGAAGGTCCCGAAAATCCCGGTTCTTTAAAACAGAACCGGTTCTGCATTCCCTAGTTTGGACTGAATGTGTGGGCTGGCATAATAGGGGAACACGTGCTTGGACCCTATTTCATCGATGGGTACCTCAACAGTGCCACATACCTGGAGCTGTTGCGTCACGTTGTCGAGGAGATGTTGGAGGATGTTCCCCTGGCACTCCATCGCAACCTTTATTACCAGCAGGACGGTGCCCCCCCTCACTATGGTCGGCAAGTACGCGAGTACTTGACCGAAAGCTTTGGCGATCACTGGATCGGTCGCGGAGGACCAGTGGCATGGCCTCCGCGTTCTCCGGACCTGACGCCTCTAGACTTTTATTTGTGGGGAGACGTTAAAAGGTTGGTGTACAAGGAGGAAGTGACGAGTGTTACCGAATTACGTGCGAGGATCATTAGTGCTTTCGACACTTTAAAAACGAATGTGATAGTGTTACGTAAGCTGAACGAAAACCTGCTGCGTCGTTCTCGATTGTGCCAAGAATGTGATGGTGGCCATTTCG
Organism: Mesoligia furuncula; assembly: GCA_916614155.1. Lineage (NCBI taxonomy): Eukaryota > Metazoa > Arthropoda > Insecta > Lepidoptera > Noctuidae > Mesoligia > Mesoligia furuncula. The sequence continues at coordinate 14,259,464 of OU744819.1, forward strand.
AACAGTACCTCCGGGTAACTTAAGTAGGTAATTTATTTATTTGTACATTTTGTAAATACGTTGTTAGCTTCATCAATTTTATTACTGTAAATAAGTTGATTTCAAATTTTTAACTACGCCAATAATACCTAAGAGTTGAAAGTAAGTAGGTATACCACGTACTTACCCTTAACTAGCACGTCTTTCCATTTCATCAAACGTAGAAAACATCATTTTTAGACTTAGTAGATCGGTACACTAACTAAGGTAGGTATTATAGTAGGAAGACTGGCCCGTTGGTCTAGTGGTTAGTGGCCCTGACTGCTATGCCGGAGGTCGTGGGTTCGATTCCCACCCAGGACAAATGTTTGTGTGATGAGCATAATCATTTGTTCTGTGTCTGGGTGTAATTTATCTATAATATGTATGTCTTTAGAAAATATATAAGTATGTTTATCAGTTGTCTAGTACCCATAACACAAGCTCTGCTTAGCTTGGGACTAGACGGCGTTGTGTGATAGTTGTCGAATATATTATTATATTATTATTATTATTATATTATTGCCGGTCCTAAGCCCGTTAAGTAGGAAGGAAAGTTTCAAATCAACCATTTTAATCCACAAATAAAAACAAAGTCACTTCGAAAACTTTAGGTTGAAGGATATTATTAATCATCTGATAACAGGTCAGTGAACTTTTCTTTGGCGCACTAGTATTACTGTTATTAGTAAGATTTCCGTATTCCAATGATGCTCAAAAATGAGTTAATTATCAAGCGAAATTTATGACAATAATGTAGGTGATTTTCGAAATAAAATTAGGTAAAATTATTGCTACCGGTCATTGACGCGGCGGCGCGACGGCCGGGTGCGGGGAATTACATGGCAGCTGCATGCATTGTCGCTGTGTGCATAGTCGGGTGATTCTGTTTTATTTGTATTGAATTAAGGGTTTAATTCTGAAATACTGTTAAATTTCTACAACAAAAAAAAAGCAGCGCTTACTAGTTATTGCCCCCTACCGTACTTCAAATGATTATTTATGTCTTTTATGACAACCTCCTGAAATTTGACGAGGATGCAAATCAACAGCCTGTATATAGGGTGACTGGTAATTAGTGAACGACACTTAAACACGTGATTGTAGTCATGAAAACAAACAACTTTTACTATGGGACCAAACCTGAAATCGCGAAAAAAAAATCTGCTGGTCAGTACATTTGTGTTCGCCTAACTGGTCAAAATGTACTGAACTTGGCTGATTTTCCTCTTTATATAATGTCCTTTCATTATATATTCATATATATTCAGGGATATAAAAAAGGAAATAAGGCATCTTTAATCTATAAATAAGTACGGTACCCGAAGGATGTAAATATTACATAAACATGAGCAAAACTGCGGGAAAAAGCTAGTAAAACTCATGAAAGTATAGAAATAAATGAACGCTGAAGTTGAAATATTTTTAACAGATAATAATGGCACGCACTTTTTACTGCCAGAGATGTTAAATTTAGACTAAGACTAGAAAATGATTTATATGCTTTTTTTATAAAATGTTTTAGGTTTAACTTACACAATGCCATTTAAACAATTTAGTAATTAAAAAAATATCGATCTGTTAAATAGTAATTAATAACAGATTTTATTATTTTGGTATTGGTATCAAAACAATATTATCCATTTAGGTGATTTTTAGCCACCAAAACATATCTCGAGAATACTTAAATTCGATTTACAATAAAGAAAGTTTGTTAAAATACCTGTAGATAAGCGTTTCATGTGAACTTTTTAAAAATTAAATTACTTTCTTTGGTATATCTACTGTAGTTTAGTATATTTTCTAAGGTTTAACGCAAATTGTATTGCATTCAATTAAATATACATATATGAATACAATATAAATTATACTATGGTAAAAATCTTATCTTTGATTTTAGAAATATTCCCAAAACCAGTTTTAGTCGTTAGCACCAGCAAAATTTTGTATCCTGATCCAAAATGAAACAGTATATAGATATCACTTCTACGTGCGCACTCTTTAATAATTCAAAAACAAGTGGAAGTAGTAAGCATAATACGTATGCGCGGAGAGAAGGCGAAGAAGCGGGAAGGGTTGATGTGCATATTTGTAAGGATTGAGGGACCGCTGGCCAGCTAAATGTGCCTACTGACGGACTTATTTTATCAATTAAAAGTCAACTTTAGAAACTTTAACGTAAGGTTGAAACGCCGCGAGCTGCACCACGCCAGCATTTTTTTTTATATTAATTTCAATCTTATACGCTAATGTAGTAGATTTTTAGTTAATAACAAAGTATCTTCATCGTCACTAGTTCTGAGCATATACGCGAGTTTGCCAGATTTTAGTTCTTCATCTTACATACTCAAGAGTTTGATGATTCACGTTTATTTAATGTATTTTATCAAGAAATATTTGTTATGACATGCTGTGATATTCAAATAGTCTTTAATTTAAAACTACTATAATCAAATGTAATATAAACCACCTAATATAATATGTAAAAAATACAGACGTACAATTTTTATATGATTTGTTAGTAGAAAACTATTCTTTGCTGACACCATTTACATTTCATGCATAAAACACATTTGATAAACATTTTTTATTGCTTAAAGTGTATAAAAGACTTAAAACAATAATGAAAAAGTAAATACCCACCATTTGGGTATTTACCAGGGTAAAAACCCTGCATTTGGGTATTTTGGGTATTTACCCGGTATTTACCGGGTAGAAACCCATCTCTAACTGTAGTGCGTCGGGGATGTTTGCGGAGGCCAACACCGACTGCTGTAGGGCTATTGCGCGTAAGAGAGTGGCCTCCCTGATGTGTCGTGTGCGTGGCAGCCCCAATGGCCTTCTAAGTACCTACCATAATAGAAAAGGTGGAGTGTCCGATTGTGAGGTACTGGAATAAGGTGCATAGTTCTGGTGCTATCCTATTTAATGTTATATATAGATAAATTAATGTAAAACAAATAAATTAATTAATAAGTAGTTTTAAGGTACTAACATAGTTTTTAAGCCTTTACTAATAATTTTATATGGAATTATGTTCTGAAATAAATTATTATTATTATAAAGATTCTCTGAAAATGTAAAAACAATTTGTTTTACATCACTCATACAAACCTGCGTGACAGTCTCTTGCTAAAGCTCATCATGTCATATTGATACCTAGGTAGAGGTACTTACTGTGTGGGTATCAACTTCACACTAATATGTCAACACTTGCCAACTTTAAAAATGCGATTTTTTCACGAAATAACTAATTCAAAGTTGAAACACGCCACTACGTACACCTATGGGTTCGAAAATACTATGTTCCTACTAATATAAAATTTCATTCAAAAATAAAGGAGGAAATCGCCTTTGAATAAAGCCAAGTTTATACATACTTATGCTCGTGACTGTACTATACTAATGTCATGTTAATAAAAATTTATGGCGCCTCTGAAGTGCGCAAACCAACCAATTAATAAATATAAAATAATTAAGGGTACTGCCATTTCTTTAACAGTTGTTGTGGTGGAAGTCCTAAAGTCTGACAACTCTGACAACCAGTCTTTCAAAGGGGACATAGTGTTCTGGGTTGCAGAGGCGCTGCGCAGTACCTCATCCTTCACCCCTGCTGATGCTAATATGTGAATTTGTTACTGTAGCCACCCAACGATGCAGCCGACGAGCTTGCCGGGAGGGGTCGAGCATGGCACCCGTTGGACCTGAGCCCATCGCGCCACTCCCCTTCGGATTTTTACGCACTCTGGTAAGGAAACGCACCAGAGACCAACACGACAAACTTTGGACAGATCAAGGCGAATGCAGGCAGGCTAGGGAATCAGTTCCCACATTGGATGCCCACCTCACGAAATAGGTTCTCCGTCGTAACTAAAGAAGAGCTGCATATAGTTACGGCAGCTTTAACTGGCCATGGGTCATTTAACCCTTTGACCGCCAAGGACGCATTAAAGCGTCATTCAATAACTTGATCGAGACGCCAATGACGTCTTAAGCGTACATAACACTTCAATTTTTAATAACAAATAAAACTATGCTAATGTTGCGCCCTTGGCGGTCAAAGGGTTAATAAACACTTCTGTGTCATAGGAGTAACAGACAGTCCGCTGTGCAGGACCTCCATGGAGGATGACGAGACAGCGGCACATGTGCTTCTAAACTGCCCGGTGGTCGACACGTACAGGGCAAAGTACTTTGGTAATCCAGGTACCCTATGTGAGATGGTCAGTAACATCAAGGCGTTGCTGGCCTTTTACCCACTGTAGCCACCATAAAGTTTGAATTGGGCTGTACTAGTTAAGAAAACTGGTCAGACGGAGATTTTAAAGGCATTTAGTATCTAGATTGAGAGCATCAAATACTGCACATGAGTTTCTGTGCCAAAAGCACATTTGGGAATATCAAAGACATATTTATACTCCATACTTCATCAACATGTATGCACGGCTATACATCAAGCTATACCGACTAGCTACTTCCGATTGTACGAAACACCTATACAATGTGAGGTCTGCCTAAACTGGAAATGACGTGTAGCCGTATGTACATTCACCAAAGGAGTTAAGTAACCAGGGTCATTGTATATAGTTGAAGTTTAGTAAGAATCCATTATTGGTTTCTTGCTAAACTTCAACCATATCCGACAACTTATCTCTTTTAGTGACTGAACAACCATGATACAAAAGGTGGACTTCATGCCACAAAGCAAGTATACGCATGGTGGCTGGCAGATGAAATAGTTCCATGTAATGAATGGCAGGTATGTTTATAGATATTTCTGCCAAAAGATTTGTGATAGAAAGAATTTGGGTGTAGCAAAGTGAGTGCGAGGATTTTCGGGACTCGCAGCTTAGCAACTGCAAAAAACTTGGATAGTCTAGCGCTCACATTAGACACATAAGTACCTAAGTAAATTATTGCTCAACCAGATAAGTAATAACATAGTTGACTACATAGAAAACATACAACCAACAAATAACATAACATTATTTACATTTACAACTTTCAAACAACAACAAAACAGACGCGGACAACAAATAGGTATCGTAATCAAAGCGTAGGTAACAACTATTGAGAAAAACAAACGTGCGCGTAGGTACTTACCCTTATTTTTTCCCGCACTCGTTATTGTGTAATCCTCGGGCTTGAAATGAAGGCTGCATACTTTAGAATACTTTGTATACGGTTTCCCTCGCTTCAGAATATCATTCCATAGCTTAGCAAGCTCCTCATCCCTCGGAAACTGGTGAAATGAAACGTTCTTTGCTTTCCCAGCCATTGACGTGCATCGCGGCACGGTGCAGTAGTAAGGCATCTTGTTAGTGCGAAACTAGTTCAAACACACAAATTAACATATCTAAGCAATTATACTGTTATTAAAACAGTTGTATTTTTTATAGAAAAACAAACAAAACTTCGCGCATAAACACCAAGCTTCGACATTTATCAAAGTTGAGAAAAAAAAACAGTGTTGCCAGTTTTGAAGATGTGTTGGAATGTCTATGATCGGTTAAATATAAATAAACGATTGAAATTTTTATTTAGTCGATTTTAGAACGTCAATCTGCACTGCCTTTTCCCAACAATTTTAGGGCCTCCAGTCTAATCGAACGCAGCTGAACATTAGAATATTTAGAATTTTGTGTGGAGTGACTGCCTATCTTATCTCCACAACTCAGTTACTGGATAACACGACCCTTTACAGGTTGTCAGACTTTTAGGCTTCTGACAACGACAGTCTAAGTCTTAGACAGTTCGATCAGATCTTCGAGGTCAGAATCAGATCAGTAAGTGAGTGTCAAATCTACGAATGACAACCAGAACCAACGGCTTAAAAGAGTGTCCTTGGAGTTTCTTGCCAGTTCTTCTCCATAGAGATCTACGTTTTGGAATGGGCAACTAGGTTCAACTTTCTGACTAACTGACCGACTATTTGACAATTCAAAAGTGCCTTTATAAGTTTTAATTGAAATAAATGCTGTGAATTTGAGTTTGTTCGTCATCATCTTACAGAATTTCAAACATGCACGACAGACATATCCATCTCGCGAAGATTTTAAGGGACGATTATTCCTGTTGTACGCCATCGTAGTCTTCATCACAAATTAACCTATAGTTAACAAACTCAAAACAACCTATAAATTATAAAACATTCAGATTTTATTTACTTTTCCACTAAGGCTGCTTTTTACCGGTGGTAGACATTTCCCCTTTTTTTTTAGCTCATCTTTTATTAGTGCTACACTCAAAATAGCTATCTTGTAATATTATAACTAGTTTTCGTATATTTTGTGATCGACACAACAATACAAAAACAATAGAGGTTTCCGGACTAACAGCAGTGCTGCTACCTATCAGGAGGTTTCAGTTTTTAACCCAATCAAGGATGGTTATAATTTACTTCTCATTATGACCAAGTAAATTAACTGGCCAAGGGGCTTTAAATTTTCGGATATCTAGTTCAATTCATGCGTCGTTTTTTTTATCTCGCTTTCAGATTACTTTTTCTACCGCTGAATTTATTACAGTTTTTTTATATCAATAGCAATATTTAGTCGATTCCTTGATGGCGTAACAACAAGTACTATTGCATGGTTATTACATGAAAAGACGTCAAAACGAAGTCTATGGTCCACAAGAGTGGCCATTTTTTTCCGGAAAAAAAAGTGGGAAGGGAAAAATAGATGTCAAATATTTCAAGGCTACAGTGTGATGATTCCATTTTTTTCCAAACCAACGTGATAACGTTTTCAACAAATAAATTAAATAACATATTTGTGTCCGGGACTAGAGGTTACAAACTTAATCGATGTGTTGTGTTCGTTTCGCCGACTATAAACATTCGTAAGTTTGGGAAACCAAATAAGAAAGGAAGATGGGATATTATTGCACTGTCCCACAATGCACGTCGCTCGCCGGCAAAACGAAAAACGTGAAATTTCATCGGTTTCCTCGTGACGTGACTATGGCAGACAAGTGGAACCTGATTCTGAAGCGAGGCAAGCCGTATACGAAGTATTCAAAAGTTTGCAGTCTTCATTTCACTCAGGCAGATTATAACGTCACTACTATGGGTAAGAATAAAGGTATTTCGGGTTTTTCCATCTCTGCTAACAACATTAATAATATTTGCTTCGGCGATGACTCATAAAAGTTTCACCAGTTTATTTGTTTTGCCTCTTAAAACTCATGCAAGGGTCGAATCGAATGCATTTCATTTTGTGATTAACCATACTTTTGTATTTCGAATTCTGTTTTGCAGTGCATGAACATTGTTTTTTTTTTTTGCATAATTTTGGCAGACAATGAGAAATGATGTGGTCATTTTGCTCAAACACAGCTTTGTCTTTGGTTAAAACTGCAGAAAGCTACAAAATACAAAGATAATAAATAATAAAATATTCTAATAGCAATCTTGTTGGGATGGGATGATTAATGTAACCTAAAAATCTGTGTAAATGCGAAAGATAAAGTTTCTATTTATACACATAATATTTATGACTAATAATTTGCATTTTTAAAGTTTAAAAGACAAAGATTTGTCATTGCATCATTCTCTCAACACAATTCTCATTTAGAGAATCCTCTTTACTCACAAAGGTCACAGAAGATGCACATTATGAAAAAAAATGCACTAGTTTTATAATATGTTTTGTAAACACTTCAACCGAACTGCACAGACAGCTCTGCTGCTGGGAAGTTTGTTCCACCACTTCTTCCCATCTAAAGCTCTAGGAAGTGGTGAAGGGCGCGCATTTTGGGGGACTGAGTCATGTAATTTTGACATTAGTTTGAATAAATGACTTGATTTTGATCTGACTATGCAACATACCTTAAAGCATCTTTTTGTGTTTTCTATTATGGAAACAGCATCTTATTATACTAAAACATATGTAAATAACTTTACTAAAATAGTTCTAGTTGACAATTTATTTCAGGTTCGTTCGTTATTTGATTATCTAATCATAATCAAGGATTATGCTATTTATTTCGATTAAGTAATATTTATTATTGTTGTGACTCGTTGCATGCCAGACTGCTGACTGCGTTGTCTAGGGTTTGATTCTCAGCTTCGGCAAAGTAGTTTCATCAGTTTTTTTCTAAGTAGTCACCGTGAGTCTGGATAAGTGGCAATAGGCGCGCCCCCCATTACATGGGACTTAAACGTAACTGGAGAACTGTGGCTGTATTCTAAAGCTTTGGTTATCTCTTTGAGGAATTCCGATCTACCTTTAAAACAAGAGTGTGTTTCATGTTCTTTCCATCATATACCTCATCCTTCGCTTCCTTCGCTAGGTGTGATCGAGGTCAAGAGCAGGTCCATTCAGCAATAAGAATAAAAAAAGAGGACAATTCTTTTAGTTAAGAACATTAGAAATCTATTTGCAATCTCATCTCGGCAACAATGAATTTAAAAAAAACTTGTCCAAAGTTTATGTAAATTACATGTATTCTTGTCAGATTGAGACAGAGATTAGAATGCAAATGTTCTTGAAAATACAGGAATTTTATAAAGTTATTTATTTTCAAATCTGTCTTATAGGAAGTTTTCCTGTTGACGATCATGTGAACAAATTTTTTGATGCCCTATGATTTTTAAACTTGTACGTATTATTATTTTAATACTGTTAGCTTTTAAATTATGCATCAGCTATCAGCATAAACATAATCAGCCTATAGTGTTCCCACTGCTGGGACTCAAGGCCTCCCCTCTATGAGAGGGAATGGGCCGTAATCTATCATGCTATCAGTCTTATTAGATTTTCCTGCTAGTTACAAGTTTGTTTGTCAAAATGTGATCACAATCAGTCTCGGTGCTTATGATTGAAAAAAATATGATTATTTTATTTATTTACTTCACTTTGTCTTACAGTGTTACTTTTATTGTGATGAGTATATCAATTATACTCATCACAGTTGTATAAAATCACAAAAAATTAGTCATCATCTGCCTAGCTTTTTCCCAAAAATGTTGGAGTCGACTTCTAGTCTAACTGGATGCAACCAAATACCAGTATTTTACATGGAGCGACTGCCTATCTGACCGCCACAACCAGTTACTGGCTAAAACAATAATCCTTAGTAACATTGGTTGTCAGGCTTTCAGGCTTCTAACAACCTGTAACGACTGTCAAAGATCCACAAATGACAGTCAGAACCAACAACTTAACATACTTTTCAAGGCACGGGGGGGGTCTTGGTATGTAAATATGGTCACCTATCCACGGAACAGCCGTGGCAAGCGTTGCTTAACCTGATCGATCGACCAGTGAGGCTGTTATTGATTAACCACAAGCCCATCAAAAAATCACAAAAATTTAGTGTTAGTTACAATTTGTACCTATAAATTATGTTAGTATACTCTATACCTAACCAATGCCTATGGCTGCCCTTATAGACTGGTTTTGAAAAGGACAGTCACGATGGGCCACTATATCATTTAGATTAAAGGGGTTGTGCTAGGGAGCCTGCGAAATTCAAAATTTCATATTGTTTTTTGCAATGTGCAGGTCAGTGTTATGTTGAATGTTAACTAAAATATGATTCGTGAGCATAACAAATATGACTTTACAGAATTATAATCATTAAAATCATTAATACAACTCTCTAGGTTAATATAATCCTATCAAATGACTATTTTTGCAAAGTGCAGTACTGTTTGACCTTGTATTTAATTTTAATCAAAACTCAGTATGTGGCAATTATGATAAAATTATACTAAACTAGCTTCCGCCTGCGAGGTATGTCGATTAAAACTATCCTATATCCTTCCCTAGGATGCAATCTATCTCTACGCCAAATTTTATCGAAATCCGTTCAGTGGTTTAGGCGTGAAAAGGTAACATACAGACAGACAGAGTTACTTTCGAATTTATAATATTAATATGGATTATAACTGTTTAAAAATTTAATATAGATCTCAAAATAATATTTGATGGAACTCATCAATGTTTTCACAAAATAGTCTTGTTAATAATTTTTTGTTGAGCTTTTATCCATTTTGGTAGTAAAATAGTTATGTTTTTGTTAAGCATTCTTTTCCTTAGATATTGTGTGGCTAGACTTTGAGCTGCATAAATACCTTGATTAGTTGATTCATTCAGGCTAGGAGATCTACAGAGTGAACTTTGGCTTTACTCCATACGAAAATAATTCTTATTTGTACGAGTTTAATGTACATAACCCTAAAAGCGACTGAGCAAGTGTCACATAGGAATATGAACATTAATTTTATATTACTAAGGTTCATTTTCGTATGCACGTCTGCTGTACTTGAATTAAGTTAGGCTTGATCTTAGCTAGAGGTACCTAAATCACGTCTCTAAAGCTCTAGCTCTAGTAGGCTTGGACTTCGTCAACTGCCCTCGTCAGTCTAGTGGTCGCAAACGCTAGTGGCTGAGCGTGACATCCTGGTTTCGATTCCTAGGTCGGACAAAGTGTTATTGGTTTTTCCATCTGGAATTTCTCAGTAGCAGCCCGGAGTCTGGATTTGTGCTCGGTTGATGGCAATAGGGTCGCCCCTATTACATGGGACTTAAACATAACTGAAGAAATGTGTGTGTACTATAGATACAGCTCTGACTAACCTTCTTCGGAGCATACAGGCGTGGTGATATGTTATGCATAGTCCACGCGGAACTAGTTGGCCGCGCCTTTGGTGCGTGAGGGGCGGGGCCGCTTTGTTAGGACGCAGTACGTGCGTTGCGAACAATACGCAACCCCGCCGCCCTCACCCCCGGCCCCACCCAAGGCGCGGCCAACTAGTTGCGCGCGGATTATAAACTCAAACTCAAAGCATTTATTTCAATTAAACCTTGTACAGGCACTTTTGAATAGTCAAAATTAAATAGTCTGTCAGTTAGTCCGAAAGTTGAAGCTAGTTGCCCATTCCAAAACGTAGATCTCTATGGAGAAGAACGGGCAAGAAACTCCATGGACACTCTTTTAAATCAAGATATTACAAAATCCTGGGTACATTATTCTTATATAATAAAGAGTATTATATCTACCGATCTATAATCTATATTTTAAGTTAGGATAAGCGCATTTACTGCGTTGGGTTTATATCCTGTAATGGTACGGTCGAACAAGCTATTTGGTATACAGGCACCTAACACGCAACTACTTTTAAACAATGATGTAGGTGTGTTGAAAAATTTAAAAACGCACAAAATAAAACTAAATATTGGCAGTGTAGTCGAAAGATGAATATTTTTGCCCGTGTACCAAATAGCTTGTTCAACCGTACATCTAAGTAGATAAATAAATCTATACAGGGTGTTTGGTAGCAGGACCGACACAATTTTCTTAGGGAAAGGAAGTGTCATATTATCCTAGTTTTCACCCACAATACCTGTCGTGTCACAGTAGGTGATTGAGATAATAAAATGTTTCTATTTAATCACCCGAAATATCGTCACAACTTTTTTGTTTGTGGTTTTAATAGAGCGCAATAGTTTTTGGTGTTATCTGCAATGTACATTTATGTACAACCAGCTGCGCCCCGCGGTTTATTAATATTATCAAGTTAATAATATATTATAAAGTATATTAATATATTATTAATATTATAAAGGCGAAAGTTTGTGAGTGTGTGTGTGTTTATATGTTTGTTACTTCTTCACGCTCAAAAGGCCGGACCAATTTCGATAAAATTTTGTATGGAGGTAGCTGACAACCTGGATTAACATATAGGCTACTTTTTATCCCGATATTCCCACGGGATCGACATTTACGCGGGTGAAACCGCGGGGCACAGCTAGTAAATAAATAATCTCTTTTTGCTACAAAAGCTTTTCTATTATTTATTAAGACTATTTCCTCCTGCATCAATGGATTCTAGGGAACTCCCCTAGAATTGTCGAATCCATTACAAGTTTACAAACAATGAAGAATTATTAATAATTTATTTTCATAATATTGTGTGGCATTTGCTTTATTTTAAAATATTTTTAATAGGAAAATAGGTATGTTATTGATACGATTGTTTTGAGGAAGCCAAGAATGGTTGGGATTTTGAATAATTGAAGTTTTTGAATTTTAAATATTGGTTATTTATAAGTACCTAAGCTATAATAAACTTTATTATTTTTAGGGTTCCGATCTTAAAGGGAAAAAAAAATATGGATCCTTTAACATCAGATTCTATTGTTTAATCCATACCAATATTATAAACCAGCTGCGCCCCGCGGTTTCACCCGCATAAGTCTCGATCCCGTAGGAATATCGATATACAAAGTAATAAATGTCATAATCCTGAAATAAACATTTTTGAAAGTCCGATCAACCGATTTTGATTGCGTTGGTAACATGACAAATGGCCGCCGCAGTAAACGTTGGTATTGTAACCAGTTTTTTGCTTTTAATGCCATCCTTATGCCTATGGTATAGAAATCAAAATCGGTTGAACGGACTGTAAAAAAGGTTTATTAAAAAAAATATATATTATAAGACGTTTAAATAATATAAATTATTTAAACGTCAAATCTTATTTCAAATGGAATATGTAACACTAAAGCAATGACGAGTTTCCATTGAATGATCCGCAACATACAACAAGGGGAATCCCTTATTGCATGTCAATTACGTGGTACTATGTGCGTAGTACTCGCAACCGGCGCCGGCGCATAGTGGGTCATTTAAAAACATTTATCGAAAAAAGTACAAAAAAATATATTTTCAAAATTAAAGCAAATAATAAATTTAATCAAAATTGTCTTTGTTGTTGGAAAGTAATCACAAACTGAAACTTTTTTTTGTTTATATTTATTATTTGGTTTAATTTCGAAAATATATTTTTTTTGGTACTTTTTTCGATAAATATATGTTTTTGAATGATTAATTTTTCTTAGTTAGAAGTATTTTAATGTAACACAATAATTAAGTATATAATTATAAATGATATTATTAAAAAAAAGTACCTTTTACTTACATTCTTTTTCATTTTACTGAACCTCATAACTCTTGAACGGGCAACTATGGGCGCGCGCTGATTTATTTATAGCCAACAAGCCAAAGAATTAGGATAAAGTAGTTTTAAAGCAGGATCTGTCAAGACTTGGCCAAATTTTAGCAGTTTCTGTTTCGTTCCATAAATTGAAAATATTATTTTCCGGGCAAACCATCAGTTTTAGAGAAAAACATTTCATAACAATTATTCATCAGAATGTCAGATCTTTCGATAGGTATTTTTTTAAACAGCACCCTAATTACGTAAGTGTTTGTTTATTTTTTCCAACTCATCATCTGTCTAGCCTTTTCCTTTTCGGCTTCCAGACTTGCCTATCTGACTTCCATAACCCAGTTGCTGAGTAGCAAGATTTGGTTGGTGGTTTGCGCTTGATCTCTCGGTCGTGTCGGATTGCCGTCCCATCGCACTATGAGAGAGAGGGAAGAGAGAGCGCACCTGTGTCTGTCGCACACACTTGTGCACTAGGTCTATCTAGGTGGTAGGTGGTGGTGGTATCTAGGTGGTATCTTTCGCGCCGAAGGCTGGTCTCCGTTGAGATTGGCCGCAGTGGCCGAAACTCGGTCTGAAGGACGATTATTATTGTCAGGCTTTCGAACGTCTAACGTCGCGCCCCGCCGTCTTGCACTCATTGATACTAGTACCTAGGTACCTAACCGTTCGGCGCGGAGATTGGAAAACCAACTTAGTGTCGCTCGGTGTCCAACTTTTAACCTTTTTTAAATTTTTTTGGGACAAAATATAACACGGGGTTTATTGGAATGGATTCAGTTACTTATTCTGAACAAACTATTCAGGTTTCGCATATACTAAAAATAACGTTGTATAGGACTTGCATAACTGCCGAAATGTGGGTGTAATATAGGTATTGCCTTCCTAACCCTTCAGGAATTCCAGGCGTGTTTATTACCTATGTGTTATCCATGCCTAATGATATTGAATTGCGTTTTATAATTATCGTGTTCTGTCCTATATATGGATAAATTCGGTTTTAAATTATATATTATTGCATTCAACACAATGATGGTATAGGTACTTAATTAGTTAGATATTTAATGAGTTGTAAATTAAGGAAAAAATAAACTGGTTTCCTGTCATTTACCTTTTAGCATTCCTTTAAAGGATGTTATTTTTACCGATTTCCAAAATAGGAGGTTATCAATTCGACACGTATGTACCTACCTATGTAATATTATTGGGATTGCATTATATTCACCTCCTATGACAATCTATTAGGGCTCCCAAATAAATATACAAAATTTTATAGACGTATGTATGTTTGTCCACGCATTTCTCCGCAACTATTAATCGGATCGTGACCATTTTTTTTATTGGCTTGCATTTACTTCAACTTAGGGAACAGTGTAAGTTTCATAAAAATCGATTCAGTAATTTTCAAGATATAGACTAATACGTGTAAGTGTGACGGCCTGGCTTATTGATACGAGCTACGGGTGTAGTGTCAAAGGCAAAACATCACAAAACCTTGATCAAATTCTAGTGCAATATTTACAAGAAAACTATTACTTACCTACTTATATCCAGTTTTTACTTAAAACTAAAAATTACGAAATAAAAAAGTAATTTAATTTATTTATTTTTGAAGTCGGTTTATTTTTTTTAAATTTGTTTTTATTTATTACTAGCAGCGCCCCGCGGTTTCACCCGCGTTAGTTTCGATCCCGTGGGAATATCGGGAGAACTCAAACTATCTCTATACCAAATTTCATCTAAATCGGTTCAGCGGTTTAAGCATGAAGAGGTAAGTAACAGACAGACAGACATACACACTTTCGCATTTATAATATTAGTATGAATTTGCAAAATACAAAAATATGTTATAATATATTTTTCTCTCAATAACGTTATCACTTATCAGAAACAATTGCTTTTTCTGCAAAACGAGGGCACATGATAAGGTTTTACAAAAAAAAAATGTATTACACAACATCTGTCCATCTCTCTGTTCCTAACTCGAAAACAGCTGAGCAGTTGTCTATGTAAATTGTGAGTTTCGATAAAAAAAAAGATAATTTTATGACTAAGCGCGATATGAGATATGGATCTATACTAATAATAAAGCTAAAGAGTTTGTTTGTTTGTTTGAACGTGCTAATCTCTGAAACGCCCAGTCGGATATGGAAAAGCAAAAATCTTTTTTACCACATCTGTTCAAAAAGAGCTAGTGTATTCTTCGTAAACAGGGACTAAAATAGCTCTTTGATCTCTAGGGACTAAAAGTGATTTGAATTTGGAATGTGAATATTGTTAGTAAAAGTTCTAATCACCAAAGAGATCAATCACAGACATTGTATGAACAGGCTGTAAAAAAAACGCGCGCAATCCTACCTTCGTTCGTAATTGTTTACTCAAAATTGTATGTAAATAAATAAACGTACTATTCTTATTCATAAGTTGCAGTTATGTAGGTACCTATTTTTTCATAGAGGTTGATAAAAAGTAGAGTGTCCACCTCGGGAGCAACACTATTTTAAGCTCGAGGGACGTACTTTGAATTCTGTTGTTTGCTCTCTTGGGAAACAATCTACTATTTGCATTGATAGCCCAACTCTTGATGAAGGCTCTAGGCTATTTAGCATCACGCTACAAGGAGCCGGGCAAAAAGAAAGAAATAAGCGAAACGAAGTAATACCGCTGGCAGGGGAACATATTTCATGCGGACGAAGTCGCGGGTTGAAGCTAATGATTTGATATGATATGAAGTAATGTTTTGAACGGATTAGAGGTGACTCAGAGTGTGTGACGTCATAAACTTTATAAATAGAGAAAAAAAAACACGATTTGATAAAGATCTATTGAAGACCTATGACAAACGGTTTAGTAAGTTTTTAGGGTTCCGTATCCAAAGGGTAAAAACGGGACCCTATTACTAAGACTCCACTGTCCGTCTGTCACCAGGCTGTCTCATGAACCGTGATAGCTAGACAGTTGATATTCTTACAGATGATGCCGCTATAACAACAAATATTAAAAATAGAATGAAATAAATATTTAAGGGGGGCTCCCTTAAATATTTATTTCATTCTGTTTTCCATAGTTAGTATTCCATACAACAAACGTGGTTTTTCGGCGTTTTTGCCTTGTGGTTTGACTAAGAAAAAAAAACCCATTTTAAAGATCAGTCCACCAATGTTTCTTTGGTCCACCCCTACTCCTATAGCCATCTAAATTCATAATCGAACCTTTTCTCTCACGACATATTTTTCATTCCTCTGCATCACATCCCCATACCAAGAGATCACAACATCCTCTGCCAAGCCTTTTCCGAACACTGTTGAGATCTGCTTCCAGTCTAACCGGATGGAACTGAATACCAGTATTTTACATGGAGCGGCTGCCTATCGGACCTCCACAACACAGTTACTGGGTAAGACGATCTGTATTTACCATCTCATGACATTGTAGTGGTATCTACAACGCCACACGAGAACAACGCGTCATACTGACGTCATGCAAAATCCTGCATCTCGCAAGCAGAGTTTACCGCGCAACTAGCATAGATACAACGGCCCGACATGAATCATCGGCCAGTTGCCCGCCAGAAATAACACCCGTCTGGTCGAAGGATCCTCCCTTTTCTATGGAGGTTGAGTGAACTTTACATGCCTCGTACCTCTACAACATAAATGAAAAAAAAAAAAGATATTAAGTCGCATCAGTCTAGATAGCGACCCGACCTCAACACAATCGGAAGCAACCTAGCACGTTTACAATTAAAATAAAGAAAAAAAAATCTTGAATACTTAATCTGCCCCTTATCTTGCATATTACGTCTGAATTACGACATTTATGCCAAATGATTGTTTGTAAAAATAATAGTAATATGCGTTCTTATCATTCGTTTCAGTAGTAAGTTGACGTGGATCACATGGATATGGTTTTTGTTGCTATTAAGCTTATCTTGCTATCATGGTTAACTTGAAAGGCTAATACAGAAATTATGCCAGCGTTAATAAAGACCAGTCTCGACCTCGTGTCTTTTCCCAACTGTTAGGGTCAGTTTCCAATTTAACTGCAAGCTGACCCCAAAAATACAGGTATTTAGCTGCCTAAATACCAGTATTTTACATGGAGCAACTTCCTATCTGGTCTCCACAATCCCTCCAAATCCAGATACTTCTTCATAGCGTATCGATGGCAATCTAAATGGACTCTGCCCAGAATTTTGCTACGTGTTTGACGTCATCACTAGCGTCCATCAGGATATCATAGTAGTATCATCAAGATCTTTCACCCGGAACACAGTAACGCAGTGTTTGCTGCTCCCAGCGTAAGCATACTATCTAGCAAGTACTCAAATCCAGGTACTTGGTAACACTCCTTGTTAGTACCGGTTGTCAGACTTTCGGGCTTTTGACTACTTGTAACGACTGTCAAAGATGACAGCCGGGACAAACGGCTTAACGTACTTTCCGAGGCACAGAGGGGTCTCGGTATGTTAAGATGGTCATCACGACCTAGGCAAGCGTAGCTTAACCTGCACGCAACACACTATCAATCTGAATCATTTTGAAGTGCTAATCCATGGATATTGTTAATCCATTGCTTCATATGTTCGAATCATTTGTCTGCTCAACAATAGTGAATAGCGCAATGAATGTTGTTGAAGTGTCAAAATGAAAGCCATTGCTACTGATGCAGGTAGATCTACCTGTGCGGCTGTATTACCTACTGAGCCGTGAGCCCCTCGTCATCTCATCTGGCTAGCCTTTTCCCCAACTATGTTGGGGTCGGCTTCCAGTCTAACCGGATGCAGCTGAATACCAGTATTTTACATGGAGCGACTGCCTATCTGACCTCCACAACCCAATTACTGGGTAATACGATACCCCTTGATAAAACTGGTTGTCAGATTTTCGGGCTTCTGAGTACCCGTAACGACTGTCAAAGATCCACGAATGACAGCCGGGACCAACAGCTTAACGTGCTTTCCGAGGCACGGAGGGGTCACGGTATGTAAAGATGGTCACCCATCCACAGACCAATCGCGGCAAGCGTAGCTTAACCTGATCTATCGACCTGTGCGACTGTTATTATTTAGCCACGGGCCCCTCGAGGCCCTCGTATAATATTTAAATGTATTCATCTAATATATCATTTCACCACTTCGTATTCCGTTTTCCTCATCCGTTCTTGCCAACGGTGAAAACCCCCCATTAAAATAACTCTTAATAGTCGGTAATTGGTTAGCTCGAGTTATGGCCGGGGAGTTTCTTGCGCAACTTCTTCTTCCCAGCTGAAGCACTAAGAAGTGGTGAAGGGTGGGCGATTTGGGAGCCTGGCTTAAGTAATTTTGATGTTCAAAAAGTGCTGATTCTCAGCCTAGTTTGAATAAATTACTTTTGATTTTGATATCGTGTGTGGCTCCTCAAGTGCGAAACGGATTTTATTTTCGGGATGAAAGTACCCGGTTGTCTTTCTTGAAGTACCAAGCGAAATCTTTACGTTAGCTTCGTCCTCATTGGTGACATTTGCGAAAGCGTGACTGCTAAAGGCTCCTCCGTTTGACTCCCCAGATGAAGCAGTGTCATTGGGTTTCATCATCATCTCCATCCACACCACATCACACCATGCCACTCTCCACCACACCACACCGCACCACTTTACTAGAACTCAATAATAATTCAAAATTTGTATATTTTTCCCCCTTTATTATTGTTTACTCTGTTCTCATAACAAAGGTTAAAATAGTTTGTTTATCTTAAGATTTAAGTAATACTCAATCGTTGTTTTTTTTTGGTGGAGGGGGGGGGGGGGGGCTGGTAATCTGTGTGACAGGTTTTTCCTAGTGCAGATACCAGTCTCCCACAAAGGATTTATCTGTTAAAGTGTCTTCATATTTTTAAGCCGCCTTTGTGGAAGAGAAATAAAATGTTTATTATTATCTTCCTGCCCTTGCCACATGTTACTTGGGGTCGGCGCAAGCGCAACAAGTTTCCTTATTCCTTTCTGCCGCTATCAACCGTCACGCTACCTTCACTTTCATTGGGTTTTCTCGGTGGTAGTCCGAAGTCTGGATTCATGTCCGGTTGATGGGAAAAAACTCACCCCTCTATTAGATGGCACCTAAAAAGACATAACTGGCTGAATGTACGTGTACCTACTATAAACCTTTTTCGGGACCCTGTGTCATTTATTCAAACTAGGCTGACAATCAGCACTTTTTATCCGACTACGGAGGGTTATGATTTTATTACCTGTATTTATGTATGTTCATCTGTTCCCTCATAACTTCAAAGTACTTATAATTTGACAAATGAGGTATCGTTAGAAGCGTCTTGACCGTCTGCTGGTTAAAGGCTGTGTGACGTCACACTAAATTCGATATGGCGCCCTTTAGAGGACATAAAGTAATGAATTTAAAAATAAATATTTTGGGATGGTGCGTTGTTGGATATCCAATGAAAGTGCTTAATTAGCACATTTCAAAAATATAAATATTACTGAAATAAGCCCCAATATCCATACTAATATTATAAATTCGGGTCTGTCTGTCTGTATGTTACCTTTTCACGCCCAAACCACTGAACGGATTTCGATAAAACTTGGCAGAGAGATAGATTGCATCCCGGGGAAGGACATAGGATCGTTTTTATCGACATACCTCGCGGGCGAAGCCGCGGGCGGAAGCTAGTAATTAAATAAAATTTAAAAACTAAAACCCGACTACTGAACAGGATAGCTTATAAGTATGTTAGTACAGCGGCACGCGACCACGGGAAGGTACTTTCTTATTTCATCCTGTTCAGTAGTCGGGTTTTAGTTTAAGTACTTATGTTTTTGAATGTCAAAATTACGTTGGGAATCATAACACTTGGTTTTAATAGGTTTTTATTATTATTTTTCTTTTTTTTAGTATTTACCCTTTTGATAGATTCTTATTTTGTAAATGTGAGGACTTTGTAGGCCTTATAGACTTTAGATCTGTAGACCATTTTCTATTTTATCAAGTACTTGGTACTTGTTGACAGGCCTGCGCTGTCCTCCCATACCTACTGTAATCTGGAAACATTGTAAAAGCCAATTATTTTTAAAAAGAGTAACCATGGAGTTTCTTGCCGGTTCTTCTCCATAGGAAACGACCAATTGGAACCGTGCACCTAGCTTCTGACTTTTCATAAGTGTCCATGTAGGTTTATGTGAAATAAAACATTTTGATTTGATTTGATTTGACGTAAGACAGTCCCCAAAACGCAGCTGGGAAGAAAAAATTGCGCAACAAACTCCCACAAACCCCAAACAAATAAAGCATTCTGATTCTGATTCCCCAGCAGCACAGCTGTCTATTAAATTAGAAGAACTTGATTCTATCTAATAGTATGCAAAGTAATTAACATTATGAGACATATGCAGATGTTATGTTTAGTATACGGGTTTAACACCTCATAAACATGATTAGAGCTTGGTGGCCCAGTCGTAACGGCACCGACTTTGTTGTTGTCATGGGTAGGCACCTGAGGCAGGCACTAAGTGCAAATAATTTCATGACGATTTCTCTCAAAACGGTGTAGGAAAACATCGTGAGGAAAACTGCCGGAAAATTCTAGAACCGAAAATTCGAGGACTTGCGACATATGCCGCACTGGGCCAGCGTAGTAGACAGCCCATTCCAACTCGAAGAGAACAGGGTTGTGTCCAGCATCATTATAGGCTAATTATGTAAACATATTTAGTTGTCAAGCACCAACCTGCTGCTTGCTGCTGCTGTCTGACAACCAGTCTTACCAATGGGTATCGTATTACCCAGTTAACTGGGTTGTGGAGGTCAGATAGGCAGTCGCTCCATGTAAAGTACTGGTATTCAGCTGCATCCGGTTAGACTGGAAGCTGACTCCAACATGGTTGGGAAAAGGCTAGGCAGATGATTTAGCTGTCTAGCAATTATCCTGGCTGTCTTTTTTAGGGTTCCTTACCCAAAGGGTGAAAACGGGACCCTATTACTAAGACTACTGTCCGTCTGTCTGTCTGTCACCAAGCTGTATCTCATGAACCGTGATAGCTAGACAGTTGAAATTTTCACAGATTATGTACTTCTGTTGCCGCTATAACAACAAACTAAAAGCAGAATAAAATAAATATTTAAGGGGGCTTCCCACGACGACGAGACGTGATACGTGAGACGTGATTGTTTCGGCGTTTTTGCCTTGTGGTACGGAACCCTGCGTGTGCGAGTCCTATTCGCATTTGGCCAGTTTTTTCTGGTCTATTTAGAGTATTCTATATATTTAGAAAGTATACCAGACGTGCTTTTTTTCTACGTTTTTGCCTTGTGGTACGGAACCCTGCGTGTGCGAGTCCTATTCGCACTTGGCCAGTTTTTTTCTGGTCTATTTAGAGTATTCTATATATTTAGAAAAAAAAAAAACATTTTGGCACACAGGAAATACAAATAGTTAAAAAAGGAGCATTTAAAACTTACAAAGTTGAATTAAAAACAACCAAAAAAAAAAAAGACCTGTGCAAGCCCAAAAAGGCTTCTATCTCAGCATAATGCTGCGATATTTTTGTTATTACATAACAAACCAGCAGCGCCCCGCGGATTCACCCGCGTAAGTTTCGATCCCGTGGGAATATGGGGATAAAAAGTGTTAATCCAGGAAATGCTCTATCTATGTGCCAATTTACATCCCAATCTGTTGAACGGTTTACACGTGATTGAGTAACAAACATCCAAACATCGCATCGTCACAAACTTTCACATTTATAATATTAGTAGGATTATGAAACCCTTCATGAAACGAAATCGATGGTAACATCGTTTTTACTCCACCATAGCTTCAGTTTAAATGTGGTAGGACGGATGATGTAATGCGCATGATTCATCTTACTAACATGTGCGCCTGCATTTAACATAACATCAAGTCTGTAATCGCTGAAAGGTTAGGCAGAGGTGTAACTGTAGTGTAGTCGAGCACTAATACACACATCAAAAGTGTCTAGGGATCAAGCATTTTTATGCGGATTTCTTGAGATTGAGATGTGGCTTTGTAATAAATTTATGATTTTATAAATTTATATGGATCCTTTTTGGTGCATTTCATAATTTGAATCAGGAACTGTGAATCAAATTCGAGTAAAAGATGAAAATCAGCTGTCAATATTTTCCCTATAAAAACATACAACGCATTGAAGACATTATTAGTGCTACTGTTTCCCTACTACTGATTAAAACCAACGTTATTATGGAGCGGCGACGTCATTTAAGCAGGGAAGAAATGCTCAGAGCCGTGGGAATGATAGAAGCTGGTTCCCGGCAACGTACTGTGGCTTTAGCTCTGAATACAAGTCAGAGTGTTATCAGTCGACTTTGGACACGTTACCGAAGCACTGGTACCGTGGCTGAGCGCCATGGAGGTCGGTATCGCTGCACCACACGGAGACAAGACCGATACATTCAAATCTTAACTCGAAGAGCTCCAACAATAACCGCCATGATGTTAGCCGTGAGGCTTCATCACTCTTCAGGGAACTTAATTAGCGACCAAACAGTCAGAAACCGCTTGCATGAAGTGAACCTTCATTCCCGAAGACCGCTACGGGTACCACCTATAGCAATGCACAATCGTAGGATTCGATATCAATGGGCTCTTGAACACAGAAATTGGGCAGAAGAACAATGGCGTTTCGTGTGCTTTTCTGATGAGTCTCGTTTTGGTATGAGACCGGATACAAGACGTATACGACACTGGAGAACCCCTGGACGCCAACAGCGATTAAAATCCTGCCAGGAAGTCCATCCTTATAGTGGTGGAACCATCATGGTATGGGCGGGTATTTGGATCGGCGGAAGAACTGAGTTGATTTGGATCAGAGGCAACCTCAACGCTCAAATTTATGCTGAGACGATTGTATCAGACGTCATCGTTCCTCTACAAGTGCAAATCGGTCCCTTATTTCAGTTAATGCATGATAATGCACGACCGCACACCGCAAGAGTTGTAAGACAGACTCTCGCCGCAGCTAACATCAATGTCCTGCCCTGGCCTGCTCAGTCGCCAGACTTGAACCCGATTGAGCATGCATGGGATATGCTACAGAGAAGAGCTCTGCCGAATATGGAGGGTATCCAGTCGCAAGAAGACCTTTTTTTGTTGTTGCAACGAACATGGGCGGCCATTCCACAGCGTGATTTGGATGAACTCATTTTGAGTATGCCAAACCGATGTTCTTGTGTTGTTAGTGTTCGCGGTAGAAACACGGATTATTAATTGTTTAAGTTACCCAATAAAATTTTAAAGAAAACTGTTATTTCAGTCTTTTTTTCGAACTTTTGTGTTAGTGGTTCAAATGTCAAAAATCCCTTTATTAGGAAAATGGCAAATTTCTTTATTAATGCAAAGGTGACTTGGTTTATCGTTACTGTGACAAACGAAAACACTTTATTTGATGAATCCTTAAAGAAAATTTTAATTAATATCAATCAGGAGAAAAGTTATTGCAAAAATATATGTTGATCCCTAGACACTTTTGATGTGTGTATTATGTCAACACTTGGCAACTTTAAATTGCAATTTTTCATGAAATAACGAATGCAACGTTGAAATACGACACTTTACATAAACCTATGGATGGTATCGAAAATACTATGTTCCTAAAAATATAAAATTTCATTCAAAAATAAAGGAGATATAAATAACAAATACGCTAAGTATTTCATAGAAAATAACAATACCTACGCGGTTAGAATCTATGGAACAGCAATTTTTAGGGTTCCGTACCCAAAGGGTAAAAACGGGACCCTATTACTAAGACTTCGCTGTCTGTCCGTCCGTCTGTCCGTCCGTCCGTCCGTCTCTCCATCCGTCTGTCCGCCCGTCACCAGGCTGTATCTCAAGAACCGCGATAGCTAGACAGTTGAAATTTTCACAGATGCTGTATTTCTGTTGGCGCTTTATCAACAAATACAACAGAATAAAATAAATTTTTAAGGGTGCCCCCCTTAAATATTTATTTTATTCTGTTTTTAGTTGAAAATCTTACATAATCAGCCTATAATGTTCCCACTGCTGGGACACAGGCCTCCTCTCCCGTTGAGAGGGAGTGGGCCGTAATCCACTACGTGGGCCCCAGTGCGGGTTGGCAGATGTCACATGTCTAAGAGTTTTTGGTTCTAGGACATGCCGGTTTCCTCACGATGTTTTACTTCACCGTTTTGAGAGCAGCGGTGACGAAATAATTTACACAAAGTAAAGCGCCTGTCTGGGTTCGAACCTACGACCTACAACTCGGTAAGTCGCGGCCGTTACCACTTGGCCACCACTGCTTAAAAAAAAGACAAATGTATAATTAGTATTTTAAAAACTAGACGAGGTCGGCGTTTCCTATCTGACTACTCTGAGAAGAAAGGCCGGAACAAACTCAGAGGTCAGAGTCTCTTTTAAAGTCCAGACATAATCTTGGTCAGATCATGAGAAGACCACGTAGGTCGATGTCTGAAATGATCTTATGCGTCATGTTTACCGAAAAAGTATTTTCTTTCTTTCTAACTTTATGGTATACTAGCTGCGCCACGCGGTTTCACCCGCGTAAATGTCGATCCCGTGGGAACATCGGGATAAAAAGTAGTCTATATATTAATCCACGGTGTCAGCTACCTCCATACAAAATTTTATCAAAATTGGTCCAGCCGTTTGAGCGTGAAGAAGTAACAAACATATAAACACACACGCACGCACTCACACACACACTCACAAACTTTCGCCTTTATAATATTAGTGTGATGGCTTTATGGTATGGTGGCTACCCTGATGCTTTCGCCATAAAGTTTTCATATTATTTAAAGCAATGAATTAAGCTATCCTTCTATAGAATACGTGGCTCCATTATCTATGGGAAATACCATGTTTTGTGGACGTCAATGAAATTGTTATTATTCTCGGTTATATTGCATCAATGTATATAATGAGTAAACAACAAAATAATGTGGTATTTGCTGATAAGCTTTCAATGAAGCTGAACTCATTAAATTGGGATATCTTTTGTTATTTATCTAAAAACGAAAGGAAAATGGTTGTTGAAGTGTTTATCATCAGGAACCGTAAAATTATTTTTATCACTATTTTCTAGAACTAACTAAGGGCTGATTTTCAATCATCTGATAACTTTATTCGAGGAATAATTTTGAAATTTTGACAGTTATTTCATAGGTACAAAAACTGTCAAACTTCAATTTCATTAATCGAATAAAAGTTATCTACTGATGGAAAAATCAACCCTAAATCGGATTACCGGAAGTTTAAATGTAAAATCCTTATCCTTAGGTACACATAGTCAACAAAGTCGCCAAAATGTCTACGCGCATAAGTTCCGAATGACTGCACCAAATTAGATAATTTTATTTTTTTGTTGTGTTCGGTATTGCCAGGTCAAGGTTTATATAAAAGAAAATTTCGGAAAGTCGAATAAAATTATTTATTTATTTAAACTTTCCGCACAAAAAGGTACAAAGGCGGACTTAATGCCTTAGGCATTCTCTACCAGCTTTCTCTTCTCTTAAAAATCACCTGTGCGAAGGTGGGGCGGGCCGGCGGGCGATTATAAATTGTTATCGTCAATAATATTTTAAACACTAGAAGAAGTAGGTGTTTCCTACCTGACTCCCTCCTGACCCTGAGATGAAACACCGGAACAAACTCAGAGGTCACACTCTTTTTTAAAGTCCAGACATATTCTTGGTCAGATCAGGGGGCTAAAAAGGCCACTTTGGCAGAATCATAAAAGGATGACAGGACAGTTAACCGTTAAGTTATATCATATCAAATCCCATTGGTGAAGCGTTTTTCAGTTATTTTTTTTTGTCTGTGCTAAAATAGCAATAAATCCGATCCAAATCTAATCCCAATCTCTTTGATTATACCTACGTATTGCAGCGAAAAAAAGAAAAACACGGACTGTTTTCGCCATACTACGATTCATATTGTTATCCTTTTATGATTCTCCAAAGTGGCCTTTTTAGGCCCCCAGGTGATATGTCATAAGGCCAGTGCATATAACAATTGCATCCGGCTGCAGCATATGACCAATCTGCTCAGCCTTTTCCTCAATTCCAGTGTTTTACATGGAGCGACTGCCTATCTAAGCTCAAGCACCCAGAAGGGGCCCCCTTAGGGCCGAAGCCTGCCGGATCAGCGGGATTGTCCGAAAGGGTTACCGCTGGCCCGGAACATAAAGGGCTAAGGAAGGAACACGGGTGGGTTTTAGTCAGTATCGGCCTTATTACAAAAGAAGATTTATTAGACCCAGGTTTAAACCATCCAGCCATTTTTAAATTTCGAACTATAATCCGACGAAGCTAAAGTTCTTATTACAAAAACTGACGTTAAACCCGAGTCTAAGTTGTCAATTTTGCATTAAGAACTTTACGTTTGCCGGAATAAAGTTCAAAATAGAATAACTGGCTGGAAGGTTTAGGCTAGGTTTAAAATTAGATCTCGTTTTGTAATAAGACGGTAAGAGTCTGACGCTCCCTTCTGCTCCACCCAGAGCGGGCGGAGTCATTTGATGATTTCCCATCCACAAAAAAAAAAAGCACCCAGTTCCTGGGTAATACGATACCCTTTGTAAGACTGGCGGCAGAGACTTTCGGGCTTCTGACGACCCGTAACGACTGTCAAAGACCCACGAATGACAGCCAGGACCAACGGCTTGACGTGCTTTCCGAGGCACGGAGAGGTTTTGATATTTAAAGATGGTCACCCATCCACGAGCCAACCGCGGCAAGCGTAGCTTAACCTAAAGTCATTTTAGAAGACCCATTCAACGATCAAATATTCATCCCCACTTTACATGTAGGGGAGCTACCCTAAATTTTTTTTCCAAAATTTTATTTTACCACTTTGTCGGCGTAATTGTTAAACACACTCCTACAAAATTACAGCTTTCTAGTACTAACGGTCTCTTAGCAAAACCTCGGACAGACAGACGGACATGACGAAACTATAAGGGTTCCTTGTAGTAACTACGGAACCCTAAAAATGTAGTCACACACAGTAAATGATTCTACTTCGAACACTGACTCTCCAGGAAAAAATATAAGTTAATGATGTACAATATAAGGAAATGTTAAGTTGAATATTGTCGTCAAACGAATGCGGAAGTTTTGAGTTAACAATCTATGATCGAATTTTTCACAGAAATTATACAAATATATTTTTGTAGAAACTTTATGATAACGTTTTATTACATACAAACAGGTTTTCGAATTGAGAATTTAAAGTTGAGAACTTGTCAAACTCTAGCATTACTTCAAAGGCAAAGTACCAATCATTTATTTCAAACTAGCAGTGCCCCGAGGTTGCACCCGCATAAGTGTCGATCCCGTGCGAATATCGGGATAAAAAGTATCCTATGTCCTTTCCCGGGACTCAAACTGTCTCTATACCAAATTTCATCTAAATCGGTTCAAAGGTTTAAGCGTGAAGAGGTAACAGACAGACACACTTTCGCATTTATAATATTAGTATGGGTATTTCAAATAGGCAAATCATCGTTCAAACATTTTCCCGCCCTCAGGGACTCGTAACCTTAATAAGTGTTTTTAAAACTGTTTTAAGGAGCTAGCTGATCATTAAGGACCTGATGATCAGCAGTCGCGCTTGTGCCTACAAGACCGACAGCATAGTCGGACAATGAGAGTGAGAGAAGACGTGCTTACGCGTGACGATCTGTGTTTACGCTCACACTTGTGCACTATAATTATCTCCTGTGTCGTCGTTCGTCTTTTCAGCCGATAGACGTCCACTGCTGGACATAGGCCTCCCCCAATTTTGGGAGGGTTTGCCATAATCGCCACGCTTGGCAGGCGGGTTGGCGATCGCAGTATAGTATGATGGTGGAATTACATAGAGAACGCTGCTGCCCATTCTCCGGTACGACCCTTAGTCGCCTTTTACGAAACCCACGGGAAGTAAGGGTTGGAGCTATTCTTTAAGTCCGGCACCACACAGACTATCTCCTGTGTAAGTGGCTGGTATCCGTTGAGTTCCTCCGTTTTCCCAACTATGTTGTGGTCGGCTTCCAGTTCAACCAGATGCAGCTGAATACCAGTATTTTACATGGAGCGACTGCCTATCTGACCCCCACAACCCTTACTGTCGTTTCAGCCGATAGACGTCCACTGCTGGACATAGGCCTCCCCCAATTTTGGGGGGGGGGGTTTGCCATAATCGCCACGCTTGGCAGGCGGGTTGGCGATCGCAGTATGGTATGATGGTGGAATAAATAGAGAACGCTGCTGCCCATTCTCCGGTAAGACCCTTAATCGCCTTTTACGACACCCACGGGGAGTAAGGGGTGGTGCAATTCTTTAAGTCCGGCACCACACAGACAGACTTAATATTGACCAAGGAGTATCTTATAACCCTTACTGGGTTATAAGATACTCCTTGGTCAATATTAAGTCATTTGTTCAATAAGGATGAGAATCAGCACTTTTTAAACGTCAAAATTACAGAAGACGGTTCCCCAAAAGTCTTTATCACTTCCTAGGGCTTTAGGCTTTTCCTGTCTGTGTGGTGCCGGACTTAAAGAATAGCACCACCCCATACTTCCCGTGGGTGTCGTAAAAGGCGACTAAGGGGCGTACCGGAGAATGGGCAGCAGCGTTCTCTATGCATTCCACTACCATACCATACTGCGATTATGGCAAACCCTCCCCTTTTGGGGGAGGCCTATGTCCAGCAGTGGACGTCTTTCGGCTGAAATGATGATGATGATGAGTGCTTTAGTTGGTAAGATGTGACGCAACAAACTCCCCGGCAGCACAACTGCCTGTTCAGTTAGAAGAACTTGATTCTATAGAAGAAGTAAGACTGGTTGTCAGAATTTCGGGCTTCTGGAATCTGTACCCGTAACGACTGTCAAAGATCAGTTGAAATTGACTGCCGTAAACTCGAGCACGATCACCACAGAAACTGGTTTTGTCGACGGGGGAATAGACAAAATGCCAAATAGAATAGACGAAATGTCAGTCCGTTTATAAAACCCGTTTCTTTGGTGGTCTAGCTAGGCGTGCAGGAGGATGTTACTCATATTTAATTTATTTAAAAGTAAAAAAAAAATATTTTAATGACCTATTTTATCAATTACGTCGAAAGAGTTTCATTGAGGACAACATAATAATCGTGTAAATATGGTCATTCTGTGGTCGTATGGCGTGTGGTCGCTACGGGAAAGGCCCTTGACGTCAGTGATAATATGAACACTGCCATTTGTGTTAGCGACCTTGTGAAACTGATTACTTTGTAAAAAAAAAAAATGAAACCTCTGCTTTTTGGTCTAGTGGTCGAAAGCGCTGCGCTGCTGAGCTTGAGGTCCTGGGTTCTTAAGGCAAAATGTTTACTTATTGTTTATGTACACATAATGTTAAGTCTGTTCAAACTTGTTTCAAATTAATTTTATTTCAAGTTAAACAAATATCAACTTTATGTTAATGGAAATTAAGTTGATTTCAGAGTGACAAGGATTATTGAAAAAGTTATAAAAATGTTTGAAGTTGTAGCGTAAACTGAACTTTATTGCGTAGGATTTAAAGTTATTTTTCCATAAACTCATAGTTGTTTACATTTTTGGCAAACAAATCGCGAATACACAATATACGGTGTTATGATTTTTCTATTAGGATTTTCTCAATAGTACAGACGCCAACACATCAAGCTACTACAATCTGTCAAATTTCTTTAATAGATTTTCAACTTTATCGCTAAAGCATAAGGTTCAAAGTTGATTGGGAAAATTTTACAGTTTCGGGTAGTTTGATGTGCTGTACCTCGGTCCAAATAACTTTTACTTTACTTACAAATCCAGTCTATTTGTGGGCTCGCGGTCTAAATGTATTAAATAGCAATTTTTTGAAGTGAAAAGTCCTTTAGGCGCGTTGGGCATTTTTCAGTGGTTCAATGGTTTTTTCAGATGGGGGAAAAAACCATTGAACTCGCGACACTGTTACCGTAACCGACACCGCGCGTGTTTTGTTTATAAGACGAACAAAAAAATACACAAGTAATTGTTCAAATTTTCACTTCTGTCGGCAATCCCAGAGTGCCACTGTTTTTTTTTTTTACCAATCTTCGAAAAGTTTCATTGCAGGGGGTTTTAGAGTCGTGTACCCATGGTAAAAGGTTTTTCGTCTATCTATAGGGTTGCCCTGTATAGTTTGCTTACCAGCTTCGGGGTATAAATGCGTGCTGTCATGTTATGCAATACTTATAAGGTTATCGGGATGTGTAACAAGATAAAAAGGTCAATTCAGGTGATAAAGTTGTCAAAATCGCGCGTTATACACTTCTGGACACATCTATTGGCCCACCTTGTATTTTCAGT
Source organism: Mesoligia furuncula (assembly GCA_916614155.1). Classification (NCBI taxonomy): domain Eukaryota; kingdom Metazoa; phylum Arthropoda; class Insecta; order Lepidoptera; family Noctuidae; genus Mesoligia; species Mesoligia furuncula. Next base: position 14,289,789 of record OU744819.1, read on the forward strand.
TTCGTTTGGTCCTAGCTAAAATTTTATATTAGGTCGAGCAAAAAATTAATTAATTAATTAATTTATAAATTTTTGTTAATTTCTTGTTTTAGTTATTAAGTACTAACATAGGCTAAATAAAATTGTTACTAACACAGTGGACCATCGTTGTCTTATAAATAAATAAATTATTATTATTATTATTTCGTTTATTCGTTTAGTTTCCTCATTAATTACATTTTTAAATATTTCAATATAAAAAATAACTATAAAAAAACATTTAAAAATATAAAAAATAGTGATCCGCCGGTGTCGGGAGCAGGGTCCAAGCTACCGGTGGTTAGGGCTCCAGAGACAGGAACCTCCTCACAATGCGAGCCGTATCGAGGAGTACTGCCTTCTGAATCAGGCCCTTGATCCAACCACCTAACGAGAGCCTCGATAGATGTTGATCGAGGCTTTCGGCCATCAGTCCATTGGCTGATACGACAATCGGCACAATGATAGCCGAGCTCACATTCCACATGTCAACAACCTCGTGTGCTAAGTCGAGATACTTAATTTGTTTTTCTCTCTCAGCTTTCACGAGGTTCACGTCATGTGGAATGGTAACATCGACAATCATTGTGCGGCGCGCTAATCGATCTATCACCACTATATCAGGCTTATTGGCAACAATAGTCCTGTCAGTAATGATAGACCGATCCCAGTACAACGTGACATGGTCATTTTCAAGAACTGGGTCGGGCACATACTTGTAATACGGTACCTCAGAATCCACAAGCTTATATTTCAAAGCAAGTTGCTGGTGAATAATCCTAGCCACTTGGTTATGCCTGTGCAAGTACTCGCCGTTAGCCAGACGAGAACAACCAGAGATAATATGTCTGATAGACTCACCCGGACGGTGGCATGCCCGACACACGTCAACCGTCCCGTCCTTCATAATATGTCTCCGGTAGTTATTCGTTAAGATAACTTCGTCCATAATTGCACAGACAAAACCTTCAGTTTCCCCGAAAAGGTCACCAAAACGTAGCCAGGATACGGACGCTATGAAATCTACACCGGGCTCATGAAGAGCCCGATAGAAGCGCCCGTGAAGCTCCTTGCTTTGCCATACCCTCTTGCGGTCATCAGTAGAAAGTACTACAGGTTTGCGCCAGTTCTCTTTAGCCATGGAGAGCGGGGTGAGCCCCTTGTCCACTGCGACCACATCACGGTGCATACCCACTTCGGCTTTTAAAAAATATTCCCTGAGACTGCACACCTCGCGGTTGTGGAGGGTCTTCGCATTTAAAAAGCCTCGACCCCCGCACTTCCGCGGGATATACAGTCTCATCACCGATGATCGTGGGTGATGCATCCGGTTTGCGGTCAGTAGTGTACGGACTCTTCTATCCAGGGCGTCGAGTTCGGTCTGAGTCCATTTGAGTATGCCGAAAGAGTACATCAAAACCGGCATGACCCAACCGTTGAAGGCGCGCACCTTATTTCCGCCCGAAAGAAGACTAATTAATACCTTCTTCAGGCGACAAAAGAAGCGCTCCTTCAACGATTGCTTCATGTCAGCATCGTTGATGCCTAACGCTTCCGACATACCCAAATACTTATAGCTTTCGGATGAGGAGAGGGATCTGAGGCTTATGGAATCCGAGAGTTGAATTCCCTCGGATTCCATAATCTCCCCTCGCTTTACATGCATGACTGCACATTTGTCGACACCAAATTCCATCTTGATGGCGCTACTGAAAGTTTTAGTTACCTTAAGTAGCTCCATCAGACGCAATTTGTTGGGGGCAAAGAGTTTCAAATCATCCATGTAAAGGAGGTGAGATATGACCTGACCACCTCTCCTCAACCAATAACCTAGACCTGAATCCTCCAGTAGTGTACTTAGAGGATTCAGGGCTAAGCAGAACCAAAGTGGACTCAAACTGTCGCCCTGAAATATTCCCCGTTTAATCCATACAGGCTCATCATTTCCCTGGATCTGTCGACATCCTGGATAACGAAGGACCGTCTTCCATTGCCCCATACACGACTCAAGGAAGGTGCGTAGAGTTGCATCTATCTTGTACAACTCCAGCACCCTCATGAGCCATGTATGTGGCACTGAGTCATAGGCCTTCTTGTAATCTATCCAACATGTCGACAAATCCTTGCGGGATCGACGAACCTGTTGGCTAATGGCCATATCAATGAGGAGTAGCTCCTTAGTACCGCGGGACCCGTTCCTACATCCATTTTGAGAAGCAGACATAATCGAGTTACTCTCAATGTGCTTATTAATTTTCGCTCTCAAAATGGATGTAAGAAGTTTATAAACCGTCGACAAACACGTGATCGGTCTATAATTCTTGGGTTCCGCGGGACTACCTGATTTATGGAGCAGGTGGGTAACGCCTGTTGTTAGAAACTGCGGTAGCGACCCAGACTCTAAGGATGACTGGAACTGAGATGCCAGGCAAGTGTGTGAACTAATTAGCCATTTCAGCCAAAAGTTGTGCAGTCCGTCCGGTCCCGGTGATTTCCAATTCGATAACGGACGGACTGCTCTGGCAACGTCTGATGGCGTAATCAGGACTTTTTCCATTTCTGGTATAGACTCACACACTCGCTCGACATCCTGCATCCAGCCAGCCTCAGTGTGACAGACGGGCACCGACCAGATGCTGCACCAGAATGCACTTGTGGCGGCATCATCTGGGCGGCATACGTCTGCCGCATTTTGTTCAGGTCGCTCCCAAGCTCTATACACCCACCTTTCATCGCTCTGGAACATGCGATTCTGCGTGTATCGATCCACCCGCCGTTTATACCGCCGAATTCGGCTCGCCCATGCACAAACTTTCTGCTTCAGGAAGTCGATGCGCTCTGTGACACGGAACATGTATTCTCGAGGGCTGATTCCAGTCCCCGAGAATGCCCGCCTTACAAAGCGCATCACTCGTGGTCGTGTATTGCCCTCCCTGAAGCAGTATAGTTTGCCGATGAGTACCCTGGCCCCATCGATACGACGCTCGATCCTGCGCTGCCAGGCTGGTACGGCTGGTTTTGGTCGAGTAGCTCCGTCACAACTTGAAAATTTGACGTTAGCTAAACGACATGCCGCAACAGCCGCACAGTACAGGATCGAGTGTGTATCAACGAGATCCTCGCTGCTCTCGAAGAAATTCTTGAGCTGCGAGTCCAAAGCACACACCAGCGCCCTATTTTTTTTGTGCATGGGTAACCGTGGTAATCGGGGCCTAAGTTCGGTTGGAGTAGACCTATACTCGCGTAATGCATCCTCCAGTGCGCTCCTCAGTCGAACGTTGCACTGGCTACTTACTGTGTCAACCCTATCATCTTCTTCTTCAACACGATTGAACCGCGGCGGGATGGCATCAACAGTTATTATTATTATTAAAAAGTTTTTATGCAGTTTTGAACCTGGCACATTTACAATTTCATTCAATAGTCTTTTTTTGAATTTCGAACACAGAATTTAAAGAAAGAAAAGACAATTTGGAGCCTGTTTGTTGATATCAGACAATCGAATACTAAGAAAACTTGGTTTTATTGGTTTACTTGGATTTAATTCTTGAAAAAGAGATTGATATCTTTGGTTTTGCAACAAACATTACTTATTCTTAACATTAAGGTGAGGTTCTATCAATAATCTATGGATACTTCACCTGAAGTCGCCGCCCAAGCTGTGGCACTTATTCAGGCCGGACACAGCCAAAGAAACGTGAGTGCTCAACTTAATTTAAGTCGATCTGCGGTCCGAAATGTTTATCGGAGGTACCTAGAGACTGGCGGCTTTGTTCGTCGCCAAGGAAGGCCACGATCTCGGGTCACAACTGAAAGGCAGGAGGATCGATTCATCGTGACGACCAGCTTGAGAAATCGTCACCTTACCTCCATTGAGATACAAAACCAACTTCGCGACTTCCACGGAGTATCTGTGAGCGCTCGAACTGTTCGGAGAAGGTTAAAAGAACGCGATATGGTACCACACAAGCCAGCTAATGGGCCCAAACTAACGCGAGCCCACCGAACAGCGCGCCTTCATTTCGCACGCAGTCATTTAAATTGGACACAGCAAGATTGGAGCCGTGTACTCTTTTCTGATGATCCAAAAATTGTGTTACATGGCAATGATGGAAGGAAGAAGGTCTACCGACGTAAGGGAGAGCGTTTCGCACAATGCTGTTTTGAAGAGAGGGTTGCTTATGGCGGTGGCTCATGGACTGTCTGGGGCGGTATATCCGCGAGCGGCAAAACTCAACTTGAGGTTGTTACAGGACCACGGCTGCCAACATTAAATGCTGAAAGGTACATTCGTGAGTGCTTAGAACCTCACGTGATACCATACGCGGACTATGTGGGCCCAAATTTCCTTTTTATGCATGATAATGCAAGAGCCCATGCGGCCGGCATCGTCAGGGAATATCTTCGGGATGTGAACATCACAGTTATGGACTGGCCAGCCAGAAGCCCAGACATGAACCCCATTGAGCACATGTGGGACGAGCTAAAAAGACGTGTTAGGGCTCGTCAGCCAGTTGCCCAGACGATGCAGGAGTTGAAAACTGCCATAGAAGAGGAATGGGAGATGATCCCTCAAAATTTCATAGAGCGGTTGATAAACTCTATGCCTAATCGTATGAGAGCTGTGGCAGATGCCCATGGAGGCAACACGCGTTATTAAATTAAATCTTTATTTGACAAAACATGTTTTTTATTCAAAAATCAATTGCCTTTAACAAGGCGCATATCCGACTTGTTAGGCGTAGCTCCATGTCGTATGGTATTCTGAATTCAAATTTAAAACAATACGATCGAAAAAGATGGTAAAATGTATCAGGTTTAAAACTGCATCAACAGTTGTTGTTCAATCTAGCAATCATATTTCGGTAGGGGCCATCGAAACCTAAACTCTAAGGTGGGCCAATAGATGTGTCCAGAAGTGTAGTTTGTCTTAGGAAATTCATAATCCATTGCTACATGTGTTTGAAGAATTTGTCTACTCGGCAATGTAAATAACGCAATGAATATTGTTTAATTGTCTAAATTAATTAGCATTGTGTGTTAGAACGCATATGGAGAGACGGCGCGGCGCGGCGGCGCGCGGCGTCTCGGGCGATGTTGCCCTCGCGCCTCTAAAGCCTCGTATCCACTAGGCAACAATTGACGCGCAACACGTGACGGTCAACATGTTCAGCAGCGTTCGACAACAGCGCGCGACGTTGCCAGCTCGCGCAATATGACGCGCGGCTTGTTGTTTGTTTCCGTGCAACATGCAGTTGAGCATCAGATGTTGTCGAGTGGAGACGTGACGCGCAGAAATGTCCGTATGGTGTAACGAACGAGTGCTCAGTCGGATAAAATAAAAGATCCGTCAACCACACGGAGATTACTGAATACATTTTCTTTATTTTGTACGTACATTTCTAACCCACCAACGTGTTTTTTTTTCTTTTTGATGCATTTTTCTATAAAATTATAATCACCGCCGCTATAATCAACACTAGTTCCTCTGGCGACATGTTGTCGACGACTGATCATGCGTGTCTACGCAACGACAACTGCGTGTCTGTCTGACAACGTTGCTAAACACGAGTTCCGCGCTAACTTTCAACATGTTGAGCAACATGTTGTGCTACATGTCGCGTGCCAAATGTTGCCTAGTGGATACGAGGCTTAACACGTTCCGGGACACTAAACGCCCCTCGACGTGATAACAATAAAACTTCTATTGTGTCTCGTGTTGTGTCCCGGAACGGTTAAGTAGGAACTGTGGCCATAGTAGACTGAGTGCCACAGAGAGTGACGGGGCCCGCCTTACAACCTGAGGCCAGTGCCGGATTAGCCCATAAGCAAATTAAGCAATTGCTTAGGGCATCACGTCTCGGGGGGCACCATGAGTCAGAAACAGCACCGAAACAGTATTTGCTAGCACATGAAAGGCAAGGCTGTTCATCAGCAAGATATTTATTACAAGACCCAAAAGTCACTCTAGAGATGTGCGCCAATCTTTACAAATCGCTCGTCGATGTTTTGGAAAAATACGAGGCGACTAGTGGATAGGAGGGCCTACAGGTGTGGATTGCTTAGGGCATCAAGTAGTCTTAATCCGGCACTGCCTGAGGCGCAGAACTTAGGGTCACTGCTACAGAGGGAGAAATCCTATGTCCTAATCCAGGTCATGGTCTACCCATGTGCCTAATTTCATCCAAATCCGTTCAGCCGTTTTAGCGTGAAAGCGTATCAAACAAACATACAAAGTAACGTTTTTTTAGGGTTCCGTATCCAAAGGGTAAAAACGGGACCCTTTTACTAAGACTTCGATGTCTGTCCGTCCGTCTCTCCGTCCGTCCCTCTCTCCGTCCGTCCGTCTGTCTGTCACCAGGCTGTGTCTCAAGAACCGTGATAGCTAGACAGTTAAAATTTTCACAAATTATATATTTCTGTTGCCGCTATAACAACAAATAGTAAAAACAAAAAAGAAATATTTAATATTTAATAAACCCACATACACCTGCGCCTTCCGGGTGCTGTTGGGGCTACCGCGATTCTGTAGCGCGTCAGCCATGTTTGCTGAATCTACTACTGATAGTTTTTCAGCAATCATGAGGAAAAGAACGGCATCATTGTTACGCAGAATTCGTGGGAGTACCAATAGCAAACTGAAGGTGATTGGGGATAGGCTGGATGGCGTTTTCCTGGAGTATTGGACTCGTATGCATAGCTACGGGTCTGATACTGCAGGAAAATACATGAACTGAGTAATTTTAGGTTTTATTTTGTCACTTTGTTGTTAATTAAAAGTAAGAACTAACATAGTTACGTAAGTTGTATCACTAACAAACTATGGAGCAAGTTTCCGAAATAAACGTTTAATAATAATAATAATAAATACAACAATCGTGTCTTTTTTTTTTCGGCGTTTTTGCCTTGTTGTACGGAACCATTCGTGTGCGAGTCCGACTCGCACTTGGCTAGTTTTTTTTAACCTTTATTTATAACTAGCTGCTGCCCGCGACTTTGTCTGCGATCCGGATGAAAAGTAGCCTATGTACCCAGGCCACTGTCTATCTATGCCATATTTCACCCCCAGGCCGTTCAGCCGCTTCAGCGTGAAAACGTAACAAACAAACAAATCTACTTTGACATTTATAATATTAAGTTAGAATTAGGAAGTTAGGATATATTAGGTTAGACTAAAAGGCGCACAAGATATTTGCAAAGTAAAAAAATAAATAAAAAAACTGGCCAAGTGCAAGTCGGACTCGCACACGAAGGGTTCCGTACCACTACCACAAGGCAAAAACGCCGAAAAAAATACGTTTATTGAACCCCCCTTAAATGTTTATTTTATTCTGTTTTTGCGGCAACAGAAATACATCATCTGTGAAAATTTCAAATGTCTAATTATCTCGATTCATGAGATACAGCCTGGTGACAGACAGACAGACAGACAGACAGACGGGCAGTGGAGTCTTAGTAATAGGGTCCCGTTTTTACCCTTTGGGTACGGAACTGTAAAAAGCAACATCTGGCGGAAATTCCACTCAAAAAAGTTTTAATATGTTTCAATTAACTTGACTGGAACTGGAGAGGATAATTACAAGTTTGTTTTCACTAGCAGCGCCCCACGGTTTTACCCGCTCCAGTGTCGATCCCGTTCGAAAGACACGTGGCGCCATCTATCATCATAATAACGTTATTGTTGTTTTCCTCGGGAACAGCACTTTTTTCGGGATGAAAGGTACCCTATGTCCGTTTCTGTACTCCTGACAACGTATATGCAAAATTTCAGGATGATCGGTTCAGTGGTTTAGGCGTGAAAAGGTAACAAACAAACTTACTTTCGCATTTATGTTTTTTTTCTTTTTCATTTCTATGAAAACCACTAAAATTCCTCTCTTCTATAATTATGTGGGTCATTTTATTAATTTTATGTTTTTTTTTATTATTCCCTCTGTTCTGTTAGATTTTTTTAAATCATTGTCTGGCAGTTTGAGTAATTTATGTGGCCTACCCAAATGTCCTTTCTTTGGTATTGTTCGTCGAATCGTTGAGCTCCTTAAGTTTTGAGTTGAGCTGCACGATTTCTGACAAATGCGTGCACTGACTGGACAGGTCCTCTCAATCTGTGTGGTTCTTTCTTCAAAAGACCATCTCAGACATCGATCTACATGGTCTTCATATAACCTGACCAAGATTAATGTCTGGACTTTAAAAGAGACTGTGACCTCTGAGTTTGTTTCGGCCTTTCTTCTCAGAGTAGTCAGATAGGAAACGCCGACCTCATCTAGTTTTAAAAAAACACGAATAACGTGTAAAAGTGTATGTACAAACCTACTTACAAAAATAAAATCATTTATCATTTATCACTTCTGCCCACCCTTCAAGGAAAAGTGAAGCGTGATATTATTATAAATATTTAATTTAATTTTAATGATCAACTGTAAATCTACTGATTAATTGCCCAGAACATTACAACTTTAATTCATATTATAATAATATTCGTGAATTATCCTCTAAAATACTGTCAGCGTGGGTAAAACCTATTTTAACGCGAGCAGTAGTTTCCTATATCGGCACACACGTACATACATACGAATGAACTTTGTTCAATGATTCACTTGGCATGCAGATAAGGTAGTAAAAGTTATACAATTATTGTAATTGCAGTTGGCAGTGTCCGTTTGTGAGTTTATAAAACGGTTTTAGAGATGACTTTTATGTTTTTGAGCAGTGGTGGGCGAATCACGAGCTGTAGGTCGTAGGTTCGAAGCCAGACAGGTGCTTTACTTTGTGTAAATTATTTCATCACCACTGCTCTCAAAACGGTGAAGGAAAACGTCGTGAGGGAACCGGCATGTCCTAGAACCAAAAATTCGAAGGCATGTGACATCTACCGACCCATCCTGGGCCCGCGGCCCACTCCCTCTCACAGAGAGGAGGCCTGTGTCCCAGCAGTGGGAACATAAGCTGATTATTATGTTGTATTATGTTACTTATAAACAAGGGTTTTGCCCCAATTCCTGGGTTAGTCCCATTGTAAAAATTATTACTCACTAGCTTCCGCCCGAGGCTTCACCCGCGAGGTATGTCGATAAAAACTATCCTATGTCTTTCCCCGGGATGCAATCTATCTCTCAGCCAAATTTTATCGAAATCCGTTCAGTGGTTTAGGCGTCAAAAGGTAACATACAGACAGACAGAGTTACTTTCGACTTTATAATATTAGTATGGATTATGGTATACAGTAACCCCCTATTTTTTTGGGTTTGACATTATCAACAAAATTCTCCCGCGGAGCGGGAAGACACGTCAGACTTTTACTGGCTAAAACCCACCCGTGTTTCTTCAGTTGCCTGTGCCAGGCGGCCACGGTAACTCTTTCGAACATCCCGCGACCCTGGCAGGCATCGGCCCTAGCGGACTCCATCAGTCAGTGCTAACATCTCTTTGAGGCGCGGGTGGAACACAAGGTCTCGATTCACGATGCCCAGGGTGTCTCCTGCGGCGACTAGGGGCGTGAGGGCGCAAAGATTGCCTCTTCCTAACGCGCCCCGTCTCCTCCTTCGCGAGCATCGTAACATTGTAACAATGAGTGCGGAAAACCGAGCATAGCATCTGAATCGATGTTACTTGCATCTGAATCGATGTTACTTGTACGAATAATTACAGTTCGTGCGGTAACAATAGCGAATGCTCCTTAGTCAGTGCGTTGAGCTGGCGCAGTATTCTAACGCAATGCTCAGAATCAAATCATGGAGTGTTAATTCGTTATGAACATTCATGATTTACCTATTTTTGTTTCAAATCAAACATCTTAAAACAAATGCCACATCGATGACGTCATGCATGCAATGAGGAGGACAAAAATAATGTTCTTGTTCTTCTAATAAACGCAGTTAAATACGTGTCATTTGATATAAGTCGAATGACGTTTTACTTCTTGTTTACCTTGTTTTATAACTATCTCTGTGAACATTGTTTTGGTCACAGGGTAGATAGATTTTTTGGGACAAAATGTTTACTTAGTCTTCGTAAAATAAATTGTATACAATGTTTTGTACCTATACGGTGGATACAATGTTATGGGACACAGGTTGTTGACAATAAAATGGTTCCTTGTCAGTGTACTTATACGTCTTTTTGGGGCTGACATTTGCCGCACCCCCGACTGGTATCAGACCGCCATGCCTAGCGGGCCCCATCACCAAGTGCGGCCGATACTACGAACGCATGGGGGACCCATTAAACGCGACACGACCCACGACACAAAGACACCGCAAGTCGCGCAACGAGCGGTGCCTTTGTGTCGCGCGCGATTATATCGCGTTTCGCGCCTGTTTGTAGGAGGCTTAAGGCGCGCATATAATACTGCGTGCCACTTCTTAATACACCTTTGCCTACCCCTTCCAGTAAAACATGCATCATCATCATCGTCATTATCATCGTTTCAGCCGAAAAATGTCTACTGCTCGACATGGCCATTCCAAGGTTGCCTGCAAGAGATCGCAGAAAGCGATAAGGCCGCCCATTGTATGTATATTTTGCAGGGATCATTGCATTTTTTGTTAAGTATGTATTTTCTGGTGTACCATAAAGTATATATAAATAAAGACGGCACCGCCACTCGACCGGTTCTGTGCTTCTCTCATCCAGAGGTACCCTGGAAAACATGACTTCCATAACATTAACATAAAGTTCCCATCTTTCCAGGCCAATGGAAGACTTTAAGCAAGGATGCCGTGCCCTCACAGAACCTCCCCAAGCTGAACCCCGATGGTACCGTCATGGTCATCAGGAAGAGCCGCACCGTCAAGTACAGGGAGGGAAAGAAGGAGGAGATCCATGGGTGAGTAGAACAGAACTTCAAAATGGCGTCTTTCCTACGCCAATAAGAACGACGATCGTAGGCCGTTTACCGTAGACCGTAAACCGTGTTAGGTTTCCTTCTGCGAAAACAGTTGTCTCGCAGAAGGAGGCTGCGGAAAGGGACGGACAGGGAGATCTCGTCCACTCACCCGGCCCGCAGCAGACGCACCGGGCGTCGGCGGAGGGCGGACAACGCCCTCTTTCAGCCCTCCTTAAATGGGTCCAGGGGCGACGGACACGGGGACGTCCGTCGTCAACTGTCAATCAGTCTTACTAAGGTGAATCGTGTTACTCAGTAACTGGGTTGTGGAGGTCAGATAGACAGTCTTTCCATGTAAAATGCTGGTATTTAACCGCAACTGGTTAGACTGGAAGCCGACCCTAACATAGGGAAAAGGCTAGGCAGACGATGATGTAAGTAATATCTTTGTATTATACAAATCACTAATGATAAATAAAAATAAAACATGTTAGAAATACAACAAAATGTTCGCGGAATTTAATTTGAATATTATTTATTTCAATTTATAGTTATTTATAAGGAAACTATTACTTAGAAGGAAAATCGTTTGAGGAAAGATGGGCTATATTATAGAATACGTATATTGATAAATAGAGCTTACAGGGAAGGATAGGCATGTTTCACCATGATTACTCACTGCGACAGTGCAATTTTAGACAATTCTTTATTAGGTTTTTTTAGGGTTCCGTACCCAAAGGGTAAAAACGGGACCTTATTACTAAGACTCCACTGTCCGTCTGATTCTCAGCCAATTTTTTTTTTTTTTTTTGTTTATTACTAAATGGGCCCGCTCTCGCCTGATGGAAAGCGATAGATGAGGTCTATGATGGAACGAGCGTGCCCAGAAGATGCCTGTTCACTCTTGCTTTGAAGGCAGATGGGTTAACCTTTTCGCCGCCAACGTACACAAAACGCAATGCCGCGCCCAGCGCCAAGCTATAAATGTATAACTAAATATACAGTAAACAGTAGTGATGGGGATATCGTCATATCGATGAATAAGATTTGTACGCGTAAAGTTAAGATTTAAAGTTGATTTTAGGAATATAAATAAAAACTGATGAAATATTTCCAGATTTGTTTTATTTCACAGTATCCTTAATAAGAAAAAACAGTATAAATTATGAGTATCAAAGAAACTAATACATAACTCAATTAGAACTATAAGGAATGGGGTACATCTCTATTTGTTTCATGATCTCATTCTTTAACTTCATATCAAGTTATTGGCACTGAGGGCACGTTGAATTCGATTCTGATCAGGGATGGGGTCAATGGTCTTTCTTTCTTCTATTTTTGTTTATTCCTGTGTTTTTTTAATAACTTCAGTCAACGTTTTTTACCGTAGGTATCTAAGTGGCAGAATTTTTAATTGTTTTTAGATGATTTTTATACGAATTGCAATTAGGTTTCCTTTTTTTTCTTTGAAAAGATTTCTAAAAAAGTTAAAATTACAGTGCTTTCATACACTGTATTTACCATAATAGTGTATAGAGTACAAAAACAGTACCTAAATCTACTCTAATTACAGTGCATCTGGAGATACAGGGCTCACAGAACATTTTACACACTTATTGAATTCCTACTCTGTGATGAATAAACATTATTATTATCATCCAGTTAGACATAGGTATGTACCTCAGAATTATATTCTGGTTCAATGTTCTCCACAAAATACTCCGAGTCCGATTCCACACCTTGCAAAATTTTAAGAAGTTCGTCCGAATCAAGTTCTTCACTCATTTTTCTATTTGTTATCAAGTGAAAGAAAGAAAGATGCGTGCGCGCGAATTCGATTTTGTGCTGCACTATGCCAAAGTGACCTTGACAGCCGCACGCCTATGACGTCACTGACCAACTTCTATAGTAGTTCGTGGCACTCGGTGGCGCACAGGGGCATAGACGACCAATTGTTTTGTAGAGATGGGAAAATAACTATCGACAAGAATTGGTAACAACTTTATAATTACGTATCGGCATCTACGATGAAGGTCGAAATTCATCTACTATCCTTTGTAATGAAGTAGATAACTAAGTTCATATTTTATTGACCTCAAATTGTTTTCGATATTCGTAACTTTCTGTATTTATAAATATTTCAATGGTGAAATCAACCTTTCACGGCACATCACTGGCCAACTTGATATGAAGTGATTGGCGTTCTGAGGAAAGTAACAAAATTCGGAGTTTCTGTTTTTGCCGATTTTAGGACAAACTAGGGCTTATTTTGTGTAGAAAAATAAAAATCAGGGTAGTAGACAGTGCTATCTTACATAATAAAATGAAACAAAGCTTTTAATCACAGTAAATTTATTTTAATAAGATAGTTAAAATGAACAACTTCTATAGAAGTTGTGGCGCTGGTGGCACGAAAATCCCGAACTTCTATAGAAGTGCTTGGCGGTGAAAAGGTTAAATGTGGAAGGGAACACAGATGCCGGCAGTGTTCCACACTTTGGCTGTGCACATAATAAAAGTGGAGGAGAAGCGCTGAGTACGACTCGTGGGGATATCAACCGAGTGCGGATGGTACGCAGCAGTTCGTCTGGTTGTCCGGTGGTAAAAGGGCGATGGTGGGATCAGGTTGTGGAGCTCCTGCGCATACTCTCTCAGCCTAATTTGAATAAATGACTTTTTGATTTACCGCTATCTGAATCAAGCCCTTGATCCAGGTGCCCAGCGAGTGCCTCCTCCTTTGTGTTTAGTTTTGTTTATTATTAGAGTTAATTATCTTTTTGTATGCACGTGTTTCTGTGACAACAAAAACCTATTTTTCTTTTTATTAAAAAAATACAAAATACAAAAATATTTATTTCAATAGGGCATTATTTATAGCATGGGCTGGGGATAAAACTTTTCTCCACCGGTTATTTCCAATGACAAGGGATAAAATTATTTTATCCATCTGCCAAAGCACGGCAACAGGGGGAAAGAGAATTATATCACTTTTTGACATTAGACGTGGATACTCACCCCCCGTCTATAGCATGGCGACTAGTGGAAGAGAAAAATTACAGATTTTTTGACATAACAAAGGGAGAAATTTGTCCTCGTCTTTAGATGGTGGGTTTAAGTATATCTCTTGGAGAAAATATAATTAATAGTACTATAAAAATGTCTCGTGCTTACTGCCACCGTGAATAGTTTATCCACCCATGTCGCCATGCTCGGAGGGTGGACAAAATTGACAGAGGGGAATAGTATTTTCTCCTCTCCCCGTGGATAAAATGTCTCCGGCCATGCTAGCCCTGCTGGTTTGTCCACCGTGAATAGTTTGTCCACCCATGTCGCCGTGCTCGGAGGGTGGACAAAATTGACAGAGGGGAATAGTATTTTCTCCTCTCCCCGTGGATAAAATGTCTCCGGCCATGCTAGCCCTGCTGGTTTGTCCACCGTGAATAGTTTATCCACCCATGTCGCCATGCTCGGAGGGTGGACAAAATTGACAGAGGGGAATAGTTTTTTCTCCTCTCCCCGTGGATAAAATGTCTCCGGCCATACTAGCCCGGCAGTAAGTTACAAAAGTACTTGTGTCGGAGCTGTTTCGCTCTTCCCCTAAGTGGTAACTTAACAACGATGAGGCGTAAAAGGTTTAAAAAAAAAAAACCGGCCAATTGCGTGTCGGGCCACGCACAGTGTAGGGTTCCGTAGTAGCCCGTTATCACAATGTAATACGATTTTGTTGTGTTCTTTATTCTGATTAACCTTTTCACCGCCAAGCACTTCTATAGAAGTTCGGGATTTTCGTGCCACCAGCGCCACAACTTCTATAGAAGTTGTTCATTTTAACTATCTTATTACAATAAATTTACTGTGATTAAAAGCTTTGTTTCATTTTATTATTTAAGATAGCACTGTCTACTACCCTGTTTTTTATTTTTCTACACAAAATAAGCCCTAGTTTGTCCTAAAATCGGCAAAAACAGAAACTCCGAATTTTGTTACTTTCCTCAGAACGCCAATCACTTCATATCAAGTTGGCCAGTGATGTGCCGTGAAAGGTTGATTTCACCATTGAAATATTTATAAATACAGAAAGTTACGAATATCGAAAACAATTTGAGGTCAATAAAATATGAACTTAGTTATCTACTTCATTACAAAGGATAGTAGATGAATTTCGACCTTCAGGTAGATGCCGATACGTAATTATAAAGTTGTTACCAATTCTTGTCGATAGTTATTTTCCCATCTCTACAAAACAGTTGGTCGTCTATGCCCCTGTGCGCCACCGAGTGCCACGAACTACTATAGAAGTTGGTCAGTGACGTCATAGGCGTGCGGCTGTCAAGGTCACTTTGGCATAGTGCAGCACAAAATCGGATTCGCGCGCACGCATCTTTCTTTCTTTCACTTGATAACAAATAGAAAAATGAGTGAAGAACTTGATTCGGACGAACTTCTTAAAATTTTGCAAGGTGTGGAATCGTACTCGGAGTATTTTGTGGAGAACATTGAACCAGAAGATAATTCTGAGGTATGTCTAACTGGATGATAATAATAACGTTTATTCATCAAAGAGTAGGAATTCAATAAGTATGTAAAATGTTCGGTGAGCCCAGTATCTCCAGATGCACTGTAATTACAGTAGATTTAGGTACTGTTTTTGTACTCTATACACTATTATGGTAAATACAGTGTATGAAAGCACTGTAATTTTAACTTTTTTAGAAATTCTTTTCAAAGAAAAAAAAGGAAACTTAATTGCAATTCGTATAAAAATCATCTAAAAACAATTAAAAATTCTGCCACTTAGATAAAACACGTTGACTGAAGTTATTAAAAAAACACAGGAATAAACAAAAATAGAAGAAAGAAAGACCATAGACCCCATCCCTGATCAGAATCGAATTCAACGTGCCCTCAGTGCCAATAACTTGATATGAAGTTAAAGAATGAGATCATGAAACAAATAGAGATGTACCCCATTCCTTATAGTTCTAATTGAATTATGTATTAGTTTCTTTGATACTCATAATTTTTATACTGTTTTTTCTTATTAAGGATACTGTGAAATAAAACAAATCTGGAAATATTTAATCAGTTTTTATTTATATTCGTAAAATCAACTTTAAATCTTAACTTTACGCGTACAAATCTTATTCATCGATATGACGATATCCCCATCACTACTGTTTACTGTATATTTAGTTATACATTTATAGCTTGGCGCTCGGCGAGGCATTGCGTTTTGTGTACGTTGGCGGCGAAAAGGTTAAAATCAGATTTTGTTTTTCAATGCAAGTCTTTACCCGTTATAAATAAGCAACTACTTCATCTTAGTCACTTTAAGTTTAAAGGATTAATGCTAAGGATTTTGTATTTGGTACAAAATTATCCAACACCCAAGTTCAACGACTATTACTGCTAAACTAATAAAGTTATCTTAACCGCTATAGTTTTCCAGATTGTTTAAGCCAGCAGTTTAGGTTTTAGAGGGGGGGAAAGCTCTACTGGAACAAAAATTTGCACTTTAAAGTTTAATATTTCGTAAATGGAGCTTCAAATCGAAAAATTATTTTAGCAACCCCCGAGTCATTTTAGAAGACCTATTCAACGATACCCCACACGATGGGGTAAAAAATATTCATCCACACTTTACATGTAGGGGAGCTACACTAAAAAAAATATTTTCCAAAATTTTTTTTACCACTTTGTCGGCGTAATTGATATACGCACTCCTACAAAATTACAGCCTTCTAGTACTAACGGTCTCTTAGCAAACCCTTGGACAGACAGACGGACGGACATGACGAAACTATAATGGTTCCTTGTAGGAACTACGGAACCCTAAAAAGAAAAGTAAGAATAAAATAAAACATTAATTTAGCAGCTCTCAGTGTGTGTTTGTGTATGTATGTAAGTGTGGGTGTACCAAATTTTAATTTATTTTAAATTTTTATTAATGAGTATTCTATTTTATTATTTTTACAGTGAGAAGGTAGACAAATGGTCTCTAAATCTCGGAGCGCACAGCGCGTTACCTCTCAACAGCGACCAGCACATGGCTTGTGATCCTCAGGACGATAATGTAAGTAGAATTCATTACTTTAACTTAAGGTGAACCGAAGAGATTGCATGTAAAGTTTATTCAAAGTTATGTTTCAAAATAATATTATTTCTCGTTAAACAAATACTTATCAACTTTATTTTAATAGTAATTAAGTTGAATTCAGAGTGACTAGCATTATTGACAAAGTGACATGTTCAGTTTACGCTACAACTTCAAAGATTTTTAATCTTTGAAGTTGTAGCGTAAACTGAACCTTAGGATTTGAAGTTATTTTTCTATAAACTCATAATATCTTCTTTTTCGATGACAATTAATGATTCTTGAAAACGTAATTTGATGAGAATACTAAGAGGGATGTGTGGCGTTACACGAATGGATAGAATAAGAAATGAGTATACAGGGTTATTGATAAAACATTAACAACCTCTTAAGAGGCCATTGTACTCATCATTATGAACAAATTTTACTATGGGACCAAACCTGAAATCGCGAAAAAAATCAGCTGTTCCCTACATTTACATTCACATAACTCGTCAAAATATAGGGAACAGCTGAATTTTCTTTCGCGATTTCAGGTTTAGTCCCGTACTAAAAGTTGTTCATAATGATGAGTACAATGACCTCTTAAGAGGTTGTTAATGTTTTACCAATAACCCTGTATTCGAGGAAGTCTGAAAATGGCACCGGTAACTGAAAAGTTATGTGGAAATCGGTTGTCATGGTATGGGCATGTGAGACCGAGGAATGAGGAAAATGTCGCGAGGAAAGTTTTCAGTATGAATGTCAATGGCTATAAGAGTAGGGGAAGTCCAAATAAACAATGAATGGACTGTGTGAATGATGTTATGGTTAGAAAGGGGATGACTACCGAGATGACGACTAATAGAGAAGTGTGGAGGAAAAAGATATGCGCCGACCAGTAATAAATTGGGATAAGGGGAGAAGAATGATGAATGATGATGATAAGAAATTGTATGATGCGGTAAAGCTTAGAAATCAATTTAAGAGCGTTTACACCGTACGGCATTTCATACAAACTTTCAAGCCTTAGTTTTTAGAAATGAATTAACCGATTTTAATGAAACTTCATACGCATAAGCAGGATACAAAGGTCGTCATAACATTTAGGGTAATTGAATTATAAAAATATTCATAACTTTTAGGGCAATTGAATTATGGCCATGCTGTATATTCATAACTTTTAGGGCAATTGAATTATGGCTTGCTGTAGATAGATTTTTTGTTGTAAATGACCTCCTTTATCTCCCTATTTCGTTTGATCCACGACTTTTTGACCGCCCTGTATATTGTTTAATCCTAATATTATAACAAGATAATTTCAGTACCAATATCTAACATTCTCCCTTTTCGTCAACTCCCCAGCTAGCCTACCGCTACTCAAGTCTCAACACAATGAACCTATCACCACAAATACCGAGCGCTCACCTGGCACCAGCAGTAATTAAGCCTAAAAAACAAGACGCGTTCATGCAAACGGACCCTGTTCAATCAGAGGAAGATGACTCCCAACCTAACAACAGCTATGCAGAACCCGCAGACAAATACGCAGCAGAATACAGCCAGAATTATCAAAAAGATCCAGATTTCGAAAAGAAATACTCCGAAGCGAAAGACTATACCAACAAACCAGACGATTACCTCCCACAGACCAATGAGGAGTACAATAAGGAAGCCGAGAAATATGCCCTCGAAAGGAACGGCAAACCTCTGAATGGCTACGAGAAACCGGTTGAGAGTTTCCCGAAAACTGTCGACAGCTATCAGAAGAATGACCTGTACTCGGGCTTCGAGAAACCGTTTCGTCCGGACTACGGTTTCCAGAACTACTCGGACAGTGTGGAGCTGCTGAGGCATCAGCAGCACAACCTGCAGATGCTGCAGGAGCAGCCACATAGGATTACTGAAAATCAAAATTTTTTCAATGAAAACCACATAAAACAGGAGATTGACATTAATGTTGAAGATGATAAATTCTCGTATGACAGGAATAAGGAACAGTTAGGTAAGTTATTGATTTATATCTACATTTTTTCGTGTCGCACATTTATTTAAATTGTGTTGCAGTGGCGACGGTTACCATACAACTCGATTCCTACCGGCTTCCCTTTGAAAAATGGCATAGTCAGTATTCTATAGAAAAATAATAGAATCACATTAAAGATGTCTACTCCGGATTATCTCTTACAAACATTGACCCTTCGCTACCGCTGTGTTGGCCCAAAACTTCGCCACTTTCACGGCGTTCTCGGTGGCAGCGCAGGAGTCACTTTGGCTGCATTTTTTGGGACAAAGAGGGCAGGGAGCATAGCTCATGTCACAGCTCCACATACATAATAAGACCAAACCATGTAGTGGCACGTTTCCGAGTTATTAACATTCAAAATTGATCACGTGACATCCATATTTCTTGAACGTGCTTTCATCTAACGTAAACGAAACGACCCAATGAATATTGTTGAATTGTCACCCTGCCGCCGTCCCGTCGAGGTAGTCCCACTTTAGACTTCAAGTTAAGTTCTAGACAAGACTAGCTTCTGTAGAGATGTCAGCATCAGAGAATGGGCTCGTTAGGGTCGAAGCCTGCCGGGTCACCCCACCCGCCACCCAGCCACCCAGAGCGGGAGGGGTCATTTGATGATTTCCCATCATGAAAAAAAAAAAAAAGAATAGCTTCTGCCCGCGACTTCGTCCGCGTGAAATTTCTTATTTCCCCGACCCACCTCGTCGCATCGCATCGGTTGCTCGACTTTTTTTTTTATTTTGCTCGGCTTTAAGGGTCATCATCATCATCATCATTTCAGCCGAAAGACGTCCACTGCTGGACATAGGCCTCCCCCAAAAGGGGGGGGGGGGTTTGCCATAATCGCCACGCTTGGCAGGCGGGTTGGCAATCGCAGTATGGTATGGTGGTGGAATGCATAGAGAACGCTGCTGCCCATTCTCCGGTACGCCCCTTAGTCGCCCTTTTACGACACCCACGGGAAGTACGGGGTGGTGCTATTCTTTAAGTCCGGCACCACACACACAAGGCTTTAAGGGTCCTAGCGTGATTTTAATGTAAATTAGCTTTTAGCCTTGCTGAAGAATTGGGCTATCAAATACAAATAGAAGTTTTAAATTTGACTGGTAGTTCCAGAGATTAGCGCTTTCAAACAAAAACACACTCACAAAGTTTCGCCTTTATAATATTAGTGTGATAATTATTAATAAATAATATAACAAAAATAATAAATAAATATCTCCTAAAACAGAGCTCCCTCTCTCCTACCTACCCTTTTGCTGTGCCCTACAGGGCCCATAATGATCTAAATTATAATAGTTACCAGCAAGTACACATTATGGTAAAGCAATAAAGATATTGAGTATATTATATTATGAGCCCAGAACACATAGTATTATTAAAACATATTTAATAAAGGAAATAATAGTAATATTTCACATGAACACCTACTTCGTTACTATAATAGTAAAATTTACAATAACATAGATACGTTTACTTTATAACTCCTAATATTATGACAGAAGAAAAGAGTCATGACCTCATAGTATTAAAAAAAAAGCCATTTATTAGTAAAAACAATTATTGTTGATATCACCGTACCTTGTGACGAGAATATTATTTAAAAGTACGCAAGATAATAATACATTTCGCTTGTATTTCTTGAAAGGATAAACAAAGGAGTAATATAGTACGTAAGAAGTAACATTTGACCTAAGAAAATCGACCTTACTGCTACGAAATAAAGGCGCTTTTATAGTCTAAATGTTACCACGGACTATACTCTCTTCTCTTCTTCAATTGGTGTCTCATTATTGAGCATCGTGGTAATTAGACCCCTTTAAGTGTTATTAAAACAGGTTTATTTATTTATTTAATACTTCAAGCACGAAAATGTACAGAGGCGGACTTAATGCCATAGGCATTTTCTACTAGTCAACCTTTGGGTGATTATGTTTTACTCGTTTAAACCTGAAAGTTTCTGTAACGTTTCAGACGCAGACATGTACGGAAGCAGGAGACTGATGGAGCAGCAACGTTTGTTGGAAACAATACAGCACCAGGTCAAACAGGAGCCTGGTACACCTAACGGTGAGTATTTACCGCTCTTTTATATTAGTTAAAGCCAACAAATCATTTATATCAATTAGGCACACAAAGGGCACTTTTGAATGTCAAAAGGGGATTGAAGATTTTTTTTTGGAGCCTGGCCATACCTACCGGTCATTTTGATTTTTTTCAATATGGCGGCCACTCATAACACCTATATACAGGGTTAAACAACAGGGTTGGTAAAACATTAACAACCTCTTAAGAGGTCATTGTACTCGTCATTATGAACAACTTTTACTATGGGACCAAACCTGACATCGCGAAAAAAAAATCAGCTGTTCCTTAAATTTATGTTCGTATAACTCGCCAAAATGTAGGGAACAGCTGATTCTGAGCATTCTCCCTTTACTATGGAGTACTCATAACTTTATACGTGTAAATAATTAAATGTATCCTTTGTTCCAGGGTGTGAGAATGTGATGCAGCCTCAAGGCAGCCCTTACTACCAGTCCAACAGCCACAACAATGCGACAGGTATGTATCTAAACAGCTGCATTCACAATTCACTCACCAATTTAAGTGATCTGGAAAAAACTTTATTGCCTAAAAGTTGTAGTGTAGTTTCCGCTGCAATTAACTTTCACAATTTTCTTTCCAATTTATGCGACTTTGGTAAATTTACTTTAATGCCTTACATCTTAAAGTTCAGTTTCCGCTGCATTTTTTATGTTTTTATGAGGTTTTTAATTCTTAAAATGACGTCCATAGCCGGGTACTCACTAATGTTTTTCTTCTGCGCTCTAAAAATATATTTTTGTTGCCACACCCTCATCTTGATCGATGCGTGTGGAAACCGGCATGTTCTAGAACCAAAAATTCGAAGACATGTGACATCTACCAACCCGCTCTGGGCCCGCGTGGTGGATTTCCGCCCACTCCCTCTCACAGAGGAGGCCTGTGTCCCAGCAGTGGGAACATTATAGGCTGATTATGCTTATGCATCGCGATTATAACGTGCCTGTATGTCGGAGCAGTAAGGGCAGTTTTCGTAGAGCAAGTGTTGTACAGGCCAGCACGTCAAGCTACCCGAAACTGTCAAAGTTTCCCAATCAACTTTGTACCTTATGCTTTCGTGATAGAGTTGAAAATCTAACAGAAATTTGACAGATTGTAGTAGCTTGATGTGCGCCATCAGTACAATTTCCATCTTATGCTGGATTCTTTTACGTAATAATCTATGGTAATGATAATCCTGTATATCTATCTATCTTCAGGTGGTTACTACGACCAGCTCCCGCGACCCGGCCCGGAGCTACTCATAGCCAAGCAGAACGCGCTCGCGGCACACACACAGCTATGTACGTATATTCTTCTTACATTATAACTATACAGTGTGTTTGGAGAATAGTTACCGATGTTTTAAGGGCATATTATACAGGGTTATTGGTAAAATCAGCTGTTCCCTACATTTTGACGAGTTAAACGAACATAATTGTAGGGTACAATTGTTTTTTTTTTTTTTTCGCGATTTCATGTTTGGTCCCATAGTAAAAGTTGTTCATAATGATGAGTACAATGACCTCTTAAGAGGCTGTTAATGTTTTACCAATAACCCTGTATACTCATTTTTATCGACAAATGACATTTTATATCTCTCTTATGTTTTAATGTGCCGAAATAGCATTATATGTTCAATAAAATACTAATATCCTTGAATCTAAGAGATCTACAGTCGTGCAAATGCGAAATGCTTATTGCAAAAGTAAACGTTGAGGCTATCGAATAGTTAAACATTTTATTCTGAATAATAAGCAAATTGCAAAAAAAAAAAAATTCATACGAAATTTTATACAAAAATTACTTATTTTTTTACATTTTCTACTCTAGTGCAAAAATAACCCGTGTATGTTGCATATGTTTTTATGTTTAATCAAATGTATTTTTGTCTACCTACGTAATGATACCAAAATATTGACTCTACCCCAATTGTTTTAACAATTATTCTCAAGCGCAAATAAAGGAAAGTTAAACAACATAAAAATATTTTGAACTAGCTTCCGCCCGCGGCTTCACCCGCGATGTATGTCGATATAAACTATCCTATGTCCTTCCCCGGGATGGAATCTATCTCTCTGCCAAATTACCGAAATCCGTTCAGTGGTTTAGATGTGAAAAGGTAACATACAGACAGATAGACAGAGTTACTTTCGAATTTTCGAACTAGCGTCAGGCACTAGTTGTTTGGCATTTTTGCTGAACTGGGCCTTTTTGGTGCAGTTGTGAGGCACTTTACCTGCTATTTCTTACATCGGACTTTCCACTTTTTATTTTTGTTTTTATCTGATGTACGACTGTTATCTGACTATCTGGTGTACTGTGTGTCTTTTAGTCTGCGCTAAATAAATGTATTTTCTTTCTTTCGAATTTATAATATTAGTACGGATTTGCGCCAAAGTCGCAAATCCGTACTAATATTATAAATTCGACTATGCCCTGGGGCAGGGTTATGTTCAAATGACAATAAATCTTCAAATAATTGGCTAAATGTGATGATTTTGGTGAATACAGCCAAACATTTCAAATATTATGTATATTTAAAATATATATATTTCAAATATAATCGTTGAGCTCCTCAAGTTCTGAGTTGAGCTGCACTGACTGGACAGGTCCGCTCAATCTGTGTGGTTCTTTCCTGAAAAGACCATTTCAGGCACCAATCTACATGGTCTGCACATGATCTGACCAAGATTTTGTCTGGACTTTAAAAGAGACTGTCACCTTTGAGTTTGTTTCGGCCTTTCTTCTCAGAATAGTCAGATAGGAAACGCCGACCAATATTTATCAGTCGATTCAATATTTATCAGTTTCGTTTTAGTTTAAAAAAATATGATTGACGTGTAAAAGGTGTTTGTACAAACCTACTTACAGAAAATAAATCATTTATCATTTATACTATTACTAGCTGACCCGGAAAACGTTGTTTTGCAATATAAATTATTTCTAGCTGCCCGGCGCTACTTCGTTCGCGTGGTGTCCGACCCCTTACCCTACCTTACTCCTACCCTAATCCTACCCTACTCCTACACTACTCCTACCCTACTCCTACACTACTCCTACCCTACTCGTACCCTACCCTACTCCTACCCTACTTCTACCCTACTCCCCTACTCCTACCCCACTCCTACCCCACTCCTAACCTACTCCTACCACCCTACTTCTATAAGTAAATAAAAGTATTTAAAAAAAAAAAAAAACCGGATAAAAAGTATCCTATGTCCGTCTCCTGGTTCTAAGCTACCTCTCCACCAATTTCAGCCAAATCGGTTCAGCCGTTCTTTAACACGACTTTCTTTTATATTATACAGATTTTATGCTTGTTTTCATATAAAATGAAGGGCGAGTGTTTTGGAGGACTGTATTATGTAATTTTGACGTTCGAAAAGTGCTGATTCTCAGTCTAGTTTGAATAAATGACTTGATTTTGATTAATTATATTGTTATTTGTTCTACAGGGCAGAACACAATGAAGCGACCTTTCTTCTATAGTGAAAGCCCGCACTACAATAGTACCCCGTTACTGCATCGATATGAGGTGAGTTTTATTTTAAACTTGAAATATTTTGTACGGCAACTCTCGATTTCCAAACACTCACAAACAATTAAAGTGAATGAGTAGTGGTAGACCGCGAAATTCTAATTTTCTTCGCGACAATAACAGGTACATATTTAGAGAATTATAATCATTAGAATTGTTAATATATCTTTCTAAGTTAGATTTCTACCACCAACCACCAATCTCTTATGGAAAAGTGCTTAAGGTAGAAATATAACTTAGAAAGATGTATTAATGATTCTAATGATTATAATTCTCTGAATATGTACCTGTTACTGTCGCGAATCATATTTTGATCAAGGTACAACCTGATACTGACCTGCAAATTGCAAAAAACGTACGATAATTTGAATTTTGGCGGTTACGACTACCCATTCGCGTTCACCATGAAAACATAACACTCCTTTTTTGCGCAGTCGTGTATAAAATAAACACAAGGGATATCGTGTTACCCAATAACTAGGTTGTGGAGGTCAGATAGGCAGTCGCTCCATGTAGAATACACTGCTGCATCCGCTTAGCTGCATTCGGTTAGACTGGAAGCCGACCCCAGCATAGTTGGGATAAAAAGGGCGGGCAGATGATTATGATAATATAGTTTGTGCTGTTACGAGGGGCCCGTGGCTAAATAATAACAGCCGCACAGGTCGATCGATCAGGTTAAGCTATGCTTGCTGCGGTTGGTCTGTGGATGGGTGACAATCTTTACATACAGAGACCTCTCCGTGCCTTGCAAAGCACGTTAAGCCGTTGGTCCCGGCTGTCATTCGTAGATCTTTGACAGTCGTTACGGAAGAAGCCCGAAAGTCTGACAACCAGTCTTGCCAAGGGTTATCGTATTACCCAGGAACTGGGTTGTGGAGGTCAGATAGGCAGTCGCTCCATGTAAAATACTGGTATTCAGCTGCATCCGGTTAGACTGGAAGCCGACCCCAACATAGTTGGGAAAAGGTTAGGCAGATGATGAATTGAAGTCGGCGTTTCCTATCTGACTACTCTGAGAAGAAAGGCCGAAACAAACTCACATGACGAGTTTGAGCTGTTACTAGAATTGTTATAATAATTTAATTTATTTACCATCTCTGTTTTCTTTTCAGGATATCTCAAGAATTCTCCAATGAGAAACATTCCAAAGTTTCGCAACAAAAAATAAACTTAAAAAAGAAAGGTTTATTGTAAAAAAATAATTCTCTTTACGACGATAATCTCTAGATGGTTATTTTAATTTTTTTTTATATTGTAATAATTATTAATAGGAACGATGATAATATATTTTTTATTTTTAATTATTAAAAAAAGAAAACGCTAGGTCCCTTGTCGAGAAATTATAGATATTTTATTATTATTTTTATTTATTTACTAATATTCTTTTTTTATTTAGATTTTTTGGAGGGACCAGTCGTTAGATTACTATGCCACTTGTGATATATCTTTGAGTTTCGTATAAAATGGGTTTTTGAGATTTTTAACATAAAAAAACACTTTCCGTCGTGAAGGAATATTCTATACTAATATTATTAATTCACAAGGATTATTATTGATCGCAGTATATCGTTATTAGCAAATATAAGGACGCTGCTGCTTACCCTCTTCACATAATAACTAAGTCGACACGGCAAAAGACTGGCCTAATTTAGCAGCCGTTTTAAAACCTTTATTTTTTTTATTAATAATAATATTATTTTAAAATAAATATTCTTTCACGATGTAAGCATATAGAATTGTCAGCCTGTTTTATACTAAACGCAAATAATAACATAGTAATATAAATAATATCTTATATTTAAAATATGATTAAAAAATTAAACAAGAAATTGTACAAATCGTCTGAAAAATTTAAAAAAAGTCGCTTTTTTGTAAAGTTATCGTTTATCGAATGAAATGTTATTTTTTGAAAATTATTTTATAGTCTGTGTATTGTATGAAAAAGGTACCTACTTACAATAAGGCCTAAGAATCATTGCCGGTCCGAACTTTAAGTAACATATTTTCAACCTTAATAATATAGTTACAGTTAGTAGTATCCCAGTGATAACGGCCGCGACTTACGAGTCGGGTCATAGGTTCGTATATGTAAATAATTTCATCACCTCTGCTCTCAAAACGGTGAAGGAAAATATTGTGAGGAAACCGGCATGTCCTAGAAACAAAAATTCAAAGACATGTGACATCTACCAACCCGCACTGGGCCCGCGTGGTGGATTACGGCCCACTCCCTCTAATCGAGAGGAGGCCTGACCCAGCAATGGGAACATTACAGGCTGTTTATAGTGACATGAGGCGAGAGTGAGAGAGAGAACATGCGCAAGAGTTCGGAAGAGCCTTTGTTCAGACTGGCCATGTTTCTTAACCCGTATTGTACACGATTTCCTTTGGATTTTTTGATAACTAAAAGCTACATATACAGAAGGATAATTGCGTATCACACTAACAGTAAGAATGGCTGTTATTTTGACAGTTCAACGACATTCATTGCGTTATATTTACGTTGTTGAGCAGACCCATCATATGAAGCAATGGATTAGCAATATCCTTCAAAATTGATTCAGTTTGTGATTGATAGTTGTATTACGCAAATAGGATGCAGACTATAATATTTATCTACGATTTGCCTTTCCTAAGGAATCATCGTTTTATTTTCAAATATCGATTTTCAAGACAAGGTTTTCATACGCAGGTGGGCATCTAAAAGGGTGGTTGTGGACCATTTAAAAAAATACTAAATCGATGCCATTCTCTTGTTCAAGATATTTATTTTCTCGGTAAGTCAAAAAAATATATTCTGTTTTTTTTTTTTTAATAAAAAAATATTATATTTTATTTAAAAGTTTCTTTATAGAAAATAACTCTAAATCTGATTATTTTTCACGTTGTTTTTTTAGTATTTTAGTTTCTTTGTTTGTTATACTATAAAAATATATATATGTATATTAATAGCATTTTTTAAAAATGAATTTTTAATTATGTTTGTGTGTGGAATTTCTGCGGGTTTAAAAAAGGATAAAAAGTACTTTCACTTTTACGTCTAATGGTTGGAAATGGGCTTCTTTTTCAATAGTCACCAAAGTTGGGGATTACTGATCGCAGTATGCTTGTTTTTCGTCCGGTGACAATACGGCCGGTTCGAACTTCGCGCAGAAGCCTTCGCAATATTTTTTTTTAGGAACTAAATAGTGACGAGTGTGAGTGAGAGAACACGCGCGAAAGTATGGAGAGCTTGTGTTCAGGCCACGAGTCCTCGGCCATATTGCACAGGTGCCTATTTCCACCATAAAGGGATGTTAATATGCAATACGCTGATCCTATTTGCCACCTTATTATTAGAATATCCTTATAAATAAACCTAGCAATTTTACACACGGAATTTTTAATTTTAGGCCGTTTGGGTGAAAATGACCTAACTTAGTATAGTTAGGTTTGTTAAAGCTTATATTTTTTAAGAAAACTCTAACCTACGTGACCGAACCTATTTGGTCCGAGTGCCCTTGCTTAGTTACTGCGACCAAAGGCCAGAAAGTTAAGTTTTTAAATGATGATGAATTTAAAAAAGTGTCCATCATTAAAAGGTTTAACGTTTAAGTGGATCAGATGATTTTTTCTGTTTAATAATATCCTAAAAAGATGTTAATCGACATAAAGTCTTTTTACATTTCACAGTGAAAAATGAGATGCACGATGTTTTTAAAAAAATATTACCAGTTTTAAAAATATTTAAAATTATATTAAGTTAGGTCATTTTCTACTCTAACGATTTTCTTTGATATTATTTTGTAAAGAAAAAAAATAATAGTTTATAATTAACGACAAATAGTTACCAGAACCGTACATGTCTTTTGCCATTTTAATGCTCTTTTTATATTTTTTATTATTGTTTACGGTTGCAGGCGATGTTTTGACTGTAGTTAGGATATTATTTTATTAAAATAAATGTTAAGGAAAAAAGTTAAAAATGGGTGTCTAATTAACCGTACAGTTAAAACGAGAGGTTTCGTGGGACACTCGGTTAGAACGAAGTTCTTTTCACTGTATACAGGGTTATTGGTAAAACATTAACAATCTCTTAAAGAGTTCATTGTACTCATCATTATGAACAACTTTTACTATGGGACCAAACTTGAAATTGCAAAATAAAAAAAGCTGTTCCCTACATTTTGACGAGTTATACGAACATAAATGTAGGGAACAACTGATTTTTTTTTTCGTATTTTAGGTTTGGTCCTATAGTTAAAATTGTTCATAATGATGAGTACAATGACCTCTTAAGAGGTTGTTAATGTTTTACCAATAACCCTGTATAACAGGCAATATGAAAAAAAAAAAAAAACGTTTGATAGTAACTAAATAAAAAAAAAAACAAAAGTGTTGTGACGATGAAAATGTTCTATGTTTTTCGGTCTAACTCACATTCGTCAAGTGTTCAGAGTATGACGTGCGATTAGGAACTTCGTGGCAAACGTTTATACGGGGTCAAATTAAATTAGGTAGCGAAACTCTGTAGACGTGACGTTAAAAAAAAAAAAAAAATGGTGATTGGGTTAAGTACGAGTTGAGAAAATCATCAACGTCTGTAAAGTTTACACAAAAATAGTAGATTTTTAAAATTAGCTATTTCATGTGACTGATGTAACTGTGGTCGGTGACCCCATAAAAACAATATCATCATCATTCCACTGCTGGACATAGGCCTCCCCCAAGGGGGGGGGGGGGTTTGCCATAATCGCCACGCTTGGCAGGCGGGTTGGCGATCGCAGCATAATATGGTGGTGGAATTCATAGAGAACGCTGCTGCCCATTCTCCGGTATGACCCTTAGTCGCCTTTTACGACACCCACGGGAAGTATGGGGTGGTGCTATTCTTTAAGTCCGGCACCACACAGACAACATATAAAACACAGACAACATAAAAACATCATCAAATTAATTTCTTTTTTGTTTTATCATGTTCAGATATTGATATCCATCACTTTTGCGGAGTTTCGCTAGTTTAATTTGACCCAGTTGATTTGATAAGTCGTCTTGACATTTAAATAAATAGTTTAGTACGTTTTCGTTACCAACTTATAGTCACCTAAGCTTATGAGAATGTCCCATATTTATCGCGAATTCGTTCGCGTAGATATCTAAGAACAATAATGTGTCTGTCCTAAGTCTTCTTTTTTAATATAAGTAACCTAAGTTACCCCTTAAGACATCAGCTATCTGCCAGTCAAAGTCCCGTCAAAATCGGTCCAGCCGTTTCGGAGATTAGCCGGAACAAACAGACAAACGGACGAAAAAAAATGTTTTTATTTTTTGTTTTAAGTACCGTATATACTTTCATATACATATGCATTTAGTAAAAAGCTGGTATTTTTACATTACAAACAGACACTTCAAATTTATTAATTTAGAGATAG
Organism: Mesoligia furuncula; assembly: GCA_916614155.1. NCBI lineage: Eukaryota > Metazoa > Arthropoda > Insecta > Lepidoptera > Noctuidae > Mesoligia > Mesoligia furuncula. The sequence continues at coordinate 14,319,771 of OU744819.1, forward strand.
CCAATCAAACACATAAACCAATATCTTTGTTTCCCCATCCTGTCCTTGGGTGCACTTGCATAGTGCATACAGGGATAATCGTCGGTTGGTGCCTGCTCATTAAAAACGTCTAACGGGCCTCTGCGAGTTGTCTTCGGCCCCTCGTACTCCTTCCAAAGGTCCGGGACCCCAGGGTCCCGACAAATCTCAAGCGAAGTAATAATAATATCTCAAAATTGTAGCCAGTTTTTGAAAATTTCGTTTAAGAGCCTATACTACCTCAAATGGCTTAGCATGATCCTCCGTTATGTCGAAAATACCGCAGCATTAATTTTAAAATAAATATATGCTAAAGTTGAGGATTAATGTTAGGTACTATGTTAGACGAAAACACGATTCCATAAAATTTTCTCGATAGAAAAAAATTCCAAAGTTACCTCCAAACCAAACAATAAACCGCTGGTATTCAAAAAATGCTTCAAATTAGATCATGAAACTTTGCATACTAACTGAACTAACTATAAAGCAGGTCTTATGTTATTTAGTTTTTTTGAATTATCTTTATTTTCTCCGTAAAAAGCAAATACCTAAACTATTCGCGCTGCCTTCCGCCCAGCTCCGCACTTTGTCTCGCTCTCACACAGTCCGCGAGCAGTATCGTGCGAGCGAGATAAAGAGCGAATTTTAGGTGAGGTAGTATTATAGGCTCTTAAATGTACTAAGTTTTAATATTTTTGCTCTTGAATGTACGTTTTGCTTTTGTATTTGTTATAGCGATTTCAATCGTATAGTCACCAGTTTCGTTACCAGTAAGTCTGTCAGTCAAAACATCGCCGGTGATCTCATCTGTAAGTTACAGCTTTGGGTTAAGTCGGACGATTGTTGGGCGACTGTGGGGCAACTCGGATTCCATTAAGTTCCGTCTTTTTAGTACTGTGTACCTTTACGAATGATATTTGCAGTTTTTTTAAATAGAAAGAAAGAAAATCCGTTTTTCAACAATAAGTTAATAGTTTAAAAAACACTAGAAAAACACGCTTTTATAAATGCAAGTAAAAACAAAAAACCAGTGCCTATCTTCCGGCTTCATCATCAGACCTTGAAACCTAATCGTGGTCAAAGTTCATTACAAGACTTTTCTAAGACATCCAAAACAGCTATGATACGATTTTTCATCATGAAGTTCCAGTTCATATCTTCCGGCTCCATCATCAGATCAGTTCGACAGTATCATATTATTGTATTGTCATCAGAACTACATACAGCTGCCAATTTTCATTACGCTACGACCCTTGGAAGATGGTTAAATTAGTTACCTTAGATTCCATTACATAGTTAGTTACATACAGGTCGACCTAATAAAAGCGTGTTAAAAAGGACAAGTTGGGCAAAATATGTGTTACATCAATAATTGTCCTCACTGCAGGCAGGGCTATCTTTAAAGTATAGGAGGCCCTGGGCACTTTAGGTAAATGGGACTTTCATAGCACACCGCCCGGGAAAAGTTAGTTTTTATTTTGACTTCCTCTAGCTACAACGCACCTCTAGCTCCGGGCAATAGCCCAGAGTGGCTCATGGAAAAGAGGGCACTGACTTCAGGGCAAAGGCTTCTTCTCAGACAGATTAGGACCGAGCATTGTTCACCACGCTCGCGTTTTGGTGATTTTATAAGAAATCATAAACATTTTACCAATTTTGTGTTTGATGGCGAGTTCATTTTTTTTTTGCATGTGATTTTGAAACGACTGTTCAAAATAGATAAAAAAATGTCTTCCGAAAAAATATGCAAATGTCATTCGTGAGATAACCAGGTTTTTTATATGTTAACTATTGGTCAACAGAAAAAATTATGCTTGCAAAAAAAAACTTCCTAAATGAAATTATATTGTGAAAGGAAATAAAATATTTTTTAAAAAGTGATAATTTATCGAATTTACATGGCAAATAAAAATAAAAGGGAAGAAAAAAAATTGTAAAAATTATAGTTTTTAAGAAAAAAAAATAACTTTTTTGGTCACAACAAAGAATTTAATTTCGTTGAGAAAAATCTTGCCAAAGTTTTGTTTATTTTTTTTTTGTATTTTTTCGTTTTTTGATTGTTAATAAAAATAGGTGATCAATAGTCATTTTTTTAAGAAATTATATAGTTTATAAGTTTAAAGTTATGGGTGTGGGCGTGTCAAACATGACTTTAACTTTTAATTTTAATTATTTTTGGTGCTCGTTAAAAATATATCCAAATTTGCATTTTTTTTTTACGAATTTTCTTTATGAGTACAATATTGAATTTTCAAACGCACAGTAGAAGGATCGCTAGATTTTTTATCTTTTTTTTAGATGTGTCAAGTCGAGAAAAAAAATCTTTTATTTACTCTAGAAATTAAGATAAGTAAGGAATGTGGGACAGTAGATGTAAGGAAGAAAAGAGCGCGAAAAATATGTTTTTTTTTGTGTTTTTTTTAAATATTTTTTTTCGGTCGGAATATTCGGATATTTATGGCAGAGTTGAAATGTTATATTTTTGAATACGCGCTCTACATAGACCAAAGCTGTGAAATAATGTAAAAAAGTTGAGTAAGATTAAGAATAAAGTATGCTTTTACACAAAATTTATGTTTATTTATTTTTCCACCCTTTATAGTCGACTTTCGTCGAAGGATTACCTTGGCCGCTGTACAGCGCCGATCGCCTACTTGGCCACAGGCGCGTGACAATAGCAAAACAAGAGAACACGACAAACATCACCCCTTTTTTATACCTCAAAAATATAAAAACAAGTGTGAGGCAATCACTGACCTCTAACCAGGGTTCGAAATTATCAAGATAATTAAGCTCTTTGATAATTATCCGATAATTATCTGATAATTATCCGATAATTATCGGATAATTATCACCTGTGTTAGAAATTCATTTGTTGTATTGTTTCATAACAAATACATTATAATTTGGGAATTCTCACAGAAAAAAAAAAATAATATTCATTTAATATCCAACACAAAGTACCATTAATTATAGGCAGATTGAGTAAAAATCAGTGTCCGTCAGATTCGACATTATAATTAAATTAAATTGAATGAAGTAAAGCCAAAGGAATATCTTCTTCGTCCGATAATGATTCTATTTCCATTGGCGTTCCGATACACGCAAGTGCAGAAATGTTCATTCGAATACAGTTCACTTTCACGAGTGCATTTTTTGTTATTATCAATCGATAATTATCCATGTGTTATTATCACGATAATTATCACGATAATTATCATGATAATTATCATGATAATTATCATTGATAATTATCCTTTCGAACCCTGCCTCTAACTATCATAATTATGTATAATATGAAATGTGAAAGATTTCGCAGACGATTTAGTTCTTGGTACGTGTTTTTTACGATTTGTCACTTCGAATTACTTTTAACCATATAAGTTGTATATATTTTTATAATCACCTTTAAAAACCCTTTATTTTGATACCCCACTCGATAGGTTTCGAGAAAAAAAAAATTTTTTGGAGACATAATATTGCGCCAAAAATCGGCCATTTTATATTTTTTCAATTTTGATATACCCAGTGACACTCGCGCTACCAAGACAAATCTAAAGACGTATAATTTATCCAAATCCGTTCATTCGTTTAGAAGTTACGAGGGAACAAAGAAACGGACATACATACATACATACATACATACATACATACATACATACATTCAGGTCAAACACATAACCCTCCTTTTGGGCTTCGCCGCAGTCGGGTAACATACAGGTCAAACACATAACCCTCCTTTTGGGCTTCGCCGCAGTCGGGTAAAAAGTGTTCCGCGCCTAGAGGCAGCACACATACACACTTTTCATTCATTTTACATTTCACTACAAGTAAAAAGGATAGCTTGATAAAACCAATAAGAAAAAAAGTGACAGCTAGATGTTGTCAATTGCGCGTGAATGTAAACAAACATTATTCGGGCTACCAATCACCGCACGTTGGCATCATAGACTAACAAATTAACTAGGCAGAAAGTACAAACCGCGTGTACAGAATTTGTAGTCGGGATTTGTGCCTATGCAACGAATAGACACTATTAAAAGGTAGGTATGTGAAAAATAAAACACGTTTTAAAAAGAAAGAGATACAATTGTAAAAATAATCATACACCTTCGAAAAGATTTAATTTTAATCTCAATGGTAGGTTTATTTTAACACTATCTGTGACATACTATGGTAACGATAAGCTATTAATATTTTCTTTTCCTACATATTATGACATGTTTAATTTATAATTAAATATATCAAACAAAATTATAAAGAAAAGACATTAAAAGGGAAATTAGAACTCTGCTGTAAAGATGACTTTACTGCCTAATATTCGCATCTGTACTTTTATTCTATGTCCGGAGTGCTCGCATCCTTGTCGTTCTTACGACAAAAAATGTATTTTCCATCTCTTTCTTTTTCCTAACCTCCAAATATCAGAATATTAGGAAAATAATTGAAATATATTAATAAATCGAAATATAATGTGTACTTTCGTGTGGTATGAGATTCCTTGTGTTTTATTAACTTTGGTATCATAATTGGTACACTTTCTAAATACACAAAATGGCATTTTGGATGGTAATTACGTAGCTGCGCGCACCGTCTCACTCGTAGACGTGCGTGACACAGACTAAAGGCAATACGTCCCAATTAGGACGTTTTCTAGTCTTCACGATTTGCGCGCTCATAACATATCTGTTTACTAAAATATCATTGGGCTAAAAAGTATAATAATAACTACTTAATGAAAATTAACGTAGGTACAGACGCCAGCACATGAAACTTAAATTTTCTTAATCAACTTTGAACCTTATGGTTTACATATAAAGTTGAAAATCTATTAAAGAAATTTGATGTCCGGACCACCAACGCCAATCGCTTTCATATTTGGTAAATAATTAGTACTCAATTGGTACTAATTAGTACTCGAACCACAAAATTGGTACCTTAGTAGTTTTCGAGAAAATCGACTTTGAAGGTGGTCCGGCGGTAGTCACGCTCCCTACAGCAGGACCACCATGAGCGCCGAAAAAGGGGGCACGCTACAGGTATTCTAAGTATACAAATAATTAGTAGCCATAAATGTGATTTATTACGTAAAAAAAACAGAACTGTAACATTTGTATTTACCGAGAAATCAACGATGATAACTTTCTCGCAATTGTTCAGCAGGACCACGATTTTGAATGTTGATTCCAAGTTAGAGAAGCTTGTCGCTTTCCTCAAGCCTGCATAGAAAATTAGTACCCTGTAAGATAAAATTAGTACCCAAAATTCGACATTAGTACTCTAGTAGTTTACAAGATTATACCATGCCATTGGTGGGGTGGCGGTAGTCACGGTACCAAAAATTTCATTTCAAGATTTCCCTATTAAAAACTCTGTGATTTCTTCCCAAATTTATACAAAAATTAGTATTCCTAAAGAAGTAAAAGCGACCAAAAATTCAGATTTCCAAGTGTTGTATTTTAAGAGAAATTGGCTTTCATTACTTTTACATACTAAATCTTCGCGTATAACCCGACCAAATTAAGTTGCCATTCAGCTGTTTAAGAGATGTACACTCGCGCACATAAATTTATAGATGTTGGAATAGTATTAAGAGCGTTAACGCCGTACGGTATTTCATACAAACTTTCAAGCCCTTATTTTTCGAAATGAATGAACCGATTTTAATGAAACTTCATACGCATAAGCAGGATACAGAAGTCTAAAAAGTTAGTAGAGAACATTTTCGAAAAACAGTGTTACAGCCAAATTACACCGATTTTATATTTTCTATAGAAACAGAGATTTCCAGTTATCTTTTATTAAATAAGACATTTATAAAATGTTCTCTACTAACTTTTTAGACCTTTGTATCCTGCTTATGCGTATGAAGTTTCATTAAAATCGGTTCATTAATTTCGAAAAATAAGGGCTTGAAAGTTTGTATGAAATGCTGTACGGCGTAAACCCTCTTAACAACAGTTCAATATCTTTTTCATACAAACAGTGTAGGTATCTAAGAAAAAAAAAATGTACGAGTGTACATCTCTTAAACAGCTCAATACCATTGACAACTTAATTTGGTCGGGTTATACGCGAAGATTTAGTATGGATAAGTAATGAAAGCTAATTTCTCTTAAAATACAACACTTGGGAATCTGAATTTTTGGTCGCTTTAACTTCTTTAGGAGTACTAATTTTTGTACAAATTTGGGAAGAAATCACAGAGTTTTTAATAGGGAAATCTTGAAATGAAAATTTGGCACCGTGGCTACCGCCACCCCACCAATGGCATGGTATAATCTCGTAAACTACTAGAGTACTAATGTCGAATTTTGGGTACTAATTTTATCTTACAGGGTACTAATTTTCTATGTAGGCTTGAGGAAAGCGACAAGCTTCTCTAACTTGGAATCAACATTCAAAATCGTGCTGAACAATTGCGAGAAAGTTATCATCGTTGATTTCTCGGTAAATACAAATGTTACAGTTCTGTTTTTTTTACGTACCTAATAAATCACATTTATGGGTACTAATTATTTGTATACTTAGAATACCTGTAGCGTGCCCCCTTTTTCGGCGCTCATGGTGGTCCTGCTGAAGGGAGCGTGACTACCGCCGGACCACCTTCAAAGTAGATTTTCTCGAAAACTACTAAGGTACCAATTTTGTGGTTCGAGTACTAATTAGCACCAATTGAGTACTAATTATTTACCAAATATGAAAGCGATTGGCGTTGGTGGTCCGGCGGTAGTCACGGTCATAGAAATTTGACAGATTGTAGTAGTTTGATGTGCTGGCGTCTTTACCTACAGTCCTTTTACATTTATTTTAGGTACCTCTGATTTTGCATCACTGTCCAAATCACAGTGATCACTCACAATGAGTGATATGGGTTGCTGCTTAGAGTAAGAAAGCTATAGAGCATCGGGTAGCGTGGCCACACATGAGACAAAAAACTAACTTAACTAACATGGGCTACATAAGTAGCTGCCTTAAAAAAACTGGCACGCGCTGAGAGACGGAAATAGTATAGCTTTATCCTTTTCAGTTACTTATAATAACTCAATACTTTATCCCTTTCTTGTGGAAATGAAATGGAGCTACCCGCCTTCTATACTTTTCATTGTCTAAGGTTTGCTGCCATTGACAATTCTGTCAGAATCATTGGGATCTTTATTCTCGTTACAAATAAGGTTGCTACTGTCAGAGACAAAAATAATCTGAACGGAATGTAATTTGTTTATGGCTTACAAAGGCCTCAACTGTAGCCGCAGTCCAATTCTCAAGCTCTTCTATCTATAATATAAAAATGAATCGCTGAATGTGTTTCTAAGCGCAAATCTCGAGAACAGCAGAACTGATTTCGCAAATTCTTTTTTTAGAATATTCCTTGAAGTACGAGGATGGTTCTTACGCAGAGAAAAAAATAATATATCTATGGGAGTAGGGTAGGAGTAGGCTATTAGTATTGTAGGAGTAGGGTAGCAGTAGGGTAGGAGTAGGGTAGGAGTGTGTAGGAGTAGGGTAGGGTAAGGCTTAGGACACCACCCCACCCTTTATTCAGTAGCGCCGGGCAGCTAGAAATAATTTATATGGCAAAACAACTTTTACCGAGTTAGCTAGTTCATTTATAAAAATCACACAGAACTATTGTTCTGTGTGTGTTCTTATTAAAAAAAAAGAAAACTGGCAATCTCTGTCTCTATGGAAAATTTAAGATTGGTTTAATTTGGCTGTAACACTATTTTTCGAAAATGTTCCTGTCCTAACCTTTTAGACCTTTGTATCCTGCTTATGCGTATGAAGTTTAATTAAAATCAGTTCATTCATTTCGAAAAACAAAGACTTGAAAGTTTGTATGAAATGCTGTACGGCGTAAAAGCTCTTAACCGATTTAACCGAGGGGGTTCCTTTTAGTCTAAGAGGTGACAGGATTTTTCATAACGATCATGGATACGGTTAGATTTACTTTTATGGTTACTTGAATGATGTCGGTCTGCCTGCTCTCAGAGGTTGCAACTTTGAGTTATAGCGCTTACAAGAGGCTTCATTGTTGCGAAAAAAAAAAAAACAATCAGAGAAATGGTCAGTTTTAGTACATAATCAAGGTATAGCGTCTCCGCAGATGAAACAAGTTGGTCTGCCGGCTCTCAGTGGTTGCATTTCAGAGTTATGATGCACGCAAGTCATAGTGGTTGCAGTTCTGCATTGTTGCGAAAAAAAACGATAAGAGAAATGGTCAGTTTTAGTACCTATTCGAAGTATGGTGTCTCAACAGGTGAAACAAGTTGGTCTGTCGGCTCTCAGTGGTTGTATTTCAGAGCTTTGTTCTGAACAACATTATGTCTGGACTTTTTAGAGACTGTGCGATCTCTGAGCTTGTTTCGGCCTTTCTTCTCAGAGTAGTCAGATAGGAAACGCCGACTTCAATTAGTTTTTAAAATATGACTGACGTGTAAAAGCGTTTGTACAAACCCACATACAGATATAGACAAATAAAATTTATTATTCATTTATCATTTATGGCTATCATAAAAACTCGTCATTATCACCTCCGTTTGATGTTATTACGGCATCAAAATACGCTTGGATTCGAGTCTACAGTCGACACCCGTCATTTTGCGACCGTTATTTATTATGAACTTAAATGAGGACCACCGCATTTCAATAACTGTGTAGGTAATCAGAATCAGAGAAAATCGATTTGCGATGCGAATTTCAGACCGATCGCTGTCGAAAAATTGGTCACCCATCCACTCACAAGCCGCAGCATCCGTAGCTTCCCTTCCCACCCAGTAATCACTCCTACCCACCCCAATTTAAAACAAGCCCACCAATATTTTACTATATCATTATTTGGGAGTGGCTTCCATTGCTCCACCTTCAAAAGTAATTTCATCACAAAAAACAATATTTTGGCCGTACCCACAAACCAACTTAACTCGACCCACACACAACTTTTAAAACCAATCTTGTATCTTTGTTATAAGGTTGATACTCGAATAGTAGTTAAACGCAGTAGAGGTTATACTTAGTTTGGTGTTGCCAGTAGCAATTGTCGAGTAATTAAGGTAGGGTTTCTTGTTCAGAGTAACGTTTAAGTGTTTTTCCGTGGATTATTTCGTGCAGTTCGGTTTGGTTTTTGTTTGAGTGCAAATATTTCGGGTTTCGAAGCTACGAATATATTTTGGGAAGGTTTAAGGGTGGAGTACGGTAAAAGGATTTTTGGAGATAATCTTCCTATCACTATTGTTAACATAGCAAGTAGTGGTCTACGAATTTGTGTAGGTACCTAAAACAACTAAAAAGTAAAAAACCAACAACCGCCTTCCAAAAAATCACACACTGGCGCCGATTCTGTTGTTCACAAACTAAACTAAATTAAATTTCATGCATCTTTTTCTTTTTATTTCATTAAGAAAAGGACAGAAAATAAATATTAGTTTAGTCCTGTCAAATTAAGATACTCCATAGACAATTTAGACGAGATTAAAAAATTGGCTATTAAAAATACGTCAATTTACGTCAGGCGCTGACTAATTTAATAGGACTAAACTATTATTTATCATCTGTCCTTTTCTTAATGAAATAGAAAGAAAAAGATGCCTGAACTTAAATTTAGTTTAGTCTGTGAACAACAGAATCGGCGCCACTAAGCGCGAAAGTTTGTGAGAATGGATGGATCGATGTTTGTTACTCTTTCACACAAAAACTACTAAACGGATTTTGATAAAACTTTGCAGTAAGCTTATACATCAGAATACTTTTACCCCGATATACCCACGGGATCGACACTTACGCGGGTGTAACCGTGGGGCGCTGCTAGTAAAAACGCGAAAATTTGTGAAGATGGATGGAATATGGATGGATGTTTGTTACTCTTTCACGCAAAAACTACTGAACGGATTTGGATGAAATTTGACACACAGATAGTTTATTACTTGGATTAACACATATAATTATTTTTATACCGCTAGTACGTTCCCGTGGGATAATTTGCGGCCTCCACGAGGGCGAAGCAGCTGGCAAAAGCTGGTGAATAAATAAAAACTTTATTCAGTTCAGAAAACTGTGCCTACAATATTTAAAAATAAAACTAGTAATAGATTATATAGGAGCCTTAGGTGCTATTATATAGGAATCTTTTTTTTTTTTTTGCGGATGGGAAATCATCAAATGACTCCTCCCGCTCTGGGTGGAGCGGAAGGGAGTGTCAGACTCTTACTGACTAAAACCCACCCGTGTTCCTTCCTTAGCCCTTTATGTTCCGGGCCAGCGGTAACCCTTTCGGACAATCCCGCTGACCCGGCAGGCTGGGCCCCTCCTCGATGCTGACATCTCTTTGAGGCGCGCGTGGAACACGTACGCGCCCCCCGGCACGGGCCTGGTCCTGATCGGACGGTGAGCTACTCATTACTCTCCGCCCGCAGGCCCGCGCCTACGGTGGCCGGGAGTCGTCACACGGCTCCCGACGCCTGGGGCGTCCTCCGCTTATATAGGAGCCTTAGGTGCTATTATATTGGAGCCTTAGGTGCGCGTCTTAGGTACGCTCCTAATTAGGAGCGTTAGGAGCACCTAACGCAACTATCTCGCCGCATCTACCGCATCAACTATCTACCGCAATTATCTCGCAGGGAATTTGTACAAGTCTAGCAAGACTTGTACAAATTCCCTGCGAGATAATTGCGGTATCACACTATCAGTAGCAGTGGTTTTCATTTTGTGGGTATATCCCACGATACAGGAGAAATTTCTAGTGTGGGGCAACGTTATATAAAAAAAGAAATTTGATATGTAAAAAATATATACACAAAATATATACACAAAATAAATATCGGGGTTTTTTACCCCGATATTTATTTATATTATCCCGTGGGAATATCGGGATAAAAAGTATCCTATGTGTTAATCCAGGAAATGGTCTATCTATGTGCCAATTTTCATCCAAATCTGTTCAACGGTTTACGCGTGATTGAGTAACAAACATCCAAACATCTTCACAAACTTTCACATTTATAATATTATAAGTAGGATTATTTTTAAAATTTTATAAAGTACCCACTCCAAACAATTCGCAGCTCCATCGAAAACAAACATAACTGTCTTCCAGAACTCGTTTCAGACATTTTTCTTGTGAAAAGCAAGAAGATGGTATTTTTTGGGGCACTCCGACTTTCAGTACCACCATACTGCGAGCTCCAGGCCCCTGGTGATTATGGCATATCAAGCATGGACGACTGTTGACGATTTTAAACAGCATTTTTGTAAGCTGCAGTAGCTTTGGGGTATGTAAAATATCACTTTACATGCGTAGGTACAGTGACTTTACAAGAGGGGCTCGTGGCTAATAACAGCCGTATGTGTTGATCGAAGGTTAAGCTATGCTAGCCGCGGTCGGATCGTGGATGGGTGACCATCCATTGTATATCGAGACCCCTCCGTGCCTCCGAAAGCTCGTTAAGCAGTTGGTCCCGGCTGTCATTCTTAGATCTTTGACAGTCGTTACAGATAGTCAGAAGTCAGATAGGCAGTCGCTCAGGCCAGGAGAGGGAGTGGGCCGTAATCCAACATGCGGGTCCAGTGCGGGTTGGATGTCACATGTCTTCGAATTATTGGTTCTAGGACATTCCGGTTATCCTCAATATGTTTTACTTCACCGTTTTGAGAGCAGTGGTGATAAAATAATTTACACAAAGTTAAGCGCCTGCCTAGGTTCGATCCCACGACCCGGTCGGCCCCACTCGTAAGTCGGGGCCGTTACCGCTGGACCACCACTGCTCTTTAACCAAGGCTTTAATATGACACACATCATGCGATTTGCGAGAAGCGAGTAGAAACGGTGACGGAAAACATTATGAGGAAACCGGCATGTCCTAGAACCAAAAATTCGAAGACATGTGGCATCTGCCAACCCGCACTGGGCCCGCGTGGTGGATTGCGGCCCACTCCCTCTCACCAAGAGGAGGCCTGTGGGAACATTATAGGATGATTATGATGAGTGGAGCAAGCAACTAAAATCTGAATTGTTTGTTTGAGAGTTCTCGCTGGTGGCGTGAACAGTCAGCGATCAACGATTAATATAAATGTACCTATATCTTTATTGACACGGGACACAGGGACTTACAATCTTTTGTACGTTTCGTGGAAACTCACGGTACGGTCGGCGAGCTATAGAATGAGCTATGCTTGGAGTCTCTCTGAGGGATAGAGTCCGGAATGAGGTGATCCGGCAGAGAACCAAAGTTGTCGACATTGCTGACAGAATAAGCAAGCTGAAGTGGCAATGGACCGGCCATATTAGCCGTAGAGCCGATGACCGTTGACCGTTGTGGTGGACGTATTCTTGAGTGGAGACTGCGAATCGGCCAGGCTAGGTGGAGCGATGATCTTCTCTGTGTGGCTGGTAGCAGCTGGATGAGAGTAGCCAAGAATCGAGCTGAATGGCGTGCGTTTGGAGCGGCCTATGTCCAGCAGTGGGCTGCTATAGGCTGATGATGATGATGTACTACGTGTCTTGAGCAAGAAAATTGTCGATAGGTAGTCGAATCGTCGTCGGCGATCGAAGAGGTGCTTTAGACAGGAAGCCGACCCCAACGTAGTTGACTGCCCCGTTGGTCTCGTGGTCCTAGCGCGACTGCTGAGCGTGGGGTCCTGGGTTCGATTCCCAGGTGTGTTATTAAGTTTTTCAATTAGGAATTTCTTAGTAACAGCCCCGGAATTTGGAAGTTGGCGGTGTTATACCCCCGTGGTTTGGAAAGCACGCTAAGTCGTTGATCCTGCGCCTGATGTCTCTGCGGTCGTGTCGGATTGCCGTCCCATCGGACTATGAGAGTGAGGGCAGAGAGAGTGCACCTGTGTCTGCGCACACACGCCTGCAATATAACATCTCTTCTCATCTCAACAAGGCTGTCTCTGCTGAGATTGGTGACCATGGTCAAAATATGGTCTAGAGCACCAATCATCATCTGCCTTTTCCCAACTATGTTGGGGTCGGCTTCCAGTCTAACCGGATGCAGCTAAATACCAGGATTTTACATGAAGCGACTGCCTATCTCTCTATCTGGTCTGTGTGGTGCCGGACTTAAAGAATACCACCACCCCTTACTTCCCGTGGGTGTCGTAAAAGGCGACTAAGGGTCTTACCGGAGAATGGGCAGCAGCGTTCTCTATGCATTCCACCATCATACCATACTGCGATCGCCAACCCGCCTGCCAAGCGTGGCGATTATGGCAAAGCCCCCCCAAAATCGGGGGAGGCCTATGTCCAGCAGTGGACGTCTATCGGCTGAAATGATGACTGCCTATCTGACCTCCACAACCCAGTTACTGGGTAATACGATACTCCTTGGTAAGACTGGTTGTCAGAATTTCGGGCTTCTGACTACCCGTAACGACTGTCAAAGATCCATGAATGACATGACTAATATTATACGAAAATACCTTTTCAGTAGCATACACGTCTCTCCTTACGCCGTTCGTGAATACTCCAGGCGTGATGTTCCTTAAAATAATGATTAATTACATTAAAACCCTTTACAAACCCACAAAATATTAACATCCACAAACGATTTGAGAAAGATCTGATTATTATCAACAAAACATACTCAAGTAAAAAACACAAAACGTTTCACAAAGATTCCGTTTTTGAGATATGAGCTCACAAAACGACGGACATTGATAATGCATAACTTGACGTTTTTTTTGTTGGAGTCGGTTAAGATTAGTGAATAGTCCCGGGAAATCCCGGAACCGAAAGAACCGGGAAATCCCGGAAATTTACGTCGTTTTTGGAACCGGAATTTTTTGAACCAAATCCCGGTTCTTTCGGTACTTTCGGGAAAAGATACTTCGCGTTTCGAATATTTCTAATTTTATAGCATAAAACCCGACCGCTTAAAGCGGAATACACTTGCTACCTAGCATGCACAAGAAGCATGCATGCTACAAGAGCATGCTGCACGAGGGTGCGGGAGGGGCTGGTGGCGGCCATCGCGTCTTCGGAATGTTGTGCTTTGCGTTGTGTTTGTGATTTTGGTGGACAGTGCTTCGCAAAAAAGACTCAAACAAGATTGCTTCGTTTGGGCAGAGCCAGCTTACGAAACTAAAGACCGATGATGGCAGGATCGTATCCGCCAAACCTGAGCTGTTGAGAGAGATCGAGAGGTTCTATGGACAGTTATACACGTCAACAAGGAACCCCGTTATGGATCTGGCAAACGACCCAAGAGCTAGGTTGACCCGACACTATACCGAAGACATCCCGGACGTAAGCCTGTACGAGATTAGGATGGCTCTGAAGCAGCACAAAAATAACAAGGCGCGCGGGTGATGACGGAATTACGGCCGAGCTCCTGAAGGCCGGCGGAAAACACGTTCTTAAGGCCCTTCAGAAGCTGTTTGATTCCGTCATCATACTCGAGGGCAAAACACCGCAGGCATGGAACAGAGGTGTGGTGATACTTTTCTTTAAGAAGGGCGATAATGCCCTCCTTAAGAATTATAGGCCCATCTCACTCCTGAGCCATGTCTACAAGCTGTTTTCGAGAGTCATCACGAACCATCTCGCGCGCAGGTTTGACGCCTCCCGAACAAGCCGGATTCCGTAAAGGCTTTAGCACCGTAGACCACATACAATCGCTGCGACAGGTTATACAGAAGACCGAAGAATATAACCTACCTCTCTGCTTAGCGTTTGTGGACTACGAGAAAGCTTTTGATTCGATTGAGACCTGGGCTGTGCTGCAGTCTCTTCAACGGTGCCAGATCGACTATCGGTACATCGAGGTACTGAAGTGTCGGTACGAAAACGCCACTATGTCAGTCCGACTCCAGGATCAGACCTCGAAACCTATCCTTTTGCATCGAGGTGTGAGACAGTGCTGAGACTATGGAGGACCTCAGTACAATGCTCGATGACCTCAGTAGAGCCTCCGAAAGAGTGGGTCTTAAAATGGACATGGACAAAACGAAGCTCATGTCAAATGCCCATGTAACACCCACTCTCATAAAGATCGGAGACACTACACTCAAAGTCGTGGACGAGTATGTTTACCTAGGACAAACTGTCCAGTTAGGTAGGTCTAACTTCGAAAAAGAGGTCGATCGTCGAATCCGACTCGGCTGGGCAGCGTTCGGGAAGCTACGCAATATCTTCTCGTCCCACATACCTCAGTGTCTCAAGACGAAAGTCTTTGACCAGTGCGTGTTGCCAGTCATCACTGGCAACACGCACTGGTCAAAGACTTTCGTCTTTTCGTCGTGCCATAAGTCATCACTTATGGCACTGAAACGTGGTTACTCACAATGGGCCTTATAAGAAGGCTGAAAGTCACCCAAAGGACAATGGAGAGAGCTATGGAGTTTCCCTGCGTGATCGAATCAGGAATGAGGAGATCCGCAGAAGGACCAAGGTAACCGACATAGCCCGAAGAATTGCCAAACTTAAGTAGCAGCGGGCAGGGCACATTGCTCGCAGAACAGATGGCCGATGGGGCTGAAATGTTCTGGAGTGGCGACCGCGTACCGGAAGACGTAGCGTTGGAAGGCCTCCCACAAGGTGTTCCGACGACCTTGTGAAGGCCGCGGGAACCCGATGGATGCGAGAAGCACAGAACCGGTCGAAGTGGAGGTGCTTGGGGGAGGCCTATGTCCAGCAGTGGACATCTTTCGGCTGAAATGATGATGATGAATTATGTTAATTTATTAACAATTTAAAAAAAAGGTATTCAAAAAAATAAAAAAACCCGACTGCGGTAAAAAACTGAAAAGTTAAAAACAAGCCCATTTTAAATTAAATAAAAGTTGGAAGCAAGCGGGACCCATTTGAATTTGAAAATATAATAAAAATGATTATATGGGTCCCGCCTGCTTCCAACTTTTATTTAATTTAAAATGGGCTTGTTTTTAACTTTTCAGTTTTTTACCGCAGTCGGGTTTTTTTATTTTTTTGAATACCTTTTTTTATTTCCAGCTTTTTAGTTTACAAAATAAATGTGAAAGATTTCGCAGACGATTTAGCTCTTGGTACGTGTTTTTTTACGATTTTTCACTTCGAATTACTTTTAACCATATAAGTTGTATATATTTTTGTAATCACCATTAAAAACCCTTTATTTTGATACCCCACTCGATAGGTTTTGAGCAAAATAATTTTTTTTGAAGACATAATATTGCGCCAAAAATCGGCCATTTTATATTTTTTCAATGTTGATATACCCAGTGACACTCGCGCCACCAAGACAAATCTAAAGACGTATAATTTATCAAAATCCGTTCATTCGTTTAGAAGTTACGAGGGAACAAAGAAACGGACATACATACATACATACATACATACAGGCCAAACATATAACCCTCCTTTTGGGCTTCGCCGCAGTCGGGTAAAAATGTCGGTTAAGATTATCTAATCAATAATATTGAGACTGATTAATGCTACGCTTTAATTTAATTTGGTTATGTAGAATTGCAATAGGAGTCATGTTGATTTAAATCATGTGTTTGGAGAAGATGTTTAATATTTTTTTTTGATAAATATTATCTAGGACAAAAATGTTTTAATGTTAATAAAGATGTTGCTGGTAGAATATGCGTAGTTACCAATAAAACAAGAAATAAAACGTTTTATTTGATTTGATTTAAATGTTTTTATTTTGCCCTGTCATTTCGTCATGCTTTTACTTTCTCCGTTTCAACTCTTCATCTTTTAAAGGCTTACTTAAAGTATCGAAAGTACCGGGAATCCCGGTTCTTTAGCCAGGAGGTCTCGAAAATCCCGGTTCTTTAAAACAGAACCGGTTCTGCATTCCCTAGTTAAGATATTCCGTGCATGCTGCCCTAGACTCATCAATAATATGAGCTATTTGGGGTTTAGGTGCGACGGGACGGACACGACACGATTTTAATTTCCAACCGATCGTTATGGAAATTAAACAACAAATTTTTGAAATAGTGGTTTTATGAAACTGGGAAAAATTCCCTCACACTGTACATACCTTACGATTAGTCCATTACTAATACATTACAAAGCAAAACTATACTAGTCCATACATTTTCTGTTAGCTAATTTAATAACGATTCCAATGACATAACTCATAGAGAGCTAGCTATCGCAACTTCAGAGATATCGTCGTTTTAATCAGACGCGGCGTAGACGCACGCCTGCGCGCTATCGCGCAGAACGGCCGCAATAAACGGAAGGATATGGGAGAAAATCCTGAAAAAAAACTTTTTCTGCATATGGATGGTACAGACGCCAGCACATCAAGCTACTACAATCTGTCAAATTTCTTTAATAGATTTTCAACTTTATCGCTATGGCATTAGGTTCAAAGTTGATTGGGAAAATTTGACAGTTTCGGGTAGCTTGATGTGCTGGCGTCTGTATATCGACACGCAACCTGTTACTGTGGATACTGTACATAATTCTCAATCCCCATTCGTTAAAATTTTACGTCAGTTATTAAAAAAAAAAAACTGGCACCCCAGAGTGCCGACAGAAGTGAAAACTTGAAAAGGCATTAGTAATTTTATAAATATGTTTGAAGGTCCTTCTTCTCAAACAAAATGAACCGCGCTTTGATGTCTTTAGGTATAATGGCCATAACGTAAAACAGAGGTATCGGTTATGGTAACAGTGTCGCGAGTTCAATGGTTTTTTTTGGATCTTTGACTGTCGTTATGGGTAGTCAAGGCCAAAGGGTATCGTATTACCCAGTAACTGGGTTGTGGAGGTCAGATAGCCAGTCGCTCCATGTAAAATACTGTTATTCAGCTGCATTCGGTAAGACTGGAAACCGACCCCAACATAGTTGGGAAAAGGCTATATAGGCAGATGATGATGACCTAATTATAATGTCTTAGAAAAAATATAAAGTGCTTAGTACCCGACTAAAATTTCGGTTTTAGTCTCTTACAGTAAAAAAATACTGGTTTGAAAACATCCGCATCCATATTAGAGCGGAGAACAGTGATGGCCCAGTATGACGGCCGCGTCTTACGAATTGTCGGTCGTAAGTTCGAATCCAGACAAGTGCTTTACATTGTTAATAGAGATGCGCCGAATATTCGTTTTAAATTTGGTATTCGGCGTATCCGCAGTGGCGGGCCGGCACCAGTCGGGGGTTGCGGAAGGATCGTACGTTCCCCACCCTAGCGTAGGTGTGAGATGGAATACCGGGGTGGTTTTTAGTCAGTAAGAGTCTGACAGACTTTCCACCCCGAAAAAAAAGTCGTCGTCGTGTCGCAACCTCTAAAGATCCTTGCAAGCGCAACATTTCTTAAATACAAGCCGGGTTAAGAGCGGCACTTTTTATCATAGAGACGTCTCACAAACGGGGTAGCCAGACATATTATGTGTTTTTATGATAAGCAGTTCAAAGTGTAGGGATTTGTGGGTTTAGGAGAACAGACAGCGGTTTGTGGGAGACGACATGAAGCCGTGTACCCATGAACGAACAGAAACATGGTGAACATGAACATCGGACACTGTTCGCACATACGTACCACTAACGAACATCAATCACTGTTTGGCAACAATGTTCGTGGCGATTCAACTTGGTTGTTCTGTGCGTACGGTGTTCGGAGATGCTACTTCACTGTCGACCACTTCCAACGAATCCATGGTTACTGAGGGGTTGAGCGCGAACACAAGTACGCAGAACTGTGTTCGCAAGGTGTTCGTGTCCGCTTAGCTGTTTTGCGTCCACACGTACGAACCAAATGTTCCGTGACCGATGTTCGTGTTCACCATGTTTTGTTCGTTCGTGCTTACACGGCTTAAAGTTTTCGATCGAACACTGTTCTTTATGACGTCACAAAACATTACGCTTATATTAACCCAAGCATAAGCAGAGGTGTACCCTGTAACTATAGTACACACATATTTCGTCGGTTATGTTTAAGACTCCTGTAATAGGGCGAGCCTATTGCCAGCAACCGATTACAAATCCATACTCCGAGCTGTTACTGAGAAATTTCTAATGGAAAAACCTAACAAAATTTTGCACGACTCGGGAATCGAACCCAGGATCTCACGGTCAGCAGTAGTGCTTGCGACCACTAGACTAAGGCTTCGTGTAGACGCTGCCGGATCCGCATCGGCGCCGGACCGCATATATGTGTATACGAATGAATATCGCGAATGAGCCGCGCCGTCACCGTGCCGTCGCCGCACCGTCGCCGCACCGGCGCCGGAATGAAACCGCGTGCACGCGCATTGATGCCCAGTTTAAATAGTAAAGCAACGATCACAGTTAAACGTTTTTTTTCTTTATCATTTAAGGTTTCGAATTTTTCATTTAAAATTACACAGATCTCTTGCCACGCTTTTACATTTTTTCTTTTATCTTTATAAGATTCACTTGTTTTGTCCCATAATACCTCCCTCTCTTGCACTAAATTAATCAATAACTCATAATCGAAGTCATCCATTTTAGTATTTTTTTATCGGGCACATGTGAACATCGGCGCAAGCGACGGGCTACTGAGCATTGTTCATGTACACAAAATGGCGGCACGGCGGCGGTCCGACGCATGTGCGGTGCCGGTGCGGCGCCGGCGCGGCGACGGTGCGGCGCATGCGCGATTTTTATTCGTATACACAAACATGCGGTCCGGCGTCGGTGCGGCACCGGTCCGGCTCCGGTGTCGTCTACCCGAAGCCTTAACAGGGAGTCAATTTCTGTATGATGTGGTTCACTCAACAGAGGGGCAATTCTCGTGATTTTAAGAACGTTTACAGTGTGACTAATAACTCACAATGGGCCTTATAAGAAGGCTAAAAGTCACCCAAAGGGCAATGGAGAGGGCTATGCTTGGAGTTTCCCTGCGAGATCAAATCAGGAATGAGGAGATCCGCAGGAGAATCAAGGTAACCGACATAGCCCGAAGAATTGCCAAACTTAAGTGGCAGCACATTGCTCGCAGAACAGATGGCCGATGGGGCTGAAAGATTCTGGAGTGGCGGCCGCGTACCGGAACACATAGCGTTGGAAGGCCTCCCACAAGGTGGTCCGACGACCTTGTGAAGGCCGCAGGAACCCGATGGATGCGAGGAGCACAGAACCGGTCGAAGTGGAGGTGCTAGTGGGAGGCCTATGTCCAGCAGTGGACGTCTTTCGGCTGAAATGATGATGATGATGATTGCTTCATATGTTCGAAAAATTTGTCAGCTCAACAACGTGAATAAAGCAATGTTGTTGCACCGTCAACATTAAAGTTATTGCTACGCTATTACCCCGATGGGAATCGAACCCGTGCTTGCGACCACTAAACCATTGAACCATTGAACCAACTGGACTTTGAGGGTCGAGAAATTGGTGTCGCGTCACAACACGAACTTCAAGTCGTTCGTGGTGCGTGTTCCGACGAGGTTCCGACACGTCATCTCGAGAAGTTCCTCAAGGAAGAGTTTCGTGGCCGGCTACATGACACCAGTCAGCAAACACGACGCAGACACTTCGTGTGCGTTAGTTTGTTAGTGTAATTATAATGTTATAGTATTTTTAAGTTATATTAATATTGTGTTGTGTGTGTTTTATATGGGCCATGATGCCTGAAATAAATGGATAATAATAAAATAATAATAATTAAGGCATGTTAACATCCACGTTTACTTGAATTTGAGAAAGCGTAGGCAAAAAGCTGATATTCAGCTGTGTCTGTTTAGATTGGAAACTGACCAAAACTTAGTTGTGATATGGCATGGGAACCAAATCTGTTATCATCATCATCATCTAACCTAACCTTTTCCCAACTATGTTGGGGTCGGCTTCCAGTCTCTCCGGATGCAGCTGAATACCACTATTTTACATGGAGCAACTGCCTATGTGGCCTCCACAACCTATTTACTGGGTAATACCCCTTGGTTAGACTGACTGTTGAGGGGCCCGTGGCTAAATAATAATAGCCGCACTGGTCGATCGATCAGGTTAAGCTACGCTTGCCGCGGTTGGTCTGTGGATGGGTGACCATCTTTACATTCCGTGCCTCGGAAAGCACGTTAAGCCGTTGGTCCCGGCTGTCATTCGTGGATCTTCGACAGTCGTTACGGGTAGGCAGAAGCCTGAAAGTTTGACAACCAGTCTTACCAAGGGGTTTCGTATTACCCAGTAACTGGGTTGTGGAGGTCAGATTGGACTGGAGGAGGTTGGACTCGAAGCGGACCCCAACATGGTTGGGAAAAGGCTAGGCCGATGATGATGACCCCTTGGTTAGACTGCTCGACAGGTTGTCAGGCCTTTGGGCTTCTGACGACCCGTAGCGACTGTCAAAGATCCACAAATGACAGCCGGGTCCAACCAAGAAGGTTCTTGGTATGTAAAGATGGTCACCCCTCCACGGACCACTCGTGGCTAGCGTAGCTTAACTTGATCGATCGAACCATGCGCCTGTTATTACTTAGTCGCAAGCCTCTTGGGAATCAAACCTATATCTTACTACCAAAAAAATATTTAAACCGCTGCACCTAACCTCACACTAATCGACATAAATTACTAACGAAAAGAAGGTAAAAACAAAAAATCACAAACAATATTTGTATGGCAACATTGAGATATAAATAATTTTACAAAATTAAATGACACAGCGCCGCCCCGCGGCGATCCCTGCGATTCCTTTTAAATGACATACATGGTATTCGTGATAGTTGTCTCAGACCAACAAAAAAAGAAAGACGGCGCGCCGCGAACATCAAAAGTGAAGCCATAAAACCGTGCTCCTGCAAGTAAACATACACGCTCACGCACACACCTACACTAAAACCATGCTCATCGCTCTTAGTACGTCACGAGTCGTCGTCAAGTTAACATAGATTAAAAAAATATAATTATGCCTTCCTGTGCAGTGAAAAGTTGCAAAAACAACAGCAAATCACATAAAAAGTCTCACGGAATCACTTATCACTTGTAAGTACTTGAAATAATATCGTTTCTATAATATTAAATTTTAGATTACTTGGAACAAAAAACCTCAACGAACGAAAGTAGTGACATAAGGAGCGGGGGCTGCCATAATACGATTTAAATTTTCCCCATTCGATTAATACATACATATAAATATGATTTGTTACTTCGAGTTATATTCCTATTTTCTTTTTTATGTATTGAATATTTTGGGTTTCCAATTAATACCAATACCATACTCAACAATATCTTACACGTACAATATTATACTAGTTCCTACTCGCACAAATATCCGCAAATTATAGGGAAAACATTTAACAAATGGCAAGCCTTCGATACACACATAGATAAAAAGGTGGCTTCAGTTTTAATGTTCGTGGCGCGCTGTCTATCTTTTTTTGTTGGTCTGAGGATACTTGTTAAGAATTTATTATTTATTAGTAGTATCGCACTGTGGATTTGCTTGTACTAACTACAGTACTACATGGATGGCTGTAAGAGTAGGGGAAGACAAAAAAACGGGTGACTACTGAGATGAAGGCTGAAAAGAGGAATGGCGTTAGAGACCAAGTGGTAACGGTCACGACTTACGAGTTGTAGGTTGTAGGTTCGAATCCCGACAGGCGCTTTACTTTGTCTAAATTATTTCATCAACACTGCTCTCAAAACGGTGAAGGAAAACATCGTGAGGAAACCGGCATGTCCTACAACCATTCAAAGACCATTAAGGCAAGGACAGAAGATAAATCCAAGTTTAGTCCTGTCAAATTAGTCAGCGCCTGGCGTCAATTGACATTTTATTTTTAGTAGCCAATTTTTTAATCTCGTCTAAAGTTGTCTACGGAGTATCTTAATTTGACATTTGAGGATGAAACAAGAAAGTACCTTCCCGTGGTCGCATGTCGCTAAGACTTTTTCAATAGTGCTTGTCACTCTTAAATCAACTTAATTACCATTAAAATAAAGTTTATATTTGTTTAAGGTGACTGCATGACCTGAAGCGCGGTATTTGTCGGACTGCATAGAAGAAAAAGAGAAGCGCGATGACACAACCCTGGTAATTTATAGCAAATTATGAAGCAATTATCTCTTTACAAAAAATCTATTGTTTGGACTAAAAAACACTAGTAATTTAGTATGTTGCTTGTAGAATAATCTGACAAAAATCAGAATGATTTTATGTTTATTAGTAAGGTATTTATTGTAAAAAGAAAGTTTTTAGAGGTATCTTCATGATTTTTTTCTATCGTATCAAATTAGATGTATTATGTTTTCAACACACTATCTACCTAGCATATATCCTGAAGAATATCATATATTTTTTTCTGATTTTGTATACTGTAATCGATCATATACTTTAATTTTTTCTAGAACTCGCGTTTTTTGCGTTTAGGTCCTGTAAGCCTAACTTGAAATAATATTAATTTGAAACTATAAGTTTGAATGGCCTTCAAACTTAGAACAAAAACATAGTTACATACATGAATTCACCCCGGCTTCCCAAGGGTGGTACACAGAAACTACAGAACTACAGAATCCTTTTTTTTTTTGGTTTGGAAATCATCAAATGACTCCTCCCGCTCTGGGCGGAGCGGAAGGGAGTGTCAGACTCTTACTGACTAAAACCCACCCGTGTTCCTTCCTTTATGTTCCGGGCCAGCGGTAACCCTTTCGGACAATCCCGCTGACCAACTACAGAATTCTTACGTATCCCTTTGCTCTATAAACTTATATTATGCTTTTATTTAACACCCACGTTCTCAAGGAAACTTGTTTCAAGTTATTTCTTCTTTGCTTTTTAGTCGATTTTGTTATCAATATTTCGGTTGTCCTTGTTTTCTCATTGTTTTTGACATTTTATCATGTTTATGTAAATTGAATTCGCTGCAGAAGGTGACGTAATCATTCTAAAAGAATTTATACAAAACTTTTTTAAACTTTTGATTATGCGAATTTCTACCTCTGAGTGGCTTCATCAAAATCAAAAGTCAAATAAGGCTGAGATCAGCATTTTTCGAATGTTAAAACGACATAAGACAGTCCCCCAAAACGCCCGCCCTTCACCACTTCCCAGTGGGAAGAAGAAGTGGCGCAACAAACCTCCCAGCAGCACAGCTGTCTGTTCAGTTAGAAGAACTTGATTGTATACAATAGTAGGTAATTAACATTACGAAACACAAAACGTTAAATTAAATTATTAGACATATGTCAGCTAGCACGCCAATATACCAACAAACTCCCCAATATACCATTGTAGCGGTATCTACAAAGCCACATGAGAGACAACGCGTCATACTGACGTCACGCAAAATCCTGCATCTCGCAAGCAGAGTTTACCGCGCAACTAGCATAGATACAACGGCCCGACATGAATCATCGGGCAGTTGCCCGCCAGACACAACACCCGTCTGGTCGGAGGATCCTCCCTATTCTATAGAGTATGAGTGAACTTTACACCTTGTTCCTCTTACCTCTTTACCATCATCAGTATTCAGCCGAAAGACTTTCATTGCTGGACATAAGCCATAAGCCTCCTCAAGCATCGCCACATCGACTGGCCCTGTGTGGCTTAAATGGGTAACTGATAAGGGGCTTACAGGACCTAAACACAAAAAACACAAGTTTTAGAAACAATAAAAATAAATGATCGACTACAATAAATAAAATCAGAAAAATATATGATATTCTTCAGGATATAATATGCTAGGCAGATAGTGTGTTGAAAACATAATACAACTAATTTGATACGATGGAAAAAAATCAAGAAGATACCTCTAAAAACTTTATTTTTACAATAAAAACCATACCACATACAATCATTCTGATTTTTTGTCAGATTATTCTACAAGCAACATACTAAAATAATAGTATTTTAATTTTTTAGTCCAAACAATAGGTTTTTTGTAATTAAATAATTGCTTCATATCTATACATATAATAAAATTGTAGAAAAGTGGTGTCTGTACAATGGAAATATATTAAAAAAAAGTAGCAGGGGTTGTTATTATATCGATGCCGAACCCGAAAATGTAATTAATTTTTTTTTTGTCTGTTTGTCTGTTTGTCGGTTTGTCTGTTTGTCTGTTTGTCTGCTGTGTTTGTGCACGCTAATATCAGAAACGGCTTATTCGATTTAGATGCGGTTTTCACTAATATATTGTAGTAAGCTTCACTTAACATTTAGTGTTTATTTCATGTCAATCGGTTCATAAATAAAAAAGTTATGTCAATTTAAAGAATCACGGCGAACATTTGTTAAGGTATTCTATCAGAGTACGTAAACGCCTCGCGCCTGCGCGTCCGTGGCTGTGTAACGGAAAGGGGGTATCAACCCTGAAGGAGGTGAATGAAGATGAAAAAAAAAAAATTTTGACCTCCCATAGTAATAGCACATCAATGATTTACTATTACTATGGGAGGTCCAAATTTTTTTTCATATTTCGACCTATGTTCTTTGGGGAAATTTGTTCAGTTTCATGAGCACATTCACCTCCTTCAGGGTTGTTACCCCCTTTCCGTTACACCTTGTATAAAGCGCGCTGAGAGCCGCGCCGCTGCCATAATTCCGATCCAGCCTGTCCCTTGCTGCCCTCTCCCAGCGACGCCCTAAGCCGAGGTCCGTACCCCACAGGGGGTGCCCTTAGCGTGTAGTCACTTAGTTTTTAAGTTTATATTGTGTAGTTAAGTTGTGTATTATGCCCTGGCTGGAGGCCTTAATTTATTGAGGCATCCACAGGAAAGCCAGGTTAAGCAGTCGACAACCCCTCAGGTTGAACTGCGAGATGACCATTTCAAAAGAAAACGCGCCGCTGCCATAAGGATTCAGTTATTCGTAGCGAACGCACGTATCCTGGAGAGTATAGGCGAATAGTTGGATTCGATTATTGCGATTCACTTGAATACTGACTGTTTGCATATTTCATTTATTTATATTTTAGGGTTTGTAGGTTAGGTTCTTTTTCTTAATTTTCTTTAAAATTTTGTAAGTATTTGGTATAGGTTAGGCGGTTCTTTCCTTGATTATTGGGTACTAGCTTCCGCCCGCGACTCCGTCCGCGCGGATGTCGGTCTTCGCGTGGATGGCTTATTTCTCCATTTTGAGTAACTCTGACAATGACATCTTATAAATATCTATTGGACCCAAATACGGCTAAGCCTATAATAATTAAGGAGATCCCTCTATTGAGCTACTGCTGTTGAGCTCGCGTTCTGTAGTAAGTATTTTTTTCATAGTAATTCCGACCTTGATAAGTAGCATGTAGCAGTAAATTACTGACAGTGACGAAAAGTTTGCAATAATAAAAAAGTGATCGTGACAATGAGACAGAAAGTTAATTGAGAGCTTCAGCATACACAACATTGTTAGTGATCTCGTCCGGAATATGAACATGAAGATTTCTTGGACTGCTCACACGGGAAAGAGCTACGTAAAGTTGCCCGTGTGAAAAACAACTCGCGGTAAGATCTACGCCAGCAACTCCTAGGGTCTGACCTTGAGCCTTATTTATTGTCATGGTGTAACACAAAGCTACAGGAAACTGTATTCTCTTAAATTGAAATGGAAAATTATCCACTGCGGGTAATGCAACGTGTGTTCGCGGTTCTACAGAACAACGTCTATGAATAAAACTGAAAAATAAGATTTTTTTTTCTACGTATTTTTCCAGGATAAAACGTATCCTATTTTATGCCCAGGATAATAAGGTACAATTATACCAAGTTTCATCAAAATCGAACCGTTAGTTTTCACGTGATGCCTGCATATACAGACAGACAGACAGACAGACAGACAGACAGACAGACAAAAATTTTTTTAATCACATATTTGGGTTTGGTATCGATCCAGCAACACCCCCCGCTATTTATTTTTTCAATATTTTCAATGTACAGAATTGACCCTTCTACAGATTTATTATAAGTATAGATTTACTTATCTTAATTTTTATTTAGGGTTTTGTAAATAAATATTGTAAGCATTTATTATTGGTTAGGCATTTCTTTCCCTGATTTTCGGTATACTTATCTTAATTTGTATTTAGAGTTTGTATATAAATATTATAAGTATTTGGTATAGGTTAGGCATTTCTTTTCTTGATTTTCTATATCTATACATATAATAAAATTGTAGAAAAGTGGTGTCTGTACAATGGAAATATATTAAAAAAAAGTAGCAGGGGTTGTTATTATATCGATGCCGAACCCGAAAATGTAATTAAATTTTTTTTTGTCTGTTTATCTGTTTGTCTGCTGTGTTTGTGCACGCTAATATCAGAAACGGCTTATTCGATTTAGATGCGGTTTTCACTAATATATTGTAGTAAGCTTCACTTAACATTTTGTGTTTATTTCATGTCAATCGGTTCATAAATAAAAAAGTTATGTCAATTTAAAGATCACGGCGAACATTTGTTAAGGTATTCTATCAGAGTACGTAAACGCCTCGCGCCTGCGCGTCCGTGGCTATATATACAAGGTGTAACGGAAAGGGGGTATCAACCCTGAAGGAGGTGAATGAAGATGAAAAAAAAAATTTGTACCTCCCATAGTAATAGCACATCAATGATTTACTATTACTATGGGAGGTCCAAATTTTTTTTCATATTTCGACCTATGTTCTTTGGGGAAATTTGTTCAGTTTCATGAGCACATTCACCTCCTTCAGGGTTGATATCCCCTTTCCGTTACACCTTGTATAAAGCGCGCTGAGAGCCGCGCCGCTGCCATAATTCCGATCCAGCCTGTCCCTTGCTGCCCTCTCCCAGCGACGCCCTAAGCCGAGGTCCGTACCCCACAGGGGGTGCCCTTAGCGTGTAGTCGCTTAGTTTTTAAGTTTATATTGTGTAGTTAAGTTGTGTATTATGCCCTGGCTGGAGGCCTTAATTTATTGAGGCATCCACAGGAAAGCCAGGTTAAGCAGTCGACAACCCCTCAGGTTGAACTGCGAGATGACCATTTCAAAAGAAAACGCGCCGCTGCCATAAGGATTCAGTTATTCGTAGCGAACGCACGTATCCTGGAGAGTATAGGCGAATAGTTGGATTCGATTATTGCGATTCACTTGAATACTGACTGTTTTAGGGTTTGTAGGTTAGGTTCTTTTTCTTAATTTTCTTTAAAATTTTGTAAGTATTTGGTATAGGTTAGGCGGTTCTTTCCTTGATTATTGGGTATTTACTTATCTTAATTTTTATTTAGGGTTTTGTAAATAAATATTGTAAGCATTTATTATTGGTTAGGCATTTCTTTCCCTGATTTTCGGTATACTTATCTTAATTTGTATTTAGGGTTTGTATATAAATATTATAAGTATTTGGTATAGGTTAGGCATTTCTTTTCTTGATTTTCTTTATTAATTATAAGTTCATTAGCTTCGGTTAGTAATTATTTTTTCTAGCAATTCTTTTGTTTTATAAAGTTAGTACGTTTGTCTGTGTAGAAGAATAGCACCACCCCTTACTTCCCGTGGGTGTCGTAAAAGGCGACTAAGGGTCTCACCGGAGAATGGGCAGCAGCGTTCTCTATGCATTCCACCACCATACCATACTGCGATCGCCAACCCGCCTGCCAAGCGTGGCGATTATGGCAAACCCCCCCAAAATTGGGGGAGGCCTATGTCCAGCAGTGGACGTCTATCGGCTGAAATGATGATGATAATGACGTTTGGTTTACACGTCTTAACACTTATTACTTAAACTGTGATAATTTTAGACTGTATAATAATCTGTAAGTATTTATAATTTAATTGTTTACGATAGTACGTGTTTACTAAATAACTGTGTGTTAAGTAGTAAGTACTATTTTATTGTAAGAATGCCTCGAAGAAGATCCAACCTCTCCCAATGTAGCAGAAATGCTAAAAGGATGAGATTAGTTCGATCACAGGAATCTGAGGAAGGTCGTGAGGCAAAAGGCTCTCTGCACCAGGCTAGGTTTCGTGCTGCAGAAACTTCGACTCAGCGAGAATCTCGACTGAGTTCAAATCGTTCTCGAATGATGACAACTCGAAATAGGGAAAACGGGGAACAACGAAAGGCACGTTTATCTGTCGATCGCGAAACTCACGCGCTATCGCGTGAGTCTGAGACTTTTGCTGTCAGGGAAATCCGCCTGAGCTCCCAGAGAGTACGGACAACAAATGCTCGATTCCAGGAGACACAGGACGTGAAGTGATGTGAAGCTCATACACTATCGCGTGAGTCTGAGACTTTCACTGATAGGGAAATTCGTCTGAGTTCTCAGAGGGTTCGGACAGCAAATATTCGGTCTCAGGAAACACAGGAAGAACGAGAAATACGTCTCACTGCCGATCGTGAAGCTCAAGCACTAGAGTCTGAGACTTTCACTGAAATTCGCCTGAGTTCTCAGAGGGTTCGGACAGCAAATGCCCGGTCTGTAGACGGTATATGTAATTCAAAATATGCTGCCCAAAAAGTCACTATTCCACGCGGACGAAGTCGCGGGCACAGCTAGTTTTGCAATAAATTACCAGCGTTTGCCATCGCGCTTTTCTTTCTTTTCTATCCAGTCCGATAGTGATTGCGCTTTAGGTCATGTAAGCCAATTAATATTTATGAAGTAATATTTACCTGTATAGCTTGATCAGGTCGAAAGTAAGCCCGCTCTTCATTCATTCCCCTGTCCTTATCCCAGTTTATTTGGGTAGGCGAAACATGTCTTTTTCTTTCATACTTCTCTGTTAGTCGTCTTTGACAGTCGTTACGGGTAGTTAGAAGCCTGAAAGTCTGACAACCAGTCTTACTAATGGGTATAAAGCAGAAGGTGCACACTCGCAACAGTCTTCTTCGTCGACTGGTCTCATCGAAATGGGGTGCTTCACCTGACGTTGTGCGGACTACTGGACTGGCGCTATCTTTTTCTGCGGGAGAATTCGCGTGCCCCGTGTGGAGCCGTTCTGCCCATTCAAAGCTGGTGGATACAGCTTTGAATGAAACGTGCCGGATCATCACTGGTTGCCTAAAACCAACCCCGGTACAAATGCTGTATCCGTTAGCAGGAATAGCGCCACCAGTGGTTCGCAGAGCGGTGGCAAGCTCCAGCGAAAGAGCCAAAATGGTCTCCGACACACGACACCCTTTGCACGACAACATCCTTGTGCCACAAAGGCTGAAAAGCCGAAACAGTTTTTTAAAGTGTGTCGTTCCACTCTCTGGCGGACCATCACAAGAGAGACTGAAGCTGTGGCGAGACAGTGCTACCTTACCCAAACCGTTCGTCCTACCCGCTGAAGATCTCCCAACTGGACATGAGTTACCTTGGGTAATCTGGAAGTCTTTAAACAGACTCCGGACCCAGGTAGGCCGAAGCAAGGAAAACCTGTTCAGGTGGAGATTCATAGACGACTCCGCCTTGGAGTGTAAATGTGGTGCTGTCCCACAAACGATGGGACACTTAATATCGTGTCCTGCGTGTCCTGTCAGCTGCACGTTACAGGAACTGATGGACGGTGATGAAGGCGCCAAACAAGTAGCCGAATTCTGGGCCGAGTACATTTAGATTGCTATCGACACGCTAAGAAGACTAATGGGTATCGTATTATCTAGTAATTGGGTTGTGGAGGTCAGATAGGCAGTCGCTCCATGTAAAATACTGGTATTCAGCTGCATCCGGCTAGACTGGAAGCCGACCCCAACATAGTTGGGAAAAGGCAGGCAGATGATGACTTCTCCATCAGTCGTCATCTCGATAGTCACCTCCTTACTAAACATATCATCATGCACACAGTCCATACATCGTTTCCAAAGTAAGCCTGCTCTTGTCTGATAAAAGCGCTAATCTGTAAAAGTTCGGAACCAATGGCGATATTTAAGTTAAAAACTTGCGAATTTTCTTTACCATACATGACTATTATAGAAGGTTAATCACCAGCACCTGCCTAGCCTTTTCCCAACTATGTTGGGGTCGGCTTCCAGTCTAACCGGATGCAGCTGAATACCAGTATTTTACTTGGAGCGACTGGCTATCTGACCTCCACAACCCAATTAGGGACTGGGTAATACTGGTTGTCTGATTTTCGGGCTTCTGACGACTCGTAACGACTGTCAAAGATCCACGAATGACATGACAGCCGGGACCAACGGCTTAACGTGCTTTCCGAGGCACGGAGAGGTCTTGATATGTAAAGATGGTCACCCATCCACGGACCAACCGCGGCAAGCGTAAGCTACGCTTGCCGCGGTTGGTCTGTGGATCAATCGACCCGTGCGGCTGTTATTATTTAGCCACAAGCACAAAATACAGATAGTACAGAAGGCAATCTACATACAAAGTGCGCTCGAGCAACGCACACATAGACACCGCTCACGGACATGTTATCTGGGAGTGGTTGGGAGTAGTGCGAGCGCGGGTGCCATCCGCTTGAGACACGCGTCTGTGAAGCGCAAAAATGGATCAACAACAAAATGACTATCTAAGCTCGATTTATATAATAGTTTCCTATTTTGAATCAGTATAAACGAAGTAACTTTTTGTAAGGTAAATTCACGCCACCAACTAATATTACGTAAGTTGAAAACATGATTTTTTGTATGTGTAGATATTGTGTTGTTTTTAGTGTCATTTGCAAAATAAATTGTGTAAATAAGGTAATCCGTTTTGAAGTTATTAGGTGAAAATTGACAAATGTAAAATTTTATATGTTTTTGTTCTGTTAACTTTTTGTATTATAATACTATGTTTATTGTTTTGTTTTAATATTGTAGAATAAGCTCAACAATAAATCAAACAACTAGCTACGAGTGCCACTGCCACGATCGTTTTTTGTGCATAAGCCAAAGTTGACAACCCTAGCGCGACCGCCGAGAGTAGGTATGAAAAGTGAAGTACATACATACATGTGATTGCCTTCTGTACTATCTGTATTTTGTGCCACAAGCCTCTCTCTCTGTTATAGCAGGTCAATATTAGAGGTGAAGTGAAGTGTTGCACGATGTTACAGCATGTGTGGTGCAACTGTTAACTGTCACCTTGACCTGCCCTGCACATCACCTGCCTAAGAATGAGTATGCATAATCGGCCTATAACGTGGAGTGGGCGGTAATCTACCGCGCGGGCACAAGGCTTCGAATTTTTGGTTCTAGGACATTCCGGTTTCCTCACGACGTTTTCCTGCACCGTTTTGAGAGCAGTGGTGATGAAATAATTTACACAAAGTAAAGTCTGAGTTCGAACCTACGACCTACAACTCGTAAGTCGGGGTCGGTTACCACTGGTACACCACTGCGCTAATGATAATGGTAGGGCCCCAAATCTGGTAAATGGAATTTCGGATAATAATAATATAATAATAATTTATTTATTTATAAGACAACGATGGTCCACTGTGTTAGTAACGCCTGTAGATAAGCCTGTTATAAAATTCTCGGTAACAGGCCGGAGTTTGGAACTGCGTTCGGTAATGAGCAATAAGATTCGCTCTCAAAATGTAATGGCAGCAAAAATTGTGATGATCAAGAAGTATTAATTACTAGCTTCCGCCCGCGACTCCGTCCGCGCGGATGTCGGTCTTCGCGTGGATGGTTTATTTCTCCATTTTGAGTAACTCTGACAATGACATCTTATAAATATCTATTGGACCCAAATACGGCTAAGCCTATAATAATTAAGGAGATCCCTCTATTGAGCTACTGCTGTTGAGCTCGCGTTCTATAGTAAGTAAGTATTTTTTCCATAGTACTTAATTCCGACCTTGATAAGTAGCATGTAGCAGTAAATTACTGACAGTGACGAAAAGTTTGCAATAATAAAAAAGTGATCGTGACAATGCGACAGAAAGTTAATTGAGAGCTTCAGCATACACAACATTGTTAGTGAGCTCGTCCGGAATATGAACATGAAGATTTCTTGGACTGCTCACACGGGAAAGAGCTACGTAAAGTTGCCCGTGTGAAAAACAACTCGCGGTAAGATCTACGCCAGCAACTCCTAGGGTCTGACCTTGAGCCTTATTTATTGTCATGGCGTAACACAAAGCTACAGGAAACTGTATTCTCTTAAATTGAAATGGAAAATTATCCACTACGGGTAATGCAACGTGTGTTCGCGGTTCTACAGAACAACGTCTATGAATAAAACCGAAAAATAAGATTTTTTTTTTCTACGTATTTTTCCAGGATAAAAAGTATCCTATTTTATGCCCAGGATAATAAGGTATAATTATACCAAGTTTCATCGAAATCGAACCGTTAGTTTTCACGTGATGCCTGCATATACAGACGGACAGACAGACAGACAGACAGACAGACAGACAGACAAAAATTTTTTTAATCACGTATTTGGGTTTAGTATCGATCCAGCAACACCCCCCGCTATTTATTTTTTCAATATTTTAAATGTACAGAATTGACCCTTCTACAGATTTATTATATGTATAGATATAGATATTTTATTGTTATAACTTAATTAGTTTAGATTAAAACTAAGGTTTTATTAATTTTGGGGATTTTAATGATTCTTTAGAGAAATCAAAAGGATTCTAAGAAATTGTTCAATTTTTTTTTGTGATTTTCATTAAGTATTTAATAAACATTTTGCCTGACCTGCGAGCAGTGGTGTATTTTATCGCCACTGATCTAAAAACAGTGAAAGAAAACATCGTGAGTAAACCAACATGTTTTAGAAACAAGAATTGGAAGACATGTGACATCTACCAACCCGCACAGGGCCCGCGTGGTGGATTAGAGCCCACGCCCTCTCACAGAGAGGAGGCTTGTGTCCCAGCAGTGGGAACGTCAAGGCTGAATTTGTCCAACCTGGAGATCAGACCTAGGGATTATATGGGTGAACTTACCCACCTCTGGCTATCCCTTCGAATAGAGGCGTGATGTTTATTTACGTTATGTAAAATAAGTGATGTTCTGCAATCTACCTCGTTTGTCTAGTGGTCGCAAACGCTACTGCTCAGCGTGAGGGTTCGATTCCCGGGTCGGGTAATATCTGGAATTTCTTTTTTTTAACCGACTTCAAAAAAGGAGAAGGTTCTCAATTCGACGGTATGTTTTTTTTTTTTTGTGTGTGTTTGTTACGCGATTACTCCGCCAATTGTGGACCGATTTTCAAAATTCTTTTTTGTTTGAAAGGGTATACTCTCGAGGTGGTCCCATTGTCATCAAGTTGGAATCTGATGAGAGGATCTCATGGAAATCGAGGGAAACCCTCAAATTTTATAGGCAAAGCTATAACGATTTGGGTATTTTTTAAAATAACTTGAGCATTTGCTCTCAGAAATTATCATTTGGTAAAGTGGAGCTGATGAACAGATGGCCATTGGAACTACTCAATGACAAATATTTCACGGGTTGCGATTCGACTACTTTAATATGGTTGCTAAGCAATTTATGCTTGTCACAATGCGTATGGTGAGTAGTTGTTGAGGAGTTCTCCTGGTTCTTACCAGGAGAACTCCTCAACAATTAACGTCCCAACATCGGGAAAAGCAATATTTTGTAACAAGTGATGAGCAGTTGACATTAGGCTATTGTAACTTAGATAAATTACAAACGGACCCACTAAAAAGTGAAAAATAAAAAACTTTTACAAAAAAAAAACAACCGACTTCCAAAAAAAACACTACAAATTGAAAAATAACTTTAATTTCGGAAGTCGGTGTCAATAAACGAAAATGCGGAACCAAAGACACCGACTTCCGAAATTAAAGTTATTTTTCAATTTGTAGTGTTTTCTTTGGAAGTCGGTTGTTTTTTTTTGTAAAAGGTTTTTATTTTTGTATCCGATTGGTGGCAATAGGATTTTCTCATATGACATGGGACTTAAACCTAATTGACGAAATATTGGTGTACTTGTACAGCTCTGCCTAACCCCTAGGGGACTGCTGGCGTGATGTTTATGTTATGTAAAACAAGTGATATGGTAGAATCTGAAGGCGGGAGATATACTCCGGCGCATTACTCTCTCTGTGGCGTACCAACTTTATTTATACTGAAGAACAAAAAATATTTGAAGAGTATGTTACGATTTTAATTTGAGGTTGTGGTTCCGTATGTTTATTTTGGTTGTTTTGTTGTGAAATGTCTCATTGGGTTTGAGTGTGTTTCATTGAGAAATACACAGGTCATAACATCCCTCTCAATGAATATGAATCAGTTACTTATACTATAAATTCGAAATTACTATAAATTCGAAAGCAACTTCTTCTGTCTGTCTGTATGTTACCTTTTCACGCCTAAACCACTGAACGGATTTCGATAAAATTTGGCAGAGAGATAGATTGCATCCCGGGGAAGCACATGGGATAGTTTTTATCCCGATATTCTTACAGGATCGACACTTATGTGGGTGAAACCGCGGGGAGTTCTAGTTATATACAGGGTTATTGGTAAAACATTAACAACCTCTTAAGAGATCATTGTACTCATCATTATGAACAACTTTTACTATTTACCAATAACCCTGTATATACCCTGTTTTACATTGTTCAACACAACTAACTATTTACATTAGGTACTACATTCAATGACTAACTAACTATACAAATAAATATAAAAACGAATCCCGGTTACATCTGCACGACGCGACCCAGCAGCCAGCAGAGAGGTGGAAGCACCTTTTCCTTGACCAGGACGAGGCTCCCAACCTTGATGTCGTCCGATGTTGTAGGCCACATGGTTTTTTGCTGCAGCAGAGATATAGTATTCGGTGTTAAATCTTCTCCAATAATGCTGCTCTTAGGCGTCGAAGTACTCGTCCGCATCGCTGTCATCCGAAACGTGCTCAGAAGACTGGCATCATTACCATGTTACATGACATTATGCTAATTCTTTGGCCAAAGAATCAGTCATCCATGTGGTCACATGCAGTTTCGACCAGTCGACGAATAATTAATTGCCTTAAAAAAGAGACGCATACACGTGTCTCATGACCCGAGCGTTTTGTTAAGTAAAATATATTTAGGTCTTTACCTATGAAATTGCCGTTTTACATACAAAAACACACGTTTTACATAGAAAAAATATTTTTTTTTTTTAAAGAAAATTTTTATCATCTACTTTATCAACACCAACCCGTTTCACAATTCTCCCACGGAACCTTAACAATAAAACAACCGCGCACCGTTTTGTTTCTGTCCCTTGCGCCTGCGACGATGCTACATCCCTTTCTCTCACTAAACAACAGACGGAGACAGAGAGATCTCTTTTTAAACCATGTCCTGACCGTCGTAAAAATATAAAAATGAATATTACTTAAATATTTAGGATGTTTACTTTGATACCTTTCGATATTAAAAATTTGGGTTCCTTGGGAGTTTTAAATGTCGTTTTTTATTGTTAGGAAGTGAAAGAATGTTGTTTGGCAAATTTATCACTGGTTTTCGGTATGTGGGTTATAAAAGATCAAATATCATGTCAACTTGTAACATTAATTATTATTGGTAGGCATTTCGGTCAACTGGTTCGGTCAACAGAAACCAAAAAATATGACAGTTCAAAGCCCAACCATAATCAGGTGAGGTAAAATGTTTATGATTTAAATCACAAAAACAAGTGTTATCATAATCTATCTTTTTGATATAAAAACAAATATAAAAGAAAAGAAGAAGAAGAAAGTAAAGAAAGAAAAAAGAAGAAGAAAAAGAAAGAACTAGTAGCGCCCCGCATTTTCACCCGCGTAAGTTTCGATCCCGTGGGAATATCGGGATAAAAAGTATCCTATGTGTTAATGCAGGAAATGGTCTATTTATGCGCCAATTTTCATCCAAATCTGTTGAATGGTTTACGCGTGATTGAGTAGCAAACATCCAAACATCTTCACAAACTTTCACATTTATAATAAATAGGACCCTTGCGCTTCGCTTGGCTCGTCTTGGCGGGGGCACTCCCGTGCCCCCAGATATGATATTTCTTCATCATTAAAATTTTGGGAACTTTAGACATTTGAGAGCGAATCTTATTGCTCATTATCGGACGCAGTTCAAAACTCCGGACTGTTACCGAGAGTTTTGTTACAGAATTATCCGAAATCCCATTTACCAGATTTGCCATACCATAATGATTCTTGGGCAGGTAATGTGCAGGCAGGTCGAGGTGACAGTTAACAGTGGCACCGTACATGATACAACATCGTCCGACACTTCACTTGTCGTCTAATATTGAGCTGCCGGACTATTCTGTAAAAATCTATCCGTCAAAACTTGGTGAGTTGTCGTTCCACCTGATGTTTGACACTATTGACAGCTGACTTCACATAGTTTTCGTGTTACAGGACAGTTATACCAATAACTGTCCTTTTCCGTAGGTACAGAGTTCATAATCATCTGCCTAGCCCTTTCCCAACTATGTTGCGGTCGGCTTCGTCTAGCCAGATGCGGCTGAATACCAGTATTTTTTTCACAACGCAGTTACTGGGTAAAACGATACGTAGGTTCACAGTTATAAAATAAATACACACTAAACCAACGGAACCTACACCAACTTACTCCGAACTCTAATAAAACCTCATTCATAGACATAGTTACAAAAAAAAAAACAAAAATCCTTTTTGACATCTGTGTCCCTTTACAAAAAAAAAAACTCCCGATCGTATCTGTGTTTAAAATAAATATTAATACGGCGGTCGAAATAGTTTAGACATTATTTATTGATTGAAACCGACCCCCGGGAGTTTGAGCCTGTCAAAATTAATTTTATCATGGGAAGATTCATCTCCCAGCCTTTTCCCAACTATGTTGGGTCGGCTTCCAGTCTAACCAGATGCAGCTGACTTCTAGTATTTTACACTAGCTTCTGCTTGCGGCTTCATCCGCGTGAAATATCTTGTTCCCTGACCCACCCTGTCGGATCACATCGCCCGGCTGCGCTCTCACTTACTTCTCTCTGTGTTTTGTTATTGCTCGGCTCCTAATGGTAGTAGATTAATGATAGATAGCCTATAGCCTTCATCAAGAATTGGGCTATCAAGTGCAAAAATATTTATTAAAATCCGACTGGTAGTTCCAGAGATTTGCGCGTTCAAACAAACTCTACAACTTTCAAAAATCAAAATCACAAGTCATTTATTCAAACTAGGCTGAGAATCGGCACTTTTCGAACGTCAAAATTACAAAAGCCAGTCCCCCAAAACGCCCGCCCTTCACCACTGCCTAGTGCTTTCGCTGGAGAGAAGAAGTGGCGCAAGAAACTCCCCAGCAGCACAGCTGTCTGTTCAGTTAGAAAATACTTTATTATTGACTGTCCCGTTGGTCTCGTGGTTGCAAGCGCGACTGCTGACCGTGGGGTCCTGGGCTCGATTCCCGGGTCGGACAAAGTGTTATTGGGTTTTCCAATAGGAATTTATTAGTAACAGTCCGGAGTTTGGAAGTTGGCAGTTTAATACCCCCGTACCTGGGAAAGCACGTAAAGCGCTCTCCCCGGTCGTGTCGGAGTGCCGTCCCATCGGACTATGAGAGTAAAGGAACAGAGAGTGCATCTGTGTTTGCGAGCACACTTGTGCACTATAATATCTCCTGCGTACCTGGCTAGTCTCCATTGAAATTGGCCATGACCGAAAACGATAGGGGAGGCTATTATTACTTTATTATTAGTGTAGTTGGAGGGACTGCTTATCTGACCTCCACAACCCAGTTACTCCTTTAGGAATAAGATCTATAAACGATGGTAAAACCACCTCATTATCCGCTGCGTAATTTAGAACAACAACAAGGTAACACAGACACAGTTCATCTCGACAGACGGCTGTGCTGCTGGGGAGTTTGTTGCGCCAGTTCTTCTCCTCAGCGAAAGCACTAGGAAGTGCTGATTGTCGGAGGATTGTCGGATTGTTGGAGAGGCCCGTGGCTAAATAAATGGGTACAGGATGAACGTCGACGTCTCTGACACCTTGTAAACAATACCTAATCAATTTTTTTTATTACTAATCGATGCCTAATTATAAGAGGGGTCCGTGGCTAAATAATAACAGCCGCACAGGTCGATCGATCAGGTTAAGCTACTCTTGCCGCAGTTGGTCTGTGGATGAGTGATAATCTTTACATACCGAGACCCCTCCGTGCCTCGGAAAGCACGTTAAGCCGTTGGTCCCGGCTGTCTTTCGTGGATCTTTGACAGTCGTTACGGATAGTCAGAAGCCCGAAAGTCTGACAACCAGTCTTACCAAGGGGTATCGTATTACCCAGTAACTGGGTTGTGGAGGTCAGATAGGCAGTCGCTCCATGTAAAATACTGGTATTCAGCTGCATCCGGTTAGACTGGAAGCCGACCCCAACATAGTTGGGAAAAGGCAGGCAGATGTTGAAGAAGTGCTAATTGTCAGCCTAGTTTCAATAAATGACTTCTTATTTTGATTTTGAGACACGTAAAGCGGCTTTGTCTAAACTAATATTATAAAGAGAAAAGATTTGACTTTTTTGTATGTTTGCTTGTTACGCTTTCACGCTAAAACGGCTAACCGGATTTAAATGAAATTTGGCACACGACCCGACCAAGACCTGGACAAGGACATAGAATACTTTTTATCCCAATATTTACACAGGATCAAGACTTATGCGGGTGAAACCGAAAAGCGCAGCTTGTTTTATTTATAACTAGTTGCGCCCCGCGGTTTCACCCGCGTAAGTGTTGATCCCGTGGAAATATCGGTATATAAAGTAGCCTATATGTTAATACCCTGGATTGTTAATACCTCGCATGGCACCAGCCTAATGAAAAAACTTTTTGTCCTTAAATATTAAAAGCAACGTTTGTCCAATTACGTATAATAAGTACAAATATACGAAAACAAATAAAAAGAGTTCAGTATTTATAATATTAGCGCGATTCTCGCCTGAACCACGGGGGTTACAAAAACAATGTACTCAAACGAGCGTTTTAAACAGTTTGTCAAATAAATATTAGCGTTTTATTACTGTTTTAAACCCGCACAGTTGGATAAAAGAATGATATAATAATATCATTATGTATTTAGGGTATAAAACATGTGTAGGGTACCTATTTATCTATACCTAGATAATTAACACACTAATATTATAAAGGCGAAAGTGTGTGAGTGGGGGTGTGTGTATGGGTTTGTGTTTATATGTTTGTTACTTCTTCACGCTAATTTTAATAAAATTTTGTATGGAGGTAGCTGACACCCTGGTTTTGCATATAGGCTACTTTTTATCCCGATATTCTCACGGGATCGACATTTACGCGGGGCGCAGCTATACATGATTTTACATGGAACGATTGCCTATCCTGTCGATCGCATGACTAAAAGTCGTATGTAATTTTTTAGCTGATTTCAGCCAGGACAACTACATTTTTCTATTCGTGGTTCTTTACATTTTTCACTAACCGTCGTACCTCGATGTTATTTGGATCTCAAAATATAATCCATTTTGAAAGGCAACAAAACACACACACATGAATGCAATAAACAATTTGAACTTGAATATTTTTTTAGTCATGAGAGCTACGATCTGATCTCCACAACCCAGTTACTGGGTAATAAGATACCCCTTGGCAAGACTGGTTGTCAGACTTTCGGGCTGGTGACTACCCGTTACGACTCTCAAAGATCCACGAATGACAGCTGGAACCAACGGCTTAACGTGCTTTCCGAGGTACGAAGGGGTCTTGATATGTAAAGATGGTCACCCATCCTCGGATCGGCAATCGACCCGGCCGGCTGTTATTACTTACTTCTAAACATAACTGCGGAAATTTGGGTGCACTATACACGTCAACCTACCCCTTTGGAAATACAGGCGTTATTGTAATGTTACTATTTTTGAAAAACTGTTGGTTGATAGTACAGACTAGCACATCAAGCTACTACAATCTGTCAAATTTCTTTAATAGATTTTCAACTTTATCGCTAAAGCATAGGATTCAAAGTTGATTGGGAAAATTTGACAGTATCGGGTAGCTTGATGAGCTGGCGTCTGTACTTGTCATGCCACACAGGTTTTCAAACATTACAAGAAAAAAAAAAACAAGATAACGTACCTACATGGACTTCTACAGCATAAATTAGAAAGATGTGGTACCAAATTCAAGGGTGTGTGTATGTGTGTGGTGGTGTGTGGTACAGACAGTGCCGGATTAGCCCATAAGCAAATTAAGCAATTGCTTAGGGCATCACGTCTCGGGGGCACCATAAGGCAGAAACAGCACCGAAACAGTATTTGCTAGCACATGAAAGGCAAGGCTGTTTATCAGCAAGATATTACAAGACCCAAAAGTCGTTCTAGCTAGAGATGTGCGTCAATCTTTACAAATCGCTCGTCGTTGTTTTGGAAAAATACGAGGTGACTATTGGATCGGAGGGTCTACAGGGGTGGATTGCTTAGGGCACCAAAGGTCTTAATCCGGCACTAGGTACAGACCATCAACTTGTACAACTTTCTCCATGAGATCAACTTCGGGATCGCGAAAAAATAATCAGCCGTATCTGGGGTCCGAGTGCTCATGGTCTTTTTAAGGAAATTTAGAAACGGTTGGTTGACACTTCCCGTGACCCAAGGGCTGGCTTTTAACTTGGCCAGAGGCCATACAACGTGGTGATGCCGCCAGTCTCGTGGGTACATTTCCAGTCGACAGCGATGCGGATGAATTTTTCGACGCTATATTTTAGTTTGTTTATAGTTTTAATTAAGTAAGGATTTAATTTTGTTATTTTTATGAATTCATTAGGTAAAAGTCAAAAGTCAAATCGTTTATTTCAAATAGGCACTTTTGAACGTCAAAAATTACAACAAAATAGAATTGATTCTAGTCGCCTATTTTAAAAGGTAGTTTTCGTATGGAGAAGAATGGGACAGAAACTCCACTCTTTCAAAATGATTTACAAGGTTTTGTTTACATAATATAATTATATGTGAAGACGATGCACCTAGAATCAAATTAGTCTACCACAAAAGGTAAAAAGAAGAATTAGTAGAAGGTATTAGTTATTATTATTGCTTAGGTAGTTATTATTTTAATTTGCAACAATAAATTTTACTCCATCAGCCGTCTCATACATTTGGGTCGATTATGTATTGATGTTTTGTATGGGACAATTGATATTTTTTTCTTGAATAAGTTGTTGTTCCCATGGAGAAAGTTGTTCAGTTTGGTGGTCTGTAAATATGAGCACACTTTTCTGATACATATTGTATACATTGCCGCAAGCCATACCACAAACAGTAAAGCAATTTATTAAAATTCTTACGTTTGGTTCCCCTAACATTACTGCTTACCATCCACAACAAAACATGCTTGAAGATATACGCAAAATTCGGCCAAAATTTCTGAGAAACCGTCATAATTTGAGACAACACATACAAAATAATAATTTATTAAAGAAATATATTCAATTATATCATTTTGACCCTTTATTTTAGTGTTCTGAAGTTTACGAAAGAGTTGAGTGGATTCTTTTAGTTCTAGTTTTTTAACCGACTATTAAAGTTTTGTGTTTTTTTGGTATAACACTAATCTGCTTGTTTCCCTCATAATATGACCTTGATAGAAAGAAAATAAGGAGAAAACAGATTAGCGGGGTTTTGCTTTGGGGACGTATTCCACATTTCGCACTCGTTTAAATGGCAATTTTGAGTGAATGTGTCGCTGTGTGTTTCGGTGGATTCACTCAGGTGCCATTTAAGCGGGTGCCCAATGTGGAATACGCTTTGGGGTATATTGTCTGCACCCTAATTGCGAAACACACTATCAATCTTAATCTTTCATCATAATAAAAAAAAAAATAAAAAAAATATTAAAATAATATTATTATTTCGAAAAATTGTCTGCTCAACAACGTAAACGTAGCAGCGCCCCGTGGTTTCACCCGCATAATTGTCGATCCCGTGGGTATATCGGGATAAAAAGTAGCCTATATGTTAATACAGGGTGTCAGCTACCTCCATACCAAATTTTATCAAAATTGGTACAGCCGTTTGAGCGTGAAGAAGTAACAAACATATAAACACACACACACATACACACACAAACACTCACAAACTTTCGCCTTTATAATATTCGTGTGATAAACCGTAAATCTGCATCTTCTGGCTTATTTTATTATAAAGAAACGGACCTAAATAATAAAATAATCTTTTTGCAAATGTTATCTATACTTAAATTATCACTGTACAGACACCAGCACATCAAGCTACCCGAAACTGTCAAATTTTCCCAATCAATTTTGTACCTTATGCTTTAGTGAT
Source organism: Mesoligia furuncula (assembly GCA_916614155.1). Taxonomy (NCBI): domain Eukaryota; kingdom Metazoa; phylum Arthropoda; class Insecta; order Lepidoptera; family Noctuidae; genus Mesoligia; species Mesoligia furuncula. The sequence continues at coordinate 14,362,830 of OU744819.1, forward strand.
AAAGTTCAAAATCTATTAAATAAATTTGACAGATTGTAGTAGTTTGATGTGCTGAGTCTGTACCATTGATCATAGGGGACCGAGACTGTTTCTCCTTAAGAGCGTTTACGCCGTACGACATTTCATACAAACTTTCAAGCTCTTATTTTTCGAAATTAATGAACCGATTTTAATGAAACTTTATACGCATAAGCCCGATACAAAGGGTCTAAAAAGTTAGTAGAGAACATTTTCGAAATGTCTTATTTAAAAAAAGATAACTGGAAATCTCTGTTTCTATGGAAAATTTAAAATGGGTCTAATTTGGCAGTAACACTATTTTTCGAAAATGTTCTCTACCAACATTTTAGACCCTTGTATCCTGCTTATGCGTATGAAGTTTCATTAAAATCGGTTCATTCATTTCGAAAAATAAGGACTTGAAAGTTTGTATGAAATGCCGTATGGCGTAAACGCTCTTAACACAGGTTATTTTGTAACCTAGCTAGGAGATCAGAGCTTCACCCACTCGATTGTAGACTACCTAAAATCCAGGATGGATTTTAGGTAGTCTACAATATTATAAATTCAAAAGTAACTCTGTCTGTCTGTATGTTACATTTTCACACCTAAACTACTGAACGGATTTCTATAAAATTTGGCAAGGAGATAGATGGCATCCTGTGGAAGGACATAGGCTACTTTTTGTCCTAGTTGCACGATCCCATGGGATAATTTCCGACATCCACGCGGGCGAAGCCGCTGGTACGAACTAGTATTCTATAAGATCTTTACTATGACCATGTATACCTACTGCAATCTGTCTGTTGGAGTAGGTACATTTTATGTGCATCATCTGCCAAGCCTTTTCCCAACCTTTTGTCAAACCGGATGCAGCTGAATACCAGTATTTTACATGGAGCGACTGCCTATCTGACCTCCACAACCAAATTACTGGGTAATACGATACCCCTTGGTAAGACTGGTTGTCAGACTTTCGGGTTTTTTTTATTTATTTTTTTTGCGGATGGGAAATCATCAAATGACTCCTCCCGCTCTGGGTGGAGCGGAAGGGAGTGTCAGACTCTTACTGACTAAAACCCACCCGTGTTCCTTCCTTAGCCCTTTATGTTCCGGGCCAGCGGTAACCCTTTCGGACAATCCCGCTGACCCGGCAGGCTTCGGCCCTAAGGGGCCCCTCCTCGATGCTGACATCTCTTTGAGGCGCGCGTGGAACGCGTACGCGCCGTCCGGCACGGGCCTGGTCCTGATCGGACGGTGAGCTACCCATTACTCTCCGCCCGCAGGCCCGCGCCTACGGTGGCCGGGAGTCGTCACGCGGCTCCCGACGCCTGGGGCGTCCCCCGCGTCGGCTGAGACGGGAGGCTCTCTCCCTGAACCGTCCCGCCACCTCCTTCGCTAGCATGACTGCTTCGCAGAAGGAGGTGACTGCCTCCCACTCCCTCTCGCCCCGGACCATGGCTTGCACCAGGGCCGGACGCGAGAGGTCGAGACTTTCGGGCTTCTGACTACCCGTAACGACTGTCAAAGATCCACGAATGACAGCCGGGACCAACGGCTTAACGTGCTTTCCGAGGCACGGAGGGGTCACGGTATGTAAAGATGGTCACCCATCCACAGACCAACCGCGGCAAGCATAGCTTAACCTGATTTATCGACCTGTGCGGCTGTTATTATTTAGCCACGGGCCCCTCTAAATAATCGTAATAAATAATCTGGAGTAAATAAATTTATTATTATTATTATAAAAGTTTTAGCGCTACGGAACCCTCAGAATGCGAGTCCTATCCTATTCTAGTTTTTGCAATTAAAACTGACTAAGACCTACGTTATATGACTCACAAACATGTTCCTAAATTACCATATTTTCCCACCAAGGAAACCATGTCCCAGAAAATACTTTCCCAACTCTTAGATCAGCATTTTAAACGTCCATTTAGCATATGTAGTTGGTATTTTTTGTGCTGGCAACATTTTTCCAAAGAAACAATATTATCGAAGCTAGTTAACAGTCGTTGGTTCTCAGTGTTGCCATGTATGGTGGTGAGCGGTTTTGTTTTTGTGTTCTATGGGCAGGGATGGATTAGATGTGTTAGCATTTTAGCTAAATATTTCATCTAGGTTTCGTAATTTCTATGTCTATCTAAACTAATCCTTACTAATATTATAAATTCGTAAGTAACTCTGTCTGAATGTATGTTACCTTTTCACGCCTAAACCACTGATCGGATTTCGATAAAATTTGGCAGAGAGATAGATTGCATCCCGGAGAAGGATATAAAATAATATAGTTTTTATCCCAATATTCCCGCGGGAACGGCACTTAAGCGGGCGAAACCGCGGGGCACTGCTAGTATTTTATATTTTTGTTTGTTACACTGTCACGCCGAAACGGCTGAACGGATTGGTATAAAATTTGGGACATGCGTAGATGGCATCCTAGGGAAGGACATAATGCTACTTTTCATCCTGGATCGCAGACGATGTCGCGGGCAACAGCTAGTGTTTCATATCCATAACACCATACTACTTATCGTTCGTTCGTTTCAGCCGATAGACGTCCACTGCTGGACCCCTCCCCCAATTTTGGGGGGGGTTTGCCATAATCGCCACGCTTGGCAGGCGGGTTGGCGATCGCAGTATGGTATGATGGTGGAATAAATAGAGAACGCTGCTGCCCATTCTCCGGTAAGACCCTTAGTCGCCTTTTACGACAGCCACGGGAAGTAAGGGGTGGTGCAATTCTTTAAGTCCGGCACCACACAGACTACTTATATTTAGATGTTATATTAGGTATTGTAATACCTATTATAAACGCGAAAGTAACTTTGTCTGTGTGTCTGTTACCTTTTCACACCTAAACTTCTGAATCAATCGTTATGAAATTTGACAGATAGGTAACCTGGGACCTGGAGAAGGACGTGTTAGTAACAATATTTCTTAACAACTATGTTAGTAAAGTTAACCAAACACTGCCATATATACAATGAGAACTCAGCTCCCCGCTACAAGCTAAAACATTGATGTGGAAAGTTTGCTGCAGTGATTGACACACTAATAGTCCAGTTTGCTCGAGATACACCGCAGTATAATGTTGGGGCTGGCACTCATCCAGCGCACCAAGAAGGCGCATCTTTTTCGCGTCGTACCGTACAAGCAATCGACACTAGCTTTAGCAAACATCCCTGATAACCCCTGCTTATAACATTACAAGCTGCGCCCCGCGGTTTCACCCGCATAGGCGTCGATCCCGTGGGAATATCGGGATAAAAAGTAGCTTATATGTTAATCCAGGGTGTCAGCTACCTCCATACAAAATTTTATCAAAATTTGTCCAACCGTTTGAGTGTGAAGAAGTAACAAATATATAAACACACACTCACAAACTTTTGCCTTTATAATATTAAGTGTGATGTGATAAGCAGGGAGGACTTTTAATTTCGGGTCACCTATACTCTATAACTCAGGTAAATTCAATACAAAATATCGATCCAATCCGTCTCTGGATATGCCTCTAAGAACATACATATTACTATATTAGTCTTGTGAGCATATCCGCATTTTTCTTTAACGGTCATACCTACAAAGTAGTTACCGTACGCTTCCTTTGCGAATTTAAAAGGGCTTGTGTAGCCATAGTACTTATATTACTTATGTATGTCGACCTCGTAAATGCTTTATCACCTTAAGGTCGATTGTCAAATACGTCGTAAAACGAATAGGTCTTTTTGTGTATAGCATAATCACTCTAATAATATAAAGGCGAAAGTTTGTGAGTGTGTGTGTGTGTGTGTGTGTGTTTTTTATGTTTGTTACTTCTTCACGCTCAAATGGCTGAACCGATTTTGATAAAATTTGTCTAGAGGTAGCTGACACCCTGGATTAACATATAGGCTACTTTTTATCCTGATATTCCCCCGGGATCGACATTTTCGCGGGTGAAACCGCGGGGCGCAGCTACGAAACTAAGCATACAAATAATTAATTAACTAATTAAGTGAAAACTAAAAACAATTTATCTTTTATCTACATATAAATATAAAATTCAAGTCCTGACTGACTGACTGATATATCAACGCATAGCCTAAACCGCTGGTCCTAGAGACATGAAATTTGGAGGGTGTGTTCTCTGTGAAGAGCAGGTATCCACTAAGAAAGGGTTTTCCGAAATACCACCCCTAAGAGTGTGAATGGGGGGAGGGTGAAATTTCACGCGGACGAAGTCGCGGGCAGAAGCTAGTAATATTATATTATGTAACTGTTCTCCTCATCATAATCAGCCTATAATGTTCCCACTGCTGGAACATAGGCCTCTTCTCTGTGTGAGGTTGTGGGCCGTAATCCACCATGCGGGCTTAGTGCGGGTATGTCATTTTTCGTTCTACGACATGCTGGTCCCTCACGCAGTTTTCCTGCCGTTTTGAGAGCAGTGGCGATGAAATTATTTATACAAAATAAAACGCAGGAGAACCAAGATAACCGACCGATATTGCCCGAAGAATTGCCAAACTTAAGTGGCAGCGGGCAGGGCACATTGCTTGCAGAACAGATGGCCGATGGGGCCGAACGGTTCTGGAGTGGCGACTGCGTACCGGAAGACGTAGCGGTGGAAGGCCTCCTACAAGGTGGTCCGACGACCTTGTGAAGGCCGCAGGAACCCGTTGGATGCGACAAGCATAGAACCGGTCAAAGTGGAGGTGCTGCATTCGATTAGACTGTAAGCCGACCTCAACATGGCTATATGCCCTCAAAAGGCTAGACAGATGATGACTATAAATTATGTTGTGAAAAGTGGTAAACCAATTATGAGGTTGACTATACTTAGTTCTAAAGGAATTTTATAGAGTTTTTGGTGTGATTGGCTAAGAATTAGCTAATAGTCACTTTCCTTTCAATGTCTTAAAAGGTGATTAAAGTTGTGCAAAGACGGGTAATTTTTCAGCAACTACTGTAGATAAATTATTTCGACAACCTCCTGTATTCTTCTTAGCGTGTCGATAGCAACTCAAACTCAAAGCATTTATTTCAAATAAACCATTTACAGGCACTTTTGAATTGTCAAGAATTCGGTCAGTCAGAAAATATGAAGCTAGTTGGCCATTCCAAAGCGTAGGTACCTATGGAGAAGAACCAACCTAAATGGACTCGGCCCAGAATTCGGCTAGGGTTGATGTGGAAGTGGTTATTAGGAAGAAGATGCGGATGAGGAACTGTTAGAAATACGTTTTGAGGAAGTGGATGAGGAGTAATCCTCATAAGTATCCTCGGATACGAGGAGGAGGATGAAGATGAGGAAGAGGGTGCGGAAGAGGAAGATAGAACCTGTGATTTCGAATTAATATTTTTCACCTAATTTAATTTTTATCCTCTGTAACTATCTAATGCAGCGAGTGAAAGACGAAGATTACTTTTATTTAGGTACATTATAAATACGTCAATAACACCTCCTCATAAATTCCTCTTAATGAATGAGGATGTGGAAGAGGAAGAGGAATATTTTCTGCCAGATTTTGGGGATGTAGAAGAGGATGAATCGCTAAAAAATGAGGAACTTCCGCATTATGAGGATGAGGAAGAGGAATCCTCATCAGCCCTAAATTCGGCTACATTTTTGGTGCCGTCACCAGTGTACATCAGTTCTTGTAACGTGCAGCTGACAGCAGGACACGATATTAAGTGTCCCATCGTTTGTGGAACAGCACCACATTTACATTCCAAAGACAGAATCGTCCAAGAATCTCCGCCTCCAAACCTCTGTATTGTTAATGAAAGTATTGTCCAGTACAATACATTGCTCCAAATACCTCATTGTAGTCTGGCAAAAATTGCTGGCATTGCATTAAATTGCTCAATGTTATCATGATATCAGAATTGAACCATTTAACTTGCACGTGTAAATGTACCAGGTAATGTAGGTTCTTTGCTCATCCTAGTCAACTCTTTTACAGATTCACCAAAATCAAAATATTTTATTTCACATAAACCTACATGAGCACTTATGAAACGTCAGAAGCTAGGTGCACGGTTCCAATTGGTCGCTTCCTATGGAGAAGAGTCGGCAAGGAACTCCACGGTTACTCTTTTTAAAAATAAAATGGCTTTTACAATGTTTTCAAATTACAGTAGGTATGGGAGGACAGCGTAGGCCTGTCAACAAGTACCAGGTACTTGATAAAATAAAAAATGGTCAACAGATCTAAAGTCTACAAGGCCTACAAAGTCTTCACATTTACAAAATAAGAATCTATCAAAAGGATAAATAAAAAATCACCATCACACGAAGACTTCTAATAATCATTGCCTTTTTGCCTTAAAGCAAATGACCCTTATCTGCCATCCTACGTGACATTTCATACTAGCGACGACATCTTGTTTTTCTACGTCTAAGAAATACGTTCAGAATGCCTCCGGAGTTTCCTCGTGGGACGTATAAAAATCCTACTGATGTAGGTAACGTAACATCGCGCCTGTATCCCTCGATGGGTATGTAGAGGTTATTTAAGTCCCATGAAACAGGGGCGAGCCTATTGCCAGCATGCCACCGTAATAACATTTGCCCGACCCGGGAATCGCACCCTGGACCTCATGCTCAGCAGTAGCGCATGCAACCACTATACCAACGTGGTAGTTTTTTTCTAAATCTTAGAAATACGTTCAGAATGCCTCTATGTCTAAGTTAAAAGGAAACCCTGGACGGTGCCTGTGGGGGGTGAAGAATCTTGCTGATGCAAAAGTAATATAACACCACGCATGTATTCCTCGAATCAGCCCATCTGATGGTAAATAGTCGCCGCCGCGAATGGACATCTAATACCAGAGACATCGCAGATGTGTTGCCATTCCAGAGACGAAGCTGAAATGTGTCATATGCGTAGACAGAGTAAACTATAGACTGCTGCATATCTTCTTTTTCATTCGCACAAGAAAAAGAGAAATATATTAACGTCACTAGCAAAGAAAAGAGATAGAGTAAGAATATTTCTGTCTCTTACTTCGTGTCGGCTAAGCACATTAATGTGCACAACAAGTTTGACGTTTATGAAGGAATAATAAAATAATACACCGCGATTAAACGGAAAAGAAGATCTTTTTCGTGCATAATTCAATAATACTACATTTGCGCAACTGTGAAAATGGCAAGGTGCAGTGTAATAAGCTGTAAAAATTATAGTATGATGAAGATTGCCGGATTTTTTTGTCCCTTTCGGTGACACGGATACCATGAGTCTATAGATTACTCTGTCTACGGTCATATGCCTGTAACTACACCCGCCCTTCTTCGTGCGCAGTGTTGGCTGAGGTTCGAATCCAGGCGCTTTACTTTGTATAAATTAGTTCATCACCACTGCTCTCAAAACGGTGAAGGAAAACATCGTGAGGAAACCGGCATGTCCTGGAACCAAAAATTCGAAAACTTATGATATCTACCAACATCATCATCAGCCTAGTCGTCTTCCAGTCTAACCGAATGCAGCTGAATACCAGTATTTTACATGGAGCGACTGCCTATCTGACCTCCACAACCCAGTTACTTGATAATACGATACCCCTTGATAAGACTGGTTGTCAGACTTTCCGGCTTCTGACTACCCGTAACGACTGTCAAAGATCCACGAATGACAGCCGGGACCAACGGCTAAACGTGCTTTCCGAGGCACGGAGGGGTCACGGTATGTAAAGATGGTCACCCATCCACAGCACGGCAAACGTAGCTTAATCAACCGACCTGCCAACCACCAACCCAACCACCGACCAACCAACCAATCAACCAACCAATCACCAACCCAACCACCGACCAACCAACCAACCAACCAACCAACAAACCCACCACCAACCCAACCACCGACCAACCAACCAAACAACAAACCAACCACCAACCCAACCACCGACAAACCAACCAACCAACCAACCAACCAACCCAACCACCGACCAACCAACCGACCAACCAACATGCGGGGGGTATATCTACCAACCTGCGGGGTAATTACGTAACACACTGACAGTAGCAACGGCTTTCATTTTGACAGTTCAACAACATTCATTGCGTTTTTTACGTTGTTGAGCAGACATATGTTTCGAACATATGAAGCAACTAACTGCGCCCCGCGGTTTCACTCGCATAAGTGTGGATCCCGTGGGAATATCGGGATAAAAAGTAGCCTGTATATTAATCCAGGGTGTCAGCTACCTCCATACAAAATTTTGATCAAAATTGGTCCGGCCGTTTGAGCGTGAAGAAGTAACAAACATACACGCCCCCACACTCACAAACTTTCACCTTTATAATATTAAGTGTGATGGATTAGCAATAAAATGATTCAGATTGTGATTGATAGTGTGTTACGCAATTAGGGGGCGGCACTGGACCCGCGTGGTGGATTACGGCCCACTCCCTCTCATAGAGGGGGCCTGTGAGTGAGAACATTATAGGCTGGTTATGTTGTAGAGGTATGAGGAACAGGGTGTAAAGTTTACTCAACCTCTATAGAAAAGGGAGGATCAGACGGGGTGTTGTGTCTGGCGGGCAACTGCCCGATTCATGTCGGGCCGTTGTATCTATGCCAGTTGCGCGGTAAACTCTGCTTGCGAGATGCAGGATTTTGCGTGACGTCAGAATGACGCGTTGTTCTCATGTGGCGTTGTAGATACCGCTGCAATGCTACTACAAATTGGCATCCACAGCTACGTTTTCTGATCCATTTGTTTACATTTTTATCAGATAATTTTGGAACAGACAATACTTACTTTGAGACAAAGTTGCTGGTTTTTTTTTTGTAATAATAATACTGGTGTCTTATTACACCTTGTTTTTTTTTCTTTTCATGCCAATTCCTTATTACCACGTTACAAAATTTTGTGGACCAATAAAAGGTCCCTAAAACCCGTTTTAGCACAACGAAAAATATTCGCTTACGTAGCCATCAAAAGTCTTATCCTCTCTAATCCAATATGCAACCAAGATTTTATATTTATGACAAAAATTATCCCGAAAACACTCAACCTGATTTAACCTTTATGTCTTTAAAATAAAGTTTATATTCCAATGGAGTGTGGAAGGAGAGAAAAAATACATTAAAATGATGTTTTTTTTTTTCGGAATCGTAAAATTGCGTTTTCAATGCGGGACCCATACGGATATGAGTGAACTAAAATACTGTCAATGTTATGTGGTCAACTTTTGCGGTTATAGGCGCATGCAGGTAAACCAGAAAGGTTTTGCACTTCGGTAATCTTCGTGTTTCCGAATTAGCACGAGCTGATGTTAATTTAATGTGCTTTCACCCCACACATTTTGTCTCATACAATTTTTTATTGTAATATTTCGTTTACAGTTTCCGTGTCCGTGGCTAAATAATAACAGCCGCACAGGTCGATCGATCAGGTTAAGCTACGCTTGCCGCGGTTGGTCTGTGGATGGGTGACCATCTTAACATACCGAGACCCCTCCGTGCCTCGGAAAGTATGTTAAGCCGTTGGTCCCGGATGTCATTTGTGGATCTTTGAGAGTCGTTAGGGGTAGTCAGAACTAGTAGGTAACTGGGTTGTGGAGGACAGATAGGCAGTCGCTCCATGTAAAATACTGGTATTCAGCTGCATCCGGTGAGACTGGAAGCCGAGCCCAACATAGTTGGGAAAAGGCAGGCAGATGATGATTTCGTTTACAGTTTTTAACCAGCGCTGGGGCTCTGTCTTGCATAGGGTCGCAGCATAATGCTGAGCGATAGCCGTGTTGCGTGGATGTGACGCATGTTTCCCCCAACCCTTGCGCAAGACGGACCGGCGCGAGCGGCGCGGGTTAGCATGTTTTTGTACGGACAAACAGGTAACTTAACAAGCTTATAACTTTGAGATTTTTCATGATACAGTTTTGAAATTTTGTACACAGATTCTTTACACAAAAATACTGGACACGTGTTTCGGGTTTCGCATATACTAAAAATAATGTTGTATAAGATGGTGCATTTTATTAAAACCAGTACCTGTAATGATCATCATCTGCCTAGCCTTTTCCCAATTATGTTTGGGTCGGCTTCCAGTCTAACAAGATGCAGCTGAATTCCAGTATTTTACATGGAGCGACTGCCTATCTGACCTCCACAACCCAGTTACTAGGCTAGGTAATACCATACCCCTTGGTAAGATTGGTTATCAGACTTTCGGGCTAACGACTGTCATAGATCCACGAATGAGAGCCGGGACCAACGGCTCTACGTGCTTTCCGAGGCACGGAGAGGCTTTAGTAATTAAAGGTGGTCACCCATCTACAGAACAACCGTGGCAAGAGTAGCTTAACCTGATCGATCTACCCGTGCAGCTTTTATTATTTAGCCACGGGCCCCTAGTGTCTGTAATATGATATTGAAATAAATAAAGATTCATGACTCCGTCGCATATCTGTACCGTCAAGTCTGCGGGACTTCTTTCGTAAGACGGACTCTCATAAGAAGTGCACCTGTCATTTCGCATTAATGTGAAGTTTCCTCCCTGTTGTGTTACCTACTTTGGTCACTGAAAAGTATAGAAAAAAATGGATTTGCATAGTCGCTAAGACCGTGCACGCCGTACGGCATTTCATACAAACTTTCAAGCCCTTATTTTTCGAAATTAATGAACCGATTTTAATGAAACTTCATACGCTTAAGGTGGATACAAAGGTCTAAAAAGTTAGTAGAGAACATTTTATTTGAGGTCTGCCTATAAAATTTGAGGAGTTTCTTCAATTCCTCGTGGATCCCATCATCAGAAGTGGATTTTGATAAAAATGGGACCAATCTGGAAGTACATCCTTTTAAATAAAAATTAATTTTACAAATCGGCTTATAAATGACGGTGAACTGAGGTAACAAACGTAAAAAAAAAACCGAATTGAGAACCTCCTCCTTTTTTTGAAGTAGGTTAAAATAAGGCAAGTACTTCAATAGTTGTAACAGCTCTGTTACGTAGATCTCATGATCTCGCATTCATATTTCCGAAGAATGACGATGATTGTCGAAGCACAAACCCTTTCTGTTTTAACTGTACATATACGTAAGCTGTTAAAGTTGTGTAATAAAATGTGTATTTCTATATGTTAGCAAGTTTTTAAGACTAAACTGCTTGAGGCATTTTGATGAAATGCAAAGGATACGTAGCTTTGTATTACAGAAAGATGAAATGATCTTAGTATTTCGTTTAAGATGGATTCCTCAATGCAGCCGACGACATTCAAAATTTCTTACATATTGGAGCGCTGTTTTTCCGTGCCTCGGAAAGCACGTTAAACCATTGGTCCCGGCTGTCATTCGTGGATCTTTGACAGTCGTTACGCTAGTCAGAAGCCCGAAAGTCTGACAACCAGTCTTACCAAGAGGTATCGTATTACCCAGTAACTGTGTTGTGGAGGTCAGATAGGCAGTCGCTCCATGTAAAATACTGGTATTCAGCTGCATCCGGTTAGACTGGAAGCCAACCCCAACATAGTTGGGAAAAGGCAGGCAGATGATGATCAATCAGCCTATAATGTTCATACTGTTTACGGCTTCCTCTCTGTGAGAGGGAGTGGGCCGTAATCTACCACGCGGGCCCAGTGCGGATTGCTATATCTTTATATTTTTGGTTCTAGGGCATGCCGGGTTTCCTCACGATGTTTTCCTTCGCCGTTTTGAGAGCAGTGGTGATGAAATACACAAAGTAGAAGTGCCTGCTCGGGTTCGAACTCGCGACCACAAGCTGGCACTTTACTTTGTGTAAATTATTTCATCACCATTGCTCACTCAAAGAGGCTTGTGTCATATTTTTTTGGCATCTATCCTTTTTATATTAATACTACAGTGCCCCGCAGTTTCACTCGCGTAAGCTTTGATCCCGTGGGAATATCGAGATAAAAACTATACTATGTCCTTTCTCGGGACTCAAACTATCTCTATACCAAATTTCATCTAAATCTGTTCAACGGTTTACGCGTGATTTAGTAACAAACATCCAAACATCTTCACAAACTTTCACATTTATAATATTAGGAGGATTATTTATATGTATGTACTGAGAGAGAGGGACCCTTATTTTGTAATGCCCTGTAATCTATGTACACATATGTACACCTTAATCTATGTAATCTATGTACACCTTATTTGATGTTATTTGAAAAGAACAAGTTATACTGTAGAATGCGACTAATATTTGGAGCTATTTATTTAGTTTTTACCGACTTCAAAAATAAGGAGGTTATCAATTCGACACGTGTGTATGTAATATTATTGGAACTGCATTATATTCACATTACGTGATCTATTAGGGCTTCCAAACAAATATACAAAATTTTATAGACGTATGTGTGTATGTTTGTCCACGCATTTTTCCGCAACTATTAATCGGATCGTGGCCATTTTTTTTATTGGCTTACACTTACTTTAACTTAGGGAACAGTGCAAGTTTCATCAAAATCGCTTCAGTAATTTTCAAGATATGGAATAATACGTGTAAGTGTGACGGCCGGGCTTATTGATACGAGCAACGGGTGTAGTGTCATAGGGAAAACGTCTCAAAACCTTGGTCAAATTCTAGTGCAATATTTAAAACAAAACTATTACCTACTTATTACAAAAAAATATATTTCAGTTTTTACTTAAAACTAAAAAATGGCGAAGTAAAAAAGTAATTTAAATAAAAATTAAACCGACTTTAAAAAGAAATTAACTCAAAATTATAAAATAACATTAATTTCGGAAGTCGGTGGCAAAAAACTAAAACTATAAAATACTGATCCCAAAGACCATCCGATTTCTCCCTTTCAGTTGTCAGTAATTTGACTTTCGAAAGAAGAAGACAGAGCGTTGTGTAACTATACTATACAGACGCTATACAACATTTATTAGTAAGGAGGTAACTCCACAGCACACATATGACGCGCGCGTTGATGTCCTTTGTAACTATACTATACAGACGATATACAACTTTTATTAGTAAGGAGGTGACTCCACAGCACACATATGACGCGCGCGTTGATGTCCTTTGTAACTATACTATACAGACGATATACAACATTTATTAGTAAGGAGGTAACTCCACAGCACACATGACGCGCGCGTTGATGTCCTTTGTAACTATACTATACAGACGATATACAACTTTTATTAGTAAGGAGGTAACTCCACAGCACACATGACGCGCGCGTTGATGTCCTTTGTAGGGAGCCACACACCTGAAGATTATTCCCGTAATGAGGGATTTTCTTTTTCTTTTTTTTTTAACTCTTCCCTAGTCGCTGGATAGATGGCGCTGAACTTGGTATGTTACTGCAAGGAACGGAACGTCACATAATTTTTTTTATTATTTCACTTGGATGTAATTTTGAGAGCGTAAAACGAAAGCAAACGAAAGTGTCAGTCAAAGAGCGTATGTGACGTGACGCAATGTTTTTTTTCCAAGCGTTTTGGCTTTGGTACCTAGTAACGTAGTCAGTTCAACGCCATCTTCAGGGTTCTTGGAAACTATGTTTTTTTTTTAATACTCAAAAGAAAAACCTCTCATTAGATACGTTTAAAATCTAGTTGCAATCTCTCAGTCAAACGTTTGTCTAAAATGTAGGGAAATTGGAGATATTTTTGACAGTTTGAGACTGAGATCATACTGTTAGGCTGCCCGCCCACGTCAGACTTTTTGTAGCGCCGATAATCGGGTCGATTTTTCCCCCGATTTTGTGACCGACTCAACGTACAGTTACGTCACTTTGTCTTCAAGACAACGTCCTTCCCGAGCAAGTGCATGCGGCCGACTGTCGGTCGGTGAGTAGTGTGCGTTAACGCATTCATTTCCCAACGTTCCATTTTTCACCGATATCAAATCGGTCGGTATGCACCGATTTTATTTCTGACCGACTTTTTGTAGGACGTGCACTATTGTCATCAGTACGTTCTATTTTTCTCCTACAAAAATAGGGCAGCCTAAATGTTCTTAAAATTATGACAGTTGCTCCTCCGATTTTTTTCTCAACATACCTCGAACTGCGCTAACTCCACAGGGCACAAAATATGGCGCGCGCGTTGATGTCCTTTGTAGGGTGCTACACATCTGCGTAATTATAATACGTTCTTGTTATTTACTAGCTTCCGCCCGCGGGTCCGTATGCGAGGTATCTCGATAAAAACTATCCTATGTCCTTCTCCGGGATGCAATCTATCTCTCTGCCTAATTTTATTGAAATCCGTTCAGTGGCTTAGCCGTGAAAAGGTAACATACAGACAGACAGAGTTACTTTCGAATTTATAATATTAGTATGGATATTGTATTTTTAATTGTATTCTATTTGTATTTTTATTTGTATTTATGATTGTATTTTAATTGTATTTTTGGATACCTACTCAATGTAAGTTAGATGTATGTGTATCTTTGTGGTAGTAACATTGAATTGGCGTTATAAGTTTAAAGGTGTTATTTACGAAACTGACCTGGGAATTGGATCCTGGACCTCGTGTTCAGTAGTAACAACTGCGACCATTAGACAAGCGGGGTAGTCTACTTACAATATTTGATGAAAAAAATAAAGATAAAAAAATCGCTTCCGCTCCACTCATCGCTCCGCTCATGCACCAAGCTCGCTACCTAAACAAGAAGTGACACTTCAGAAACATTTTTTCTGACAATCGTTTATCATGTAAAGTAGTAATCTATTCGGAACCCCTCTGGTTCATGTGACTCATCTTTTAGGGTTTAGTAAGAGGATTTGGTGTTTGAAAAACCTTTTTTTTTGTTAATATTTGTTTAAGGCGTTCTGTACTTGTGTGTGAGTTTATGTATGTATTTGTTTTAGTGTGTATTTGTTTTAGCTTGCTGCTAAGCTTTGTTTGCTTGTGTGTGTTATTGTTGTTGTTGTGTGTTGTTGTGTTTGTGTGTTATGTGTTGTTTGTTTGTATTGTATTGTTTGTTGTGTGTTGTTGTTTGTTGTTGTATTGTATGTATTATATTTATATATGGGATGCACCACAACTATAAAAAAAAGAAATAAGAAGAACCTAATAGAAGATAAACCTACAAAAGATAGATCTAGATAAAGCAATTATCACGTTCTGTATAAAAAACCAAGCGTGCCATTTTTGACTACCTACTATGACGTCACAAATTAAATCGATTCAAAGACGCCGCCGCGTGCGGCAGCCGTCTCGCCCCACCCCCGGGGCCTAGCACCAGCGCTCACGCTCACCCAGCCAGCAGTACACAGCGGTACTATTCGGAAAAAATATCACCGTGAAAACTTAGGTGAGGTGAGCGTGGAGTGAGCTGTCAACAGTGTCAGCTGTCAGCTGTCAATTTCTAGCAAAGACAAACTCACTTCACCTAAGTTTTCACTTTGAGATTTTTACAGAATCGACCGGCTGGACTGAGCGCGAAAGTGGCGGCTTACGATTTTTGTACGTAAGCTGGTGCGATTTTTGGCACGCGAAGTAGTTGCTCTTGTGTTATCTAGGTGTATCTATATCTGTGGGATATACTCTTAGAGCAGGTTAACCGTCAAGCACGATGTTACTGTCACCTTGACCTGCCTGCATATCACCTGCCCAAGAATGACTTTAGCAGGGAATTAAATCTACGTAAGACACTAAAAAGCGCCACCCGCCACCTGCTTTTTATTTTAATTTTAAGATTTAATTAATTTTATACTTTTTGCTGTGCACAAGTTCCGTAATTGTACCTTAGCTTTAAGCTTTTTAGCTTTTAACAGCCGTATATATTATATTACTAGCTTCTGCCCGCGACTTCGTCCGCGTGAAATTCGTACTTTCCTCTTATAATTTCGAAAATGTATGTTTATGATATTTATCATTTATTTAGATATAAATAAGTATTCGGGCCAATTTTTTAGTTTATAGCTCAAAGGGATCAGATTTTTTCAAATAAACTGTATCCCAGCTTTTTATCCCCCCAGGAGAGTAATTTTGAAAAATCATTTGGGATGTGTTCATAACTTGACTCAAAGACCCATACCCATTTTCGAGTAAATGGAAGCAAGCAGTAGAATTTTCCACCTTCGTAGGAGTCAATTTTTGAAAAACCCTAAATCACTTTTTTTAAGTATTTTTTGTTTTAGTAGTACCGAGTTTCGAGTTAATCCGACAGCGGGTTAAATATTTTTCTAATCCATCAACTTTGTCACCCCCCAAATCCTCTGTGAGGGATTTTTTAAACTAAAAGTGACAATCTTTATTATTTACTGACCCAAATGTTGCCAAGTTTCTAATTTATTAACCAAATGAATGAGATTCTTCATATAAACCGTATCCCCTCTTTCTATCCCCATAGGGGTGCAATTTCGAAACATAATCTAGATTATTTATACCAATTTTCCAGTTAATCAAGTCTCGTAATAAGATTCTGCCCTGTGAAATTGACTACCCCTCTTCACCCCATTAGCGGTAGATTTTCGAAAAACCCTGAACCACTTTATTATTTATTTTGGTCTTAGATAGGTACTGAGTTTCGAGTTAATTGGACAGCGCATTAAAATTTTTCCATACTAAATTTGACACCCCCAATCTCCCCTTTGGGTTAGTTTAGAATTCCTAAAAAATTCGAACTTTATAATTATTATTTTGTGCCAAGTTTCAAGTCCAAATTTATTTGTACCATTTTTTTTGAGTTTATCAAGGCACTCATTAAAATCCCCTTATAAATCGAATTACCACTTTTTGTCCCGTCAGGGGTCAATAATTTTCGAAAACTCCATACACTTACTATTGATTTGATATTTATATAATAATCTGCCAATCAGGGGACCGGCACTGTCTCTTCTTAACACAGGCTATATTCTAGCCTATCTAGGAGAACAGTACTTCACCCGTCTTTATTGTATAGTTGAACCTATAAATTATATACATGCAATTTTTGTAAACTTTGCAATCCCATTTTTGAAATAAACTATTATTATTATTATATTGATTCTTCATCTGCCTAGCCTTTTCCCAACTATGTTGGGGTCGGCTTCCAGTCCAACGGGATGCAGCTGAGTACCAGTATTTTACACGGAGCGACTGCCTATCTGACCTCCACAACCCAAATACGATACCCCTTGATAAGACTGGTTGTCAAACTTTCGGGCTTCTGACCACCCCTAGCGACTGTCAAAGATCCACGAATGACAGCCGGGACCAACGGCTTAGCGTGCTTTCCGAGGCACGGAGAGGTCACGGTATGTAAAGATGGACACCTATCCACAGACCAACCGCGGCAAGCGTAGCCTGCATAACCTGATCGATCGATCTGTGCGGCTGTTATTATTGATTAGTTTATGTCAAAAGTATTAATACTGAGTTTCGAGTAAATCGGACCGCGCGTTAAAATTCTTCCACACAAACTTTAACACCCCAACACAAGGGGTGTTGGGCTGTTGGGGTGTTTTGATAAACGAATAATGATAAACTTTATTACTTGCTTAGGCAAGTATTCTTGCCAAGTTTATTAACCAAAAGAAAAAGATTTTTCTTATAAACTGTATCCCCGTTTTTCACCCCCACAGGGGTGGAATTTCGTAAAGTTGTTCGGGATGTGTTCATTACTCGACTCAAAGATTGTTTATACCAATTTTCGAGTTAACCGAGAAACGCAGTAAGGTCTTCCCCTATAAAATTAACTTTTCACCCCGTTAGGGGTAAATTTTCGAAAAACGATGATACACGTTATTCTTTATTTTCGGTCTTAAGTATAAATACTAAGTTTTGAGTTAATCGGACCACGTGTTAAAATTCTTCCATACAAACTTTGACAGCTCCCAATCCCCCTTCAGGGAGTAGTTTAGAAAAAAAAGCCAAACTTCATAATTTATTTAGATAAGTATTCGTGCCAAGTTTCATGGATATTAACTCAAGGAATAAGATTTTTCATAGAAACAAAATCCCCTCTTTTCACCCCTTAAAGGTTAAATTTCCAAAAACCCCTTCTTAGTTGATATCTACTCTTCACAAAGAACACACCCTCCTAAATTAATTTCTCTACCCTGCGATACCGACCAGCGTTTTAGGCTGTGCGTTGATATATCAGTCATTCAGGACAAAATTTCATCCCCCTTTTCACCCCCTTAATGGATGAAATTCTAACAACACCGTTGTTTTAGCTTCCAATCATAAGCCTAGATAATAAATTTAGTGATTTTTACGTCGAAAATTAATGACTTTCTATACACAACTTCATCCCCCTTTTTAACCCTTCGGGGGTAGAAATATCAAAAACGCTGAGACACGTATGAATTAATTTTCAATTGTCAGCCTAAATACTAAATTAGAAGATCCTAACTTCAAAACTGTCTGACTTTCATATAAACTTCCATCCCCTATTTTAACCCTTTAGGGGTTGAATTCCCAAAAATCCTTTCTTAGTGGATACTTACTCTTCTCAAAGAACACACCTTCTAAGTTTCAAGTCTCTAGGTCCAGCGGTTTGGGCTGTGCGTTGATATATCAGTCAGTCAATCAGTCAGTCAGGACTTTGAATTTTATATATATAGATAGATGGAATGCAAATCCATATTAATCATTAATATAAATTCGAAAGTAACTCTGTCTATGTGTTTGTATGTTACGTTTTCACGCCTAAGCCACTGAACGGATTTCGATAAAATTTGGCAGAGAGATAGATCGCATCCCGGGGAAGGACATAGGATAGTTATTATCCCAATATTCCCACGAAATCGACACTTATACGGGTGAAACCGCGGGGCGCTGCTATTAAAGATATGAATATAAACTATAACTGAATGGTTGAAATCCCTAACGTATGATGAAATAGAAAACAGTATGACCATGATTAGCTGAAAAAAATCTTTGGATACACTCACACTCGTATAAACACACACTCACATACATACACAAACACACACACGTTCACACTGAGAGCTGCTAAATTAATGTTTTATTTTATTTTTACCCTTTAAGGGAAGAGCGAGTCAGCTCCGACACAAGTACTTTTGTAAATTACTGGGGCTGCCTCAATTTATGTATAACACAATTTTGTAGTATTTAAGATGTGGATAACGTCGTGAGCTACACATACGCAATGTCTCTTTTTCTCACTACATGTTTATTACGATGTTAGTGTAACTGTTTGTTTACCCGAATTAAATTAATAAACACGATGTTTAAGTTGTTATCATAGCTACAGGTACTATCGATGTACAGTCAACAAAAGAGATAAGTATGCAGGATCGTCGGATATGGCTGAAGTTTAATAAGAAACCTATGGATGTTCGCGAATAAAATTTTATTTTATTAATAGAAAACAAACAGCTCATTTATCAAATTAAATTTCAGTAAACAACATCCATCGTTTTCTTACTAAATTTATCCTGGATTAACATATAGGTTACTTTTTATCCCGATATTCCCACGGGATCGACATTTACGCGGGTGAAACCGCGGGGCACAGCTAGCAATACATAACTGTAAATGGTCATGGGGCCGGAGTGCGCGTCTCCTTTTTAAGGAAATTTCTCGCCTCTTGATCGACACTGGCCAAAGAGTTAACATTGCCATTCAACGTGGCAATGCTGCCAGTCTTCTTGGCACGTTTCCGGATACAAAAACAAAAACAAAGGACACTTAGGCTGCCATCTGGCGGACTGCATCGCAGCAACCGCACGCAGTCGATATATTCAACTGCATGCAGTTATCTGCAGTCGGATCTGACTTTGAGCAGTTGACGCCACGCATCTAGCCCAGGAGCTCAGTGTACGATTTGACGTCGAAATGGAAGCACAGACGTTACACACTAACTGTATGCGATTAGCGATGGACAGCGTGCGTCGACACTACACGCCTGTAGCCGACCGCGTAAAGTTGATATCATGACTGAACGAAGTCAACTGCATGCAGTAGAATATATCAACTGCGCGCGGTTGCTGCGATGCAGTCCGTCTGATGGCAGCTTTAGGCGTCGAAGTCGATACCTAAGTGTCCTTTGTTTTTGTATTTCTTTGTATAGTTACTTAGGGTTGATTTTTCAATCATCTGATAACTTTATTCGTTAGAGCTGATTTTTCCATCGCCAGATAACTTTTATTCGAGGAATAAAATTGACGTTTGACAGTTTTTGTATGAAACAGCTGTCAAAATTTCAAAATTATTCCTCGAATAAAGTTATCAGATGATTGAAAAATCAGCCCTTAGTAATTTAATTTAGTATCTAGTGTAAATAGTTAGTTATCTATACATGCACACAATACATAATTAAAATAGGTAGGTACATATAAAAAGTATACATAACAAAAAATAATAGAATTAGAATATATAATCTACGGAACCCACTGAAATAACTGCCCATCACGCACCACAAACATTTTTGAACATTAAAGATTAGGGCAGGTCAGTTTACGATAAAACTTTTGTTTGAAAACAGCTCTTTTTTTTCTTTTGAACATAATCTGTCCCGTGGGTAAGTATTGTCGGAAGGTTGAGATATTTGAGCTCTCTATTAATAGTAGGTAAGCAGGATTCTTAGTGGGACAAGGACATGAGATTAAAACTTCGTCGAGGAGGTAAGCAGAGGTGTATTATGGTACACTCACATTTCACCAATTATTTATTTATTTAATTATTTACTAGCTGGCCCGGCGAACTACGTACCGCCCCGCCAGCCGCTCTGCCCCCTTTTTTTAAATTTCCGATATCTTCTAAGATATTCATTTTAATGATATGCTGTAAAGGGCAATTTTGATCTACATGAAATGCACAACGTATCTAACGTATCTAATTGGATAAGGAATAATTCTGTATTGTTTATAATAGCTTGGTAAATAACCCATAATTTTTTTTGCAACATTTAAAAGGTAAAAATGGTTACTGTGGGTTATCCTTAGGAGATAAACATATACCATCGTGGACTTTTTTATCGGTCTTTTTAAGATATAAAATTCCGTATTACATTCAATTTCTCGGCTATTCTCTACTTTAATATTCATGCATTATACATATAAACCTTTCTCTTGAATCACTATCTATTGCTGAAAACTGCATTAAAATCCGTTGCGAAGTTTAAAAGATCTAAGCTTACAGACAGCGGGAGCGACTTTGTTTTATAATATGTAAAGATGTACACACAGTAAAATGAATAGGTATAAGATATAATTTAATAATATAATATAATATATGATACGACATATTAGTATTGAGTACAAAGGTACTGCTTATTTCTCACAGAAATTTAAATATTAGGGCAGTCATTTAGATTTCTGTGTAAATCTCGTAAGAAATTTCTTCCAGCAAAGATGAATAAAAAAAAAAAAGAATTATGTTATGTGTCAGTTACAAATTCAGGCTCCAAGAGAGAATGAGAGTTGGAAATTGACAAGCATAAGCATAATCAGCCACCCAGTCATCAGTTACCCAGTACCTGGGTTGTGGAGGTCAGATAGGCAGTTGCTCCATGTAAAATACTGGTATTAAGCTGCATCCGGTTAGACTGGAAGCCGACCCCAACATAGTTGGCAGGCAGATGATGATGAAGCATAATCAGCCTGTAGCGGTATCTACAACGCCACATGCGAACATCGCGTCATACTGACGTCACGCAAAATCCTGCATCTCGCAAGCAGAGTTTACCGCGCAACTCGCATAGATACAACGGCCCGACATGAATCAGGTAGTTGCCCACCAGACACAACACCCGCCTGGTCGGAGGATCCTCCCTTTTCTATAGAGTATGAGTGAACTTTACACCATGTTCCTCATACCTCTATAAGCCACTATGTTATGTTCCTCTATGTTCCCACTGCTGGGACCCAGGCTATTTTAATCCACTACGCGGGCCCAGTGCGGGTTGGCGGATGTCACATGTCTTCGAATTTTTGGTTCTAGGACATGCCGGTTTCCTCACGATGTTTTCCTTCACCGTTTTGAGAGCAGTGGGGATGAAATTATTTACACAAAGAAAAGGGCCTGAGTGGGTTCGAACTCACGACCGGTCCGATTCCACTGGCCCACCACAGCTATTGTTTAACAAACCGCTACTTATCTAAACTAATATACAACATTATTTTTAGTACATGCGAAACCCGAAACACGTGTCTAGTATTTTTATGTAAAGAATCTATGTGCAAAATTTCAAAACTGTATCTTGAAAATCACAAAGTTATATGCTTGTTAAGTTACCTGTTTGTCAACCGCGCCACTCGCGCTGCGCCGCCGCGCCGGTCTTGCGCTCATTGATAATAGTACCTAGGTACCTAACCATTCGGTGCGGAGATTGGATAACCTACTTAGTGTTGCTCGGTGTCCAATTTTTAACCTTTTTTCTAATATTTTTGGGACAAAATATAACATGGGGTAAAAATTATTGGAATCGATTCAGTTACTTATTCTGAACAAACTACACACATCAAAAGTGTCTAGGGATCAAGCATTTTTATGCGGATTTCTTGAGATTGAGATGTGGCTTTGTAATAAATTTATGATTTTATAAATTTATATGGATCCTTTTTGGTGCATTTCATAATTTGAATCAGGAACTGTGAATCAAATTCGAGTAAAAGATGAAAATCAGCTGTCAATATTTTCCCTATAAAAACATACAACGCATTGAAGACATTATTAGTGCTACTGTTTCCCTACTACTGATTAAAACCAACGTTATTATGGAGCGGCGACGTCATTTAAGCAGGGAAGAAATGCTCAGAGCCGTGGGAATGATAGAAGCTGGTTCCCGGCAACGTACTGTGGCTTTAGCTCTGAATACAAGTCAGAGTGTTATCAGTCGACTTTGGACACGTTACCGAAGCACTGGTACCGTGGCTGAGCGCCATGGAGGACGGTATCGCTGCACCACACGGAGACAAGACCGATACATTCAAATCTTAACTCGAAGAGCTCCAACAATAACCGCCATGATGTTAGCCGTGAGGCTTCATCACTCTTCAGGGAACTTAATTAGCGACCAAACAGTCAGAAACCGCTTGCATGAAGTGAACCTTCATTCCCGAAGACCGCTACGGGTACCACCTATAGCAATGCACAATCGTAGGATTCGATATCAATGGGCTCTTGAACACAGAAATTGGGCAGAAGAACAATGGCGTTTCGTGTGCTTTTCTGATGAGTCTCGTTTTGGTATGAGACCGGATACAAGACGTATACGACACTGGAGAACCCCTGGACGCCAACAGCGATTAAAATCCTGCCAGGAAGTCCATCCTTATAGTGGTGGAACCATCATGGTATGGGCGGGTATTTGGATCGGCGGAAGAACTGAGTTGATTTGGATCAGAGGCAACCTCAACGCTCAAATTTATGCTGAGACGATTGTATCAGACGTCATCGTTCCTCTACAAGTGCAAATCGGTCCCTTATTTCAGTTAATGCATGATAATGCACGACCGCACACCGCAAGAGTTGTAAGACAGACTCTCGCCGCAGCTAACATCAATGTCCTGCCCTGGCCTGCTCAGTCGCCAGACTTGAACCCGATTGAGCATGCATGGGATATGCTATAGAGAAGAGCTCTGCCGAATATGGAGGGTATCCAGTCGCAAGAAGACCTTTTTTTGTTGTTGCAACGAACATGGGCGGCCATTCCACAGCGTGATTTGGATGAACTCATTTTGAGTATGCCAAACCGATGTTCTTGTGTTGTTAGTGTTCGCGGTAGAAACACGGATTATTAATTGTTTAAGTTACCCAATAAAATTTTAAAGAAAACTGTTATTTCAGTCTTTTTTTCGAACTTTTGTGTTAGTGGTTCAAATGTCAAAAATCCCTTTATTAGGAAAATGGCAAATTTCTTTATTAAGAGGCCTCTTACAGTCCACTAGCGCCGCCAATCGAAAAAATGTCATAATCCGTAAATAGAATCAAAAATACAAAATGTGGTCTATTATTACTGTAGAAAAGGCAATAACGTAATTTTATAACACATTGTCAACACTTGAAATATAGCTGTTTAGCTAAATCGTGCATTCAAAACATAAACGGCCGTTTTTGTTACAAATGCACGATTTAGCTAAACAGCTATATTTCAAGTGTTGACAATGTGTTATAAAATTACGTTATTGCCTTTTCTACAGTAATAATAGACCACATTTTGTATTTTTGATTCTATTTACGGATTATGACATTTTTTCGATTGGCGGCGCTAGTGGACTGTAAAACGACTCTTAATGCAAAGGTGACTTGGTTTATCGTTACTGTGACAAACGAAAACACTTTATTTGATGAATCCTTCAAGAAAATTTTAATTAATATCAATCAGGAGAAAAGTTATTGCAAAAATATATGTTGATCCCTAGACACTTTTGATGTGTGTATATTCAGGTTTCGCTTAAAATAAAAATAACGGTTGTATCACACTAATTATTAAGGCGAAAGTTTGTGAGGTTTGTTACTCTTTCACGCAAAAACTACTGAACCGATTTGGATGAAATTTGGCACACAGGTAGTTTATAATCAGGATTAACACAAAGGATACTTTTGATCTCGATATTCCTACGGGATCGACACTTATGTGGGTGGGACCGCGGGGCGCTCCTAGTAATATTATAAAGAGTAAAGATTTTTGTATGTTTGTTTGTTACGGTTTTACGCTAAAAACAGCTTATTGGATCTGGATGAAATTCAGCACATGCATAGACCATGACTAGGATTAAGACATAGGATACTTATATCTCGATATTCCCACGAGATCGAGACTTATACGGGTACAACTGCTAGACATAGCTAGTGATTAATAAAAAACAATAGTTTTTGTGTAAATATTACAGTAATTACAGCAAACAAACGAACAAACTACATCGATCGAACTACAATACTGTACCCGTTAGGGACTAGGCATTTACGACGTAACCTAACGGCCAGCATCCGATTCCCAGCTGGTGCAAAGGACTCCAAATAGCAGTAATTTTGAATGACTCATTCTGTTGTCTTCAGTTTCATACTTATGTGAGAGGTTTTAATTTGTACGTAAACAAATGCTAAGAAGTACTTTTATAATATTACGTTACTAGTTTTATGATTTTAACGGCCGTTTTCACAGGCTTTTATTTAAATTTGTTTGGTCTTTATTATAAAAGAATATTCCTTTATTTTGTGCTTCATTCTTTCCTCAATACCCTTTTTTTTTAAACCAGTATGTTACACAAAGCGATTGCATATCTGACCTCCACAACCCAGTTAAACTCAAAAACTCAAACTCAAACCATTTATTTCAATTAAACCATTTACAGGCACTTTTGAATTGTCAAGAAGTCGGTCAGTCAGAAAATATGAAGCTAGTTGCCCATTCCAAAGCGTAGGTACCTATGGAGAAAAACGGGCAAGAAACTCCATGGACACTCTTTTAAATTGTATTTTTACAAAAATATTAGTTACATCATTAATGTTGAATTTACAATTATATGTGAGAACGATGTAAAACAAATACGTACGCGTTAAGAGCGTCCAGAGTACAGCAAATAGTAAGAAGACAACAATCCAAAAATAAAATAATTAAAAATAAGCCGAGGCAGCTGAGTGATGACCAGCCCCAACTGACGGCGCCCGTTCACGAACATGACGCATAGATCAGCACCATTCAGCTCAACCATTTTGAAGGGAGCTAAATGATCCAATACACACGCCACCGTCAGCGAGACATTTGTGTGAGCATGACATACTATCAGCCGCCATGGCACATTCAAGTCAATGAAAGATATATTACCCGGTAAATGGTAAAGAAGGTATACCTACTTACATAGAACTCACATCTGTGCTATGCAGTTATACAATGCAAAGGAAATTGAGTTTATACAATGCAAAGATAATCTTACAACCTTCAGCAGCTCCGACAGTATTTTCCATTGTTAATCAATTAGTTGTGGTTGTGGAGCAGGACCAGCTTGATTTGCAGGACCAGCATTGAGCCAGGCATTTTTATCAGCGATGTAATCCCCTAACTTATAATATGCCTGACTGCATAGTGTGCGTTTTATACAAGACTTGAATCTTGTCTCATTCAGTTGAAGAATGTGGGGAGGTATTTTATTATAACATTTTAAACAGTACCCCATAAAAGATGAGTCTACTTTAGCCAGTCTGAAACCTGGTTGAACTAATAGGTCCCTATTCCTGGTTCCAGTTACTGGGTAATACCCATTGGTAAGACTGGTGGTCAGAATTTCGGACTTACGACTGTCAAAGATTTACGAATGACAGAAGCACGTTGGTCACCCATCCACGGACCTTCCTCGGCAAGCGCAGCGTACCTTCGATCTACGCGTGTCTGTTATGACTTAGCAATGACCCCCCTTATTGTAGGTATAGTACCTACTAAAATAAAGAGGAGAGGCCCGTGGCTAAATAATAACAGCCGCACAGGTCGTTCAGGTTAAGCTACGCTTGCCGCGGTTGGTCTGTGGATGGGTGACCATCTTTACATACAGTGACCCCTCCGTGACTCGGAAAGCACATTAAGCCGTTGGTCCCGGCTGTCATTCATGGATGTTTGACAGTCGTTACGGGTAGTCAGAAGCCCGAAAGTCTGACAACCAGTCTTACCAAGGGGTATCGTATTACCCGGTAACTGGGTTGTGGAGGCAGTCGCTCCATGTTAAATACTGGTATTCAGCTGCATCCGGTTAGACTGGAAGCCGACCCAAACATAGTTGGGAAAAGGCTAGGCAGATGATGATGACATTTCTTATTATTTCTACAAGTACTGGCATTCGGAGAGGCATCGATACACTGAATAAATAAAAATGAAACTCAGTATAGTTGTCCACACAAGTTTCACAATAGAATAAGTAATTATTATTTTTTGTTAATGGCAATATTTATTTCTTGTAATGTGATAAGGGTGTTTTTTAACTAAGACTATGTAAGTAATGTATTTTAACTATTTTTAATCCATCTAATTTTTGGGCTTCCGTGCCCAAAGGGGTAAAAACGGGACCCTATTACTCCACTGTCCGTCTGTCATCAGGCTGTATCTCACGAGCCGTGATAGCTAGACAGTTGAAATTTTCACAGATGATGTATTTCTGTTGCCGCTATAACAGCAAATACTAAAAACAGAATAAAATAAATATTTAAGGGGGCTCCCATACAACAAACGTGTTTTTTTCGGCGTTTTTGCTTTGTGGTACGGAATCTTTCGTGTGCGAGTCCGACTCGCACTTGGCCAGTTTTTTTCTTAATGACTCAATTATTTGAATCTTATACGAGGTCGTGGGTTCGAACCCAGACAGGCGTTTTACTTTGTGTAAATAATT
Source organism: Mesoligia furuncula (assembly GCA_916614155.1). NCBI lineage: Eukaryota > Metazoa > Arthropoda > Insecta > Lepidoptera > Noctuidae > Mesoligia > Mesoligia furuncula. Next base: position 14,390,023 of record OU744819.1, read on the forward strand.
TCATCACCACTGCTCTCAAAACGGTGAAGGAAAACATCGTGAGGAAACCGGCATGTCCTAGAACCAAAAATTCGAAGACATGTGACAAATTTGCTAATGGTGAAACACGTAAACCTATTTGTAATGTATCAACCCGGAGTCAAGAATTATCCCCGTTGATGGTAATAGTCCCCCCCCCCCCCATCGGCCCCCTATTATATGGGACTTAAACATAACTGGCGAAATGAGGGTATAGGTATTTTAAGTTACACCTCTCCCTGACCCTTCGAAGATTACAGAGTTGTTATTATGTCAAAAATCAATGATTCAGACATCTCTTAGCTGCCTCGGCTTATTTTTAATTATTTAATTTTTGGATTGTTGTCTTGTTAAATACCTACTATTTGTTGTACTCTGGACGCTTTTAACGCGTACGTCTTTTTTATTTTTTACATCGTTCTCACATTATATAATTTTAAATTCAAAAGTAATGATGTACTAATATTTTTGTAAAACATAATTTAAAAAGAGTGTCCATGGAGTTTCTTGCCCGTTCTTCTCCATAGGTACCTACGCTTTGGAATGGGCAACTAGCTTCAAATTTTCTGACTGATCGACTTCTTGACAATTCAAAAGTGCCTGTTAATGGTTTAATTGAAATAAATGCTTTGACTTCGACTTTATTGCAGTCCACTGCTGGACCTCCTCCCCCAGGCTGCGCCACTACACCCTGTCCTCTGCCTTCCGCATCCCGGCCACCTTCTTAAGGGGCTTACTTGATCTAAAGCGCGGTCACTGTCGGACTGCATAGAAAAGAAAGAGAAGCGCTATGACACAACGTTGGTAATTTATTGCAAAATATGAAGCAATTATCTATTTACAAGAAAACTATTGTTTGGACTTAAAAATTAAAACACTTAGTTCTTTAGTATGTTGCTTGTAGAATAAATCTGACAAAAAATTAGAATGATTGTATGTACATATATTAGTATGGTTTTTATTGTAAAAAGAAATTTTTTAGAGGTATCTTCATGATTTTTTTCTATCGGATCAAATTAGTTGTATTATATTTTCAACACACTATCTTCCTAGCATATATCCTGAAGAAGATCATATATTTTTCTGATTTTGTTTACTTTAGTCGATCATATACTTTTATTGTTTCTAAAACTTGCGTTTTTTTGCGTTTAAGCCCCTTAAGGTCGTCGGTCCATCTAGCTAGGGGTCCCACACTACGCTTGCCGATACGCAGTCTCCACTCCAGGACTCGTCTGCTCCACCGGCCATTAGTCCTTCGACAAACATGGCTAGCAGTCGCAAAGGTTCCATACAACTAGATTCCCACCGGCTTCCCTTTGAAAAATGGCACAGACAAATAATATAATCATATTAAAGATATCTACTCCAACTTACCTCTTACAAAAATGGACCCATCGCTACTGAAGGCTAGTACACCGCCACTTCAGTTTGCTTACTCTGCAAGGTATGTCTGACTTGATATTATGTAGCTACAAATAAATACTGAATCATGCAAAATTCCCAAGGCAACACTGTTAATAAAGAATTAACTCGACGTTATTACGAGGGAATGTCATTAACTCCTCAATGCTCATTACTCTCCCCATCTGGGGGAGCTCGGGCTCTGTCGGTGTCAAATTAACATAGCAGGGGTGATGAATCTTACACCTGTGGGAATTGAGGTGTGTGCATAATGCGCTTGAGTTTGGGAAAATGGAACACGAATTTTGAAATTTCTGGTCCGTTTCTCCAGCACCTTAAATCCGTAATACACTATCAATCAGAATGTGAATCACTTTAAAGGATATTGCTAAATCATTGCTTCATTTTTTCGAAAAATTTGTGTGCTTAACAACGTAATGAATGTTGTTAACTGTCAAAATGCTACTGTTAGTCATCATCTGCCTAGCCTTTTCCCAAAAATGTTGGGGTCGGCTTCCAATCTAACCGGATGCAGCTGAATACCAGTATTTTACATGGAGCGGCTGCCTATCTGACCTCCACAACCCAACTACTGGGTAATACGATACTTCTTGATAAGACTGGTTGTCAGACTTTCGGGCTGCAGACTAACGACTGTCAAAGATCACGAATGACAGCCGGGACCAACGGCTTAACGTGCTTTCCAAGGAGACCAACCGCGGCAAGCGTAGCTTAACCTGATCTATCGACCTGTGCAGCTGTTATTATTTAGCCACGGGCCCTCGATGGATCGGAAATTAATTTTGGAGTCTAAGAAATGTCTCTCCATTTTTTATGTTTAATTACTTACAAGTTGTACGTCCTAGGTTCGAACCCAGACAGGCGCTTTACTTTGTGTAATTTATTTCATCACCACTGCTCTCAAAAACGGTGAAGGAAAAAACCGTAGAGGCATATTCCTTAACAAATCTCCAGAAAATATTCAGACTCCCAAAATTCTTGGCCATACTCCACTGTGGAAACGCCTTTGCTCATCAATCATTATCCAGAATCCCCGATTCATTGATATAATTAGATTTGGCGAAAATAAAAAAAAGCGAAATCCAAGATGGCGGCTGCATTGTACTGTTTGAGCAATATTAATGATATTTTTGATGGACTTTAATAAAAATTGCTCTTAAAACTGTTTGATTAATTGCTTCCAGTACAATATTGGGTGTCTTTACGCTAATTATGAAGAATGGAGTGAAGTCTGATTTAATATTAATTAGTCATTACATTTAGATTAAATTTTTGGACACAAAGACCCCAGTGCTCCTTTCGCGCGGACGAAAATGAATTGCCTAAATGATGAATGTTCTTGTCAAAAAATAAGCTAATTCCCTTGTCGTGGGTGTTAAAATATGCATCTTTGTAATAAATTTAGCACTATCCTCACTTGATGGGAAGCGATGATCGTGTATGCTTGCCTAGAAGTAGGGTTGATGAGGATTCCTCATTTTTTAGCGATTCCTCATTCTCTTTTACATCCCCAACATCAGGCATAAAATATTCCTCTTCCATATCCTCATTCATTAAGAGGAATTTATGAGGAAGTGTTGTTGACGTATTAAATGTATCTAAATAAAAGTAATCTCCGTCTTTTGCTCACTGCATTAGACAGTTACCGCGAAAATAGGATAAAAATATGAATTAGGTAAAAAAAAATCAATTCGAAATCACAGATTCTATCTTCCTCTTCTGCACCCTCTTCCACTTCCTCAAAACGTATTTCTAACAGCTCCTCATCCGCATCCTCTTCCTAATAACCACTTCCTCATCAACCCTACCTAGAAGTAACTTTTCACTCGAGACTTAAATACCCCAAATTATCATCATCATCATTTGAGCCAAAATAGGCCTCCTCCAAGCACCGCCACTTCGGCCGGTTCTGTGCTTCTCGCATCCAGAGGACTCCTGCGGCCTTCTCCAGGTCATCGGTCCACCTTGTGGGAGACCTTCCAACGCTACGTCTTTTAATCACACTAATATTATAAAGGCGAAAGTTTGTGAGTGTGTGTGTGAGTGTGTGTGTGTTTTTATGTTTGTTACTTCTTCACGCTCAAACGGCTGGACCAATTTTGATAAAATTTTCTATGGAGGTAGCTGACACCCTGGATTAACATATAGGCTACTTTTTATCTCGGTATTCCCACGGGATCGACAATTACGCGGGTGAAACCGCGGGGCGCAGCTAGTAATAATAATAAATTCATTTATTTCAGGCAAGTTTCTTTACACACACCCATAGTACCTATTAGAAAATTAAAATTAAATACGAAATTGATATTAAATAGATATTTTATTAAATTATATTATTCTATTATTGTTGTTGTTGTTTTTATTCATTCAGATAGATTATAGTTTTCTTATAATTGTAATTTAGGTTTAATTTAAGTTTAAATACTTAGTGGTCATATAAATGGTGCGGAATATAGTAGTCACAATGCTGTTTTTAAACTTAATCAGTCTCAGGTGAAATGATGCTTTAAGCCTACGTAATACAGCATAGAATCCTCAACTCTTTTTTAGCTTTATAGCCCTTTTTTAGGTTTATAGCTATAGGAAAATACAAAATCCGTCATCCGCCATCTGTCGTCTCCCTAGCTGAACGCACAATTCACGTAGTCCTAAAACGTTTTGTAGGATATATTATCCTAACCTAATCACTTGTGGATACACTTTTATTACAGCTCAGTTTAAAAACAGGCTAAACTAACTACCACAAAAACTTAAAAAAAACTGGCCAAGTGCGAGTCGGACTCGCACACGAGGCAAAAACGCCGAAAAAAACACGTTTGTTGTATGGGAGCCCCCCTTAAATTTTTATTTTATTTTGTTTTTAGTATTTTTTGTTATAGCGGCAACAGAAATACATAATTTGTGAAAATTTCAACTGTCTAGCTATAGCGGTTCTTGAGATACAGCCTGGTGACAGACAGACGGATGGACAGACAGACAGCGAAGTCTTAGTAATAGGGTCCCGTTTTTACCCTTTGGCTACGGGATCCTAAAAAGATGTACAGATTTACCAAAATAAAATAAAACTTTATAAATCAGTGGGAATTCATCATCATCATCATTTCAGCCGAAAGACGTCCACTGCTGGACATAGGCCTCCCCCAAAAGAGGGGGGGTTTGCCATAATCGCCACGCTTGGCAGGCGGGTTGGCGATCGCAGTATGATATGGTGGTGGAATGCATAGAGAACGCTGCTGCCCATTCTCCGGTAAGCCCCTTAGTCGCCTTTTACGACACCCACGGGCAGGATGGGGTGGTGATATTCTTTAAGTCCGGCACCACACAGACAGTGGGAATTGGAGAACTAAAATATAAGAGAAATGCAGAATTCTACACTCCATTAAAATTTTATTCACCTTTGTACACGCGACGTTTCAAGCATTGTAGTAATATTGAAAACGAGCAACCAAGCTCTTCATCATTAATACACTAAGACAAAAATTAAAGCTTAAATAATTAACAAACCAGCATAGTCTTAAAACATGCGCTTCATATCTTTCCTGACATTCCTTCCCCATGTTTCATTGTAGGACCAAATCCTTAAGTATTTAAACTAAAAAAAAAAATAAACATAAAAGGTAGTCCTCGATGTTTATCATGATTAGTTGGACGTAAACCTTTTCTTTTGGGGGCATTTTTAGTCCGTTTGTCATTTGTTTTTGGTCCCTTTGTACCTACGCAAAAAACGACCTATGACGCGTTTTGTGTTGTTAGTTAAAAAATGGAGCATGTTCGAACGTGTTCTAGACACCTTGATGTAGTGATGGCGAACTTCTATACATATACGTGTCATTTTTTTCCAAATAAAATTATTTGATGAGACGTACCAACAAACAATCTTGACTTGGTACTACTGGAAAATAACTAGTAGAGCAGTTTAAGGTCGTAGGTTTAAACCCTGACAGGCGCTTTGCTTTGTGTAAATAATTTCACCACCACTGCGGTGCCATTCTGTAAAAATCTCACGGTGAAAACTTAGGTGAAGTGAGCGTGGAGTGAGCTGTCAATAGTGTCAATTCCTAGCAAAAACAAACTCACTTCACCTAAGTTTTCACGGTGAGATTTTTACAGAAGCGACCGGCTGCTCTCAAACTTTTAGAGGAAAACATCGTAAAGAAACCGGCATGTCCTAGAACCAAAAATTCGAAGACATGTGATATCTACCAACCGGCATTGGGCCTGGGTGGTGGATTACATACAACCCACTGCCTCTTGAAAAGAGGAGGCCAGTTTCCCAACAGTGGGAACATTATAGGTGATTATGCTCATCAGTCCTATTAAATAAGACCCTATGAACAAACACATTACTCACCATTAATTTATTTCCCACTAGCTGCCGCCCGCGGCTTCGCCCGCGAGGTATGTCGATAAAAACTATCGTATGTCCTTCCCCGGGATGCAATCTATCTCTCTGCCAAAATTTTATCGAAATCCGTTCAGTGGTTTAGGCGTGATAAGGTAACATACAGACAGACAGAGTTACTTTCGAATTTATAATATTACTAGCTTTCGCCCGCGGATTCTCCCGCGAGGTATGTCGATAAAAAACTATCCTATATCCTTCCCCGGGATGCAATCTATCCCTCTGCCAAATTTTATCGAAATCCGTTCAGTGGCTTAGGCGTGAAAAGGTAACATACAGACAGACAGACAGATAGAGTTACTTTCGAATTTATAATATTACTAGCTTCCGCCCGCGGCTTCGCCCGCGAGGTATGTCGATAAAAACTAGCCTATGTCCTTCCCCGGGATGCAATCTATCTCTCTGCCAAATTTTATTGAAATCCGTTCAGTGGTTTAGGCGTCAAAAGGTAACATATAGACAGACAGAGTTACTTTCGAATTTATAATATTACTAGCTGCCGACCGCGGATTCGCCCGCGAGGTATGTCGATAAAAACTAGCCTATGTCCTTCCCCGGGATGCAATCTATCTCTCTGTCAAAATTTTATCGAAATCCGTTCAGTGGTTTAGGCGTGAAAAGGTAACATAGAGACAGACAGAGTTACTTTCGAATTTACAATATTAGTATGGATATATAGTATAGTATATAGTATGGATAAGACCCTGCGAACACCTACTTTACGCACCGTTAATTTATTTCCCATGTGATAGAGAGTCTACCAAATATTAAAAAAAAACTGAACACACCTTAACAACTTTGTACTCACCAGTACACCACACTGAGTCATTTTTATTTCCACGATTGCAATAACACTTATAGCGATCGAAGTCTATTATTTAAACAAACATCATGTGGCTACATTTATGTAGTTATAACGTTGTAAGTTATAACGAAACGATCAGTTATAGGTACTTACAACTTAGCCTAACCCTTCGGGGATTGCAGGCGTAATGATGGTAAATGGGACTAGAAAGTGGGACGTATTCCACTTTGGGCACCTGCATAAAAACCTTACAAAAACCCTTTTCAGCATACTGCCAGTCTTTTTACACATGCAGTCTGTGGGTCAGGTCTACGCTGAGGGCATACAACGCCCTGCGTATCCAGTATAACAATGTATTCAGGATGCTGTTGGGTCTACCACGATTTGGTAGCGCTTCCTGAATGTTCCCCGAGGCCAGAGTTGATGGTTTTCATGCCATTATACGGAAACGGTGCGCTTCTACTCTCGGTAGAATGCGAGCTAGCTCCCACAGCATTCTGAGTGTGTTGTGCGATAGGTGGGACAGCCCCATACTGGCTCACTGGATACGACTGCACATGTAGGTGTCAGTTGTGTCAATTTAAAAATTTTGTCTTTTTACTAACATTAGGTTAAGATTTATTTACTAACAACATATTATTGTTATTATGGATTTTAATCTGAAATAAATTTGTTTATGGCACCTGAGTGAATGCACCTGACACACAGCGGCACATTCACCCAGGTGCCATTAAGCGGGTGCCCAATGTGGAATACGTCGAAAGGGGGTGACTATATGTAGAGATAACGGATAATAGATGTATGAAAACAGAGTTAGGGTTATGTAATATCAGCCACACGGGTCGATCGATGAGGTTAAGCTACGCTTGCCGCGGCTGGTCCGTGGATGGGTGACCGTCTTTACATACGTATGGGGTCGGCTTCCAGTCTAACCTGATGCAGCTGAATACCAGTATTTTACATGGAGCGACTGCCTATCTGACCTCCACAACCCAGTTACTGTCTGACTGTCAAAGATCCACGAATGACAACCGGGATTAACGGCTTAACGTGCTTTCCGAGGCACGGAGGGGTATCGGTGTGTAAAGATGGTCAGCCATCCACAGACCAACCGCGGAAAACGTAGCTTAACCTGATCGATCGACCTGTACGGCTGGAATAACTCGTTATTGATATTTAGCCATGGCCCCATAAAGTACATAATTATGAATTGAAAAGTCAAATTGGTCCTCGTTCGCTTACAATAAATCTATCTTTAAATGACTAATAAAATAGTTAAATATAGGCCCATAATTGAATTTGTTTCTGGTCGGTGCAACATGTCTTTCTCTCCCATACTTCTCTATTAGTCGTCATCTCGGTAGTTTCTAACCATATCATCTTTAAGACAGTCCATCCATCGTTTCTTTGGTCTTCCACTACTCTTGTAGTCATCAACGCGTGCACTGACTTGACAGGTCCACTCGATCTGTGTTGTCCTTTCCTCAAAAGACCATTTCAGACACCAATCTACATGGTCCTCACGTGATCTGACCAAGATGTCTGGACTTTTAAAGTGACCTCTGAGTTTGTTACGGCCTTTCTTCTCAGAGTAGTCAGATAGGAAAAGCCGACCTCATCTAGTTTAAAAAAAAATATGATTGAGGTGTAAAAATGTTTGTACAAACCTACTTACAGATATAAAATCATTTATCATTTACATTTATACCCAAAACTTTACTCATATCATAACATGTTTCTCACTTAAATATAGGTTATCATAACCATAATAAAACATATCAACTAAACATACTAAAAAAAATAAACTACCGTGAAGAAATATCGGCACAAACCCATCAATTTACAATCGCGACTAATTGATATTACTACCAGCATTAATTAATTGATCGAACCAATCAACTATGCTCTATGACCATAGATTTTAAAACGCCCATCCATCGCCCGTAAAACAAACATCAAATAAATAAAAAACAATATTAATCTATGATCATAAATTATAAATTAAACTCGCCTTTCGTGTCTGTCTGTGTGACCGCGATGTTCTTCAAACTGCGCAACGGATCTTGCTGCGATTTCCACTATCTTTTAGTCAATGTTATCCGAAAGGTTTAGGTGTGAGATACATTATTTATTTTTAACTTAGATATAAAGAAAACTCGATATTTTGTCAAATCCAGAAACGTGCGGAGCAGGAGCGGTTCACTAGTCTTCCGATATTATAGTCTATAGTCAATGGATCCAAACGTGAGGGGGCATAACTCACGGCCGCTATAAAGATCTATAGACTTTTCAAAGAAATTAAAAAAAAACGTCCACTTAGTCTACCATAATGCATGCCATTGTTGCTATCTCGCTCTAACTTCGACTTCGACAAAGGTAAGACAGGGACAGGTATATGTCTTTATCCACGGTGTAAAGTACGGGCATTCTCAGCAATTCTCAGTTTGAAACAAGTTGCTGTGGAGAGCAGATGTGTTCGAATTTTTGAATTTTGATTTTTTGTTTGTTATACAGATACGATATCTTGGATTTTGGTTTCTGGTACTTTTTTGTGGTTATCTTCAAAACTTATGTGTTCAGTGATTGTGGGAAGTGACATTGCGAAAATATTTGACTTTTCTGGAGATTTTTTGGAATTAATTTTCATAAAGGTTGGTTGAATTTTTTCATATTTTATTAAATGTATTAGTTACTTACAGAAACATTGATAATTTGTTGTCAAAAATAATTTAGATTTTGTCAACAACATAATCATAGTTTTTATTTAAAATTTAATGATAAATAATATATTTAAAATGAAATATAAGATAAATAAATTTTTAATAAAAACTTGCAATTTTTTTACCAAAATTGCACTAACCTATACCTTTATACGTCATTCTTACTCAAGTCAAATGTTCCAAACACGATAAATTAACTCGTTACCAGCACATAATTGAAATCAAAACTAAAATACTAGCAAAATCCTAAAAAGCGAACATAAAATAAACTTATATGTATGTCCTCGTTGACCTCAGGAACAGCTTTACTCGCTTCATAGACATCTTTCCGTTACCTGTAAACACCATAATTTTTACACATACCGTAACATCACGCCTGTATTTTCTGAAGGGTTCGGCAGAAGTGTAAATTACACCCATAATTAGCAAGTTGTGATTAAGTCCCAAATTGCCATCACCAGGGCATATAGTATACCCCGAGCTGCTACTGAGAAATTCCAGATGAAAAAACAAAAGTAGCTTCGTAGGTTCGAACCAAGCCAGGCAATTTACTTTGTCTAAATTATTTCATCACCTGTCCTAGAACCAAAAAATCAGTAGCATTCCAGGATTGCCGACAGAAGTGAAAACTTGAAAAAGCATAGGTAGTAATTTTATAAATTTGTGTGAAGGTCATTCTTCCCAAAGAAAATGTACCTACCGCGCGTTGATGTCTTCATAATGGCCAAAACTTAAAACAGAGGTGTCGGTTACGGTAACAGTGTCGCGAGTTCAATAGTTTTTTCCCATCTAAAAAAATTCCCAACGGGGCCTAAAGAAGTTTTCACTTCAAAAAAATCACAGACATGCGACGTCTACCATTGCAATCCGCACTGAGCCCGCGTGGTGGATTACGGTCCACTCCCTCTCGAAGATAGGAGGCATGTATCCCAGCAGTGGGAACGTTATAGGCTGATTTATCCTTGCAAACATTAGACCAACGAGGCGGTCCAATGTAGGTATAACAAGTTTGGTCATGCGACAAACTGCGACCACCAATTCGTTTGACAAGCGTGTTGGATATGTGAAGGCAATAACTGCCGGTCGATTCTGTAAAAATCTCACCGTGAAAACTTAGGTGAAGTGAGTTTGTTTTTGCTAGGAATTGACACTATTGACAGCTCACTCCACGCTCACTTCACCTAAGTTTTCACGGTGAGATTTTTACAGAATAGCACCGCAGTGATTTCGGCATGGATTATTTCAAAATCAAAAGTCGAATTAGGCTGAGAATCAACGTCTAAATTACATATTATGACAGTCCCCGAAAACGCCCGCCCTTCACCACTTCTTAGTGCTATCGCTGGGGAGAAGAAGTGACGCAACAAACTCCCAGCAGCACAGCTGTCTGTTCAGTTAGAAGAACTTGATTCTGTACAATAGTAGCCAAAGTAATTTACATGACAAAAAAAAAGAAATACAAATTTTAAATTAAATTATTTTGTCATATTGCACAACAGAGGGGCCCGTGGCTAAATAATAACAGCCGCACAGGTCGATCGATCAGGTTAAGCTACGCTTGCCGCGGTTGGTCTGTGGATGGGTGACCATCTTTACATACCGAGACCCCTCCGTGCCTCGGAAAGCACGTTAAGACGTTGGTCCCGGCTGTCATTCGTGGATCTTTGACAGTCGTTACGGGTAGCTACCCAACAACAACAACCAGTCACAACAAGGAGAACCAGTCTTAACAAGGGGTATCGTATTACCCAGTAACTGGGTTGTCAGACATACGATCATTATCATAAAATATTTGACAGTCGAAAGTCTGACAACCAGTCTTACCAAGGGGTATCGTGTTACGCAGTAACTGGGTTGTGGAGGTCAGATAGGCAGTCGCTCCATTATGTTGATAGTCAGCTGCATCCGGTTAGACTGGAAGCCGACCCCAACATAGTTGGGAAAAGGCTAGGCAGATGATGATGATATTGCACAACAATTTCGTGCAAGCCGTGCGCCCGTTATGATTTCCCATTGACATAAATGACGAACTTCTATAGACATTTTCGTCCCCTTGGGATGATTTTCAAGAATCCTTCCTTGGTGCTCACCTTCGCTCAAAGTCAAAGTCAAAGCATTTATTTCAATTAAACCTTTAACAGGCACTTTTGAATTGTCAAGAAGTCAGTCAGTCAGAAAATATGAAGCTAGTTGCCCATTCCAAAGCGTAGGTACCTATGGAGAAGAACGGGCAAGAAACTCCATGGACACTCTTTTTAAATTACATTTTACAAAAATATTTGTTACTTACATCATTACTTTTGAATTTATGATTATATAATGTGAGAACGATGTAATAAACAAAAAAGACGTCCGCGTTAAAAGCGTCCAGAATACAACAAATAGTAACAAAACAACAATCCAAAATTAAAACAATTAAAATAAGCCCAGGCGGCTAAGTGATGACCAGCCCCATGCAGTCAGCAGCTATGTGAAGTCTTGTGCGCATGCTTTAAGAACCTGTGGTTTAAGCTATGCGTTGCTTATCAGTGACGCCGATTCCCTTGTTCAAAAACTAAACTAAATTCAAGATCAGTGCATATTTTTCTTTCTATTTCATTAAGAAAAGCACAGAAGATAAATTTTAGTTTAGGTCTGTCAAATTAATCAGGCCTGACACTTCTCTATACAAATTTAGACGTGATTAAAAACTTGTCTACTAAATTTACGTCAATTTACGTCAGGCGCAGATTAATTTGATAGGACTAAACTAAAATTAATTTTTGTCCTTTTCTTAATGAAATAGAAAGAAACAGATGCACTGAACTTAAATTTAGTTTAGTTTGTAAACAACAAAATTGGCACCAGTGAATGAATGAAGCAAGGTAGGCAAAAGTCTCACGATGAAACTACTGCCACCAAAGTCTTGCTAATAAGCATTTATACAGGAAAAAAATTGACTAGCGCGCAAATTGTAACCATGAATCCATACTAATATTATAAATTCGAAAGTAACTCTGTTTGTCTGTCTGTATGTTACCTTTTCTCGCCTAAATCACTGAACGGATTTCGATAAAATTTGGCAGAGAGATAGATTGCATCCCGGGAAAGAACATACGATAGTTTTACATACCTCGCGGGCGAAGCCGCGGGTGGAAGCGTAGCATAAATTATGATTCTAGACCACGAAGGTTATCAAAAAAAAAAATTAAGCTGTTTCGTTGAAAAATGCAAAACCCACGCGGTCAATATATGCAACAATTACTAGACTAGATGTTAATTGGATGTTCTCGAATTAAATTAAATTTTAATAATAGAAAACAAACGGCTCATTTATCAAATTAAATTTCAGTCGACAGCATCCATCGGTTTCTTACTAAACTTCAACTATATCCGACGATCCTGCAGATCTCTTTTTTTGACTGTACAATTTACCCATATGTCTTAAAATATTTGGTACAATTGTTTGTTTATCCCAAATAAATAAAATATACTAACTATCCTAACTTTACTGATAATATAAATGCGAAAGTAAGTTTGTTTGTTACCTTTTCACGCCTAAACCACTGAACGATCATCCTGAAATTTTGCATATACGTTGTCAGGTGTACATATACGGACCTAGGGTACCTTTCATCCCGAAAAAAAGTTCCCGAGGAAAACAATAATAACGTTATTATGAGAATAGATGGCGCCACGTGTCTTTCGAACGGGATCCACACTTTACAGGTGAAACAGCGGGACGTTGCTAGTAGAAATATAAATGCCATATTCTGGTGAAAATAATAACTCTACTGCTACCGTCTTAGGATCTGCGTTTAGTTATTGTAAATAATTGCGTTTAGATATTCGGATTTAGTAAAATGTTTGTTTCATCTTTTTTTTCTTCGTGCAGCTATATAAAAACAGCCAATGCATAAAAAGTAAAGCTTTGTAATTGTTTAATATAATGTACATAATTTAATTTATGAACACTTTCGATATTAAGCGACACCAGAACTTCCAATCTTATTTAATGTTGTACAACAACGTTTTACTGTGGTCAGGGGGCCAAAAAACCACTTTGGCAGAATCATAAAAGGATAACAGAATGGACAGTTAACTGTTAAGTTAATCGTATCTAATTCCATTGGTGAATCATATTTCAGTTATTTTTTTTTGTCTGTGCTAAAATACCAATCAATCCAATCCAAATCCAATCCCAATCTCTTTGGTTGTACCAGTGCAGCGAAAAAATGAAAAACACGGACTGTCTTCGCCATTTTATAATTCATAATGTTATCCTTTTGTGATTCTCCAAAGTGGCCTTTTTTAGGTCCCCAGAACTTCCATTTTTATTTAATGTAGAAACAACAACGTTTTACTGTGGTCAGGTATGATCATTAAGAGGTATTGTTGTTGCTAGTCATGTTGTGCGATTACGCTTTGGGTGATACATTATGAGAACGTTCCCTCCGCTGGGACACATGCCTCTTCTCTGTGAGAGGGAGTGGGCCACGCGTGCCCAGTGCGGGTTGGTAGATGTCACGTGTCTTTGAATTTTTTTTTGTTCTAGCACATGTTTCCTCACGATGTTTTCTTCCACGGTTTCGAGATCAGTGATGATGCAAAAATTTGCAAAAAGGCAAATTCTGGGTTCGAACCTACGACCTGCAACTCGTAAGTCGCGGCTGTTACTGCTGAGCCATTACTGCTCATACCAATATTAATAACTAGCTGCGCCCTGCGGTTTCACCCGCGTAAATGTCGATCCCGTGAGAATATCGGATAAATAAAAAAGAGCCTATATGTTAATCCAAGGTGTCAGCTACCTCCATACAAAATTTTATCAAAATTGATCCAGTCGTTTGAGCGTGAAGAAGTAACAAACATATAAACACACACACACTAACACACTTACAAACTTTCGCCTTTATAATATTAGTGTGATGACGCAATATTTGTAAATGTGACGAAAAATCATCAAAAACACTTAAGCTAACTTACAGACCAAAATCCGAACATATTTTACAATTCAATAGCTAACATTCTCTCATAGTATCGTTAAATTTTTTTGAGGCTTTGCAACATAATATGCTTCCGGCTCTCGCCGTATACAAATGCAAATTCTTAATATAATAGATGTATCTTCACAATCTTTGGGAACTACTGTTATCTGACAGGAGTGAGATGTCGTTTGCAGTCGTAAATTATGCGTTAAGGACCTAAACGCAAAAAAACGCAAGTTTTAGAAACAATAAAAGTATATGTTCGACTACAGTAAACAAAATCAAAAAAATATATGATATTCTTCAGGATACCTAGATGCTAGGTAGATAGTGTGTTGAAAACATAATACGACTAATTTGATACTGATAGAAAACAATCATGAAGATACCTCTACAAACTTTCACCACTGCCCAGACGGATATGAGCTACTTTAATCCTGGATCGCAGACGAAGTCACAGGCTAAATCTAGCCTATAAATTTAAGAACCCGATATCAGATACGATTATAAATTGACTGGTTTCATGAGTCGCCTACGACAAACCATAAGTCAGGAATATTTTGAAAGTCTAGACTTAGTTAGGTAACAGTGTGCCTAGATTCCGATCGGATTACTCACAAAACAATGGTTACACAATAGTTTTGACTAATAACTATCGCCCGAGTTCAATTGAGAAATAATATTGAGAGTTTTTGGTATAATAAGGAGTTGTAATCTGGTATTTATTTTTTTATTTTATTTTATTTTTACAAGTTTATAAAATAATCTTAACTTATTAACTATGCCCCGCAAAACCGTTTTCACGGTTTGTCTGTGGGAACGTGACAAACAGTATTATAACTATGCTTTATTATCGCAGACATTTAAATTTTCCTAATTAAACTCATTTAATAATACTACCAAATTACAGTTAACATGCTCTCACTGAAATATATAACGCTTACAAACTCCTAAGAAAAAACAGCTTCAGCAATTTAGCAAATTTGTCTTTTAATTCCTGACCTCTTATATCAGCAGGCAATTGGTTGAGAAGGTAAGGTAGTAGTACTAGTACTACTTACTATTCATAGTACACCCGATATAATATTCCTAATCACTTCATCATAGTATAAAACAAAGTCGCTTCCCGCTTTCTGTCTGTACCTATGTACGCTTAGATCTTTAAAACTCCGCAACAGATTTTGTCCGGGTTTTTTTTTTAAAGAGTGTTTCAAGAGGAAGGTTTATATGTATAATACATGCATATTGTAGTAGAGAAAAGCCGAGAAATTCAAAGATTTGTAATGTGATGTCGTAACAAACATATTTTTGTGCGCTTACAACTTACGAGATAGATCAAATTAATGTACTACGGAATTGTATATCTTACAAATATCAATAAAAATCCGTCGTGGTATATGTTTATCTCCTAAGGATAACCCACGGTAACCATTTTTATCTTTTACATATTACAAAAAAATATGGGTTATTTACCAAGTTATTTTCAACAATACAGTATTATTCAGACTAAACAATTAAAACACTAGTGTTTTAGCATGTTGCTTGTAGAATAATCTGACAAAAAATCAGAATGATTATATGTATATTAAGTAGTATGGTTTTTATTGTAAAAAGCAAGTTTTTAGAAGTCTATTCATGATTTTTTCTATCTTATCAAATTAGTTGTATTATGTATTCATCACACTATCAACCTATATAATATCAGGATATACTTATGCTAGGTTGATAGTGTCATGAAAACATATGAAGAATATCATGTGTTTTTTTCTGATTTGGGTTACTGTAGTCGATCATATACTTTTACTAGCTTTTGCCCGCGGCTTCGCTCGCGTTAAGTATTATTTAAAAAAAAACTAATACATTTACATCCTCCATCATCCCTTATTTTATCCCCATGGGGGTTGAATTTATCAAAATCCTTTCTTAGGGGATACCTACGTCATAGTAGCTATATGCATGCGAAGTCTCAGCCCGATCGGTTTAAAATTGACAAAGTTTCATACAAACTTTCACCCCCTATTGTATCCCCGTGGGGGTAGAATTTATCAAAATCCTTTCTTAGCGGATGCCTACGTTATAACATCTACCTGCATGCCAAATTTCAGTCCGATCCTTACAGTGGTTTAGGCTGTGCGTTGATAGATCACTATGTCAGTCAGTCACCTTTGAGTTTTATATATTTAAGATTGTTTTTTAACCCTGTCCTGTAAGCCCGTTAAATATTTTTTTTTTGTTTTTCTATCAATCAGCCACAGTCCTATAAATCACAGTAGGTATTGCAGGTATAAAAACAATCAGTCTTCTGATTTGACTTATGAGCGTTTATGACGTAAGGCATTTCATACAAACTTTTAAGCCCTTGTTTTTCGAAATGAATGAAACTTCATACGCCTAAGCAAGATACAAAGGTCTAAAAAGTTGGTAAAGGACATTTTCGAAATATCTTAATCAAAAAAAGATAACTGGAAATCTCTGTTTCTATGGAAAATTTAAAATCGGTCTAATTTGGCTGTAACACTATTTTACGGCTAATAGCCGAAGTGCGGCTACACCTAGTTTTAGACGGGTACAACTAGGTGCATCCTACGTCGACAGAGCCCCGCTTATGGGGGCTCCTATTTCTGTGTAAAGGGTTTAAAGTAGGTAACCTAATCAAACCTAACCTCGGGTGCCTTTCGCTTGGTCTTGCATCCTACGTCGCCTATCGACCGACGGCAACCATGCAACCGATGTCACCCGAAGCACACACGAACCGGATGTGGCCGGCTGCACCTAGTTGTACCCGGCTAAAACTGGGTGTAGCCGCACTTCGGCTATTAGCCGTGACATATCTACCAAATTAAATAGACGCGAAATTCTCTGTCTGTTTGTTACGTTTCCACAGCTAAACTAACGAACCCATTTCTATGAAACTTGGCAAAACTATAGCTTAGTATCTAAAAAAGAATATGACATAATTTTTATCTCATAAAATTATATGAGCGAAGCCGCGGGACGCACCTAGTAAGTTGTAGATCAAGCGAAGGAAATCACGGGGGGTCTTACCTTTGATTCTAAACAATTCTTAGCTTATAAGGATTCGTTATTATAAGACTATCTTTGTAAGGATTTGTAAAATCGCACACCTAGATAAAGAGTAGCACAACTCAAAATACCTCTTTTTTCAGGAACAGCAAAAAACGTTTTACTCGTTTTCTATTTGACCGATTTAAATGATTGTTGGATGAGGTTGTAATCAACACAATACAACCTCATCCAACAATCATTTAAATCGGTCAAATAGAAAACGAGTAAAACGTTTTTTGCTGTTCCTGAAAAAAGAGGTATTTTGAGTTGTGCTACTCTTTATCTAGGTGTGCGAAATATGGATCTGCATCTGTTTAAGAAGCTATCCTGGACAGGATAGGATAAACTATACGGTCATAAAACACACAATTTGTGAGTATGAATGTGGATAAGTCAAAGTAAAAACATTTATTTCAATTAAGACAGTTAAAATGCACTTTTAAATGTAAAAAAACATTTTTAAATATAGAAAAGCAGTTTTGAATGTTAAAAAGCACTTTTTATTGTCAAAAAAGTACTTTTAAATGTCGAAAATGTACATTTGTTTGTCAAAAAGGAAGTTTTAAATATCACAAAGCAATTTTTTATGTCGAAAAGGGACGTTACTTTACAATAGAAGAAGTCTGGGAGACCAAAGATACGATGGATGGATTATATGAATAATGATGGTTAGAAAGGTGGTTACTACTGCGATGACGGCTGCCTTGGACGTCTTATGCTAAACTAGCTTTTGCCCGCAACTTCGTCCGCGTCAAATTTCACCCTTCCCCACTGACCTGTATTATACAATGATAGAGGCCAGTGTCCTTCCCCATTCTCCCTCTTAGGGATGGAATTTCAAAAAACCATTTCTTAATGGATACCTACTTTCACAAAGAACATACCCTCCAAATTTCATGTCTCTAGGACCAGCGGTTTAGGCTGTGCGTTGATATATCAGTCAGTCAGGACTTTGAATTTTATATATACTAATTAAAGATCTCGGCCTGAAGGCCGGTAATCGGATCCATCTTAAAACCTTAATTTTCTTGAACAAAAATGTTGTTAAAATAAGTCGTTATGAAAACATGATAATTACAAGTTTAGTAATGGGCGCGATATTATCTCGACGTCGGATGTTGAGTCGATTGGTTGCCGTTTTATTTTATTGTAATGTGGGTGTCATGGGACTGCTTATTATGGTGTCACACTTATTAAGTGGTAAACATACCATCATGCTTGTATTATCCGAAGGGACAGGCAGAGGACGCTCTTAACGCGTACTTTTTTTTTACATCGTTCTCACATCATCATCTGCCTAGCCTTTTCCCAACTATGTTGGGGTCGGCTTCCAGTCTAACCGGATGCAGCTGAATACCAGTATTTTACATGGAGCGACTGCCTATCTGACCTCCACAACCCAGTTACTTGGTAATACGATACTCCTTGGTAAGACTGGTTGTCAGACTTTCGGGCTTCTGACTACCCGTAACGACTGTCAAAGATCCACGAATGACAGCCGGGACCAACGGCTTAACGTGCTTTCCGAGGCATGGAGGGGTCTCGGTATGTAAAGACGGTCACCCATCCACAGACCAACCTCGGCAAGCGTAGCTTAACCTGATCGATCGACCTGTGCGGCTGTTATTATTTAGCCACGGGCCCCTCGTACATCGTTCTCACATATAATTGTAAATTCAACATTAATGATGTAACTAATATTTTTGTAAAAATATAATTTAAAAGAGTGTCCCAGGAGTTTCTTGCCCGTTCTTCTCCATAGGTACCTACGCTTTGGAATGGGCAACTAGCTTCATATTTTCTGACTGACCGACTTCTTGACAATTCAAAAGTGACTGTAAATGGTTTAATTGAAATAAATGCTTTGAGTTTGAGTTTTTTGAGTTTGAGAGATAAAACGTCCCACATGTGTCATGAGTGTACAATTTTGTTACTGTTGCTGTCAGCTTGCATCATTTCACTGCTGGGCAAAGGACTCTCCCCATGACTTCCAGCTCTTTCGATCCAAGATTAAAGTGGACCTCTGGTCGTTTGTTTTGTCCACCTTGTCCCGCAAACTTCTACAAGGGCTGCTGCGACGCCATAGCTGTGTCAGGGCTCCACGTGGTGGTTATTTTGACCCTTAGCTCATTGGGCATACGGCAGACGTGGCCAACCCAGTCCCACTTCAGCTTAGCGGCTTTTTGAGCAACGTCAGTGTTCTGTGTTTTGGAGCGCAGTGTGGTGTTGCGAATACTGGCATATACCTCTACAAGACTATTATTGTACAGACGCCAGCACATCAAGCTACTACAATCTGTCAAATTTCTTTAATAGATTTTCAACTTTATTGCTAAAGCATAAGGTTCAAGGTTGATTGGGAAAATTTGACAGTTTCGGATAGCTTGATGTGCTGGCGTATGTACCATGTTTTAATGCAAATAAATATATTCTATTTTATGCCTTTGCACTTTCCAAACCGGTACAGCATGCTGCTTAGTGGCAGAAATAGGTGTAGTAGCAGTACTTCCCCTGACTCATCGTAATTCTCCTTCCCGTATCCAAATTTATTAGTGGTCGGCGCCACATGTCTTTTTCTTCCACACTTCTCTATTAGTCGTCATCTCGGTAGTCACCCCCTTTCTAACCATATCATCATTCACACAGTCCATCCATCGTTTCTTTGGTCTTCCCCTATTCTTATAGCCATCGACATTCATACTCAGAACTCTCCTCACGACTGTAACACCACACATCTCTCTTAGCATTCTCATCTCAGATGCATCCAATTGTCTGTCAATCATCCCTACTACACAACAAGACTTCTGATACTACTGACTTAAAATTGTCCCCTAACTTGTTGTCAACGAAAGGCTGACCCTCATTCAAACTGACCATTGACCCAAAAATCTTCAACATTTCTAGTCTCAACAATTCTTTCACGTTCTTACACATTTTTTCCTCATAAACTATTCAAAATAAATCAATTACTGTGACTCGGCCACCTTCTCTAAACCATTACAGTGTCAAGTCGTGACTTTTGACCTTAGGACCTTAAAATTTGAGGTCACGAAAATTTTCGAGTCGTGCCACAGTGACTTTTGAACATAGTTTTTTGACCGTATGGCATTGACACGGTCGGGTAAAAGAATTTGTAAAATGAGAGCTTCTCAATGATTACTTTAAAAAATAAAGAGTTTTTGATAAAAAGTGACCAGCGGGGGTCATTGCGTAACACATTATCAGTAGCAATCGCTTTCAGCTTGACAGTTCATTGCGTTATTTACATTGTTGAGCAGACAAATTTTTGAAACATATGAAGCAATGGATTGGCAATATCCTTCAAAATTATTTAGATGTAGATAGATAGTCTGTTACACATTCAGGGAGCTGGCATTCCGGACATGAACGGGGCTCAAACAATGATATTATAAAGGCAAGATACGCTACGTTCATACTGAGCGACGTCCTGTATTGTTGCGTTGTTTTTACAAAGTACTTACATGTTTTGCTCACCCTACCCAATTTATTCGATTTGACAGCTATGACGTCACAACATGGCGCTAAGTCGATCCTATTCTTATTTCAAAATCAAAATCAAAATCAAAATGTTTTATTTCACATAAACCTACATGGGCACTTATGAAACGTCAGAAGCTAGGTGCACGGTTCCAATTGGTCGTTTCCTATGGAGAAGAACCGGCAAGAAACTCCATGGTTACTCTTTTTAAAAATAATTGGCTTTTACAATGTTTCCAGATTACAGTAGGTATGGGAGGACAGCGCAGGCCTGTCAACAAGTATCAAGTACTTGATAAAATAGAAAATGGTCTACAGATCTAAAGTCTATAAGGCCTACAAAGTCCTCACATTTACAAAATAAGAATCTATCAAAAGGATAGATAATAAAAAAAGAAAAGTAATAATAAAAACCTACTAAAACCAAGTGTTATGATTCTCATTAAAACCACTAATAAGGAGGTGAAAAATTTCAAGTGTCTGTATATAATGTCAATTAATAAAGAAATTATGTCAAAAAGTATATAATGTCAAATAATAAAGAAATTATGTCAAAAAGTATGTAAAAAAATAATAATAATAAAATAAAAATTAAACATCGTAATTTGAGAGCAGTTAATAGACATTTACATAGTTATGCCGTTAATGAGAAGCCAGGGAAGCCACATGTGCAGAAGGAATTATTGCCAGACTAGCTTGTCTTCAACGTAGTCTTTAATCTTATAATATGCTTTTTTGATAAGGACACGTTTGATGAGGGTTTTGAACTTTCCAACTTGAAACGCATTGTACGTAGGTACACACGGCTACACACCACGGCCAGCTATACATTTCCAGTAGGTGTATCGTAGTTTGCAACTACGACTGCGATAGATAATATGGAACGTATGACACAGAAAGAGAAATATAGCTATCTGTAGTGTGTTGCTCGCTGCTATTAGCGGACTAAATGAAACTACAACAATTGTATGAATTTGTCTGCAACAATTTGCGCGCGCTAGTGCGATATCTACTTCTTTAATATATTATCATTGGGCTCAAAAGTTAACCTTTTAAGCGCTTGGCTAAATATCATTAGCCGTGCCCTTAGAGCGCGGCTAAATCGATAAAATAATACCTACAACAAATAAGGAGGATAAATCGTTGAATAGAACGAAAAAATCATGCATGTTCTCTGTCGCAGAAGTACGACACGAGCGGTAGGGGCACGGAAATATGTGTCGCATAAATGCGACATAAGCGGTTAAAAGGTTCAGGTTAACGAATTTTATTTACTCATAAAGAACAATACAGTTCACTTAATAATGAGCTTAAGTAAAAAATAAAATAAAGTAATGTAGGTAATATACAGCGATCGAGCAATTCTAATAGATGTTGTCATAAATGTATTTTTTTAATTTTGATTTAAACACTGCAAGCGATTTGCTATCCTTGATATTATTTGGTAGATTGTTGTATAATTGTGCTCCTTCATATGTGATAGTCTTTTTACCATAGTTAGTCCTATTTCTTCGCAATTTAATCTGGTTAGTGTTTCTTAAGTTATGGTAATATAATTTTTTAACAAGTTTTATATCAGATTTTAATTCTCCAGTCAATATTTTTCGTACTAGTATGCACATTGTGTAAGTGTATGTTTGTGTTATATTAAATATATTTGTGCTCCGGTATAGTGCACGTGACTCTGTTAACCGATTATACTTAAATAATGCTTTTATCACTTTGTTTTGTGAAATTTGTAAATCCTTAAGATTCGACTTCACAGCACTCCCCCAGATTTCAATTAAATACTCCAGATGTGATTTCACCAGAGAGTTGTATATGGTCATCCGTACTCTACGAGGAATGCATCCTGCCGCTCTCTTTAGAATCCCGGTAAGTGACGACAGTTTTGACCTTACATAAGCAATATGGGCCTTCCAAGAGAGTTTATCATCTAATCGTAGTCCTAAATACTTTTCTTGGTGCGAACGATGAATGATTGTATTATTTATGGTCAGTGGAGGATGTTGTGGAATTTTTTTGTTTTTTGCCGCAAATAACATATATGATGTCTTATCTGCATTAACTGTAAGTAGGTTGCTCTGGCACCATATGCTAAATTTGAGTAGATCGTTTTGTGCTCTGTTGATTAAATCCGATAGATTTGGTCCAAAGTAAAATAGGCAAGTATCATCGGCGTATAAAGTTATGTGTGCTGAAAGGCCTATTTTACTAAGGTTATTGACATAAATCAAGAAAAGTAGCGGGCCAAGTACCGAGCCTTGCGGAATGCCACATGTCACCTTGCTACTACTACTTTGGTGGTTTCCTATTTTCACGACCTGATATCTATCTGTCAGATATGATTTGATGATTTTTAATGCTACCCCCTTAATACCACAATCTTCCAGTTTCTTTAAGAGTATTTCATGACAAACTGTGTCGAAAGCCTTTTTAAAATCAATAAATATACCTAAAACAAAATTCTTATCATCAATATTATTTTTAATTTTCGTAACAAGATCAATCGTTGCTGACAGAGTATTTGATTTAGGCCTAAAACCGTACTGATGTTCATATAAATAGTTTATTTCTTTAAGGTGTTCATTAATTCTACAGTAAATAATTTTTTCGTAAATTTTCGATATTACAGGCAGAACTGATACAGGTCGGTAATTACCCGGTTCAGTCTTACTACCTGATTTAAAAATGGGTGTAACTTTAGCTACTTTTAGGCTATCTGGGAAAACACCGGTATAAAAGCTTTTATTTATGCATGCTACTAAATTACTAGATATTACATCTGCTATACATTTTAATGATTTCGTATTAATTTGATCAATTCCAGTACTAGTGTTTGAATCTAAACCGTTTATAATTTTTGTTACTTCTAATAGGGTACATGGCTTCATTTCATTTAATTCTATTTTAACTTTGTCAGTACTATAAGTAAGAGTATAGTATGAATTATTAATATAGGTCTTAGGAATTTTATCAGCTAGTTTTTGGCCCACAGTTGAGAAAAATATATTAAAATGTTCACAGATTTCAAAAGCATCAACTATACTATTTGATTCCACAACAAGTTTAGAAGGACCACAATTTGATTTAACTTTGTTACTTACTAGGGTTACTTACTAAGGTTAATTAAACTGTCGCGCGTCCACATCGAGGCACTAGTGCGGGTTACATGTCCTAATTTTTTTGGTTCTAGGACATCCCGGTTTTCTCCCACCACCTTGCTGAATAGCTTTATTTGTCACGACTTAACTACTATTTCCATTGTAGTTCTTTTCCAAACAAGAATTGAATTTAGATCATGAAATCAATACTTACGACAAGTTTAAATTTTCTTCAAAACACATAGAATCAATATTCGACACATAGTGTTATGAATATTATGATGAAGTGAAATACAAGTATTCATTAATATTTGTATTAATTTTAGGTCTAAAAGTAAAAAGTCATACGAATTATCGAATTTTAATATTAAATCCATGACTTTCGGAACTCGTTTCATGTGGCCTCGAGAGGATAGTGTTGGGACATATTCATTCGAAATAAAAAAAAGGGTTTTGTATCATTGTCATCAGCTACATGGTCCTTACATGGTCTGACCAAGATTATGTCTGGACTTCAAAAGGCCTTGACCCTTGGGTTTCTTTCATCATTTCATCTCAGGGGTGGTCAGATAGGAAATATCGACTCCATCTAGCTTTTTAGGGTTCCGTACCCAAAGGGTAAAAACGGGACCCTATTACTAAGACTCCGCTGTCCGTCTGTCACCAGGCTGTATCTCATGAACCGTGACAGCTAGATAGTTGAAATTTTCACAGATGATGTATTTCTGTTGCCGCTATAACAACAAATACTAAAAACAGAATAAAATAAATATTTAAGAGCGTTTACGCCGTACGGAAATTCCTACAAACTTTCAAGCCCTTGTTTTTCGAAATTTATGAACCGATTTTAATGAAACTTCATGCGCATAAGCAGGATACAAAGCTCTAAAAAGTTAGTAAAAAACATTTTCGAAATGTCTTATTTAAATAAAGATAACTGGAAATCTCTGTTTCTATGATAAATGATAAATGATTTATTTTCTGTAAGTAGGTTTTAACAAACACTTTTACACGTCATCATATTTTTTAAACTAGATGTGGTCGGCGTTTCCTATCTGACTACTCTGAGAAGAAAGGCCGAAACAAACTCAGAGGTCACAGTCTCTTTTAAAGTCCAGACAAAATCTTGGTCAGATCGTGTGAAGACCATGTAGATTGATGTCTGAAATGGTCTTTTGAGGAAAGAACCACACAGATTGAGCGGACCTGTCCAATCAGTGCACGCATTTGTCAAAAATCGTGCAGCTCAACTCAGAAATTGAGGAGCTCAACGATTCGACGAATAATACCAAAGAAAGGACATTTGGGTAGGCCGCGTAAATTACTCAAACTGCCAGATCATGATTAAAACTAAGAAGGAAAACAGATAAAAAATGACCCACATAGTCCTCACATTCACAATAATTAAATTAAAAAATAAAAATACTTTACAAAGTAAATATTCATGTCATTGTCTAAATAAAATTCATCATTGTCAATGTGTATATAAAAAAATCCGGACATAATCTTTGAGGACCATGTAGATTAGTGTCTGAAATGATCTTTTGAGGAAAGAACCACACAGATTGAGTGGACCTGTCCAGTCAGTGCACGCATTTGTCAGTAACCGTGCAGCTATGGAAAGTTTAAAATCGGTCTAATTTGGCTGTAACATTATTTTTCGAAAATGTTTTCTACTAACTTTTTAGACTTTTGTATCCTGCTTATGCGTATAAAGTTTCATTGAAATCGGTTCATTCACTTCGAAAAACAAGGGCTTGAAAGTTTGTATGAAATGCCGTTCGGCGTAAACGCTCTTAAGGACGGCTCCCATACAACAAACCTGTTTTTTCGGCGTTTTTGCCTTGTGGTACGGAACCCTTCGTGTGCGAGTCCGACTCGCACTTGGCCGCTTTTTTTTAACTTGACATGTAAAAGTGATTCTAATATCCTATTTACAAAATAAACAATTTCATTTCATTTCCTATAGTAGTCCACTACTGGACAAAGGACTCTCTTCTATTCACACGACATTCAACTCGATCCTCGGCTACTCTCATCCAGCTGCTACCAGCCACCCTGCGAAGATCGTCGCTTCACCTAGCCTGAGGGTGTCCTACCTTACGTTTGCCGATTCGCGGTCTCCACTCACGAACACGCTACACTAACGGTCATGGGTTCTACGGCTAATATGGCCAGTCTATTTTCACTTCAATTTGTGTATTAAAAACTTATTAAAATTCAAAGCTTTCCTTATTGAACACACAAAATAATGTTGCTATTTTACTGAATCTCTGAGCTTAGTTTAATCATTTATTACTTCAGTTAAAAATACTAGCAAATAATTCGATTAAAAATATATATCTAATGTATGTATATAGTTGACTCCAAGAACAAATCTTGCACATGATAATTTTCGTCTTTCATTCGGCCTCGGCTTTCACTATTCGGCCTCTTTCCCATCACTAACAATAACTTTGACGGGTTAGCTACGAAATTGCCCATTTGTAGGCATTCTGTCATTTCCTTCGTGTGTTAATATAAATCAATATAAATTAAGTTAGTTCGATGTAAAGTTTGCTGTTTATGATAATATTTGATCTATGTTTTTACCTAGCAATAGCGTAAACCAATAAATAAATAAGAGTTGACAGCAGTGGTGACCGAGTGGGATCGGCCCCGTCTTACGAGTTGTAGGTCGTGAGTTCGAACCCAAGCAGGCAGTTTCAAACTCAAACTCAAAGCATTTATTTCAATTAAACCAATTACAGGCACTTTTGAATTGTCAAGGGGTCGGTCAGTCAGAAAGATGAAGCTAGTTGCCCATTCCAAAGTGTAGGTACCTATGGAGAAGAACGGGCAAGAAACTCCATGGACACTCTTTTAAATTATATTTTTACAAAAATGTTAGTTACATCATTAATGTTGAATTTATAATTATATGTGAGAACGATGTAAAAATGACGTACGCGTTAAAAGCATCCAGAGTACAGCAAATAGTAAGAACACAACAATAAAAAAATAAAATAATAAAATTAAGCCGAGGCAGCTAAGTGATGACCAGCCCCAACTGACGGCGCCCTCACGCTGGCTGGTGGCAGTTTATAATTCAATTTGTTTAGTCAACATGAGTAATCCCCAAATAGAGGGGCCCGTGGCTAAATAATAACAGCTGCACAGGTCGATCGATCAAGTTAAGCTACGCTTGCCGCGGTTGGTCTGTGGATGGGTGACCATCTTTACATACCGAGACCCCTCCGTGACTCGGAAAGCACGTTAAGCCGTTGGACCCGGCTGTCATTTGTGGATCTTTGACAGTTGTTACGGGTAGTCAGAAGCGCGAAAGTCTGATAACCAGTCTTACCAAGGGGTATCGTATTACCCAGTAACTGGGTTGTGGAGGTCAGATAGGCAGTCGCTGCATATAAAATACTGGTATTCAGCTGCATCCGGTTAGACTGGAAGCCGAGCCCAACATAGTTGGGAAAAGGCTAGGCAGATAATGATGAGTAATCCCCAAATAACGATACATTAATTTCTTTAAAAAAATGTTTTATCATCATTCAAATTCTTATCCCACTTTATTACTGGTCCGCGTAACATGTCTTTTTCTCCCATACTTCTCTATCAGTCGTCATCTCGGTAGTCACCCCCTTTCTAACCATATCACCATTCACACAGTCCATCCATCATTTCTTTGGTCTTCCCCTACACTTAAAGCCATAAAAATTGTGTCTACATTTAAATAAAAACATTAAAAAAACCTTTTTCAATAAAAATAACACATAAAAATTATTGAAAATTACGTTCTAATGTAATAAATATCGCCATTTAAGAAATCAAGTTTCGCACTAAAAAAACTAATGGGTTTCATAATACGATTACACTGACAGACACGTTTTTTTTATGTATTTATTAACATATACTTATTATAAAAAATATATTTTAAGTATACTTTGTTAATATAAGGATTTTTCATACTATTCGACTAACACAAGCTTACCCTAGAGGGGCTTGTGGCTAACTAATAACAGCCGCACAGGTCGACCAATTAGGTTAAGCTACGCTTGCCGCGGTTGCTCCGTGGATGGGTGACCATCTCTACATACCAAGACCCCTCCGTGCCTCGGAAAGCACGTTAAGCCGTTGGTCCCGGCTGTCATTTGTAAAACTTTAACGCTAGTCAGAAGTCTTGAAGTCTGACAACCAGTCTTACCAAGGGGTATCGTATTACCCAGTAACTGGGTCGTGGAGGTCAGATAGGCAGTCGCTCCGTGTAAAATACTGGTATTCAGCTGCATCCGATTAGACTGGAAGCCGACCCCAACATAGTTAGGACTACCTACCAGTATTTTACATGGAGCGACTGGCTATCTGACCTCCATAACCCAGTAACTGGGTGCCACGATACCCTTTGGTAAGACTGGTTGTCAGACTTCAGGGCTTCTGACAACCCTAACGACTGTCAAAGATCTACGAGTGACAGCCGGGACCAACGGCATAATGTGCTTTCCGAGGCACGGAGGGGTCTCGGTATGTAATGGATGGTCACCCATCCACGAACCGACCGCGGCAAGCGTAGCTTAACCTTCAATCGACCGTGCGGCTATTATCGTTTACCCACGGGCCCCTCACTCTCTCATGATGAGTCACTATAGAAAAAATCTTCATAGGGTTTTTAACAGCATCGTCTTTTGAGTAGATTTGTGAGAAAAACATAAAAATATTCTAATGTACTGGAATTTGTAGCAAACAAAATCTTTTTGCAACTAAAGCATCAAGTTTTGCGAAGCTTGGCTTTCGATAAACCCATCTGTATGTATAAATAATAAATTAATTGCCTGTTAACATAGCGCTGCAG
Source organism: Mesoligia furuncula (assembly GCA_916614155.1). Lineage (NCBI taxonomy): Eukaryota > Metazoa > Arthropoda > Insecta > Lepidoptera > Noctuidae > Mesoligia > Mesoligia furuncula. Next base: position 14,418,865 of record OU744819.1, read on the forward strand.
TGTTGTCATAAAAATAACATCCTAATACTCGGCCAATTTATAATAAACAAATTGAACACACCAGCCAACTAAAAACAAGTTTAAACTCAAAACCAAATAGATTTCTCAAACCACAGATTATTATGTAACACCACACTAAAAATAAATAAACCACCATTATAATATTAATAAGAAATAAACAATTATTTAAATAACACTATAAATATTAATGATGGTTGTAATTGCGACGCGTTTGTCGCGATTAAATAGTCGCATTACGTGGCTTTGGCCTTATTTATTTAATACTCATTCTGTAGCGACGCTGGCCGACGATATATCTTTTTTTATTGATCATAGATAATACTGTAGTTAAGGAACAAGTTTAATGGAGTTAGAAATTTTTGAATGAATAAGTTAAGAATTTATTTGACAACTCGCCGTGCTGTGCCGTTTCCGTGCCTCGGAAAGCACGTTAAGCAGTTGATCCCGGCTGTCATTCTTGGATCTTTGACAAAACTCAAACTCAGAGCATTTATTTCAATTAAACCATTTTCAGGCACTTTTGAATTATCATGAAGTCGGTCAGTCAGAAAATATGAAGCTAGTTGCCCATTCCAAAGCGTAGGTGCCTATGGAGAAGAACGGGCAAGATACTCCATGGACACTCTTTTAAATTATATTTTTACAAAAATATTAGTTACATCATTAATGTTGAATTTATAATTATATGTGAGAACTAGCTTTTGCCCGCGGCTTCGCTCGCGTTAAGTATTATAAAAAAAATCTAATACATTTACATCCGCCATCATCCCTTATTTTATCCCCATGGGGGTTGAATTTATCAAAATCCTTTCTTAGGGGATGCCTACGTCATAGTTGCTATATGCATGCGAAGTTTCAGCCCGATCGGTTTAAAATTGACAAAGTTTCATACAAACTTTCACCCCCTATTTTATCCCCTTGGGGGTAGAATTTATCAAAATCCTTTCTTAGCGGATGCCTACGTCATAACATCTACCTGCATGCCAAATTTCAGCCCGATCCCTCCAGTGGTTTGGGCTGTGCGTTGATAGATCACTATGTCAGTCAGTCACCTTTGAGTTTTATATATTTAGATGATCTAAAAAAGACGTACGCGTTAAAAGCGTCCACGGCAGCCGTTACGGATCGTCAGAAGCCCGAAAGTTTTACAACCAGTCCGGTACCTTATTGCCCAGTAACTGGGTTGTGGAGGTCGCAGGTTGCAGTCGCTTCATGTAAAATACTGTATTCAGCTGCTATAGATGTTGGGTAGGGTCGGCTTCCAGTCTCAAAATCAAAATATTTTATTTCACGTAAACCTACATTATTATGAAACGTCAGAAGCTAGGTGCACGGTTCCCATTGGTCGTTTCCTATGGAGAAGAGCTGGCAAGAAACTCCACGGTTACTCTTTTTTAAAATAATTGGGGTTTACAATGTTTTTTAATTACAGTAGGTATGGGAGGACAGCGTAGGCCTGTCAACAAGTACCAGGTACTTGATAAAATAAAAAATGGTGTACAGATCTAAAGTCTACAAAGCCTTCAAAGTCCTCACATTTACAAAATAAGAATCTATCAAAAGGATAAATAAGAAATAAAATATAAAAACCTACTAAAACCAAGTGATATTATTGCCATTACAACCACTAATAAAGAGGTGAAAAATTAGAATTGTCATAATATATAATGTCAAATATTAAAAAGATTATGTCAAAGAAATATGTAAAATAAAAATAAACATCGTAATTTGAGAGCAGTTAATAGACATTTACATAGTTATGCCGTTAATGAGGTGCCAGGAAAGCCACATGTGCAGACGGAATTATTGCCAAACTACCTACCTTGTCTTCAACGTCGTTATAGACCGGATAGACTGGAAGCTAACCTCAACGTAGTTGGGAAAAGGCTAGGCAGATGATGAACGAGCCGTGTGTCCAACGGGATTCCTCAAACATTTCGAACTTCCTTACAAAGTTTCATTCCCTTAAGGGGGAGGATTTTTAAAAATCCTTCCTCAGTCCTCACCTTCGTTGTATAAGTCACTCTTGTGCAATATTTCATGGTACAGACCAGCACAGCAAGCTACCCTAAATAGTCAAATTTTCCCAATCAAATTTGAACTTAATGCTTTAGCGATAAAGTTGAAAATCTATTAAAGAAATTTGATAGATTGTAGTAGCTTGATGTGCTGGCGTCTGTACTAGACCTAGCGGTTTAGTCTATGCGTTGTCTGCCAGTGAATTTTAGATTTTGATTAAGTATACAAGCTTTGCTCGATGAGATCTGGTATAGGCAAACATGACGAATTTACATACGAACTTTCGTTTTTCGATCTTATCCTGGGTTTGATTCCCGGGTTGGGCAAACTTTTAATGTGGTTTTATGTATTTTCCATTAGGGATTTCTTAAGTAGCGGCCCGGAGTCTTGATCTGTGCCCGGTTGATGGCTATAGGCTCACTCCCTGTGACATAGGACTTAAACACAACTGGCCAAGTTAAGTTTTCTATAGGTACAATTCTGCCTTTTTGAAGAGAAGACCTCTTAAGGTGCGTTTAGCATTTTTTGAGATAGGAAAAAACCATTGAACTCGCGACACTATTACTGTAACTGACACCTCTGTTTAAAGTTTTGGCCATTATAAAGACATCAACGCACGGTACATTTTCTTGCGGGAAGAATGACCTTCAAACCTATTTATAAAATTACTATGCTTTTTCAAGTTTTCACTTCTGTCGGCACTCATGGACTGCCACTGTTTTTTTTTTGGTGCGTTGTTGTAATCTTCTTGGACTTCCTCCATTCGTGGGTGTGACAGTGTGGCATCTTACCGGCTAAAACCACCGCGGTGTTACAACTGCCTATGGCCGGGGCTGCGGGTTTCGCATAAGCATTCACGCTCCCCCAACAGGCCTCGACCCGCTATTCTTCAGCGGGTCCCACCTTCCCGTGCGGCCATTTCCATAATGGCCGCACCTACTCTCGAGTGGTGCGCGTTACACTTTTTTTTTTTTTTTTTTGCGGATGGGAAATCATCAAATGACTCCTCCCGCTCTGGGTGGAGCGGAAGGGAGTGTCAGACTCTTACTGACTAAAACCCACCCGTGTTCCTTCCTTAGCCCTTTATGTTCCGGGCCAGCGGTAACCCTTTCGGACAATCCCGCTGATGCGCGTTACACTGCAGCGCCAACTCGGGCCTGTCTGGTCGACGACAGACACCCCTAGTCCGCCGCCTACAGACCACCTCTCATGGAGGAGGTAGATTAGATACACTTCTGCCTAACCTTTCGGTGAATAAAAGCATGATGTTATGTTGTTTATTGATTTATCTAAACTCCAACATCATCTTTCACCTTTTCCCAGCTATGTTCGGCTTCCAGTCTAACCGGATGCAGCTGAATACCAGTATTTAACATGGAGCGACTGCCTATCTGACCTCCACAACCCAGTTACTGGGTAATACGATACCCCTTGGTAAGACTGGTTGTCAGACTTTCGCGCTTCTGACTACCCGCTCGTAACGACAGCCGGGACCAACGGCTTAACGTGCTTTCCGAGGCACTGAGGGGTCTCGGTATGTAAAGATGGTCACCCATCCACAGACCAACCGCGACAAGCGTAGCTTAATCTGATCGATCGACCTGTGCGGCTGTTATCATTTAGCCACGGGCCCCTCCTTTTATCCAAACTAATATTATGAATTCGAAAGTAACTCTGTCTGTCTGTATGTTACCTTTTCACGCCTAAACCACTGAACGGATTTCGATAAAATTTGGCAGAAAGATAGATTGCATCCCGGGGAAGGACATAAGATAGTTTTTATCGACATACGCATATAAGCGCGGAAGCTAGTATTTAATATACAAGTAACAATGGACTCAAACTCAAAGCATTTATTTCAATTAAACCTTGTACAGGCACTTTTGAATTGTCAAAATTAAAAAGTAGTTAGAAAGTTGAAGCTAGTTGCCCATTCCAAAATGTAGATCTCTATGGAGAAGAACAGGCAAGAAACTCCACTCAAATATGTTAGAAACAATATTTCTCAATAACTATGTTAGTAAACTTAACCTAACACTGCCATTTAGGAGAAACCCTGCGACAAGCTCAACACTGATGTGGAAAGCTTGCAGCAAAGATTCACCCACAAGAATTCCAGTCTGCTCGCGAATTACCGCAGTACAATGTTGGGGCTGGCCAAGGTAGCGCATCTTTTTCACATCTCAGCGTAAAAGCTTCAACAAATATGTGGATAAGGTTCATATTCGCATGGAACGTTTAAAAAGTGCGACGTACACATCTTACCCCCTTAAATAAACGTATTATAATATCAGATGAATAGTTACACACCGATGTCTCTCTTTCAGTCGTCAGTAATTTGACTTTCGGAAGAAGAAGACAAAGTGTTGTGTAACTATACAGACGCTATACAACGTTTATTAGCAAGGGGGTAAAAGTGTGATCTTAACGACGACGCCTTAAGGTGCTGCCACACTGCTGTTTAAAAATGTTTACTAATGTTGCGCGCCACAATTAATGCCTGGTACATTAGTTACCACTAGCGCCATCTACTACCGAGTAACAAAACTAGTAGTCAAGATCCTTCTAGAAATTTCGATGCAAGAACTTTCTCGAACTATCGACATCTGGTCACTCGGGGCCGGTATGTACTCGAACATTCTAGATGTTTCTACAATGGAAGGTTCTAGAACTATATCCGGCACTATATAGGTAAGGCCGGGATGCGCCACGACCAACACAGTGTTAGATAAGCGATACGAGCGAATACATCGAAGCGATCTTCAAGTGCGACCTAGAGCGATCAGTAGTGCAATTGTGTTTTATAATTAGCGTGTTTGAATTGCTATTAGTGTTGTTGATTAAAGTGTTATTTTTTGGTTATTAAATCGGCAGTTTTTATCGTCACGAACCCGAAGCTCGTAACACTAACATTACCTAAATTGAAAACCTTTCTGATTTCTGAAAAAAAAAAGTGTGTGTTGTCTTTGGTCCCTGAACCTGACATCAAGCAATGGACAAAATTGTCAACATTTTTTTAGCTTGAGTACGAGGCTTTTGACTACTTTTATCTTTTTTATTTGCAATGTGCGTTTTGTTTGTGCAGAATAAACAGTTTTTCTTTCTTTTTTCATGTTAGAAAATGTTTGTAAACATTTTATAACAGCAGTGTGGCAGCACGTTTACTGTAAGTACATACTTATCTTAAACAACAAAGCAGTCTTGTTTACGGCTACGTCCGTGTCCGTCGTTTGTCCCAGGTATGTCGTGTGGCCTTACACCCGTAGCTAGTACTGCCTCGTAAAAACTGTAGTCTTTTAGATGTTCGATGACACGTATAACCACCAAGTTCACATGTAGATGCAATAAATATATTGAGTACTAGCAGCGCTCTGCGGTTTCACCCGCGTAAGTTTTGATCCCGTGGGAATATCGGGATAAAAACTATCCTATGTCCTTTCCCGGGACTCAAACTATCTCCACACCAAATTTCATCTAAATCGGTTCAGCGGTTTAAGCGTGAAGAGGTAACAGACAGACAGACACACTTTCACAATATTAGTATGGATGGATATTAGTATGAATAGTATGACAGCCGGGACCAACGGCTTAACGTGCTTCCCGAGGCACAGAGAGGTCTTGGTATGTAAAGACGGTCACCCATCCAAGGACCAACCGTAGCTTAACCTGATCGATCGACCCATGTGGCTGTTATTACTTACCCACTGGCCTCTTCGGGATAGTAGTAGGTATTAGTTTGAATAATGAATTTTGATCGGCGCAAATACTCTAAACTCTTTAGAACTTATAGTGTTCGAGCCGTTTGGAACTGAAACACTAGGGCCATGAGGTCTTACAATAAGTCTGCTATTACAATAGTGTCAGAATGGTCTATCATTGATTTCAGAATTGTTGATTTTGACAAGTTTGGTAATCTACTAATATAATGGCGTCATTATGACTTTCCAGTGGTCAACCGCTGACACTCCATTGAAAGAAATGGCATAGAATGGTAATCTCGTACATAATGACAAATGGATGACTGACTTAAGCGGTAATCTGTTAAAATTTTGACAGTTCCTTTGATCATTAACCTACCCTTAGAACGTCATTGTGCAGTCGTTGCTTTTAATTCGTTACGAGTATCGTATATGTTCTGTGCCACTGACCGACCAATGATCGACCATTATGAATTTAGCAGATTACGAACTTTTAGCAAAATGTCAATGGGATCGTGTTGGAATGACGAATTTATAAAAATAGCAGACTTGGGCCCCAGAGGGCTGACTTAGGTTTCGGGCAAAGAATCAGCATTGCCATACAGCCTGGCAATGCTGCCAACCTTTTGGGTACTTTTCCTATTAACAGCGATGCGGACGAATTGTTCGATGCCCTTTATTTGTTTTCCATTTCTTTTTATATATTAGGTACTAGCTGACCCGACAAACGTTGTTTTGCCATATAAATTATTACTAGCTGCCCGGCGCTACTTCGTTCGTTACCCTACTCTTACACTACTGCTACCCTACTCCTACCCTTCTCCTATCCTACTCCTACCCTACTCCTACCCTATTCCTGCCCTACTCCTACCCTACTCCTACACTACTCCTATAAGTAAATAAAAGTATTGAATAAAAAAAAATGAAATAAAAATGTATCCTATGTCCGTTTCCTGGTTCTATGCTACCTCCCCACCAATTTTCGACCAAATCGGTTCAGCTGTTCTTGAGTTATAAATAGTGTAACTAACACGACTTTCTTTAATAGATTTTGATCTAACCAACTCAAATCATAGACTCAACCCGCCAAAAGCAGTACCGAAAATGAGAAAAAACCGTCTGCGACGAAAAACGAACAATTCCAAACAATTAAAAAGTAACAATGAAAATTTTGCGCAGTCCAACGTTCGTGGTCAGGATGAACAAAACGCATAATTGTTGCCGATCGGTTTCCGAGAACGTAGGACACAAAGAGATTCCGGAGTCATTAGGGGGAGCCGTCGTTTTTGTTGTAAGGGCATATTGGTATGCGAGTTGAGGCGAACTAGATAGTTTGAGGTTCTTGTGTTTGAAAGGCTAGGTGTACAGATGGTGGAATGAAGGTGTACAGATGGTGGAATGAAGGTGTACAGATAGTGGAATGAAGGAGTACAGATGGTGGAATGAAGGTGTACAGATGGTGGAATGAAGGTGTACAGATGGTGGAATGAAGGTGTACAGATGGAATGAAGGACGGTTTTTTTTTGATGTTTGTAAATTATTTTTTAGCAACTTCTAAAAAAAGGAGGTTATTAGGTTATCAATTCGACACGTATGTATGTAATTAATATTATTGGAACTGCATTATTTTCACATAATATGACAATCTAGGCTTTCAAACAAATATACAAAATTTTATAGATTGATGTATGAATGTATGTTTGTCCACGCATTTCTCCGCAACTAATAGTCGGATCATCACCTTTTTTTGCTTTGGCTTACTTTTACTTCAGCTTAGGGAACAGTGCAAGTTTCATCAAAATCGATTCAGTCATTTTCAAGATATGGACTAATACGTATGTACAAGTGTGACGGCCTGGCTTATTGATACGAGCTACGGGTGTAGTGTCAAAGGGAAAACATCTTAAAACCTTGGTCAAATTCTAGTGCAATATATACAATAAAACTATTACCTACTCTTATTACAAACAAATATTCCAGTTTTTACTTAAAACTAAAAAATACGAAATAAAAGGGTAATTAAAAAAAACTAAATCGACTTCAAAAAGAAATTAACTCAAAATTATGAAATAACTTTAGTTTTGGAAGTCGGTGGCAAAAAACTAAAATACAGATCCCTAGACACCGACTTCCGAAATAAAAGTTACCTATTTCATAATTTTGAGCTAATTTATTTTTGAAGTCGATTTAATTTTTTTAAATTACTTTTTATTTATTTATTGGCTCCAAAAGCGACTTGGCGCAGCTAGTGGTCGCAAGCGCTACTGTGAGCATGTGGTCTTGGGTTCGGTTCCCAGGTCGCGTTAAGTGTTATTTGGTTTTCTTATCTGGAATGTCTCTGTAGCGGCCCGGAGTCTGGATTTGTATCCGATCTCAATCCAGGTTTCATTAATAGAAGGCGACCGCACATGCTACAACATCGCATGATACTTCACTTCTTTGTCGAATACTGACCTGCTAGACGAGTAGGTGGTAAATTTGTCACCCTCGGTCATACATACGATCATCATCATCTGCCTAGCCTTTTCCCAATTATGTTGGGGTCGGCTTCCAGTCTAACCGGATGCAGCTGAATACCAGTATTTTACATGGAGTGACTTCCTATCTGACCTCCACAACCCAGGTACTGGGTAATACGATACCCTTTGGTATGACTGGTTGTCAGATTTTCGGGCTTCTGACTACCCGTAACGACTGTCAAAGATCGACGAATGATAGCCGGGACCAAACGGCTTAAAGTGCTTTACGAGGCACGGAGGTGTCACGGTATGTAAAGATGGTCACCCATCTACATACCAACCGCGGCAAGCGTAGCTAAACCTGATCGATCGACCTGTGCGGCTGTTATTATTAAGCACAGGCCCCTCCGGGTCAGACATACGATCATTATCATAAAATATTTGATAGTCGAAAGTCTGACAACCAGTCTTACCAAGGGGTATCGTGTTACGCAGTAACTGGGTTGTGGAGGTCAGATAGGCAGTCGCTCCATTATGTTGATAGTCAGCTGCATCCGGTTAGAATTGAAGCCGACCCCAATATATTTGGCAAAAGGCGGACAGCTGATGATGATCATAAAATATTTGACATGTCAAAGTAATGTCATTTGTCATTGTGCCTACCCTCCCTGTGGAAAAGTCGTACAGAAGTATTTTAATTTACGAGCATGTCCGTTATGTTGTAAATACAAGTTTTTTACGACTTAAGCAATATGTTAATTTTATATTTTTATGTTTCAAGAGCAGTGGTGACCACTGACTAATGACTGCGACTTACGAGTTATAGGTCGTAGGTTCGAACCCGAACAGGCGCTTTACTTTGTGTAAATAATTTCATCACCACTGCTCTCAAAACGGTGAAGGAAAACATCGTCAGGAAACTAGCATGTCCTAGAACCAAAAATTCGAAGACATGTGACATCTACCAACCAGCACTGGGCCCGCGTGGTGGATTAAGCCCACTGCCTCTCACAGAGGGGAGGCCTGTATCCCAGCAGTGGGAACATTTTAGGCTGATAATGCATCATTCTCTTAGCCTTATCCCAATTTACATGTAGTCGGCGGAACATGTCTTTCTCTCCCATACTTCTCTATTAGTCGTCATCTCGGTAGTTACCCCCTTTCTAACCATATCATCATTCACACAGTCCACCCATCGTTTCTATCGTCATCCCCTACTCGTATAAACAAATGCGTGCACTGACTGGACGTGTCCTTTCAATCTGTGTAGTTCTTTCCTCAAAAGACCATCTCAGACATCGATCTACATGGTCATCATATAACCTGACCAAGATTATGTCTGGACTTTAAAAGAGACTGTGACCTCTGAGTGTGTTTCGGCCTTTCTTCTCAGAGCAGCCGACCTCATCTAGTTTAAAAAAAAATATCATTGACGTGTAAAAGTGTTTGTGCAAACCTACTTACAAAAATAAAATCGTTTATCATTTATAGCAGGATAGATCTGCTGTATACTTCTTGTAAATGTTTTACAAAACATACAAAGTGTCAGGGATATTGTTGCGGAAACTGAAACAATTAATTCAGCACAAGGATCCTCCCTCTAGAAAAAAAACTGGCCAAGAGCGAGTCGGACTCGCACACGAAGGGTTGTACCACAAGGCAAAAACGCCAAAAAAACACGTTTTATGTATGGGAGCCCCCCTTAAATATTTATTCTATTATGTTTTTAGTATTTGTTGTTATAGCGGCAACAGAAATACATCATCCATGAAAATTTCAACTGTCTAGCTATCATGGTTTATGAGATACAGCCTGGTGACAGACGGACAGACGGATAGTGGAGTCTTAGTAATAGGGTCCCGTTTTTACCCTTTGGGTACGGAACCCTAAATAATCTGCTGTTTCATAGTAAAGCATAATACCTATGCGGTCCCGTACGCAAAATACGCGCATTAACGTGGAGTTGCGGACACCATTGCAGCCCTTATTATCTAATAGCTGCGCCGCACAGTTTCACCCGCGTAAATGTCGATCCCGTGGGAATATCGGGATAAAAAGTAGCCTATATGTTAATCCAGGTTGTCAGCTACCTCCATACAAAATTTTAACAAAATTGGTCCAGCCGTTTGAGCGTGAAGAATTAACAAACATAAGAAAGAAAGAAAATACGTATAAACGTATTTCTATTCTTTATAGTGTCATGTCAATAAAGAACATAAATACAAAAAAAAAAATAAGAAAGGGTTGGGGAAACACGCGTCACATCCACGCAAAACGGCTATCGCTCAGCATTGTGCTGCGACCTTATGTAAGACAGAGCCCCAGCGTTGGTTTTCAGCGACAGCCGGCGCCAACGACATATAAACACACACACACACCCCCACCCCCACACACTCACAAACTTTCCCCTTTATAATATTAGTGTGACTGATTACCTATTGTCTGTGTGGTACCGGACTTAAAGAATAGCACCACCCCTTACTTCCCGTGGGTGTCGTAAAAGTCGACTAAGGATCTTACCGGAGAATGGGCAGCAGCGTTCTCTATGCATTCCACCATCATACCATACTGCGATCGCCAACCCGCCTGCCAAGCGTGGCGATTATGGCAAACCCCCCCAAAATTGGGGGAGGCCTATGTCCAGCAGTGGACGTCTATCGGCTGAAGTGATGATGATGATGATTACCTATGCGGTCAAAATGTATGGTAAGCAAATTTTTTTAAAATGACCATTGAAAAATTTCAATGCAGGGCGGATTCAAAATCATGTATTGAATCAATGGTAACAGGTTGTATGTGGCTGTCTCCTCTCTCTCTCTCTCTCTCTCTCCTGCACCCTGTACACATAATATTCTTATACCGAGTTGCATTTTTAACAAAAATCAAAATTGAATATTTCGGTTGGTCACAGCGTGTATTATAGAGACATCTAACAGACCGGTCGGGAATCGAACCTGGTACGTTACGTGCTGATAACATCGCGCCCGGCGAGTTATTCGAAAAATTTCTGACGGAGATACCGAGTAGAGTCAGCATAGGAGGCAAGGATGTATTTTTGTAAAAATATTTTTTATTTTTTTATGAAATGACGCTTGTATTGCTTAAAGGATTAGTCATAGTTTTTACCGACTTCAAAAAAAAAGGAGGTTATCAATTGGACACGTATGTATTAGGGCTTCCAAACAAATATACGAAATTTTATAAATTTTGTATGTTTGTACACGAATTTCTCCGTAACTATTAATCGGATCGTGACCATTTTTTTTATTGGCTTACACTTACTCCAACTTAAGGAACAGTCCAAGTTTCATCAAAATCGATTCAGTAATTTTCAAGATATGAACTAATAGGTGTAAGTGTGACGGCCTGGCTTATTGATACGAGCTATACGGGTGTAGTGTCAAAGGGAAAAGATCTCAAAACCTTGGTTAAATTTTAGTGCAATATTTACAACAAAACTATTACCTACTCATTACAAACAAACATTCCAGTGTTTACTTAAAACTAAAAATTACGAAACAAGAAAGTAATTTAAAAAAATTAAATCGACTTCAAAAAGAAATCAACTCAAAGTTATGAAATAACTTTAATTTCGGAAGTCGGTGGCAAAAATATAAACTAATAAAATACAGATCCGAAATACACCGACTTCCGAAATTAAAGTTATTTCATAATTTTGAGTAACTTTCTTTTTGAAGTCGATTTAATTTTTTAAATTATTTTTTTACTATTAAAAAGAGTATGTATGAAAAATAACTGTCTCGTAGGTCTAATGGTAACACGCGCCTTTGCTGAGCATGAGGTTGTGACCTCTGCGGGGTAATTGAGTAACAATAGAAATGGCTTTCATTTTGACATTTCAAACAACATTCATAGCGTTATTTACGATATTGAGCAGACAAGTTTTCGAACATAGTATTATGAAGCAATGTATTAACAATGGCGCCGATTCCCTTGTTCACAAACTAAACTAAATTTATGTTCAGTACATCTTTTTCTTTCTATTTCATTAAGAAAAGGACAGAAAACAAATATTAGTTTAGTCCTGTCAAATTAGACAGCGCCTCACGTAAATTGACGTATTTTTAGTAGCAATGTTTTTAATCACGTCTAAACTTGCTATGGAGTACCTTAATTTGATAGGACCAAACTAATATTTATCTTCTGTCCTTTTCTTAATGAAATAGAAAGAAAAAGATGCACTGAACTTAAATTTAGTTTAATTTGTGAACAAGGGAATCGGCGTCATTATCCTTCAAAATAATTCAGATTCAGAATGATTGGTGCACCAATCATTCTGAATCTTTTAATTGGGTCTTTTAGTTGGTCGGAATTTTTTAATTGGGATTTTCCATGAATAATTTTTTGGTAGGTAGTAGCTTGGAGTCTGTACTTGTATCCGGTTGAGATAGAATCGCCCATTATGACATAGGCATTTAAGTGTCGAAATCTAGGTGTACTTTAAACCTCGTAAGGTAAATTAAAATAACTGAAACACTTTTACTGTTGGACCAACCCGGTAATCGCGTAAAAAATTATCTGCTTCATTCTATTATTTTCCTATTGTAGTATAGTAATTTTATTCTAGGTGCATCGCCTTCATATAATTATATAATGAATGTATACAAAATAATGTAAAACATTTTTAAAAGAGTAACGGTGGAGTTTCTTGCCCATTTTTCTCCATTCAAAGGTACCTTTTGGAAGGGGCGATTAGAATCAATTAAAGTTTTTTGTTAATTTTGACGTTCAAAAGTGTCAATAAGTGATTTGAGTTTATGTTCGCATAGCCCGACAAAATGTAGGAACTGACTTTTTCCCCATCATAGTCAAAGTCTGACAAACTGACAAAAAAATATTAATTTATTAAAACCGTATCCGCTTTTTTTGCTATCCGTACCAAAAAAACGTCAAGCAAGCCATATCATTGATGCGTACCTTTATACCTGTGTTCTACTTTTTTATTTTCCTGCCGACCGCCTGAAGGCACAGGCGCTAATATACATCCATATAGCATGTTGGAGCATGCAGTGTATGGGTTGCAGCATGCATGCAGTTATGGCGAGCCAATTTTTAAATAGGTCGGAGTTCTTATTTTATAAAATTGTCAGATTCTAGTATGAGGGGCTGGTGGCTTAATGGTAAAAGCCACACGGGTCGATTATTAAGGTTGAGCAACGCTTGCTGAGGTTACTCCGTGGATGGGTGACCATTCATTACATACCGAGACGCCGTAGGTCCCGGCTGACATTTGTAGATCTTTGACAGTCGTTACTGTAGTCCGAAGCCCGAAAGTCTGACAAACAGTCTTTCCAAGGGGCATAGTGTTACCCAGTAAAGAAAAGAAAGATAATTCGTTTTATTTGCGACGAGCATGACGCAGAGAAAAATCACAAAAATTACAACTTGGGGGAAAATATGCGTCACATTCACGTAATTGGGTTGTGGAGGTCAGATAGGCAGTCGCTCCATGTGAAATACTGGTATTCAGCTGCATTCGGTTAGACTAGAAGCCGAACCGAACATCGTTCGGAAAAGGCTAGCTAATAATGATGATAGCCTGTCGTAGCATGCAATGTAGATCGGGATTATGTTAGTGAATGGAGATACATAGTTTGTTTACTTCGGGGATTAGGCCCACCAAAACTTGTAGCGTACATTATTGAGACGCATGTTGATTACTTCCATATGATCTCTGGATTACAGTGGTAGTAATAATTGTACTTCGTCTAACGGGAATACTGAGAAATACGATCATAACTTAAAAATTCACTAAGTCAATTTAGTTTCCATGTGTATTTGTAAAAATAACTTTAAAAAACACATAAGAATCAGTTTGATCTATAACTTCAACAAATGTGACATTTTCAATAGTACTAGTCATTCTAAAATCAACTTAATTTACACCTACATAAAGTTGATTTTTGGTTAAGTGGAAATAACATCATTAGGAAACAAGTATATTGCAGACTTTATACTCCTAGTAGTCGAAGAGACAGATGCTAAAGATTTTCAGAATGATCTTCAAAATAATTTGTGTTTTTGTTAAATCACGATGATAGGACATGAGTCGATGACTTTAATTAATGATAGAGATCTAGAGATCATAGACTAACAAGCTTTTTACAGACGCCAGCACATCAAGCTACTACACTATGTCAAAATTATTTAAAAGATTTTCAACTTTATGGATAAAGCATAAGGTTCAATGTTGATTGGGAAAATTTGACAATTTCGTGTAGCTTGATGTGCTGGCGTCAAACTATGACGTGAGTAATCCCCAAAGGGGTGGTCAGAAGTGTATATAATACATACTTATTTTGCCAGTTTTGTTTAAGTCTCACTGTCTCTTGTAATAAGGCGAAAGTATTGTCAAAAATCCTACCTTAGAGCTCCGCTTCGTTAAATAAGTAAAAAAAAATTAAGTAATTTTTTTTTTTACTTAATTTATTGTTCACACTAATCAAACACAGTACAGACATTATTAAAATAAATGGAGCCTAAACTAGGACAGCCCTGTATTTCAGGACTTCAGCAGGTCTTCCACCCGCGGCGAGTAAGTTGGTACCTACAATTATTAATGAATGACAACTAGAGGTGTAATTCATGTATATTATGTGTGTTTGTGTGAGTGCGTGTGTGTGTTGTGAGTGTGTTCATGTGTGTGTGTGTGAGTTGTGAGTGTGTTCGTGTGTGTGTGTTATCTGTGGGAGCATGTATATTAAGGAAGTCTTATGCAAAAATTCAAGCTTCTAGACCAAGCAGTTTAGGCTGTACGTTGTCAGGCAGTGAATAAATGAATGTGATTTTTATTAAGTCGGTCATAACAATCAATGTCCCTGCCTTTTCCCAACTATGATTGGGTCGGCTTCTATCTTTTGCATACTACCACGTGACCTCTCCGTGCCTCGAAAAGCACGTTAAGCCTGTGGCGTCACGTATTGTGCCTTTGTGAACGCATCTTAGAATACGTGGCGTCGCCTGTATTATTTTAGTTATGTATTTATAAGTTAGTTAGGAACGCACCCCTGTTAAGTGGCAACACGAATGTACGATCCGGGGCGCTAACCGTAGCGTTCCTTAAGTAGCAACGCTCTCTACGGATTGGTTGGTCCCGGCTGTCATTCGTAGATCTTTGGCAGTCGTTACAGGTCGTCAGTAGCCCGAAAGTCTGACAACCAGTCTTACCAAGGGGTATCGTATTACATTTATTGGTTTGTGGAGGTCAGATAGGCAGTCGCTCCATGTTAAAAACAGGCATTCAGCTGCATCCTAACTGGATGCCGACCCCGACATAGTAGGGAAAAGGTTAGGCTGATTTATTGATTGGTTCGACTTCCAGTCCAACTAGAAGCATCAGAACACCAGTGTTTTACATGGATCGACTGCCTATCTGACCTGCAGAACCCAGTTACTAGGTAACACAGTACCCCTTGGTATGACTGGGTGTCAGACTTTTTGCGGGTAAAATTTTTTGACATTTCAATTCATTTCATTACGCTGACTACCCGTAACGAAATGAAATGTCAAGAAATTTTACACGGGCGAAGTCGCGGCCAGAAGCTAGTCTATAGAATATGTAATAAAGAATACGTTCCTACCAAGTGCCACATCTGTTACCATTAATCATTGCCAACAATGTCAATGATCAGCATCGCCGTACCCATAGATAATATCATTGTTCGTTCTACCTTTTTGTTGGAATCCATCTTTTTTTTATAGAGTCCCTTACTGAGTTTATGTGTGTTTGAATGAATGATAGATATTTTAGTTTATTTATAGAATTTCGGGCTTTTGACTACTACCCGTAACGACTGTCAAAATGCATGACAGC
This sequence comes from Mesoligia furuncula, assembly GCA_916614155.1. Lineage (NCBI taxonomy): Eukaryota > Metazoa > Arthropoda > Insecta > Lepidoptera > Noctuidae > Mesoligia > Mesoligia furuncula. The sequence goes on from OU744819.1 coordinate 14,434,896, forward strand.
TGGGACCAAAGGATTAAGCTGCAGTTTCGTAGAAGGGCTGTGGCCGGACTTAACGGCTATAGTGACAGCTGTCATGAAAATGATGACAGCGACATAGATTTAAATCGTTAGACTCGCCCTACCGCGTCAAAAGATACCTCTGACACACTATGACGCAGTGACTTGACTTTATAAAGGTGTGAGGAACACTGTCTAAAGTTCACTCATCCTCCATAGAAAAGGGAGGATCCTCTGACCAGAGACCAGGGGTGTTGTGTCTGTTGGGCAACTACCCGATGATTCTTGTCGGGCCATGCTAGTTGCGCGGTAAACTCTGCTAGCGAGATGAAGGATTTTGCGTGACGTCAGTTCCTATGACGCGTTGTTCGGTTGTGGCGTTGTAGATACCGCTACAACTTGATTGTCATGGAGACGCTATTTAATAATGTGTGAGCTCATTCTTCTCACTATGGATACTTTTTCGTGTGACTGAGAAAGGTGTGAACAAATGTAGCGATTTAAATCTTTGGGCAGCGGGGTTTGACGTAATGTAAATGACAGATTTTCATAGTAGGCGTTATAATATGACGGAACCACTTTCCTGGGAAACTAAAGCTTTAGCGTGCTTTCCAATTCAATAAGTCTCGGCAGAATTGAATCCCAAGACGTTGTACTGGGGGCCTAAAAAGGCCACTTTGGCAGAATCATAAAAGGACAACATAATGACAGGTGATGCATTTTTCAGTTATTTTTTTTTTGTCTGTGCTAAAATACCAATCTATGCGATCCAAATCCAATCCCAATCTCTTTGATTATACCCACGTAGTGCAGCGAAAAAAAGAAAAACACGGACTGTCTTCGCCAAATTACGATTCATAATGTTATCCTTTTATGATTCACCAAAGTGGCCTTTTTAGGCCCCCAGAGCAAATTACAAACTAAAAAGTGACACAAAAACATACATAAGTAGGCTAGGTAAAATACAATTTAAACAAAGTGCACACAAGAAAAACAAAACACAACACAATAAACTTGTAAAATAACCAAAATGTAATCAAGTGACAATAAATATTTCATCCAACTTACACAAAATCTTAAACATTCACGATACAAATCTATCCATCACCCGGCAAACAATGCATGTATGCAATGCACCCGAAATGCAATGGATGGTCACCATTCACGGACTGATTTCGGCAAGCATTGCTGAATCTGACGTATTCCGCATAGGGCACCCGCTTAAATGGCGCCTGAGTGAATGTGTCGCTGTGTGTCAGGTTCATTCACTCAGCAGGGCTAGCATGGGCTGGGGATAAAACTTTTCTCCACCGGTTATTTCCACTGACAAGGGATAAAATTATTTTATCCACCTGCCAAAGCACGACAACACCCGAAAGAGAATTATATCACTTTTTGACATTAGACGTGGATACTCACCCCCCGTCTATAGCATGGCGACTAGTGGAAGAGAAAAATATAGATATTTTGACATAACAAAGGGAGAAATTTGTCCTCGTCTTTAGATGGTGGGTTTAAGTATATCTCTTGGAGAAAATATAATTAATTGTACTATAAAAATGTCTCGTGCTTACTGCCACCGTGAATAGTTTTTAGTTTTTTTTAGTTTAGTTTAGTAAACACCCATGTCGCCATGCTCAAAGGGTGGACAAAATTGACAGAGGGGAATAGTATTTTCTCCTCTCCCCGTGGATAAAATGTCTCCGGTCATGCTAGCCCTGCTGGTTTGTCCACCGTGAATAGTTTATCCACCCATGTCGCCGTGCTCGGAGAGCGGACAAAATTGACAGAAGGGAATAGTATTTTCTCCTCTCCCCGTGGATAAAATGTCTCCGGCCATGCTAGCCATGCTAGTGCCATTTAAGTAGGTGCCCAATGTGGAATACGTCCTAAATCTTGATCGATTGCTTACTTGGCCACGAGGGCCTAGAAAACTTTTTTACAAAAAAAAAACAACCGACTTCCAAAAACACTATAAATAAAGAGAAAAATAACTTTAATTTCGGAAGTCGGTGTCTTTGGATTTGTATTTTAGTTTTTGCCACCGACTTCCGAAATTAAAGTTATTTTTCTCTTTATTTATAGTGTTTTTGGAAGTCGGTTGTTTTTTTTTTGTAAAAAAGTTTTTATTTTTCACTTTTTAGCGGGTCAGTTTGTAATTTATCTAAGTTATAATAGCCTAATGTCAACTGCTTATCGCCTTTTACAAAATATTGCTTTTCCCGATGCATGGACGTTAATTGTTGAGGAGTTCTCCCAGGAGAACTGGAGCTGATTGAGAAGTCACCATCAGCTCCACATCACCATACGCATTGTAATGAGCATAAATTGCTTAGCAGCCATATTAAAGTAATCGAATCGCAATCCGTGAAATATTTGTCATTGAGTAGTTCCGATGGCCATTTGTGGTCTTCATCATCAGCTCCACTTTACCAAATCATAATTTCCGAGAGCAAATGCTCAAGTTACTTTAATAATAGACTTAGGCAAGAAAAATTTTGCTAAGGGCCAAGTTTATGTTACGCTTAGTCGTGTAAAGACGCTGTATGACATTGTATTATGCGACTTGGAACCTACCAAATTGCTAAATAGACCACATGACGAAAAGGCATTGCGTGAAATGCAACGATTGAGGCTTTTATAAATCATCATCAGCCAATTGCAGTTCACTGCTGGACGTAGACCTCCCGAAGTTTGCGCCAACGTTCGCGATCCTCCGCTTCTCTCATCTAGCCACTACCGGCAACATTTGTTAGGATAATTATACAGAAGAAAAACTCGCAAAAGTATTTCACTTTAAGAAGTATTTATTAGTTTTTAGACTAGATGCTGATAATCCTGGCTGCAGCATCAGGCCAGACTTATGTCAACATTGCATTGAACTTAAAATTTAGTCCTGTTTAAAATGAGCCCAAACACGTGCTGAAATTCAAGGTTTGTACTTTTTCTGATGCTCGACTGGCTTCAGCATCAGGTCTCTATGTACTTCGGTGTTCCTCATTAACAGTACGTTTATCCACACATCGAGCCCTTTTCAATGAGCCTAAACACGATATATCTGCTGTTAGTTGTCGAGGAGTTAGGTACTCTGCAGACTATCCTGTCTGCAGCATCAGGTCATAACTTGATGATCATGAGAACAAATGTGGCAAATGCCCTATCAAACATCAAAACAATTTACTAAAACAGTCCTTGCCTGTTCGAGTAACTTCTTACTGTTAAGGAGTTGAACCTTCCATCATCAGCCCAGCTACCTGAGATGGTGACAACCGTACGCAAATACACAAGATACTTCATAAAATATGCGAAAAACAATAAGTGAGCCTATAAAATTTGAGGGTTGCTCTCGATTTCTCTAAGATCCCATCATCAGATTCTAACTTGGTGACAATGGGACCACCTCAGAACTATCTACTTTCGAACAAAAAAAGAATTTTGAAAATCCGTCGACAATTGGCGGAGTAATCGATGAACAAACATACAAAAAAAAAAATATAAAAAAAAAAAAAAAAAACATACAAACATCCGAACATAGTACCTCCTCCTTTTTGTGAAGTCGGTAAAAAAATGAGAATCGCTTTCAAAACATTTCGTATTTAAAAGAAGAAAAAGATAAACTGTTTATTCTGCAGAAACAAAACGCACATTACAAATAAAAGTCAAAATATACACATACAAAGTATCTAAGAGCTTCGTACTCCAGCAATAAAAGGTTAAAAATTTCGTCCATTGCTTGATGCCAGGGCCAGGGACCAATATACATTATGGGGCTTACAAGACCTAAACACAAAAAAACGCAAGTTTTCGAACGTCCAAATTACATAAGGGTCTGTGTGATGCCGGACTTAAAGAATAGCACCAACCCATACTTCCCGTGGGTGTCGTAAAAGGCGACTAAGCCCCTTCGCACATGGCGTCGTATCGTAAGAGTATCGTAGAACGCGCGTAGTACGAGAACAATACGAGCAGGAACATGTTCAAACAAGTCCGCACACGAGGCGGTGTTGCAGCGTATCGTATGAGGTGTTCATTGTCATTACGATAGTCGTAGCGTACTGGCGTAAAACGTAAGACAGTTCACGTGCAGCAACAAACAATATTTTCTTGTAATTATTTGCGATGTATGGATGGATCCAATGAGCACGTCGCTTTCTACTTCTAACGAAATCAAATAACCATAAACTTCGTCTGAAGAGAAGGTAAGGTCATCAATAAATTCCCCAAACACATCTGGTACGCTTGACGCCATGATTTCAACTGAGATATTACAAAACGATACGTCTACGCGACGATTCGTTTGCAGAACACTCCGCGTCTCGTGCGCGTAGCGTAATTACGATACGCGCACGAGACGCGGAGTGTTCTACAAACGAATCGTCGCGTAGACGTATCGTTTTGTAATATCTCAGTTGAAATCATGGCGTCAAGCGTACCAGATGTGTTTGGGGAATTTATTGATGACCTTACCTTCTCTTCAGACGAAGAGGATTCTTGTTATTTGATTTCGTTAGAAGTAGAAAGTGACGTGCTCATTGGATCCATCCATACATCGCAAATAATTACAAGAAAATATTGTTTGTTGCTGCACGTGAACTGTCCGTTTTACGCCAGTACGCTACGACTATCGTAATGACAATGAACACCTCATGCGATACGCTGCAACACCGCCTCGTGTGCGGATTTGTTTGAACATGTTCCTGCTCGTATTGCTCTCGTACTTTGCGCGTTCTACGATACGCTTACGATACGACGCCATGTGCGAAGGGGCTAAGGGGCGTACCGGAGAATGGGCAGTAGCGTTCTCTATGCATTCAACCACCATACCATACTGCGACCGCCAACCCGCCTGCCAAGCGTGGCGATTATGGCAAATCCCCCCCTTTTGGGGGAGGCCTGTGTCCAGCAGTGGACGTCTTTCGGCTGAAATGATGATGATGATGAAATTACATAAGACAGTCCCCCAAAACGCCCGCCCTTCACCACTTCGCTGGGGAGAAGAAGTGCCGCAACAAACTCCCCAGCAGGACAGCTGTCTGTTCAGTTAGAGAAACTCGCTTCTATAGAATATTAGCATTACCTCTACCTTTCACTTAGCCACGAGCCCCTCAGAAATGAGCCCCCCCGATCGACACAATGAAACATTAAACAATAATAGAGTATCTTTAAACGATATTATTATTATTTACCCAGTCTTAACGCAAATCTAGTCGATAATTTAGACAAAACGGCTCCCTACTCAATATAATATTGTGTTCGGGTAACTACACTGTCCACCCACTCTCCGCTAAGTCGTAAATATATGGGAGGTATCGGGTGAGCTTCCGCCTTTACGAAATCTCATTGTTTGTTACGTTATAACGGTATATGATTGATATTTTGAATGACGATTGTATGGATTTTTTGTGTGGAATTTAGAAAATAATTGGAGTTCGTTTTGTATCGATAGACATTCATAACTAATCCATACTAATATTATAAATTCGAAAGTAACTCTGTCTGTCTGTCTGTCTGTATTAACATACCATTTGCCCAACCATACCCAAGCCAAACCATACCATACCCTTTTCACGCCTAAACCACTGAACGGATTTCGATAAAATTTGGCAGAGGGATAGATTGCATCCCGGGTAAGGACATAGGATAGTTTTTATCGACATACCACGCGGGCGAAGCCGCGGGCGGAAGCTAGTATTATAAATGCGAAAGTGTGTTTGTTTGTTTGGTACCTCTACACGCTTAAACCGCTGAACCGATTTAGATGAAATTTGCTATAGAGATAGTTTGAGTCCCGGGAAAGGATATAGGATAGTTTTTATCCCGATATTCCCGCGATCGACACTGGGTGAAACCGCGGGGCGCTGCTAGTCAGATCACACTTCACACTAATATTATAAAGGCGAAAGTTTGTGAGAGTGTGGGGGGGTGTGTGTGTGTTTGTTTATATGATTGTTACTTCATCACGTTCAAACGGCTGGACCAATTTTGATAACATTTTGTATCGAGGTAGCTGACACCCTGGATTAACATGTAGGCTACTTTTTATCCCGGTATTCCCACGGGATCAACATTTACGCGGGTGCAACCGCGGGGCGCAGTTAGTTGAATATAAATGTTGATGACTGCCTCGTAGGTCTAGTGGTCGCTAGTGCTACTGCTGAACATGAGATTCTGGGTTCGATACCCCGGTCAGGCAAAAGTATTATTGTGTTTTTCCATCTGAAATTTCTCAGTAGCAGCCCGGAGTCTGCATTTGTGGCCGGTTGATGGCGATAGGCTCGCCCCCTGTGTGAGAAATGTGGGAGTATTTTAAAGTCAGGGATATTAATTGCAAATTATATTGTTCGTATATACAACAATAACTGTCATTCTTTGATAGTTGTATGAAATGGTAACATTGCCAATTGACATAGAGTGTCATCATCTGCCTAGCCATTTTCCCAACTATGGAAAGGCAAATGATGACTTTCTATAAACTAAGCAAATATATTATGAACTAGCTGCGCCCCGTGGTTTCACCCGCGTAAATATTGACCTACCGTGATACAGTTTTTACTAGTAGGTACGGAGGTCAGTGTGAATTACTCTCTAACAACCATATACGTCCGTCATGAGATCTTTATTTTTATTTTTTTTGATTTGTATTTTTTTTACATATTATTATATTTTCCTAAGGTTGTTTTTGTGCTGCTAGAATTTTTTTTTTTTTTTTTTATATTGGGATAAAAAGTAGCCTATATGTTAATCCAGCGTGTCAGCTACCTTCATACAAAATTTTATCAATATTAGTCCAGGCGTTTGAGCGTGAAGAAGTAACAAACATATAAACACACACACACACACACCCCCATTCACTCACAAACTTTCGCCTTTATACTATTAGTGTGAAAAAAATTCTACCCACGGAACTCTTGCTGCGATTTCAAAAAACACTTGTCATCTTAAAGCCGGAAGCAAGTTGAAGATCTCAAATAGGTAGCAATTAAATTGATTAAAAATTATCGGTTTTTATAAATTATAAAGACATGTAAATGAAATTAATTAAGGAATACAACATTTTGACTCGTACTTTCACACTATTAATTGCAATGACGAGACGATTTTATTGACAAACACGGAACACTTCTTTTTGAATGAGATGGTTAAATATAAAGTATGAAGTACTTAACATGGTTTTAGGAGTAAGGGGCAGCGCACACAGAAGACGGCTTGGTGAGGAACTTAAATGAACATATCGCCAAGCCTGCATATTCCCTGAAGAGAAAGGATTTTTTTTGAGGATGGGAAATCATCAAAATATGACCCCTCCCGCTCTGGGTGGAGCGGAAGGGAGAGTCAGACTCTTACTGACTAAAACCCACCCGTGTTCCTTCCTTAGCCCTTTATGTTCCGGGCCAGCGGTAACCCTTTCGGACAATCCCGCTTAAGAGGAAGGCTTATTTGTATAATAGTCTTCCTGGCTGTATTTCTGTATTCAATCTGAACGGAGATTAGAGATATTATAGTGCACAAGTGTGTGCAACACCGGCAAGCGTATGCGTTCGCAATTAATTTGCCAAAAATGTAAAAAAATATGAATTAAGAGCGTTTACGCCGTACGGCATTTCATACAAACTTACAAGCCTTTGTTTTTAGAAATTAATATACCGATTTTAATGAAACTTCATAAGTATATGCAGGATACAAAGGTCTAAAAAGTTAGTAGAGAACATTTCCGAAATGTCTTATTTAAAAAAAGATAACTGGAAATCTCTGTTTCTATGGAAAGTTTAAAATCGGTCTAATTTGGCTGTAACACTATTTTTCGAAAATGTTTTCTACTAACTTTTTAGACCTTTGTATCCTGCTTACGCGTATGAAGTTTCATTAAAATCGGTCCATTCATTTCGGAAAACAAGGGCTTGAAAGTTTGTATGAAATGCCGTGCGGCGTAAACGCTCTTAAATCTAAAGTTTCTCTAAAGTTTCTCTTGAACCGATTTTGAAAATTCTTTTACCAATAGAAAGCCACATTATTTGTGAGTGTCATAGCTCACTAACTACGCCCTACGGTTTCACCCGCATAAGTGTCGATCCCGTGGGAATATCGGGATAAAAACTATCTTCCTTCCCCGGGATGCAATCTATTTCTCTGCCAAATTTTATCGAAATCCGTTCAGTGGTTTAGGCGTGAAAAGGTAACATACAGACAGACAGACAGAGTTCCTTTCGAATTTATAATATTATTATGGATTATGGATATAAATTAATATCTTAGAAGATAACAGAGATTTAAAAAGCGGGGGCGAAGCGGCTGGCGGGTCGGTATGAAGTCCGCCGGGTCAGCTAATGGAAAAGTAACTTTAATTCCTACCAATAAAGTTCAGTTTACGCTACAACTTCAAACATGTCTATAACTTTTTCAATAGTGCTAGTCACTCTGAAGTCAATCTAGCCCCTTCGCACATGGCGTCGTATCGTAAGCGTATCGTAGAACGCGCGAAGTACGAGAGCAATACGAGCAGGAACATGTTCAAACAAGTCCGCACACGAGGCGGTGTTACAGCGTATCGTATTAGGTGTTCACTGTCATTACGATAGTCGTAGCGTACTGGCGTAAAACGGACAGTTCACGTGCAGCAACAAACAATATTTTCTTGTAATTATTTGCGATGTACCTATGGATGGATCCAATGAGCACGTCGCTTTCTACTTCTAGCGAAATCAAATAAGGCTTTTCGCACATGGGTCGTAGGCGTAGTTGTCTCGTGCGCGTATCGTAATTACGCTACGCGCACGAGACGCGGAGTGTTCTACAAACGAATCGTCGCGTAGACGTATCGTTTTGTAATATCTTCTCCATAGGAAACGACCAATTGGAACCGTGCACCTAGCTTCTGACGTTTCATAAGTGCCCATGTAGGTTTATGTGAAATAAAACATTTTGATTTTGATTTTGAAATATCTCAGTTGAAATCATGGCGTCAAGCGTACCAGATGTGTTTGGGGAATTTATTGATGACCTTACCTTCTATTACGATAGTCGTAGCGTACTGGCGTAAAAAGTAAGAGAGTTCACGTGCAACAACAAACAATAGGTATTTTCTTGTAATTATTTGCGATGTATGGATGGATCCAATGAGAACGTCGCTTTCTACTTCTAACGAAATCAAATAACAAGAAATCCTCTTCGTCTGAAGAGAAGGTAAGGTCATCAATAAATTCCCCAAACACATCTGGTACGCTTGACGCCATGATTTCAACTGAGATATTACAAAACGATACGTCTACGCGACGATTCGTTTGTAGAACACTCCGCGTCTCGTGCGCGTAGCGTAATAACGATACGCGCACGAGACAACTACGCCTACGACCCATGTGCGAAAAGCCTTAGTTGTCATTGAAATAAAGTTGATTTTTGTTTAACTTGAAATAGGGTGGGTGTGTGTAGCAGTACGTACTTTTACTATAGCGTTATTACTTAGCCACAAGTTCCTTCGGGGTAATACCAATAGGGGCATAGTATAAATAAGAAAAACCGGCCAAGTGCGAGTCGGACTCGCACACGAAGGGTTCCGTACCACAAGGCATAAACGCCGAAAAAAAAACGTTTGTAGTATGGGAGCCTCCCTTAAATATTTATTTAATTTTGTTTATAGTATTTGTTGTTATAGCGGCAACAGAAATACATAATTTGGGAAAATTTCAACTGTCTAGCTATCGCGGTTCTTGAGATACAGCCTGGTGACAGACTGACAGACGGACAATCCGACACGACTGGAGAGAGATCAGGTGCAGGACCAACGGCTCCCCCGTGCCTCGGAAAGCACGTAAGCCGTGTGTAGTATAATACACCTACATTTCTCCAGTACGTATATTAGTTCCTTCCTCGTGGTCAAACTGTTTTGACCACGAGGAATTTTGTTCCGCATAGTCAAACTACTTAGTTTAAAGAAAAAAAAAATAATGCCTTTGTTAAGTCCCACGGCAGAGGGGCCCGTTGCTAAATAATAACAGCCGCACAGGTCGATCGATCAGGTGAAGCTACGCTTGCCGCGGTTGGTCTGTGGATGGTTGACCATCTTCATCTGCGCCTCGTCATGGCAGAGGACTTTTGGCCGCAAGGGGTAATGTTCCGTCGCTTCCGCGGACAAGTGCCACACGAACGCACAAAGACAGTGCTCGACTGAAGTTTTTTACTAACATGGTTTTAAGTTTATACACTAACACACATTGTATTATTATAATATATTATATGTTAGTCTGTAAGGTATTTATCTATGGGCCAAAGTAGCCTGAAAATAAAGGTATTATTATTATTTATATTTATTTTACATACCGAGACCCCTCCGTGCCTCGCCGTTGGTCCCGGCTGTCATTCGTGGATCTTTGACAGTCGTTACGGGTAATCAGAAGCCCGAAAGTCTGACAACCAGTCTTACCAAAGGGTATCGTATTACCCAGTAACTGGGTTGTGGCGGTCAGGCAGGCAGTCGCTCCATGTAAAATACTGGTATTCAGCTGCATCCGGTTAGACTGGAAGCCGACCTCAACATGGTTGGGAAAAGGCAGGCAGATGATGGAATAGGTAGCGAGCCTATTGTCCTCAACCAGTCCAGACTCCCGGCTGCTACTGAGAGATACCTAACGGAAAAACCCAATATCATTTTGTTCGAACTGGCCACCGAATCTAGGACCTTTTTTTTGTTGTTGGGGGGAAACACGCAACGGCACCCGACCTCCGAGGAGGAAGGTTGGGGAGTGTGGGATTTTTATCGATTTATTCCCGTCTGATCCCCCGAACCCGACTCCACCCTCTCCTCCTCGATCCCCTGCTAATTCGTCTTCTGTTTTAATCTCTGTATTATCCACATTCTCACTAAAATCACCCCGGTGATCACCATCAGCACATAGGGTAATGTAAATCATCATAATATGCCTGCCTTTTCCCAACTATGTTGGGGTCAGCTTACAGTCTGACCGGATGCAGCTGAATACCAGTATTTTACATGGAGCGACTGCCTATCTGACTTCCACAGCCCAGTTACTGGGTAATACGATACGATACATAAGGTACTTACATTACCAGTCCAGATTCCGCTGCTACTGAGAAAATCACTTTGCCCGACCTAGGCATCAAACTTAGGACCTCATGCTCAGAAGTCGTGTTGGCGACCATTAGACCAACGAGATAGAAACAACTGTATCATCATCTACCGGCCTTTTCCTAATTTTATTGGGTCTAACCGGATGCAGCTGAATACTAGTATTTTACATGGAGCGACTGCCTACCTGACCTCCACAACCCAGTTACTGGGTAATACGATACCCCTTGGTAAGACTGGTTGTCAGACTTTAGGGCTTCTGACTACCTGTAACGACTGTCAAAGATCTACAAATGACAGCCGGGAACAACGGCTCAACGTGCTTTCCGAGGCACGGAGATATCTCGGTATGCAATACGATATGCAGTACGACCTCGGCAAGCGTTGCTTAACCTTGAAGATCGACTCGTGCGGCTTTTGGTCCACGAGCCAATAATAGCTGAATAATAATATACAATTTACTCGTAAAATATCTCAAAACGTCATCTAACAATAATTAAATTTCAGAAAACGATCACCAATCAAAATCAAAGCCTTGCCGACTGTCGCTTAACCTGGCTGACCTTTGGTACCCGGATATTAGTTTTAAAGCAAACAATACGATTTTGAGCACACGCTCTAAGCAATCGTGGGGTACCTATCTTATTCATAGCTGCACTGTATAATAAAGCAGAAGGTTCACATTCAAAAACAAATCAAAATTTCCGTTACGGGTTGTCAGAAGCCCGAAAGTCTGGCAACCAGTCTTACCAAGGGTTATCGTGTTACCCAGTAACCGGGTTGTGGAGGACAGTTAGGCAGTCGCTCCGTGTAAGAAGGCCACTTTGGCAGAATCATAAAAGGATAACATCATTCACCAATGGGATTTGATACGATTAACTTAACAGTTATGATTCATAATGTTATCCTTTTATGATTCTGGCAAAGTGGCCTTTTAGGCCCCCTGGTATTCAGCTGCATCCGATTAGACTGGAGGCCGACCCCAACATTGGGAAAAGCTTAGGCATTTTTTTTATTATGTCTCCAGTCTGCCGGTCGATTCTGTTAAAATATCACCGTGAAAACTTATGTGAAGTGAGTTTGTTTTTGCTAGGAATTGGCACTATTGACAGCTCACTTCACCTAAGTTTTCACCGTGAGATTTTTACAGAATGGCACCGCTGATCCCAATTTGTGAGTGCTGCGTAATGCGTTTGATTGAAATATCCGCAAGTCAATATAATTATCCACTTGGCGATATTAATGTTGATGTCAATGTCAAAGTGACAGCTGTCAACTCGCGAAAACTGTTGCATACCTACTGTAATTATAGAAGCAAGTTTTTTAACTGAACAGACAGCTGTGCTGCTGGGGAGTTTGTTGCGTCACTTCTTCTCCCCAGCTGAAGCACTGGGAAGTGGTGAAGGGCGGGCATTTTGGGGGACTGTTTTATGTAATTTTGACGTTCGAAAAGTAGCCAGCCTGATTTTGAATAAATGACTTTTGTTTTGATTAAATTTGTCATCTTCGTTCGAAGGGCAATTCAAAATCTGTGACTCCCTTAAAGATTCAAGATAGCCAACTTATTTCAAGGATTGGTTATTGGCAAGCTTCCGTGATTGCATAGCATTTTTGGGTGAATATGACCTCTGAGTTTGTTTCGGTCTTAGGTCTTTAATAGTAGATTGTTTGCCAAGGGAGCAAACAACTATTTTGAAGACGGAAGTGTTTCTTTGAATTCAGAGCGAAGCGAAGGATTCTAGAGTAGAATCTCGAGCGACACTATTAATTTTTTTTATTACTTCTTTTCAAAAAGAGCTAGTGTATTCTTCGTAAACAGGGACTAAAATAGCTCTTTGATCCCTAGGGACTGAAAGTGATTTGAATTTGGAATGTGGACATTGTTAGTAAAAGTTCCAGTTACCAATGACATCATCACGAACATTATATGAACAAGTAACAGGCTGTATGATAAAGAAAAAGGCGCGCGACCAAATTAAAAAAAATAAAAACGCGTGAAAAGCATTCCGCCTTCGTTCGTAATTGTTTACTCAAAATTGTATGTAAAAAAATTAACGTACTTACTACCTATTGTTATTCATAAATTGCACTTACATATTTTTTCATAGAGGGTGATAAAAAGTAGTGTCCAACTCGGGAGCAACACTATTTTAAGCTCGAGTAACTTTGAAAATCCTTCGCTCCGCTCTGGATTAAAAAAAACACTCTTGCCTTCAAAATAGTTGTTTGCTCCCTTGGTAAACAATCTACTATTATTTGCGAGCAACATGGACTCATAACGTTAGTAACAATTCACTTTCAAGCTAAGTTAGTAATATTTACATAAACATTATAACTAATAAACAACTAGGTACGTTCCTATTAGCAGGTACAGTCAGCAACAAAAGTCGATTAACACTTCAGTTTTTTAAATCTCAGTTATTGAGCAAAATATTAACACTTTAGTTGCTCAATAACTCAGATTAAAAAAACTGAAGTGTTAATCGACTTTTGTTGCTCATTGTCCGTACATGCAGCTGGTTTAAAAAGTGAAGGATTGGGCAATCCAGTTTGCTAGCAATGACAACCAAGCAACCAACTAAGCAGTGCGTTGTAAAACCAATGGGTGAAATAAATCGCCGCGGGAATAAAGCGACCGGGTTAAGGAGCTAACAGGAGCTAACCACAAAAAACGCAAGTTTTAGAAACAAAAAAATTATATGATCGACTACACTAAACAAAATCAGAAAACTATATGATATTCTTCAGGATATATGCTTGGTAGATAGTGTCTAGAAAACATAATACAACTAATTTGTAAAACTAAAAATTATTTTATACAATAAAAACCATACTAATATACACATACAGTCATTATGATTTTTTGGCTGATTATTCTACAAGTAACATACTAAAGCACTAGTGTTTTAATTTTTTAGTCCAACCATAGATTTTTTGTAATTAAATAATTGCTTCATATTTTGCAATAAATTACCAGTGTTGTGTCATCGCGCTTCTCTTTCTTTTCAATGCAGTCCGACAGTGAACGCGCTTTAAAGTGTTTTTTTCAACCGATTTACAGAAATAAATATCATTTATCACTGGAGTTGGGTTTCTGTGTTTTCCTACACAGTGTAAATTAGTATCGATTGTGAATCTAGCCGAGATGTATCGAGTCGTTGTAATCAATTGATCAGTATTGTGATCCGCTGTGTCCGCTGTGTCGAGCGAGTTTGTCTGCAACTCCGATCTTTATTTTGATGAAACGACAGAGATTTTGATGTTTCCGATTTCTATATTTCTTATTATAAAAATCTTAAATTCACTGACAGACAACGCAAGCTTGAATTTTTCACAATATTTAATTAGGGTGTTCCCACACTGCTGTGATCATACATTTAAGGTGAATGGATAGTGGTAGACCGCGAAATCCAAATTTTCTTGCGTTTTTTGCAATTTGCAGGTCAGTGTCAGATTGTATCTTGATCACAGTGTGATTCGCGAACATGATTTTTTTGTATGTGTAGATATTGTGTTGTTTTAGTGTCATTTCATAGGTTTAGGTCTAAAACGGATAGGGCAAAATAAATTGTGTATATTATATTTTCGATATTGAAAATTGACAAAATTGTAAAATTTTAAGTATACCTATGTTTTTGTTCTGTAAACTTTTTGTATTGTGTTTATTGTTTTGATTTAATATTGTAGAATAAGCTCAACTAGCGCGACCGCCGAGCGTAGGTATGAAAAGTGAAGTACATACATGTGATGTGATTTGCCTCTGCTCTCTGTATTTTGTGCATACACCTACCTACGTTTATAAGAAAAAACCCGTTCATTAGATGTTCCGATAAGAATGAGTGACAGTGACAGGTAACCTCTGTCTCTTTTTTTGCATACAAAATGGCGGTCGATCAATATTTTTATGAAGGAATTATTAAAAGATATCAGCTTATTGAGACGGGCTACCGGTTGTCAAACTTGCATTTTTTTAGATTGCAAACAGTTACAAGCGAAGCTGGTAAAATAATAATTATGATTGATATGTTACCTTTACCCGTGGTTTCACTCAGTTTCACTTATCGTAGCTAATAAAAAAAAAAAGTTTTTATTGTTTCTCATACAATTGTTCTACAGCACAAAATTGAGGCAGCCCCTGTTGAGATGGGGTTACCTCGCAACTTCCCATGGGTTACTATCTACCATAGATATTATTGAGACATAATTAAAATAAGCTAATGTATAGAACATGCAAATTCCATGCCTAGTGGTAACACTTCCATGGAATTAGGCTTATATCTCAATGGGACACCATGGTGGCGCGACATGGTTGCCCTGCCAGTAAAATATATACAGCTTTATGGTGGGTCTCACCAGGCTTCCAATAGGATGCGCAACCAGCCATACATTTAAAAAACCATCCATGTTGCCTCTCATAAAACCGCATTTTTTGGCAAAAGTGTGCTAGGTATGGCCCCAAAAATATTAGTATACCAGCAGTTATTAGAAATAAAGAGTGTCTGGGATCCTTTAAGAGGTCTTTGTTTAAATTCCTTTTAGATAGATGCTACTACTCCATCACTGAGTTTACTACTGATAAACAGAGGTTTGACGATTCCGACTTGCTAATTAAGCACATTTATGATTTTATTTATTAATTATGTATGAATTATAGTGACCTATTTTCCTGTCATACTTAAAATCTAATTATTTTTATTGTAATCTATTGACATGCCACCTTAATTGTAATTGCTTATTTTAATTTTTTATGTTAATTTTATACGCCATATATATTGGCAAGCATAGTGCACATAATTATATAGACAACAATTTTTTGGCAGTGCGACCATGGTTGCGCCGCCATTGGTGTCCTAGTGAGATAGGGCCCTTAGTATGTCCTCTAAAGCTTAAACAATAATTCGTATATCATTCTAGCAGGCCAATATTTGACGTTCAGGGGACTACGTGACCTAAAGCGCGGTCACTGTCGGACTGCTTAGAAAAGTAAGAAAATCGCGATGACTCAACGCTGGTAATTTATTACAAAATATGAAGCAATTATCTATTTACAAAAAATCTATTGATTGGACTAAAAAATTAAAACACTAGTGCTTTAGTATGTTGCTTGTAGAATAATCTGACAAAAAATCTGAATGATTGTATGTATATTAGTATGGTTTTTATTGAAAGTTTTTAGAGGTATTTTTATGATTTTTTTCTATCGTATCAAATTAGTTGTATTATGTTTTCAACATACTATCTACCTAGCATATATCCTGAAGAATATCATATATTTTTCTGATTTTGATTACTGTAGTCGATCATATACTTTTATTGTTTCTAAAACTTGCGTATCTTTATGATTTTTTTCTATCGTATCAAATTAGTTTTACTAAGTTTTTAACACACTATCTAACTAGCATATATCCTGAAGAATATCATATATTTTTCTGATTTTGTTTACTGAGTCGATCATAATATACTTTTAGGCATTAGAAAACTTGCGTTTTTTGCGTTTCGGTCCTGTAGTGCTTAAGTGAAGTGTCGCACGATGTTGTAGCATGTGTGGTGCCACTATTAACTGTCACCTTGACCTGCCTGCACATCACCAGGGTTTGCTGGGGTGTACTATGATGTTATGGACGTATGGCCAAAATTGATCTGCGTGACCTTTTCCCAACCATGGTGGAATCGGCTTACAGTCTTAATAGGATGCAGCTGAATACCATTATTTTACTTGGAGCGACTGCCTATCTGACCTCCACATCCCAGTTACTTGGCAACACGATAACCCTCGGTTAGACTGGTTGTCAGACTTTCGGGCTTCGGACCCGTAACGATTGTCAAAATTCTACGAATGACAGCCGAAACTATCACACTAATATTATAAAGGCGAATGTTTGAGAGTGTGTTTGTGTGTTTGTTACTCTTTCACGTTAAAACTACTGAACAGATATGGATGAAATTTGGCACACATATAGTTTATAACCCGGATTAACACATAGGATACTTTTTATCTCGATATTCTCACGAGATCGAGACTTATGCAGGTAAAACCGCGAGGTACTGCTAGTTTAATTCATCGCACGAAGTGACACGCGCTTTACTTGTGGTAACCAAGTGTACAAACACGCTGTATGTGCGTAGGAGATCTCGGTACCGTCCAAGATAATGGCGAAATCGAAAATAAGTATTAATATCACAGAAAAAGGAATATAATTAATATCTTACTATAACGCTGTCAGGTTTTCAAAACATCAACCATTTTTCATATCAGCCTACTAGACAAAACTGCATTCCAAAATCAGCAGGGACCAATACCAATATAAATACACTTAATATACATACAGCTTAACAAGACCTTTTTTGTGACCAGCGACCAACCTCGGCGACCATGTTTTTTTTTGGCCTTTTTTTCGACCGGTCGGAATTAGGGATCGTTCGGAATTACAGTGGCTTGATTCAATTTGTTACACCTTGTTTGAGTTTTTTTTAATGTTTCATTGGAATGAGGGGTGGGTCGAAGTCTTATTTGGCGTTACGAAATAGGGTAGTTTTTTATTTTTACGAATGTTTTTGTTAAATCGTACTGAGTCGAATGGAAAAGGTGTTTGTCAATGAACGGTTTTTTTTGTTAGTAACGTATTTAGTTTGGTAAAAGTAATTAGAATTCGTCAAGGATTTAATTATTATTAATCAAATATTAATTTATTTTAAGACTAGCTGCGCCCCGCGGTTTCACCCGCATAAGTGTCGATTCCGTGAGAATATCGGAATAAAATTGTTAATCCAGGGTGTAGCTACCTACATAATTTTTTTAATCAAAATTGGTCCAGCCGTTTGAGCGTGTAGAAGTAACAAACATATTTGGAAGAATTAACAAACGACTTTTTTTAAGAATAACTAGCAGTGCCCCGCGGTATCGCCCGCATAGGTTCGATCCCGTAGGAATATCGGGATAAAAAGTATCCTATGTGTTAATCCAAGGTGTCTGCTACGTCCATACAAAATTTGATCAAAATTGGTCCAGCCGTTTGTGCGTGAAGAAGTAACAAACATACTCACAATCTTTCGCCTTTAAAATATTAGTGTGATGAGTATTTTTTTTTACATGGCTTACACCGTCACACTGCTGAGTAAAGGCCTCCCCCAAATCCTTCCAGGCATCCTTTAACACCACCTTCCACATCCTTTAAAACCACCTCGATCCAAACTACAAGGATCGAGGAGGCTCTAGAAACGGTGGTGGTACGGTAGATATGGGTAAATAACATTAGTAAAATCGAGACTTAGATATAAAAGTCCTACTGTTTATAACACTGATAAAAAACTGAATGACTTTATTTATCTCGGAAATAATGTTTAAATTAACATTCAACAATAAATCATGCAACTAAGTATTTCTAAAATCTATTTTAATACTCAAAAAATACCAATACCAATACAAAATCTAAAAAAAAAACTACAGAACCCTTTACCTTACTTCCGACCACACTTAACAGACTGTATACCTTTTTTTCCTTTGCCAGTTTGTAAGAATTTTGTTAAACACATCGCTGGGACAACACACGGACCTTTTTTTATTAAAAAAACTTTAAATAATTTGTAACTATACCGATTTGGAGCTAAGTAACTATGTTTTAGCGCTTAATTTGATTTATAAGTTCGGAATAATTCTTACTTATTATTTTATATGGAAGATGTGGACATGATTTTTAGTCCTTTCCGTATTCATATGCTCTGCTTTTCTCAACTATATTGTAAGTATTTTACATGCAGCGACTTCCTATCTGGGTCCTATGGGCTATTCACTATGGGCTTACATGACCTAAAGCGCAGTCCCTGTCGGACTGCATAGAATAGAAAGAGAAGCGCGATGACACAACGCTGGTAATTTATTGCAAAATATGAAGCAATTATTTAATTACAAAAAATCTATTATTTGGACAAAAAATTTAAAACACTAGTGTTCTAGTATGTTGCTTGTAGAATAATCTGACAAAAAAATAAGAGTGATTATACAATCAAACTTTCTTTTACAATAAAACCCATACTAATAATACATACGTATTATTAGTATGGTTTTTATTGTAAAAGAAAGTTTTTAGAGGTATCTTCGTGATTTTTTTTTATCATATCAAATTAGATGTATTATGTTTTCAACACACTATCTTCCTAGCATATATCCTGAAGAATATCATATATTTTTCTGATTTTGTTTACTGTAGTCGATCATATACTTTTATTGTTTTTTGCGTTTAGGCCCTGTAAGGGCCTTTAAGGAAAGAAAGAAAGAAAATACATTTATTTAGCATAGACTAAAAGACACACAATACACCAGATATATACATCAGATAAAAACAAAAAAAAACTATCAAATTCAAAACCACGTCAATTCCTTAGTTAATCATGACATCAGCTATTAACGTACGTATTCTCTATGACACATTGGCGTGATTTGAACTGTCAAAACACATGTT
Organism: Mesoligia furuncula; assembly: GCA_916614155.1. Taxonomy (NCBI): domain Eukaryota; kingdom Metazoa; phylum Arthropoda; class Insecta; order Lepidoptera; family Noctuidae; genus Mesoligia; species Mesoligia furuncula. The sequence goes on from OU744819.1 coordinate 14,454,432, forward strand.
GTGCGTACGAGTGATATTTCGATTCCTTGCCGTTAATAAGACCCGATGTTGACGTGGTTTGCCCGTGCCCCCACAACTATATGGAGAGAGTGGCACCTAACAACAGGAACTTCCATGGAATATGCACGAATTTTGTGTAAAGTCGATCTCTTCCTTTACCACTTTTGACAACATTTCCTAGTTAGTTGAAACTTTACTAAGGTTGAAACTGTCTAACTGTTACATAGACAATTAGACCTTGTCGTTTTGAAGACAAGATTTTGCGTGAAACAATACAGAATCGGGGCCCTGACCTCCAAAACCCAGTTACTAATAGTTTGTCCGACTTTTGGTCCTTTCTAAGTCTTTCTTAAGTCTGGCAACTCGTACCCACTGTCAGATCACCAAATAACTGTATTCGCGCACCCTTCGCTCGTCTAATGAGCAGACACAATAGAAATTTTATTGTTATCGGTACACATGGTGTGCACTCACCGTGCAAAGAGTTAATGGCAAAAAATTCGTATAATTTTTTATATTATAGTACCTACTTGTATCATAATTATCGTCGACCACGAAATTGCTTCATCATCATTGACAACAATTCCTAGTAAATAGAAACTTCACTAAGGTTGAAATTATCTTACTGACACATGGGCAAAAATAGACCTTGTTGTTTTATGACGTGCAAGTAACATTGAACCTTGAGGTCTACTTCCTAGGAAACCTGGGGAACAAACTTTTGGGTAGGAAAAAGTCTTCAACTCCTCATCCAATAGAAGTCATCTCATCGTCTATAACGTTCCTAATGTTGGGACACACCAGGCCTGGACTCTACCACGCGGGCCCAGTGCGGGTTGGTAGATGTCACATGACTACGAATTTTTGGTTCTAGGACACGATGTTTCCCTTCACCGTTTTGAGAGCAGTGGTGATGAAATGCTCCGTCAATGTCAGCACCGGAGAAGTTGTCTGAAGTGGCAAAACATACCTACTTCAGAACGTAGTCAGTCAATCTTCTAAATAAAATATTACACTGCATTGTGTGTATAAAAACTCAATGAATATAGATTTTTATTAATAACAAAGATATCCCGTGGCGGTATTAACAACACATTTAAACAAAAAAGTGGTTTTAACAGCACCTTAAAATACAAAAAACTGCACTAATTGAATGATTGCTAAGCAACTAACTGGGGGCGGTTGAAATGTCTTGTGGGCGGGTTTAAAATGTAAGCCCGCAATTATGTTCGAGCTTACTGTAAGCAACGGATTTGAGCGAGGGATTCGGTTCATTGTTTACCCAGTGATTTTTTACTGTTATTGTTATTTTTTGTAAGTTTTTAGGTAACATGTCAATCCCATTTTTGTGAAAAAGGTCAAAATATTTAAGACATTTTGGTTTTTAAATTTTTGTTTGTGCCTCGGAAAGCAGATTAAGCCGTTGATCCCGGCTGTCATTCATTGATCTCTGACAGTCGTTATAACTAAGCCAGAGGCCCCAAAATTCTGACAATCAGTATTTCCAAGGGATCGTGCTATTCAGTGACTGGGTTGTGGACGTCAGATAGGCAGTCGGCAGTCCCTTGACAATACTGGCATTCATATGCATCTGGTTAGACTGGAAACCGACCACAACATGAAGAAGGCAGGCAGATTGACATTACTAGCATTCCTGTCAATCACTCCAACTAAGCTGTAATTATGCTTTCTGATTTTAATTGTTATTTTTCATTTGTTACAGAAATTCTACAAAATGGCTGCAGTTGAAGAATAGAACGAAAACAAAAGAAGAATTACAAAAATGGACAACAAAAGAGACGAAAATCCCCCCATTCTATCTTTTACCGATAGAATACCGACTCTAAAAGATATAACTGTAAAAGAAAAGAATATAGACAAAATTAATATGACCATAGATTTTAGACATAGGCCGTATGTAATATACAACGATTTTAGCAACAATAAGATGAAAACTAGAAGAGAAGGTGTCACCTATTGTTTTATTAGTGTCATAATTAGTTTTGTATTTGGCCTAGCAATTGGAATAGTCCTAATGAGTGGCCAATACGAAGAAAAAGTAATTGTAAAAGATAGACAATCAACACTACACAATATGAACACAATAAAACCAGAAACGAAAACAGAAAGCAATAGATTTGCCGCCGTATCTTTTACTGGAAAAGAAAATAAATATAACAAAGATATTTACCCAAAGGGACTTACAGAAGTCATGAAAGATATCTTAAAAGATACTAAGAACGAGAAACATCCCTATGTTTTAAATAAGACTTTTGTACCAGATGCTACGACTGTGCTATACGATAATATATTCTGGGGACCTCAGATAGAAGATGCAATGCCACAAGGCTATGGAGAAAGCTCAGCGCAGATCTGGGAGGAATATATCGACGAAACTGAAGTTATAAAGATGGAGGCAGGATGCGGGAGAATGCAGAATCGTCTAGTCACTTTCAAGGATGGCCTGCAAGCCTGTGTGAGGTACAGACAAAATACAGACCAAATTCAAGGAGAAATATTCAGTTTTTACGTCGGGAGGCTGCTGAATCTAACAAACCTTGCCCCTTCTGTGGTCAGAATTGTCGATTTGAAGGACAGGCTCTGGAGAAATGTAGCTAATGATATTGTAACAGCCCAATGGAGTAGCAACAGGGCTGTGGTATTAACACAATACATTCCCAGCTTAGAATCAGCATCAATACCAGATGTTTTCAGACCAACAAATAGACATCTGAACAAAGTAGACATTCTCAAAATGTCTCTAAAGGAAAAGGATACTGAGATCAATAAACAAATCCTGATAGATAAATTAAGAGTCAAAGAGTTAAAGTTAAAGCAAGAATTGCAAAATTTTACTCATATAGATTTGAAACTTAACAAAAAAACTATTGACAGATTCTTAGAGCTTGCACAGTGGTCGGATTTAATAATTTTTGATTATTTAACAGCAAATTTAGACAGAATAGTGAATAACTTATTCAATTACCAATGGAATGTCAACATTATGGATGGTCCAGCGCATAATTTAGCGAAGAAAATGGACAGTGGACTCCTAATATTCTTAGATAATGAATCGGGACTGTTACACGGTTACAGACTTTTGAAGAAATATAATGTGTATCACAGTTTGATGTTGGACAATTTGTGTGTGTTTCGGAAAAGGACTATAGACTCTTTAAAAAGACTGCATAATTCTAAATCTGTAGGGTCGTTATTAGGTGACATGTTTCATAAGAAGAATTCGGTCGTTATTAGGGACATTTTGCCTTCTTTGCCGGAGAAGAATGCAAAGATTTTAATTGAGAGGATAGGTAAAGTGTTGAATCAAGTGGAGAAATGTGAGCAGAGTTTTAGATAGCACACTCTTTTGTTAATCTCGCACTGAAATTTGTTTGAAATAGGTCCGTTTTTTGAATTGTAAAACATACAGTTTGCATGTTGAGAAGATATAATGTAAAAAAAAAACACAGCCTGTCTATTCTGTAAAATCTCACCGTGAAAATTTAGGTGAAGTGAGCTGTCAATAGTGTCAATCACTAGCAACACAGTGGCAATTCTCGTAATGTTAAGAGCGTTTACGCCGAACAAACTTTCAAGCCCTTATTTTTCGAAATGAATAAACCGATTTTAATGAAACTTCATACGCATAAGCAGGATACAAAGGTCTAAAAAGTTAGTAGAAAACATTTTCAAAATGTCTTATTTAAAAAAGATAACTGGAAATCTCTGTTTCTATGGAAAATTTAAAATCGGTCTAATTTGATTGTAACACTATTTTTTTTTAATGTTTACTACTAACTTTTTAGACCTTTGTATCCTGTTTATGCATATGAAGTTTCATTAAAATCGGTTCATTCATTTCGAAAAATAAGGGCTTGAAAGTTTGTATGAAAGGCCGTTCGGTGTAAACGCTCTTAAGAACGTTCACAGTCGGATCTTAGTCTGAATCTTTCAAAAATACTTCTAATTTACTTAAATTCTTGACAAGTTTTTGATTGATTGCCGCTGAGATGAGATTGTGACTAGATTTTGAACGCTATTAATTACGGCAATTGATCTTCAGGTGGAATCACTCCACCTCATTTCAAGCTCATTTCATCTAAGTTTTCACACGCTGAATACTTTACAAATCAAGACCTGCGGGGGTAAAAAGGCCACTTTGGCAGAATCATAGAAGGATAACATTATGAATCATCATCATCATCATTTCAGCCGAAAGACGTCCACTGCTGGACATAGGCCTCCCCCAAGCACCTCCACTTCGACCGGTTCTGTGCTTCTCGCATCCAACGGGTTCCTGCGGCCTTCACAAGGTCGTCGGAACACATTGTGGGAGGCCTTCCAACGGTACGTCTTCCGGTACGCGGTCGCCACTCCAGAACCTTTCGGCCCCATTGGCCATCTGTTCTGCAAGCAATGTGCCCTGCCCACTGCTACTTAAGTTTAGCAATTCTTCGGGCTATGTCGGTTACCTTGGTTCTCCTGCGGATCTCCTCATTCCTGATTCGATCACGCAGGGAAAGTTCAAGCATAGCATAGCTCTCCATAGCCCTTTGGGTGACTTTTAGCCTTCTTGTAAGGCCCATTGTCAGCGACTTATGAATCATAATGGACAGCTAGCTGTTATGTAAATCGTATCAAATCCCATTGATGAAGGATTTTTCAGTTATTTTTTTGTCTGTGCTAAAATACCAATCAATCCAATCCCAATCTCTTTGATTATACTTACCTACGTAGTGCAGCGAAACAAAGAAAAACACGCACTGTCTTCGCCATATTACGATTCATAATTTTATCCTTTTATGATTCTGCCAAAGTGACCTTTTAAGCCCCCAGCTGCTTGCATTGACTGTACACTTAATTAAAATGTTCAATATTTTGTATTTCATAATATTTTCTGTTGAAAAATATTGTTTTATCCTCTAAACAGTGCGAAATAAAAAAGTGATAATGTAATTGTGTTTTGATGCCAAATAATAATTGTTATTTATTGTAAAAACTATACGAATAGTTGTATTAAATAAATAAATGTGCCAGTTGTCATTGAGAGGTCGAAAAAAATTGTTAAAAGCCTATTTGAATTGAAGAAGTCCTAATTGCGTAACACACTATCAATCTCAATCATTTCGAAGGATGTTGTTAATCCATTGCTTCATATGTTCGAAAAAAATGTCAGCTCAACAACGTGAATAACGCAATGAATGTTGTTGAACGTCAATATGAAACCCATTGCTATTGATAGTGTGTTACGGAGTTACCCCGATAGATGTTTGAAATTATGTTTCTTCCTAAAAGAATTTCTTTTAACACATGTTTGCCACAAGTAGAGACGCCAGGACACCAAGCTACTACAATTTGTCAAATTTCTTTAATAGATTTTGAACTTTATCTCTAAAGCTTAAGGTTCAAAGTTGATTGAAAAAATTTGACAGTTTCGGGTTGCTTGATTTGCTGGCGTCTGTACTTTTTACCAATAGTTTTGAGGTCCGCACTATACGACGTGTATCGGAAAGGTGAGGACAAATTTAAGGGTACACACCATAAAACTGAACAACTATCTCCTTGGGACCAACATTGTAATCGCGGAAAAATTATCAGCCGTCCCATACATTTGTATAGAGTAGTTGTTGATGTTCTGTATGTGACAGTTGATATTTTTTCCACATAACACGCCTTGTATATTAAGCATCAAGGATTCGTAGTCACTATGGCCCGAAATTTTGAAAAAAAAAAACAGTGGCACGGCAGAAGTGAAAACTTGAACAAGCATAGTCATTTTATAAATACGTTTGAAGGTCATTCTTCCCAAAGAAAATGTACCGCGCGTTGATGTCTTTATAATGGCTAAAACTTAAAACAGAGGTGTCGGTTACGGTAACAGTGTCGCGAGTTCAATGGTTTTTTCCCATCTCAGAAAATGCCTACGCGCCTTAAGAAGTTTTCACTTCAAAAATGTGACCCTCTGTTTCTCTGTATCGCTTTTACAGTATTTTTTCTCTATTTTCTATAAAAAATTCTAAGAAAATTTGTGAAATAATATATTTTTTTCGATCTCCCAATAAAAGAAGTGATATATCCTAGATAGGTAATTTTATAATTTTGTAAAAAATAAAACTGTAAATGTTAATAATAATTTATTGAATAAATCCAGCGAGTAACACTGTAGTACTAATGGGTTATTCCGTTTATCCACCCCAAAAAATCCATCCTAAGGTGGATACGCAGAAACGCATGTCCGGGAATCCACCCTAGACCTAGTTGGTTAAACGAAATTTATAGTCTTAAGGTGTATTTTCGGACATGCGTTTCCGCGTATCCACCTTAGGGTGGATAAACGGATTAACCGGTACTATATTGTACAAATCTCGCGGTCAAAACTTGTGAAGTGATCTGTAGATAGTGTCAATCCCTAGCGTCAGGTGGAAAAACTCTGTGAGATTTTTAGAAAATAAATCAGCTGTAGTTTTCATACTTGAACCAATTTTGACAAAGGGGACTGACGAATTTTATATGGAGCCTTGGCATACCTAGTGTCCGCCATTTTGAATTATCTTCAAAATCGTGGCTGTACAGAATTATTGGAAAAAAAATCAGCTGTTCCCTACATTTTGACGAGTTATACGAACATAAATGTAGGGAACAGCTGATTTTTTTTTTCGCGATTTCAGGTTTGGTCCCATAGTAAAAGTTGGTCATAATAATGAGTACCTCTTAAGAGGTTGTTAATGTTTTACCAATAACCCTGTATATGCCACGGACCTTGAAAGCTCTTTGCCTCGCAGTTTTATTGGTAAATATCTGTTCATCTAAAACAACAATAAACTCCTTATTAAATATTGTACTAAGTTGTAAATAACGTAAACCTTTTAGCGCCAATTAAAGTTAACTATTTGCCTCTTGTCTTGTCTCATCGTTAAAGTGATTAAAATGTTTATTAAATCACAAGCTTTAAAAGAACAACGTTGTAAATAAATTGTAAAAAAAATGTATGTTAAAAATAAAAATAAATGAAATTCAAATTATCTTTGTTGTTTTTTTTTCTTTTGTTTTCCTTATAGAATCGTCCTAAGCATCACGCCTGTTCCCAAAAGGGGTTTACAGAAGTGTTTCGCCAGTCATGGGGTGAGCCCCTCGCCCACGTCGACTTTTTGTAGCGATGCTGTCGCGCGTTCGCATGGATACAGTCGCGATGCGGTCGTTAGCAGTTTGCCCTCGCCCACACCACGATTCTTATACGCGATGCAAACGCGATACTGTCGCGCTTCTGTCGCGATGCGAACACGCCACTCACGCGCCACCCTGCCCCCGTTCTCTCCCCGATGTCGTCCGACACGGTCGCGCGTTTGCATCGATACAGTCGCGATGCTGTCGCGCGTTTAATCGCTACAAAAAATCGCCGTGGGCGAGGGGCCAAAGTCCCATGTAAATAAGGGCGAGTCTATTACCATCGACCGGGATAGATCAAGACTCCGGACTGCTATTGAGAAATTCCATATGGAAAAGCCAATAAAGAAAGAAAATGCATTTAATTAGCACAGACTAAAAGACACACAATACACCGGATAGTCAGATAAGAGTCGTACATCAGATAAAAACAAAAATGAAATAAAAAAAGATAAAAATAAAAAGTGCAAAGTCCGATGTAAGAAATCAGCAGGAATGTGTGCCTCACGGCTGCGCCAAAAAGGCCCAGTTCAGCAAAAATGCCAGACAACTAGTGCCTGACGCTGGTTTTCAACTGGACCTGATGTGTAAGGAGACGGATGTAAATCAGTTTGCCTTATCCGGGATTCGAACCCAGGATCTCTTGTTGGTGGTTGATCTAGTAATATCCAAGAATTCTTAGTACCTAAGTATTGCTACGAAATGACGTGGTCAAGTTTGTGTCACTGACTCTGGCAGAGCCACCGTCAGGGATTTTATTTATGATAACACAAAAAATTTGTCGAAATTTGTCGCCAAATATCAGAATTTGTCGGTCACTGGTTCAAAAGATATAAGAGTTTATAGGTGGCCGATCTGGAGAGTCTCCCCAGCAGGGCCACATTTATATCTAAAAAACCTTTTAACAAAAAAAACCGACTTCCAAAAAAAACTACAAAGTGAAAAATAAATTTAATTTCGGAAGTCGGTGTCTTTGGATCTGTATTTTAGTTTTGCCACCGACTTTCGAAATTAAAGTTATTTTTCACTTTGTAGTGTTTTTTTTGGAAGTCGGTTTTATTGTTAAAAAGTTTTTTTTTCTCGCTTTTTAGTGGGTTTGTTTATCATGTATATAAGTTATAATAGCCTAATGTCAACTTGCCCATCGCCTTTTACAAAATATTGCTTTTCCCGATGCAGGGACGTTAGTTGTTGAGTTTATTATTTATTTTATTTATTCTAGGAAAACTTACAGCTAAACAAATACAGTAAGTAATAATTTATACAAAATAAGACCAATTACAAGTTTCCACATGTAATATTTAAATCATCTTGAGTTCTCCTTGTATTCCACCATCAGCTCTATTTCACCATTTGCATTGTGACGAGCATAAAGTGCTTAGCAACCATATTAAAGTAATAGAATCGCAACCCGTGAAATAATAATTATTGAGCAGTTCCGGTGGCCATCTGTGGTCTTCTTCATCAGTTCCACTTCACCAAATGGTGGTTTCCGAGAGCAAATGCACGAGTTACTATAAAAAATACCCAAATCGCTATAGGTGTGCCTATAATATTTGAGGAGTTCCCTCAATTCCTCATAGATCCCATCATCAGAACTGGATTTTGAAAAAAATGGGATCAATCTGGAAGTATATCCTATTGAATAAAAAAAGAATTTTCCAAATCGTCTTGTAAATGACGGCGTACTGAGTTAACAGACATAAAAAAAAATACACAACCGAATTGAGAACCTCCTCCTTTTTTTGAAGTCGGTTAAAAACTAAGGCACCTAGCGAAGATGTGTTTTCTCCCATAATTTGTCGCCAACTTACAGATTCAGTCGGTGTGTAATTAAAAAAGATATTAAAGAATTCAATTTCCCCATACAGTGGTACAAGACTAGACCATACATAGTGGTTGCAAGCGCTACTGCTGGATAGGATTCCCAGGTCGGCCAAAGTGATATTGAGCCGGAGTCAAAATTCGAGCCCGGTTTATGGCAATAGGCTCGTTCCCATTACATGGGACTTAAACATTACTGGTGAAATGTGGGTTTACACTGTACTATTATAGGTAAACCTCTGTCTAACCCATCGGGGATTATAGTCGTGATGTTATGAAATTTCTTTAATAGATTTTCTACCTTATGGTTAAAAGAATTAGGTTCAAAGTTGATTGGGAAAATTTGACAGTTTCGGGTAGCTTCAAAACCATAGTTATATAGATAAGAAAGAAGTTCAAAACAGAGCGTAAGTATGACACATCGAGCTTTATTTATTTACTAGCTGCGCTCTCTTAAGGGTGCGTCTAGATTACGATAAACAACGTTATTTTTAGTATTTGCGAAACCTGAATATCAGAGTAACTGAATCGATTCCAATGATTTTTACCCCATGTTATATTTTGTCCCGAAAATATTTAAAAAAGGTTAAAAGTTGGACACCGAGCGACACTAAGTAGGTTATCCAATCTCCGCGCCGAACGGTTAGGTACCTAGGTACTATTATCAATTAGCGCAAGACGGAGCGGCGCGGCGCGAGCGGCGCGGGTGCGCGTTTTTGTACAGACAAACAGGTAACTTTACAAGCTTATAACTTGTGATTTTTCATGATACAGTTTTGAAATTTTGTACATAGATTCTTTACATAAAAATACTAGACACGTGTTTCGGGTTTCGCATATACATACTTAAAATAATGTTGTATAACACATAAACTTATGTTATATAACACGTCCACATTATTACACAGTGTTATGTTACACAGTGTGGACGCACATCATCATCATTTCAGCCAAAAGACGTCCACTGCTGGACATAGGCCTCCCCCAATAGGGGGGGGGGGGATTTGTTTGCCATAATCGCCACGCTTGGCAGGCGGGTTGGCGATCGCAGTATGGTATGGTGGTGGAATGCACAGAGAACGCTGCTGCCCATTCTCCGGTACGACCCTTAGTCGCCTTTTACGACACCCATGGGAAGTATGGGGTGGTGCTATTCTTTAAGTCCGGCACCACACAGACACGTGTGGACGCAACTTTACACATTTTTGCCACAAGTCCATCTTACGGTTTTACCAAAAGTTTTGAGGTCCCCACTATTCGACGTGTATCGGAAAGGTGTGGACAAATTTAAGGGTACACACCATAAAACTGAACAACTATCTCCTTGGGACCAACATTGTAATCGCGGAAAAATTATCAGCCGTCCCATACATTTGTATAGAGTAGTTGTTGATGTTTTGTATGTGACAGTTGATATTTTTTCCACATAACACGCCTTGTATATTAAGCATCAAGGATTCGTAGTCACCATGGCCCGAAATTGTAAAAAAAAAACAGTGGCACTCCAGAAGTGAAAACTTGAACAAGCATAGTAATTTTATAAATACGTTTGAAGGTCATTCTTCCCAAAGTAAATGTACCGCGCGTTGATGTCTTTATAATGGCTAAGTTAAAACAGAGGTGTCGGTTACGGTAACAGTGTCGCGAGTTCATTGGTTTTATCCCATCTCAAAAAATGTCCACGCGCCGTAAGAAGTTTTCACTTCAAAAATGTGACCCTCTCTTTCTCTGTATCGCTTTTACAGTATTTTTTCTCTATTTTCTAACAAAAATACTAAGAAAATGTGTGAAATAATATATTTTTTTCGATCTCCCAATAAAAGAAGTGATATTTCCTAGATAGGTAATTTTATAATTTTGTAAAAAATAAAACTGTAAATTTTATTAATAATTTATTGAATAAATCCAGTGAGTAACACTGTAGTACTAATGGGTTATTCCGTTTATCCACCACAAAAAATCCATCCTAAGGTGGATACGCAGAAACGCATGTCCGGGAATCCACCCTAGACCTAGTTGGTTAAACAAAATTTATAGTCTTAGGGTGGATTTTCGGACATGCGTTTACGTGTATCCACCTTAGGGTGGATAAACGGATTAACCGGTACTATTTTGTAAAAATCTCGCTGTCAAAACTTGTGAAGTGATCTGTCAATAGTGTCAATCCCTAGCGTCAGGTGGAAAAAATCTGTGAGATTTTTAGAAAATAAATCAGCTGTAGTGTTCATACTTGAACCAATTTTGACAAAGGGGACTGACGAATTTTATATGGAGCTTTGGCATACGTAGTGTCCGCCATTTTGAATTATCTTCAAAATCGTGGTTACGCATGAGATCTATACAGGGTTATTGGAAAAAATCAGCTGTTCCCTACATGTTGACGAGTTATACGAACATAAATGTAGGGAACAGCTAATTTTTTTTCGCGATTTCAGGTTTGGTCCCGTAGTAAAAGTTGGTCATAATAATGAGTACCTCTTAAGAGGTTGTTAATGTTTTACCAATAACCCTGTATATGCCACCGACCTTGAAAGCTGTTTACCTCGCAGTTTTATTGGTAAATATCTGTTCATCTAAAACAACAATAAACTCCTTATTAAATATTGTACTAAGTTGTAAATAACGTAAACCTTTTAGCGCCAATTAAAGTTAACTATTTGCCTCTTGTCTTGTCTCATCGTTAAAGTGATTAAAATGTTTATTAAATCACAAGCTTTAAAAGAACAACGTTGTAAATAAATTGTAAAAAAAAAATGTATGTTAAAAATAAAAATAAATGAAATTCAAATTATCTTTGTTGTTTTTTTTTCTTTTGTTTTCCTTATAGAATCGACCTAAGCATCACGCCAGTTCTCAAAAGGGTTTTGCAGAAGTGTTTCGCCAGTAATGGGGTGAGGCCCCTCGCCCACCACGGCGACTTTTTGTAGCGATGCAGTCGCGATGAGCTCGCTAGCTCTTTGCCCTCGCCCACACCACGATTCTCAGTCGCGATGCAAACGCGATACTGTCGCGCTTCTGTCGCGACGCGAACACGCCACTCACGCGCCACCCTGCTTCCGTTCTCTCCCCGATGTCGTCCGACACGGTCGCGCGTTTGCATAGATACAGTCGCGATGCTGTCGCGTGTTTAATCGCTACAAAAAATCGCCGTGGGCGAGGGGCCAAAGTCCCATGTAAATAAGGGCGAGTCTATTACCATCGACCGGGATAGATCAAGACTCCGGACTGCTATTGAGAAATTCCATATGGAAAAGCCAATAAAGAAAGAAAATGCATTTAATTAGCACAGACTAAAAGACACACAATACACCGGATAGTCAGATAAGAGTCGTACATCAGATAAAAACAAAAATGAAATAAAAAAAGATAAAAATAAAAAGTGCAAAGTCCGATGTAAGAAATCAGCAGGAATGTGTGCCTCACGGCTGCGCCAAAAAGGCCCAGTTCAGCAAAAATGCCAGACAACTAGTGCCTGACGCTGGTTTTCAACTGGACCTGATGTGTAAGGAGACGGATGTAAATCAGTTTGCCTTATCCGGGATTCGAACCCAGGATCTCTTGTTGGTGGTTGATCTAGTAATATCCAAGAATTCTTAGTACCTAAGTATTGCTACGAAATGACGTGGTCAAGTTTGTGTCACTGACTCTGGCAGAGCCACCGTCAGGGATTTTATTTATGATAACACAAAAAATTTGTCGAAATTTGTCGCCAAATATCAGAATTTGTCGGTCACTGGTTCAAAAGATATAAGAGTTTATAGGTGGCCGATCTGGAGAGTCTCCCCAGCAGGGCCACATTTATATCTAAAAAACCTTTTAACAAAAAAAACCGACTTCCAAAAAAAACTACAAAGTGAAAAATAAATTTAATTTCGGAAGTCGGTGTCTTTGGATCTGTATTTTAGTTTTGCCACCGACTTTCGAAATTAAAGTTATTTTTCACTTTGTAGTGTTTTTTTTGGAAGTCGGTTTTATTGTTAAAAAGTTTTTTTTTCTCGCTTTTTAGTGGGTTTGTTTATCATGTATATAAGTTATAATAGCCTAATGTCAACTTGCCCATCGCCTTTTACAAAATATTGCTTTTCCCGATGCAGGGACGTTAGTTGTTGAGTTTATTATTTATTTTATTTATTCTAGGAAAACTTACAGCTAAACAAATACAGTAAGTAATAATTTATACAAAATAAGGCCAATTACAAGTTTCCACATGTAATATTTAAATCATCTTGAGTTCTCCTTGTATTCCACCATCAGCTCTATTTCACCATTTGCATTGTGACGAGCATAAAGTGCTTAGCAACCATATTAAAGTAATAGAATCGCAACCCGTGAAATAATAATTATTGAGCAGTTCCGGTGGCCATCTGTGGTCTTCTTCATCAGTTCCACTTCACCAAATGGTGGTTTCCGAGAGCAAATGCACGAGTTACTATAAAAAATACCCAAATCGCTATAGGTGTGCCTATAATATTTGAGGAGTTCCCTCAATTCCTCATAGATCCCATCATCAGAACTGGATTTTGAAAAAAATGGGATCAATCTGGAAGTATATCCTATTGAATAAAAAAAGAATTTTCCAAATCGTCTTGTAAATGACGGCGTACTGAGTTAACAGACATAAAAAAAAATACACAACCGAATTGAGAACCTCCTCCTTTTTTTGAAGTCGGTTAAAAACTAAGGCACCTAGCGAAGATGTGTTTTCTCCCATAATTTGTCGCCAACTTACAGATTCAGTCGGTGTGTAATTAAAAAAGATATTAAAGAATTCAATTTCCCCATACAGTGGTACAAGACTAGACCATACATAGTGGTTGCAAGCGCTACTGCTGGATAGGATTCCCAGGTCGGCCAAAGTGATATTGAGCCGGAGTCAAAATTCGAGCCCGGTTTATGGCAATAGGCTCGTTCCCATTACATGGGACTTAAACATTACTGGTGAAATGTGGGTTTACACTGTACTATTATAGGTAAACCTCTGTCTAACCCATCGGGGATTATAGTCGTGATGTTATGAAATTTCTTTAATAGATTTTCTACCTTATGGTTAAAAGAATTAGGTTCAAAGTTGATTGGGAAAATTTGACAGTTTCGGGTAGCTTCAAAACCATAGTTATATAGATAAGAAAGAAGTTCAAAACAGAGCGTAAGTATGACACATCGAGCTTTATTTATTTACTAGCTGCGCTCTCTTAAGGGTGCGTCTAGATTACGATAAACAACGTTATTTTTAGTATTTGCGAAACCTGAATATCAGAGTAACTGAATCGATTCCAATGATTTTTACCCCATGTTATATTTTGTCCCGAAAATATTTAAAAAAGGTTAAAAGTTGGACACCGAGCGACACTAAGTAGGTTATCCAATCTCCGCGCCGAACGGTTAGGTACCTAGGTACTATTATCAATTAGCGCAAGACGGAGCGGCGCGGCGCGAGCGGCGCGGGTGCGCGTTTTTGTACAGACAAACAGGTAACTTTACAAGCTTATAACTTGTGATTTTTCATGATACAGTTTTGAAATTTTGTACATAGATTCTTTACATAAAAATACTAGACACGTGTTTCGGGTTTCGCATATACATACTTAAAATAATGTTGTATAACACATAAACTTATGTTATATAACACGTCCACATTATTACACAGTGTTATGTTACACAGTGTGGACGCACATCATCATCATTTCAGCCAAAAGACGTCCACTGCTGGACATAGGCCTCCCCCAATAGGGGGGGGGGGGATTTGTTTGCCATAATCGCCACGCTTGGCAGGCGGGTTGGCGATCGCAGTATGGTATGGTGGTGGAATGCACAGAGAACGCTGCTGCCCATTCTCCGGTACGACCCTTAGTCGCCTTTTACGACACCCATGGGAAGTATGGGGTGGTGCTATTCTTTAAGTCCGGCACCACACAGACACGTGTGGACGCAACTTTACACATTTTTGCCACAAGTCCATCTTACGGTTTTACCAAAAGTTTTGAGGTCCCCACTATTCGACGTGTATCGGAAAGGTGTGGACAAATTTAAGGGTACACACCATAAAACTGAACAACTATCTCCTTGGGACCAACATTGTAATCGCGGAAAAATTATCAGCCGTCCCATACATTTGTATAGAGTAGTTGTTGATGTTTTGTATGTGACAGTTGATATTTTTTCCACATAACACGCCTTGTATATTAAGCATCAAGGATTCGTAGTCACCATGGCCCGAAATTGTAAAAAAAAAACAGTGGCACTCCAGAAGTGAAAACTTGAACAAGCATAGTAATTTTATAAATACGTTTGAAGGTCATTCTTCCCAAAGTAAATGTACCGCGCGTTGATGTCTTTATAATGGCTAAGTTAAAACAGAGGTGTCGGTTACGGTAACAGTGTCGCGAGTTCATTGGTTTTATCCCATCTCAAAAAATGCCCACGCGCCGTAAGAAGTTTTCACTTCAAAAATGTGACCCTCTCTTTCTCTGTATCGCTTTTACAGTATTTTTTCTCTATTTTCTAACAAAAATACTAAGAAAATGTGTGAAATAATATATTTTTTTCGATCTCCCAATAAAAGAAGTGATATTTCCTAGATAGGTAATTTTATAATTTTGTAAAAAATAAAACTGTAAATTTTATTAATAATTTATTGAATAAATCCAGTGAGTAACACTGTAGTACTAATGGGTTATTCCGTTTATCCACCACAAAAAATCCATCCTAAGGTGGATACGCAGAAACGCATGTCCGGGAATCCACCCTAGACCTAGTTGGTTAAACAAAATTTATAGTCTTAGGGTGGATTTTCAGACATGCGTTTACGTGTATCCACCTTAGGGTGGATAAACGGATTAACCGGTACTATTTTGTAAAAATCTCGCTGTCAAAACTTGTGAAGTGATCTGTCAATAGTGTCAATCCCTAGCGTCAGGTGGAAAAAATCTGTGAGATTTTTAGAAAATAGATCAGCTGTAGTGTTCATACTTGAACCAATTTTGACAAAGGGGACTGACGAATTTTATATGGAGCCTTGGCATACCTAGTGTCCGCCATTTTGAATTATCTTCAAAATCGTGGCTATACAGAATTATTGGAAAAAAAAATCAGCTGTTCCCTATATTTTGACGAGTTATACGAACATAAATGTAAGGAACAGCTGATTTTTTTTCGCGATTTCAGTTATGGTCCCATAGTAAAAGTTGGTCATAATGATGAGTACCTCTTAAGAGGTTGATAATGTTTCACGAATAACTCTGTATATGCCACGGACCTTGAAAGCTCTTTGCCTCGCAGTTTTATTGGTAAATAGCTGTTCATCTAAAACAACAATAAACTCCTTATTAAATATTGTACTAAGTTGTAAATAACGTAAACCTTTTAGCGCCAATTAAAGTTAACTATTTGCCTCTTGTCTTGTCTCATCGTTAAAGTGATTAAAATGTTTATTAAATCACAAGCTTTAAAAGAACAACGTTGTAAATAAATTGTAAAAAAAAAATGTATGTTAAAAATAAAAATAAATGAAATTCAAATTATTCTTTGTTGTTTTTTCTTTTCATCATCTGCCTAGCCTTTTCCCAACTATGTTGGGGTCGGCTTCCAGTCTAACCGGATGCAGCTGAATACCAGTATTTTACATGGAGCGACTGCCTATGTGATCTCCACAACCCAGTTACTGGGTAATACGATACCCTTTGGTTGTTTTTTCTTTTGTTTTTGATAATTATAGATTCGTCCTAAGCATCACGCCTGTTCCCAAAAGGGGTTTACAGAAGTGTTTCGCCAGTCATGGGGTGAGCCCCTCGCCCACGGCGACTTTTTGTAGCGATGCTGTCGCGCGTTCGCATCGATACAGTCGCGATGCGGTCGTTAGCTGTTTGCCCTCGCCCACACCACGATTCTCAGTCGCGATGCAAACGCGATACTGTCGCGCTTCTGTCGCGATGCGAACACGCCACTCACGCGCCACCCTGCCTCCGTTCTCTCCCCGATGTCGTCCGACACGGTCGCGCGTTTGCATAGATACAGTCGCGATGCTGTCGCGCGTTTAATCGCTACAAAAAATCGCCGTGGGCGAGGGGCCTAAGTCCCATGTAAATAAGGGCGAGTCTATTACCATCGACCGGGATAGATCAAGACTGCGGACTGCTATTGAGAAATTCCATATGGAAAACCCAATAAAGAAAGAAAATGCATTTAATTAGCACAGACTAAAAGACACACAATACACCAGATAGTCAGATAAGAGTCGTACATCATATAAAAACAAAAATAAAATAAAAAAAGTTAAAAATGCCTCACGGCTGCGCCAAAAAGGCCCAGTTCAGGAAAAATGCCAGACAACTAGTGCCTGACGCTGGTTTTCAACTGGACCTGTTGTGTGAGGTGAGGGATGTACATCAGTTTGCCTTATCCGGGATTCGAACCCAGGATCTCTTGTTGGTTGTTGATCTAGTAATATCCAAGAATTCTTAGTACCTAAGTATTGCTACGAAATGACGTAGTCAAGTTTGTGTCACTGACTCTGGCAGGACCACCATCAGGGATTTTAATTTTGATAACACAAAAAATTTGTCGAAATTTGTCGCCAAATATCAGAATTTGTCGGTCACTGGTCAAAAAGATATAAGAGTTTATAGGTGGCCGATCTAGAGAGTCTCCCCAGCAGGGCCACATTTATATCTCAAAATCCTTTTTAACAAAAAAAAAACCGACTTCCAAAAAAAAAAACACTACAAAGTGAAAAATAACTTTAATTTCGGAAGTCGGTGTCTTTGGATCTGTATTTTAGTTTTGCCACCGACTTCCGAAATTAAAGTTATTTTTCACTTTGTAGTGTTTTTTTTTGGTAGTCGGTTTTTTTGTTAAAAAGTTTATTTATCTCGCTTTTTAGTGGGTTTGTTTATCATGTATCTAAGTTATAAATTACTGTATGCCTGGTTGTTCTTTGTTTCATATTATGAAAGAAATTATTAAATGTAACTTTACCCAGGATACAACATTATTAATTTTTATGGGTAATAGGGGAAATGTAAACAAAGGAGAACTGCTCCAGTATCATAGAACTTTATGCAACCTTAGTTTAAGAAAAGTTGTGTTGTTTACATTTCCTTATAGTAACAGTTTGCCACAGGAAGAAAATAGGTTAAGATTTGAATTGAACATGACATTGCATAACTTGACATTTAATAATAACATGTTCCATTTAGTTGATACTAATAATTATGTTAGTAATAATTTCTATTTGACAAAAGATAGATATAACATTGTTTTGTACTATCTTTCTGACTATTATAAAAGACAGATAGCTGTGTCGCTATCTTATTTTTTTTTCTATTACAGCCAAAAATTTGGCTAAACAACTTGCTTCTTTTGAGCAATGCAACGACATTATAAATAATTCTGCCAATAATTTGGTCACTATTAAGGACATTGCAAATAATTTAAATTAGAAATGAAGACAATAGAGGCAACCTCTAGCTATAATTGTAAAAATATTTCAAAAAAAAATGTTAACTCAGTAAATAGTATCAACCTAGTGCATCAAAATATTCAAGGATTAATGAACAAAGATTTAGAAGTAGAATTATTTATGAATTTTAATCATATTGACATTCTTTGTATAACAGAACATTGGCTGAAAAGCCACCAGTTCTTGTTCAATTTTAATAATCACCAGGTTGGTAGTTCGTTTAGCAGAATAAATGCTATACACGGTGGCTCATTAATTTTAGTAAGTAACCAGCTCAAATTTAAAGACCGTAAGGACATTGTGAGCCTATCTGTTGAGCGTACAGTTGAAATTGCCTGTATAGAATTGGAGCACTCTATTGTATTAAGCGTGTATAGACCCCCTTCAGGATTGTATGACTGCTTTGAAAAGGTAATGGATGAACTCAAACAAGTCCGTTATCATTTGCGGTGATTTTAATGTCAATTTATTAGAAAACTCAGGTTCTTGTAGTAAAATTTTAAGTCTGTTTCAGTCCTACAATCTTCTAAACCTATTTTTAGAGCCAACAAGAATAACCCCTACTAGTGCCACATGCCTAGATAATATTTATACAGATATTATACCAAGCCACAAAGAAATTATAACTTTACTAGATTCTGATCATTGCGGGCAAAGGATAACTATTGAAAACCAAAACAAAAAAGTGGCTAAAAAGGATATCACTGTTAACCCCAAAACTGCAAGTCGCTTGGAGGCTTTTAAAGTTAAACTCATTAATAAACTACCCGTTTTGTCTATTCATGCTGACCCCAATCATCTTTATGATAATTTTTTTAATGTATACTGTAAACAATTTGATTCCACATTTATCCCCAAGACTATCTCGGTTAATAGTAATGCATCCTTCAGTGATTGGGCTACCATTGGCATTCATAAAAGTAGAACACGGCTTTATGAACTGTACAATGAAAGGAATTATATTAACACTGATGAATTTAATTTGTATGTTAGAAATTATTCAAAATTGTTTAAAAAAGTTTGTTACATGGCCAAGTCACGTTATTTGGGTTCAAAGATTAAAAACAGCAGTAATGTAATTAAAACGACTTGGAATATTATTAATAGTGAAACGGGAAGATCTAGTAACCGAAATACTGACTACAGCCTGTCTAATAATGACAACATAATAAAATCAGACTCACAAGTCGCCGAGGCTTTTGAAAATTTCTTTTCAGATATTCCCGTTTCAACTACTAAATCACTAAACTCATCACCTTCTGTTGCTGAGTCTTTGCTTAAGGAAAATGTTAATGGTTGCGATTCGGAATTTCATTTTGAATATATTACCTGTAGAGATATAATTAAAACCTTTCACACTTTAAATGTAAAAAAGACTGCAGATCTGTGGGGTAATTCTGTAGAAGTAGCTAAGTCTATTATTGACATTGTAGCACCTTCTTTAGCTCTTATCTTTAATAGTTGTATTGACAATGGGGAGTTTCCTGACCTTATGAAATATAGTAAAATAATACCTTTGTTTAAATCAGGTAGTACATCAGACCCCACAAATTATAGACCTATTTCTGTACTACCTACCTTTAGTAAAATTTTTGAGAAATTAATTTTAGACCAAATGCAAAGATTTTTTAATAAACATAAATTATTACACAGCAAACAGTTCGGTTTTACACGGGGTCGTTCAACTACTGATGCCGGTGTTGAACTTTTAGGACATATTTATAATGCATGGGAAGATAAATGCGATGCCTTGGGCATCTTTTGTGATTTGTCCAAGGCATTCGATTGCGTTCTTCACGAAACGTTAATCAGGAAACTCCGCCACTACGGAATCCGGAACACTGCTCTGGATCTTCTTACTTCATACTTGAGTAAAAGGATTCAGAGCGTTGACGTTAATGGAAAAAGATCACCCGGATCTATAGTAACAATGGGAGTCCCAGAGGGCTCAATTCTTGGTCCTTTCTTGTTTCTTATTTATATTAATGACTTTCCGTAGTCATTAATATAAATAAGAAACAAGATGACACTTCTCTTTTGTTTAAACTTAAACGTCAGCAGTTGGTTACTGACGATGTAAATAGCGCGATCTCGAAAGTAGTCCATTGGTTCAATGTTAATAATTTGCTTCTAAACGAGAAAAAAACCAAATGCATTAAGTTTACGCTACCTCATGTTAGGCATGTGAAAACTAATGTGTTGATAAAGGGCGAGGAATTGAATCCTGAAGACAACACAGTATTCTTGGGCATAACTTTGGATGCTAAGCTTCAGTGGGGTCCACATATAGATAAATTGTCAAAAAGGCTAAGTTCCGCAGCATATGCTGTTAGAAAAATTCGTAATTTAACTGATATAGAGACTGCCCGTTTAGTGTACTTTAGCTATTTTCATAGTGTAATGTCGTACGGTATTCTATTGTGGGGAAATGCCGCCGATATTCAGACTATCTTTGTTTTACAGAAGCGAGCTGTTCGATCAATTTATAAATTAAGTCCGAGACACTCTCTCAGAGACAAATTTAAAGAGATTAATGTAATGACTGTGCCTTCTCAGTATATTTATGAAAATCTTTTATATGCCCATAAAAATATAAAATTGTTTAAAAAATACAGTGATATCCATAATATAAATACTAGAAACAAACACAAATTTGTTGTACCTACAACAAGGCTCAAAAAAATAGGTGGCTCGTTCAGATGCCAATGTATACGCTTTTATAATAAGCTACCAAGCCACGTTCAAGATCTAAGCCTCAATAAATTCAAATCATTCATTAAATGTAAGTTGTGCCAGAAAGCCTTTTATACAGTTAAAGATTATATTGAGGACAAAAAGGCTTGGGATTGAGCTGCTTCACATTTCTGCATTTGGAACGTCCTTTTTTTTATATACACTTTGACATTAATGATTTTTTTATAAACAATGACATTTGCTTACTTTGTAAAGTATTACATTATTTTATTTATTGTGATTTGTGAATGTGAAGACTATGTGGGTCATTTTGTTACTTTTATATATTTTTTTTATTATTCTTTCTGTTCTGTTTTATTTTCTCTTGGTCCTGGCAGTTTGAGTAATTTATGTGGCCTACCCAAATGTCCTTTCTTTGGTATTGTTCGTCGAATCGTTGAGCTCCTTAAGTCTTGAGTTGAGCTGCACGATTTCTAACAAATGCGTGCACTGACTGGACAGGTCCTCTCAATCTGTGTGGTTCTTTCTTCAAAAGACCGTCTCAGACATCGATCTACATGGTCTTCATATAACCTCACCAAGATTATGTCTGGACTTTAAAAGAGACTGTGACCTCTGAGTTTGTTTCGGCCTTTCTTCTCAGAGTAGTCAGATAGGAAACGCCGACCTCATCTAGTTTTAAAAAACCATGAATGACGTGTAAAAGTGTTTGTACAAACCTACTTACAAAAATAAAATCATTTATCATTTATCATTAATAGCCTAATGTCAACTTGCCCATCGCCTTTTACAAAATATTGCTTTTACCGATGCAGGGACGTTAGTTGTTGAGTTCTCCTTGTATTCCACCATCAGCTCTATTTCACCATTTGCATTGTGACGAGCATAAAGTGCTTAGCAACCATATTAAAGTAATCGAATCGCAACCCGTGAAATTATTATTATTGAGCAGTTCCGGTGGCCATCTGTGGTCTTCTTCATCAGTTCCACTTCACCAAATGGTGGTTTCCGAGAGCAAATGCACGAGTTACTATAAAAAATACCCAAATCCCTATAGGTGTGCCTATAATATTTGAGGAGTTCCCTCAATTCCTCATAGATCCCATCATCAGAACTGGATTTTGAAAAAAAATGGGACCAATCTGGAAGTATATCCTATTGAATAAAAAAAGAATTTTCCAAATCGGCTTATAAATGACGGCGTACTGAGTTAACAAACATAAAAAAAAAATACACAACCGAATTGAGAACCTCCTTCTTTTTCTGAAGTCGGTTAAAAACTAAGGCACCTAGCGAAGATGTGTTTTCTCCCATAATTTGTCGCCAATTAGTCGCAATTTGTCGCCAAGTTACAGATTCAGTCGGTGTGTAATTAAAAAAGATATTAAATAATTCAATTTCCCCACACAGTGGTACAAGACTAGACCATACATAGTGGTCGCAAGCGCTACTGCTGGATAGGATTCCCAGGTCGGCCAAAGTGATATTGAGCCGGAGTCAAAATTCGAGCCCGGTTGATGACAATAGACTCGTTCCCATTACATGGGACTTAAACATTACTGGTGAAATGTGGTCTTACACTGTACTATTATGGGTACACCTCTGTCTAACCCATCGGGGGTTATAGTCGTGATGTTATGAAATTTCTTTAATAGATTTTCTACCCTATGGCTAGAGAATTAGGTTCAAAGCTGATTGGGAAAATTGGACAGTTTCGGGTAGCTTCAAAACCATAGATATATAGATAAGAAAGAAGTTCAAAACAGAGCGTAAGTATGACACATCGAGGTTTATTTATTTACTAGCTGCGCTCTGCGGTTTCACCCGCATGTGTCGATCCCGTAGGAATATAGGGATAAAAACCGCTGCGGCAAAGCTCCTATGGAGCCCGAAGTCAGCTCTCGTGCCGCAAAGCCGAACACACCGGAGTACACCTCCCGCCTACACTACACCACTAAGGTGGAGGACATCGTTGAGTACGTGCGCCAGAAGACGAGGTACACGCCGAGGGTGCAGTTACTGGAGTCGTACCGCAACGTCAACTTCAAGGCGTTCGTGGTGCGCGTACCGAATTGTTATCCGCCCGTCGTCATGTAAGAAGACTTCTGGCCGCAGGACGTGGTGTTCCGTCGCTTCCGCGGACAAGTACCACAGAACAGCACAAGAACAAGCTAGTGAAGTGAAGTTCTATTTTATTATAATAAAAATATGTATGTTTAGGTTAAGGTATATATGTATGTATGGGCCTGCGTCGCCTGAAACAAATGAATAAAAAAAAAATAAAAAAAACTATTCTATGCCCTTTCCCGGGACTCAAACTATCTCTACTTATACCAAATTGTATCTAAATCGGTAGAGGCTGTCTGTGTGGTGTCGGACTTAAAGAATTGCACCACCCCTTACTTCCCGTGGGTGTCGTAAAAGGCGACTAAGGGTCTTACCGGAGAATGGGCAGCAGCGTTCTCTATTTATTCCACCATCATACCATACTGCGATCGCCAACCCGCCTGCCAAGCGTGGCGATTATGGCACACCCCCCCCAAAATTGGGGGAGGCCTATGTCCAGCAGTGGACGTCTATCGGCTGAAACGAAGGTAGAGGTAACAGACAGACACACTTTCGCATTTATAATATTAGTATGGATTTATTTCAGGCGACACAGGCCATATAAAAAAGAAAACATAAGAGACAAAAAAAAAAGAATGAGAGAGCTTTAGAAAGATATTGTCACACAGATATGGGATATGAGTGATGTTATGTTAAACTAGCTAGCCTCGCGGTTTCACCCGCATAAGTTTCGATCTCGTTGGAAAATTGGAATAAAAAGCCGGTCCAGTTGGTACAATTTGACCTACTAGACCGGCTTTTTATTCCGATTTTCCAGTCCAGCCGTTTGTGCGTGAAGAAGTAAAAAGCATACTAAACACACTCACAAACTTTCTTTGGCAGCTGAGTGCCAGTCTTTTTCCCGGGCGACTTCCTAACTGACCTTCACAACCCAGTTACTGGGTAATATGATACCCCTTGGTAAAACTGATAGTCAGACTTTCGGGGATCTGACTACCCGTAACGACTGTCAAAGATCTACGAATGGCAGCCGGGACCAACGGCTTAACGTGCTTTCCGAAGCACAGAGGGGTCTTGGTATGTAAAGATTTCAGGTCATCCATCGACGGACCAACCGCGGCAAGCGTAGCTAAACCTGATCGATCGAACCGTGCGGCTGTTATTTCTTAGCCGCCGGTCGATTCTGTAAAAATCTCACGGTGAAAACTTAGGTGAAGTGAGTTTGTTTTTGCTAGGAATTGACACTATTGACAGCTTACTCCACGCTCACTTCACCTAAGTTTTCACGGTGAGATGGTTACAAAATCGCACTGCTGATTCATTACTTCATATGTTCGAAAAATTTGTCAGCTCAAAAATGTAAATAGCGCAATGAATGTTGTTGAACTCTCAAAATGGGACCCATTGCTGCTGATAGTGTGTTAGGCAACTACCCTGCTGAACTGCCCCCTGCTCCGATTCATTATCATTTATTTATTTATACAAGGTGTAACGGAAAGGGGGCATCAACCCTGAAGGAGGTGAATGTGCTCATGAAACTGAACAACTTTCCCCAAAGAACATAGGTCGAAATATGAAAAAAAAATTTGGACCTCCCATAGTTATAGCAAATTAATGATTTACTTTTAGTATGGGAGGTCCAAAATTTTGTTTCATGAGCACATTCACCTCCTTCAGGGTTGATACCCCCTTTCCGTTACACCTTGTATATACTTTATTGTAAACCAGAAAATACATAACAAAAAAAATACAATTATTAATACAAAACATACAATGGGCGCCCTTATCGCTTTCTGCGATCTCTTCCAGGCAACCTTGGAATGGACAGTGATGACAAAGTGAAGTAGCGCGCGTCATCATCATCATCATCATCTGCCTGCATTTTCCCCACTATGTTAGGGCTGGCTTCCAGTCTAACCAGATGCAGCTGAGTGCCAGTATTCTATACGGAGCGACTACCTAACTGACCTTCACAACCCAGTTACTGGGTAATATGATACCCCTTGGTAAGACTGGTTGTTAGGTCGACGACCTTGCGAAGGTGTCTGGGACAGACGATGTGGAAGGCGGAGGAAGCGTATGTCCAGCAGTGGACTTCGACAGGCTGAGTTGATTGATTACCTTTAAAACCCGAGAGTAAGTATGACACATCGAACTTTAGAAAGAGACACAGGTATGAGTGATAGAGACAACACTCTACAAAGGCGAACTTTTTCAAAAACACGATGTACCATATTTACGACGGGGCACTACACATTATGTTCTGCCAAATTAAAATGCTCGCCCCAAATTCTTAAGATAACGCTAAAATATATTAAAACTGTTCAGCCTTTTTGTAATACATATAAAGGTGACATACAGACATACTGTTTTTGATAACATGCCAGGGGCGTAACTACGGCGTATCGACGATACGGGGCCCCTGAGCTACAGGGGCCTCGACGCGACGTGTGAAAGCATTTTTTTTTATAATATAACCAAAACCTGAAATTCTTATGAGCGTTTACGCCGTACGGCATTTCATACAAACTTTCAAGCCCTTATTTTTCGAAATGAATGAACCGATTTTAATGAAACTTCTTACGCATAAGCAGGATACAAAGGTCTAAAAAGTTAGTAGAGAACATTTTCGAAAAATAGTGTTACAGCCAAATTAGACCGATTTTAAATTTTCCATAGAAACAGAGATTTCCAGTTATCTTTTTTTTTAAAAGACATTTCGAAAATGTTCTCTTTTAACTTTTTAGACCTTTGTATCCTGCTTAAGCGTATGAAGCGACACTCTCGGCTTTCGAACAATCCCGCTGACCCGGCTTCCAAAGACTTCAAGCTACAGGTGAAGTCCAATTCTCAAGCTCTTGCATTCATTTAGTAGAAGCACACAGACAATCTAAACTACAAATCAAGGCCTGGATGCTCCAGTTTTGACGAACTGGAACGAATGTCAAAGATCCACGAATGACAGCCGGGACCAACAGCCAACTTGTTTTTCGAGGCACGGAGGGGTCTCAGTATGTTAGGATGGTCACCCATCCACGGCCTTACCGCAGCAAGCGTAGTAAACCTTCGATCGACCCCCGCTGTTATTTCTTAGCCACGAGCCCCTCACCTTTAAAGTCAGTATGCTATGTTATTTACTAGCTCTGTCCCGGCGACCTTCATACTACTATCGAAATCAGTTAATCCGTTCTCGAGATATCATAAAAAAGCCGTTCCATACAAACTGTCCAGTTAGGTACGTCTAACTTCGAGAAAGAGATCGTCGAATCCGACTTGGCTGGGCAGCGTTCGGGAAGCTACGCAATATCTTCTCATCCACATACCGCAGTGTCTCAAGACGAAAGTCTTTGACCAGTGCGTGTTGTGATTACTTATGGCACTGAAACCGCTCACAATGGGCCTCATAAGAAGGCTAAAAGTCACCCAAAGGGCAATGGAGGGGGCTATGCTTGGAGTTTCCCTGCGTGATCGAATCAGGAATGAGGAGATCCGCAAGAGAACCAAGGTAACCGACATAGCCCGAAAAATTGCCAAACTTAAGTGGCAGTGGGCAGGGCACGTTGCTCGCAGAACAGATGGCCAATGGGGCCGAAAGGTTCTGGAGTGGCGACCGCGTACCGGAAGACGTAGCGTTGGAAGGCCTCCCACAAGGTGGTCCGACGACCTTGTGAACGCCGCAGGAACCCGTTGGATGCGAGAAGTGCAGACCCGGTCGAAGGGTGGAGGAGCTTGGGGGAGGCCTATGTCCAGCAGTGGACGTCTTTCGGCTGAACTGATGATACAAAATGTATGTATGAGAATTCTTTTCTTTTTTAACCGTTTCCCGTTTTAATATTTATTCTGCTCATACAGATCATATAAATCGGTCCAGCCGTTCTTGGTATATAAATGGTGTAACTAACCCGACATTGTTTTATTTATATACTAGCTGACCCGACAAACGTTGTTTTGCCATATAAATTATTTCTAGCTGGCGCTACGGCGCTACTTCGTTCGCGTGGTGACCTACCTCTTACCCTACTCTACTCCTACACTACTTCTACACTACACTACTCCTACCCTACACTACTCCTACCCTACACTACTCCTACCCTACTCCTATCCAACTCCTACACTACTCCTACCCTACTCCTAACCTACTCCTACCCTACTCCTAACCTATTCCTACTCTACTCCTACCCTACTCCTATCCAACTCCTACACTACTCCTACCCTACTCCTAACCTACTCCTACCCTACTCCTACCCTACTCCTACCCTACTCCTAACCTACTCCTACACTACTCCTACTATACTCCTATATGTAAATAAAAGTATTGAAAAAATAAAATAAAACGGATGAAAAGTATCCTATGTCCTTCTCCTGGTTCTAAGCTACCTCCACCAATTTTCAACCAAATCGATTCAGCCGTTCTTGAGTTATAAATAGTGTAACTAACACGAATTTCCTATATAGATTAGCTTTTGTAAAAACAATACCATCAAGAGCTTCCCCGCAGTTGGGTAAAAAGGGGCCCCAAGAAATTTTGATACAGGGCCCCTTTAGGATGAGCTGCGCCACTGACACTTACACAAACATAATATGGGGTAGGTAGACACAGGGGTAGGTAGACACAGGTGTAGGTACACCTACATTTCGCCAGACGTTTTTGATAACATGTAGTTGTCTCTTCAGGCGAAGTGTAATATACTTTACTACATGCACTTAAGGAGGTGAATGACTGATTACCGGAGTATTTGTGGCAGGAACGGTGGGTTTTTTTACAGTGGGTTCTGTAGGATTTTTGGGAAATATTTAACTGATCCTCTAAAAACTTAACGACGTTCTAATGATGGACACGTTTTTAAATAAATAATTTTATAGCCTTTTCTCCAGTTGTTTGTAGTTACTTGGTATTTTCAGGTCACCAAAATAGAAATTATTTGAGGTTAACAAAGAGAAGCGCAATCATTATAATTAGAACTTTCAATAATATCTACCTATATTTAGGAGCGCAAAACAGAAATTAACAAGTGTTCTAAGCATTTAAAAAATACTTACCAACTTTTAATTGAATATAACATCCCGAACTTGATAGACAAGCGGACCGTCGCGTTGCTGCTCTCTTAAGATGTGTTTGGTATGGTCTATGAACTTTTCGAAGACATGGAATTCACACATTGATTTTTGGTACAGACTTCAGCACATCAACCTACTACAATCTGTCAAATTTATTTAATAGATTTTCAACTTTATCGCTAAACTTTATGGTTCAAAGTTGATTGGGAAAATTTGACAGTTTCGGGTAGGGTGATGTGCAGGCGTCTGTACTTTCAAGCTCAAATAGCAGCCAGGGGGCTAATTTTAGACTTTCGCTGTAATTGTAAAAAATGCTCAAGATATCATTTCCCTTAAGAAAATAGTACTTTTTTTTTGCTGGGTTTTAGTAGTACTTTAGTACTTTAATTTTTAGGTACCTAAGTATAAAATGTTCGACACTTGAATGATGTTATTTGGTCGAAAAAAAACACGTACAATTTTTAAATCCCGCCACTGAACCCTAAAAGCACACCGCTAGGACACGGCCTAATGGCGAGTACATTAAATAAAAAACGATTCCTTATGAATCATCCGCTATCTGCATCTTAAAACTTTTGATAATGGCGTCCCACAGAGGTATGGTGTAGAACCGACACTTGGTTTTAAGCGGTTCAGTTTGTGCCTACTTATGACGCATAAACGAATGCCATTTTTCATAAGAGTAGGTATTTTGTGGAACTGCCAAAATGAAAGCCATTCCTACTGTTATTGTTACGCAATTAACCCACAGCTTTTTGTGTTTTTTGTATATATCAAACTCAAACTCAAAGCATTTATTTCAATTAAACCATCTACAGGCACTTTTGAACTGTCAAGAAGTCGGTCAGTCAGAAAATATGAAGCTAGTTGCCCATTCCAAAGCGTAGGTACCTATGGAGAAGAACGAGCAAGAAACTTCCATGGACACTCTTTCAAATTATATTTTTACAAAAATATTAGTTATATTAGGGATATAACTAATATTTTTGTAAAATTGAATTTATATGTGAGACGATGTAAAAAAAGACGTACGCGTTAAAAGCGCCCTATCACATCCCCCACAAGCGAAACGTGGCTGTAATTTATTTTATTTATTTATTTCAGGCGACGCAGGCCCATAGATAAATAACTTAACCTAAACATACATATTTTTGTTATACAAATACTTCACCTCGCTAGCTTGTTCTTGAGCTAAAGACGCGGAAGCGACGGAACACCACATCCTGCGGACAGAAGTCTTCTTACATGAAAAAATAAATAAATAAAGAGTATTCTATTCTATTCTATTCTACATGACGACGGGCAGATAACAATTCGGTACGCGAGCCACGAACGCCTTGAAATTGACGTTGCGGTGCGACTCCAGTAACTGCACCTCGTCTTCTGGCGCACGTACTCCACAATGTCCTCCGCCTTAGTGGTGTAGTAATACACCTCTGCCCTTCGAGGAATGCAGGCTTGAGCTAAGTAGTAAGCTAGGCTAAGAAATATAGTAAGCTAGGCAGTAAGGGGAGGGGGTAATAGGTGAAAACGAAGTAGTAGGTAAAAAACTAAACTCGCCCCCAACCATTCAACCGACTTACCTACCTGAGGTTTATTTATAGTCTATGCCAAATGCCCACTTGCTCCGGGAGGTCTCAAAGTGACACGTCTGTCCCACTTGCCACTATAGCTTAGTGCCACCCGCCGCAGTGACACTAAAAGTACCGACTTACTATACGAGAAGTATCGCAGCACACATTCCTTCAATAAATAACACGACTTCACGCTTGTATCCTACGTAGGGTTGGCAGAGGTGTATAGTACCTACTATAGTGTAGATACCTACCTACACTCACATTTCGCCAGTTACATTTGCGTCTCATGTAAGAGGGGGCGAGACGGCGAGGGGCGAGGGGGGTGAAACTACGCTTGCCGCGATTGGTCAGTAGACGGGTGAAAATCTTTAGATAGGTATGTACATATCAAGACCTCATCGTGCCTCGGAAAGCACGTTAAGCCGTTGGTCCCGGCTGTCATTCGTAGATCTTTGGCCGTGTTGTTGAAGCCCGAAAGTCTGACAACCAGTCTTACCAAGAGGTACTTAATATCGTATTACCTAGTAACTATAAGGTTTAGGAGGTCAGATAAGCAGTCGTTTTATGTACATTACTGGTATTCAGCTGCATCCGGTTAGACTGGAAGCTGACCCCAACATAGTTGGGAAAAGGTTAGGTATAGGTATCTAAACACGATAAAACAAAATAAAACAGATTATCTCAACACAAACTTAAGAAAAAACCCTCAAATTCAGTTATTTTAAAATACACGTTTAGTAAGATAGGTCAAAGATCTACGAATGACCAGCACAAATCCTGACTTCAGGGGGCCTAAAAAGGCCACTTTGGCAGAATCATAAAAGGATAACATAATGGACAGTTAACTGTTAAGTTAATCGTATCAAATCCCATTAGTGAAGGATTTTTAGTTATTTTTTTTGTCTGTGCTAAAATACCAATCAATCCAATCCAAATCCAATCCCAATCTCTTTGATTATACCTACGTAGTGCAGCGAAAAAGCGAAAACCACGGACTGTCTTCGCCATATTATGATTCATAATGTTATCCTTTTATGATTCTGCCAAAGTGGCCTTTTTAGGCCCCCAGGCTACTACTTTAAAAAACTCAACACTGCCTGACCCGAGCACCAAACCCTGGTCGGTTAGCAGCCAACATAGCTTGCAACCACTAATCAACTCAGCCTATCGCAGTCCACTGCTGGACATAGGCCTCTCCCAGACTGCGCCACAGCACCCTGTCCTCCGCCTTCCGCATCCAGTCTACCCCAGCTACCTTCTTTAGGTCGTCCGTCCATCTAGCTGGGGGGCGTCCCACACTACGCTTGCCGATACGCGGTCTCCACTCCAGGACTCGTCTGCTCCACCGGCCATCGGTCATTCGACAGACATGGCCAGCCCACTGCCACTTCAGTTTGCTTACTCTGCAAGCTATGTCGGTAACTCCGGTTCTTTTCCGGATAATTTCATTCCTGATTTTATCCTTTAAAGAGACTCCGAGCATAACTCGCTCCATAGCGCGCTGAGCGACCTTAAATTTGTGTACCAGCCCGACCGTCAGTGTCCACGTTTCAGCACCGTATGTCATGACGGGCAGGACGCACTGGTTGAAGACCTTAGTCTTCAAACACTGCGGGATAGGCGACGAGAAGACTTGACGGAGTTTTCCAAATGCTGCCCAACCCAACTGTCGGCCTCTTTCTCAAAGTTGTGTCTACCGAGCTGGATGACTTGCCCTAGGTAGACGTAATCCTTCACAACTTCGAGAAGCGACCCCTCGATGTGGATTGGACTCGGCAAGACGTGCGAATTGTACATGACTTTAGTCTTGTCCAAATTCATGCCGAGGCCAACCCGCCAGGAGGCTCCGTTTAGGCTATGCAACATTTGGTCTAGCTGTTCCAGCGACTCTACCATTATGACAATGTAATCGGCAAACCGAAGATGTGAGATATACTCGCCGTTCACTTTAATACCCTGTCCAGTCCAGTCCAGCGTCTTGAAGACGTCTTCCAAAGCGTTGGTGAACAATTTAGGGGATATTACATCCCCCTGTCTCACCCGCCTGAGCAGTTGGATGGGTCTGGTTTTCTGATCCTGGATCTGGACAGTCATCGTTGCAGCGTCATACAAACATCTCAACACTTCGATGTAGCGCCAGTCAATTCGACATCGTTGCAGAGAGGCCAGAACTGCCCATATTTCGATGGAGTCGAAGGCTTTCTCGTAGTCCACAAATGCCATACACAGCGGCTGATTGTACTCCTCGGTCTTCTGTACAATTTGTCGAACAGTATGAATGTGGTCTACGGTACTGAAACCTTTTCGAAAACCGGCTTGTTCTGGCGGCTGGAACTCGTCAAGTCTCCTAGTGAGACGGTTCGTGATGACCCTCGAGAACAGCTTGTATACGTGGCTCAGAAGTGAGATGGGTCTATAGTTCTTCAGCAAGGATTTATCACCTTTTTTGAAGAACAGAACCAACGCACCTCTGCTCCACGCCTTGGGCGTTGTACCCTCTTGGATGACGAAATGAAAGAGACTCGCTAGCTCTTTCAGGACTGGAGCCCCGCCCGCTTTAAGGAGCTCTGTCGTTATGCCGTCATCCCCAGGTGCCTTGTTGTTCTTTAGCTGCTCGAGAGCCGCCCTAATCTCGCATTGGTCGATATCCGGGATATCCTCCGTGTAGTGGCGTGTTAATTCGGCTCGATGGTCGTCTGCCTATGCCCCGCTGGTTTCCTCGTCCATCTTGAGTATAGGTGCCCATAAAAATCCTCGACTTCCTCGAGAAGCTCGGACTTCGAAGTCACGATTCTGCCATCCGCAGTTTTTAATTTCGTCAGATGGGACCTCCCTAATTGCTGAGCAAACACTTTCGACCCTTGGTTTTGCCCAATCGCGTCTTTAATGTCGCGGGTGTTGGAGCACCGAAGGTACGGTTGCAACCATTAGAAGGACAAAATTACTCAAAACGCACTTTGACTTTATTTTGCTACGTAGGTATTTAGATAACAATAAGGTTTTTAATAGTATGAAAGTCTAATTCACATTTGTTCATAGGAATATATCCACATGATAACTTTACTAGAACAATCTGAGAATTTTAACCAAAATGAAATATATTTATCACGTCAATATAAATTACCAAACACTTCGATCACCTACAATAACAGTTCTGCTTATACTGTTATGGCTATAATAGCGTTATAACAAATGATACCGTCAAACGGTTGCCTTTGCCACATTATTCAAACCAAAATGGCGGACACCGGGTACTATTTTGACAAATTGCTTGCCAAGGAGTTAGGAAAACAATATTTTTATTTAAAAAAATGGATACTCCAATCGGGGAAATTAATTATTTATCAAATTGGCACACAGCGTCGACTTGTCGTGTTTCATACAACTGTAAAAGAATCAAAATATTTTATTTCACATAAACCTACATGGGCACTTATGAAACGTCAGAAGCTAGGTGTACGGTTCCAATTGGTCGTTTCCTATGGAGAAGAGCCGGCAAGAAACTGCACGGTTACTCTTTTAAAATAGTTAATTGGCTTTCTTATACATTGTTTTC
The DNA here is from genome assembly GCA_916614155.1 of Mesoligia furuncula. NCBI lineage: Eukaryota > Metazoa > Arthropoda > Insecta > Lepidoptera > Noctuidae > Mesoligia > Mesoligia furuncula. The sequence continues at coordinate 14,487,829 of OU744819.1, forward strand.
AAATTACAGTAGGTATGGGAGGACAGCGCAGGCCTATCAACAAGTACCAGGGGGCCTAAAATGGCCACTTTGGCAGAAATATAAAAGGATAACATAATGCAGTTATCTGTTGCAGTTATAAGTTAATCGTATCAAATCCCATTGGTAAATCATTTTTCAGTTATTTTTTTTTAGTCTGTGCTAAAATACCAATCAATCCAATCCAAATCCAATCCCAATCTCTTTGATGTTATCCTTTTAGGATTCTCCAAAGTGGCCTTTGTGTGGCCCCCTGGTAATTGATAAAATAAAAAATGGTCTACAGAGCTACAAGGCCTACAAAGTCCTCACATTCACAAGAATCTATCAAAAGGATAAATAAAATATTAAAACCCACTAAAATTAAGTGATATGATTGAATATCAGTTGTTGGTACAGTACGACACATTTTATATGTAGCATCGTTTAACCGATCACTTCCGATTTACACAACCAATAGATAGGAGTTTTAGTTTTTTTATGGAGTTTGCATAAAGATCATTTTCTCCTGAAGCAATAATAAAGATTAGTGATTTTGAAGGCGCACTCAGTTCGGATGTGATCGGTTTTACGGATTTTTTACAGTACGACACAACTTAGATGTAGCATCTAAGTTGTGTCGTACTGTAGTAAATTTGGTAATCAATTAATTTTTACAGTACGACACAACTTAGATGCTACATCTAAGTTGTGTCGTACTGTAGTAAATTTGGTAATCAATTAATTTTTACAGTACGACATAACTTAGATGCTACATCTAAGTTGTGTCGTACTGTAGTAAATTTGGTAATCAATTAATTTTTACAGTACGACACAACTTAGATGCTACATCTAAGTTGTGTCGTACTGTAGTAAATTTGGTAATCAATTAATTTTTACAGTACGACAAAACTTAGATGCTACATCTAAGTTGTGTCGTACTGTAGTAAATTTGGTAATCAATTAATTTTTACAGTACGACAAAACTTAGATGCTACATCTAAGTTGTGTCGTACTGTAGTAAATTTGGTAATCAATTAATTTCCCTGACTTTATTATGCACTGCCTTCTGCCCCGACCCACCGCATTGGATCGCCTGCCCGCGCCGTTTCTTCGTTTTTGCTCAACGTTCTTTCTGACTTTTTTTCTTTTTGCTCAGCTCCTAAGGGTCATAGCGTAATGGTAAATAGCCTATAGCCTTCCTCAAGAATTGGGCTATCAAATACAAAAAGATTTTTTCAAATCCGACTGGTAGTTCCGGAGATTAGCCCCTACATACAAACTTTACCTCTTTAAAATATTAGTATACAGGGTTATTGGTAAAACATTAACAACCTCTTAAGAGGTCATTGTACTCACCATTATGAACAACTTTCACTACGGGACCAAAACTGAAATCGCGAAAAAAAAATCAGATGTTCCCTACATTTTGACGAGTTATACGAACATAAATGTAGGGAACAGCTGATTTTTTTTCGCGATTTCAGGTTTGGTCGAATAGTAAAAGTTGTTCACAATGATGAGTACGATGACCTCTTAAGTGGTTGTTAATGTTTTACCAATAACCTATACCTAATAAATAAGTTAGCACAGTTGGGAAAAGTTAGCATAGTTGGAAAAAGTTAGCATAGTTGGGAAAAGTTAGCATAGTTGTGAAAAGTTAGCATAGTTGGGAAAAGTTAGCATAGTTGGGAAAAGTTAGCATAGTTGGGAACAGTTAGCATAGATATGCCATCCATCTACAGGGTTATACGACCCCCGACGACCGTTTATATCAATTGATGATAAACGGTCGTCTTTCCCAAAAGGGTAAGCAAATATCTCAGGTGCCTGTAACTACACCGGCACACATACCCTTCTAACTGGAGCACAAAAACGCTGCTTGACGGTGAACATATGTATGGTGGTAATCCAACAACTATACTTATCAAGGAGTATAGTGTTACCCAGTTACTGGGTTGTCGAGGTCATAATAGGCAGTCGCTTCATTTAAAATACTGGTACTCAGCTGCATAGGGTTAGACTGGAAGCCGACCCCAACATAGTTTGGAAATGGCTCGGCAGATGATGATGATGTGGCACTTTAATAAGTCATCTCTTTCCCACTAAACGTATTGAAAAACTGCCCCTTTGGTCTAGTGATCGCAAGCGCTACTGCTGAACAAGAGGCTTAGGGTTCGATTCTCAAGTCGGACAAAATGTTATTTGTTTTACTCAAGAATTTGTCAGTCGCAGCCCGGTGTCTAGATTCGTGCCCGGTTGATGGCAATAATGGCTCGCTCCCTGTTATGTTTAGCATATAATATAATAAGCCTATAGTGTGTCCACTGCTGGGACACAGGCCTAGTTAGCAAAAGTTAGTATAGTTGGAAAAAGTTAGCATAGTTGTGAAAAGTTAGCATAGCTGGAAAAGTTAGCATAGTTGGAAAAAAATTGCATAGTTGGGAAAAGTTAGCATAGTTGGGAAAAGTTAGCATAGTTGGGAAAAGTTAGCATAGTTGGAAAAAGTTAGCATAGTTGGGAAAAGTTAGCATAGTTGGGAATAGTTAGCACAGTTGGAAAAAGTTAGCGTAGTTGGAAATAAAATTGCATGGTTGAGAAAAGTTAGCATAGTTGGGAAAAGTTAGCATAGTTGGGAAAAGTCAGGCAGATTGATTTCTAATACTTTCCCGGATAAGCTCCTTCACGAAAGAGCTGTAAGAAAACAAATTTTATTAATATACCTTCTCCAAAGTAAATGTTACTCCAAGTTCAAAGCCATTTATTAGCAGAGTGAGTCCGTAACTGCCGAATTATTCAAATAAGATAATTATTTGTCATACAAATCAATGGACAAACTAGTTTTGCAGATGTGTGCGTCACACACAAACATACACAAAGAGAATAGAGGTTAACATACATTCTTATACTTAGCAGGTCAATATTAGACGACAAGTGCTGGTACAAGCCATGGCGAGTGGGAGTGGGAGGCAGTCATCTCCTTCTGCGAAGCAGTCATGCTAGCGAAGGAGGTGGCGGGACGGCTCAGGGAGAGAGCCTCCCGTCCCAGCCGCCGCGGGAGACGATTTGACGACTCCCGGCCACCTTACCGGACGGAGAGTAAGGGTAGCTCACCGTCCGATCAGGACCAGGCCCGTACCGGACGGCGCGTACGTGTTCCACGCGCGCCTCAAAGAGATGTCAGCATCAATGAAGGGCCCCTTAGGGGCGAAGCCTGCCGGGTCAGCGGGATTGTCCGAAAGGGTTACCGCTGCCCCGGAACATAAAGGGCTAAGGAAGGAACATGGGTGGGTTTTAGTCAGTAAGAGTCTGACACTCACTTCCACTCCACCCAGAGCGGGAGGGGTCATTTGATGATTTCCTATCTTCAAAAAAATAAAGAAAAAGTGTCGCGTGATGTTGCAGCATGTCCGGTGCAACTGTTAACTGTCACTTTGACTTCCACTGCATCTCAACTGCCCAAGAATGATCATAGTAGGACACATATCCTTTTCTACCAAGCTTAGGCTTTAAAAGAGTGTCCATGAAGTTACTTGCCCGTTCTTCTCCATAGGTGCCTACGCTTTGGAATGGGCAACTAGCTTCAAATTTTCTGACTGACCGACTTCTTGACAAATATATATATATATATATATATATTCGACAACTATCACACAACGCCGTCTAGTCCCAAGCTAAGCAGAGCTTGTGTTATGGGTACTAGACAACTGATAAACATACTTATATATTTCTAAATACATACATATTATAGATAAATAAATAAAAAGAAAAAGTGCCTGTAAATGGTAAATGGTATTGAAATAAATGCTTTGAGTTTGAGTTTGGAAAGCATGTTAGCCGTTGGTTCCAGCTTTCATTCGTGGATCTTTGACTATCGTAACACAAATCGGCTAAATAATATTGCCTCGAAAAGCACGGTAGACCGTTGGTCCTGGCTGTTATTTTTAGATCATTGACAGCCGTTACGGTCAGTCAGAAGTCTGAAAGTTTGACAACCAGTCTTACCAGTAACTGGGTTATGGACGTCAGATAGGCAGTCGCTCCATGTAAAATAGTGGTGTTTGGCTGCACACGGTTAGACTGGAAGCTGACCCCAACATATTTGGAAATGGCAGGTAAGACGGATGTGAAGTTAGATCTGACCAAGTATGGTATCTTCTAACCTCATAGACATTTTATACGTCAAACAATATAATAAAACTGTAAAAAAACCATCCTCATATACCAAAAACCTATAAATACATAGTATTCAAACGACGTATGTCTGTCTGTCCCCTGTGACCTTAGGAACATAAAAACGTCTAGAGCTTTTTTATGATACGTATTAAAAAAACGACTGTTGTAAAAATTCCCTTGTATTTTTAGCACTAGTATTGTCACCTGGCTTTACTTGCTACTTTTGTGATGATCATCATTGTCCTGACCTTGTTCTTTATTCGTTTTCTTCTTCCACAGATCTCTAGATATCAGCCGTCATCTCAGTACAGCCCTTTCACTGTTTTTAGGGTTCCGTACCTCAGAAGTAAATACGGAACCCTTATAAGATTACTTCATTGTCCGTCTGTCTGTCTGTCAAGACCCTTTTTCTCAGGAACGTGTGGAGTTATCAAGTTGAAATTAATATCAAATACTCAGGGCTGCAATCCCTTGAAGCTGTGAAAAAATCAAAGTTCTAAGTGAACGCAATCAAAAGATACGGGCGTTTATTTTCCGGAATTAAAACCAATAGGGTACAATTATCGGCACGGATCTTGAGCGCTGACCTTCACCTGCGCAAAAGTGAATTATTGGGTCCCTTTGGTGGTATGAAGTGAGGTGCGGGAGCGGGGTAGATATATTGTCGTACAGTGACTATGATAATAATATTATTTAATATTATGTTTTATTTTGCCATAAGTATACGATGCGCAAAGCGATCCCCACTCTACCGCCGAGCGCTCAAGATCCGTGACGGTAACTTTACTTCCCGTTGACCTGGAATCATGAAATTTGGCAAGAAGCAATGTCATGTAGCACAAGTAGTGAATGAATAAATAAATTGCGGTTAATCCCAGCGTGGTTAAACCAGACTCGATTAATCGAATGAACCCCAAGATTCACACTAGCTCCTGTAGCCTCATGTTCATGGTGCTACAGCGACCATTGCATATCAAGGAATACACCGGGGGGCGCGGTAATGGTAGGGAAGACGTGTCCGTAGGATAGGTAAGGATTTAAGAGCCTACCGGATATGCATCCTAGAGTAAGCATGGACTAGTGGAGTGATGGGTAATTATTATCTATGGATGGGCATCTTTTATCGTGCAATGTCATGTAGCACAAGTAAAGGAAAAAATCTGATACTTAACCGTAAGCTTATGGAACCATTACAAAAAAAAAAAAAAATCCGTGACAAACTATTTACATACCTACAAATTTGTACGGAACCCTCGGTAAACGAGTCCGACTCGCACTTAACCGGTTTATTACCTGTTACCTGTTTGGTTCCTGCCACTGACAAGTCTGTCAAAATCATTGTGATCTTTATTCTCGTCACAATAAGGTTGCTGCTGGGTTGCTACAGCTGTGAACGAACTGTAGTCATCCCCTTTCTAACCATATTTATTAAGTTGTTTTTACCCGACTGCGTCAGAAGGAGGGTTATGTTTTTCGAGTGTATGTATGTATGTATGTATATTTCTTTGGCACGCTCTGTAGCCTAAACGGCTTGGTCGATTTCAGCTTGAGAGGTGCCGTTAGATTCGTCTTAATTGTGAAAGTGACACTGGGTCATATCAAAATTGAAAAAAAATTAAAATGGCCGATTTTTGGCGCAATGTGTCTTCAAAAAAAAATTTTTGTTTGTCGAAACCTATCGAGTGGGGGGGTATCAAAATAAAGGGTTTTAAAAGGTGATTACATAAATATATATAACTTATGTGGTTAAAAGTAATTCGAAGTGACAAATCGTAAAAAACACGTACCAAGAACTAAATCGTTTGCGAAATCTATCACATTTGTAAACTAAAAAGCTGGAAATAAAAAAAAGTAATTTAAAAAATAAGAAAACCCGACTGCGAAACTGAAAAGCTACAAACAAGCCCATTTTAAATTAAATAAAAGTTGGAAGCAGGCGGGACCCATACCATTTTTATTATATTTTCAAATTCAAATGGGTCCCGCCTGCTTCCAACTTTTATTTAATGTAAAATGGGCTTGTTTATAGCTTTTCAGTTTCGCAGTCGAGTTTTTTTATTTTTTAAATTACTTTTTTATTCTATTGAGTATCAATCAATTATACTATTAATTTTCTTTGTGTATGCTGTACCAGTACCGCGTCCTAATATTTGTTTGCTGCACCGGACGACGTCAATACGTCGGAGCCGGCTGTCGCTGAAAACCAGCGCTGGGGCTCTGTCTTGCATAGAGTCGCAGCATAATGCTGAGCGATAGCGGTTTTGCGTGGATGTGACGCATGTTTCCCCCAACCCTTTCTTGTTTTTTTTTTGTTTATGATCTTTATTACGTCATGTTTACCGCAAATAAAACTTTCTTTCTTTCTTTCTTATATCATCTATCACACAGTCCATCCATCGTTTCTTTATCCTTCCTTTTCTTCTTCCAATATGTTTATATACCAGCGGATTTATTCTGAGGGGCCCGTGGCTAAATAATAACAGTCGCACAGGTCGATCGATCAGGTTAAGCTACGCTTGCCGCGGTTAGTCTGTGGGTGGATGACCATCTTTACATACCGTGCCTCAGAAAGCACGTTAAGCCGTTGGTCCCGGCTGTCATTCGTGGATCTTTGACAGTCGTTACGGGTAGTCAGAAGCCTGAAAGTCTGACAACCAGTCTTACCAAGGGGTATCAAATTACCAAGTAACTGGGTTGTGGAGGTCAGATAGGCAGTCGCTCCATGTAAAATATTGGTATTCAGCTGCATCCAGTTAGACAGGAAGCCGACCCCAACATAGTTGCGAAAAGGCTAGGCAGATGATGATGATCAGCGGATTTATTCTGCAATAATCTCACGGAAATGTACGCGAGATTGGCGGAGATTCGCGGATTTGCTAAAGAATTGACGTGTTTTCGAACTCAGGAATCGTTAAGTGGTCAGTGAATTAGGACCACAGATAAAGATAGACCTAGATAACTCAAGCATCACGATCTGTATGAAAACCAAGCGTGCCAATATTTGACTATCTACTATGACGTCACAAGCTCTATTTATATAAGACATCCACTGCTGGACATAGGTCTCCCCCAAGCACCTCCACTTCGACCGGTTCTGTGCTTCTCGCATCCAACGGGTTCCTGCGGCCTTCACAAGGTCGTCGGTCCACCTTGTGGGAGGCTTTCCAACGCTACAACTTCCGGTACGCGGTCGCCACTTCAGAACCTTTCGGCCTCATCGGCCAGCTGTTCTGCGTGCAATGTGCCCTGCCCACTGCCACTTAAGTTTGGCAATTCTTTGGGCTATGTCGGTTACCCTCGTTCTCTTGCGGATCTTCTCATTTCTGATTCGATCACGCAGGGAAACTCCAAGCATAGCCCTCTTCATTGCCTTTTGGGTGACTTTTAGCCTTCTTATGACTTATGGCACTGAAACGTGGTCGCTCACAATGGGCCTTCATTGTGAGCGACCACGTTTCAGTGCCATAAGTCATCACTGCACAAGCTTTATTTAGTGATGGGAAAATCAAATCGATTCAAACACCGCCGCCGCGTGCGACACCCGTCTCGCCCCATCCCCGGGGCCTAGCGTCAGCGCTCACGCTCACCCAGCCAGCAGTACTACAGCGGTGCTATTCTGTAAAAATCTCACCGTGAAAACTTCGGTAAAGTGAGCTGTCAATAGTGTCAATTCCTAGCAAAAACAATATCACTTCACCTATGTTTTCACGGTGAGATTTTTATAGAATCGACCGGCTGGACTGAGCGCGAAAGTGGCGGCTTACGATTTTTGTACGTAAGCTGGGCTCGCGAAGTAGTTGCTCTTGCGTTATCTAGGTGTATCTCAGATATAGATACACCACAGATATGATTAGGACCCTGAGGTGAAGTGGGCTATCAATAGCGTCACTCTCTGGCATCAGATGGAATGACAGCTCATTTTTAACCGCCTTCAAATAAGGAGGAGGTTCTCAATTCGACTGAATGTTTTTTTTTTGTTTGTTTGTTACGCGATTTCTCCGGCAATTGTAAATCGATTTAAAACATTTTTAGAAGTCGGTGGCAAATAACGAAAATGCGAATCCATCGATACCGACTTTCGAAATTAATGTTATATTTCACTTTATTGTACCTACTTAGTGTCTTTTTTGGAAGTCGATTGTTTTTTTTTTTTTGGTAAATTAGTTTATTAAGCTCACGTTTTCGCTGAGATTTTTACAGAATAGATCTACTGTACTGACGCCAGCACATCAAGCTACCCGAAACTGTCAAGTTTTCCCAATCAACTTTGAGCCTTATGCTTTAGCGATAAAGTTGAAATACTATTAACGAAATTTGACAAAATGTAGTAGCTTGATGTGCTGGCGATGGCGTCTACCTAAAATACCAGCACCCTAATTGCGTAACACATGCTTTCCATATCAATCTGAATAATTTTGAAGGATATTGCTAATCCATTGCTTCATATGTTCGAAAAGTTTGTCAGCTCAACAATGAAAATAACGCAATGAATGTTGTTGAACTTTCAAAATGAAAGTCATTGCTACTGATAGTGTGTTACGCAATTAAAGGTGTAGGTATTTTAGAAAGAAGACTTTGATTCATCATCAGCCTGCCTTTTCCCAACTATGTTGGGGTCGGCTTCCAGTCTAACCGGATGCAGCTGAATACCAGTATTTTACATGGAGCGACTGCCTATCTGACCTCCACAACCCAGTTACTGGGTAATACGATACCCCTCATGGTTGTCAGACTTTCGGACTTCTGACTTAACGACTGTCAAAGATCTACGAATGACAGTCGGGACCAACGGCTTAACGTGCTTCCCGAGGCACGGAGGGGTCTCGGTATGTAAAGATGGTCACCCATCCATAGACCAACCGCGGCAAGCGTAGCTTAACTTGATCGATCAACTTAGGCGGCTGTTATTATTTAAATAAAAGTAAAAAATAAAATTGCTTAAAACTCCTTTATTATAAACAAACAAACCAATATTATAGTGTATCAATATATTCTCATTTATGTAAACATTATTGTATTTTATGCATTTATTATGCAAAATATGATCATTTTTTATTAGGGTTCCGTACAAACGGGACCCTATTACTAAGACTTCGCTGTCTGTCCGTCCGTCTGTCTGTCACCAGGCTGTATCTCAAGAACCGCGATAGCTAGACAGTTGAAATTTTCACAAATGATGTATTTCTGTTGCCGCTATAACAACAAATACTAAAAACAAAATAAAATTAATATTTAAGGGGGGCTCCCATACAACAAACGTGTTTTTTTTTGGCGTTTTTGCCTTGTGGTACGGAACCCTTCGTGTGCGAGTCCGACTCGCACTTGGCCAGTTTTTTTTCATAATAATTTGTGAATTCGTTTTATTGATTCCTTGATGTTATTTTTTATTGTTTAATTCTAATAATAATGATACTTAGTTCATCCTTTATCGTTCCCACTGTTGGGACACAGGCCTCCTCTTACTATGAGAGGCAGTGGGCCGTAATCCACCATGCGGGCTCAGTGCGGGCCGGTAGATGTCAGTACCTCACAAGTCTCCGAATTTTTGGTTCTAGGACATGCCGGTTTCCTCACGATGTTTTCCTTCACCGTTTTGAGAGCAGTGGTGATGAAATAATTTACACAAAGTAAAGCGCCTGACTGGGTTCGAACCCACGTAATGGGGCCGTAACCACTGCGCCACCACTGCTCCAATAGGAGCAATACCTATAAGCTAGCTTCATACACTATTGAAAATAAGCACGTTAAGCCGTTGGTCCCGGCTGTCATTCGTGGATCTTTGACAGTCGTTACGGGTAGTCAGAAGCCCGAAAGTCCACAACCAGTCTTACCAAGGGGTATCGTATTACCCAGTAACTGGGTTGTGGAGATCAGATAGGCAGTCGCTCCATGTAAAATACTGGTATTCAGCTGCATCCGGTTAGACTGGAAGCGGACCCCACCATAGTTGGGAAAAGGCAGGCACATGATAATGATACACTATTGAAACTCTGCACTACACTAGGCGAGCTCAAAGGTCAAAGTGGTACAATTACCGGCACGTAACTTGGCAAAAGATTTTCGTAGTGGGGGAAGTTCGCGCATACAAAAATGTGCAAACTTCCCCCACTACAAAAAACTCTTGCCAAGTTACGTGCCGGCAACTATATCACTTACGTGCGATCGACTGTACATCCACATTTCGTCATTTACGTCTTAGTGTTTGGCCAGACTGGAGCGCGGGGCGGCGAGCGGCGCGGGTGCGGGAACGCGCGCGATCTGCCTGTCCGCAGTCGAGCGCGGTTTAGTTCTGAGTGTTTTCGTGTCCAGTGTTTGTCAAAATATAATATGGATGAAGAAGACTTATTTTTACTAGAAAAAAGCTCGAACTAGTTTGAGAACCCCGGTCTCCGCGCGGACCGCCCGCAGTCTCACTGCGGCGACTTGTATGAACGAGCTAGTTTAGCGTTAGTTGCCCGCGCGGTCCCCGCGCCGAGCAGCCTGCGCCGCTCACCGCGCCCACATACCCACTATGGACGCTCAAATAAAGTTCTTATGTTTGAGTACACTGACCCGCGCCCGCCCCGCGCCCGCGTTTGCAGTCTGGCCGAGCAGTTCCATGTAAAACGGGGGGAGAGACGTTTGTCACTAAACGGGCACAGAGACGCAAGTAAGAGACGACGTGAGACAAAGACGTCGGTGTCGTGAGACAAAGACGTCGGTGTCGTGAGACAAAGACGTCGGTGTCGCGAGACAGAGCCGACGTGAGACAAAGACGTCGGTGTCGTGAGACAGAGCCGACGTGAGACAAAGACGTCGGTGTCGTGAGACAGAGCCGACGTGAGAAAAAGACGACGTGAGACAAAGACGTCGGTGTCGTGAGACAGAGCCGACGTGAGACAAAGACGTCGGTGTCGTGAGACAGAGCCAACGTGAGACAAAGACGACGTGATACAAAGACGTCTGTATGTCGTGAGGCAGAGCCGACGTAAGACAAAGACGTCGGTGTCGTGAGACAGAGCCAACGTGAGACAAAGACGACGTGATACAAAGACGTCTGTATGTCGTGAGGCAGAGCCGACGTAAGACAAATACGTCGGTGTCGTGCGAAAAAGACGACGTCAGATAAAGACGTCGGTGTCGTGAGACAGAGCCGACGTGAGGAAAAGACGATGTGACACAAAGACTTCGGTGTCGTGAGACAGAGCCGACGTGAGCAAAAGACGACGTGAGACAAAGACTTCGGTGTCGCGAGACAGAGCCGACGTGAGCAAAAGACGACGTGAGACAAAGACTTCGGTGTCGTGAGACAGAGCCGACGTGAGCAAAAGACGACGTGAGACAAAGACTTCGGTGTCGCGAGACAGAGCCGACGTGAGCAAAAGACGACGTGAGACAAAGACTTCGGTGTCGTGAGACAGAGCCGACGTGAGCAAAAGACGACGTGAGACAAAGACTTCGGTGTCGTGAGACAGAGCCGACGTGAGCAAAAGATGACGTGAGACAAAGACTTCGGTGTCGTGAGACAGAGCCGACGTGAGCAAAAGACGACGTGAGACAAAGACTTCGGTGTCGTGAGACAGAGCCGACGTGAGCAAAAGACGACGTGAGACAAAGACTTCGGTGTCGTGAGACAGAGCCGACGTGAGCAAAAGACGACGTGAGACAAAGACTTCGGTGTCGCGAGACAGAGCCGACGTGAGCAAAAGACGACGTGAGACAAAGACTTCGGTGTCGTGAGACAGAGCCGACGTGAGCAAAAGACGACGTGAGACAAAGACTTCGGTGTCGCGAGACAGAGCCGACGTGAGCAAAAGACGACGTGAGACAAAGACTTCGGTGTCGTGAGACAGAGCCGACGTGAGCAAAAGACGACGTGAGACAAAGACTTCGGTGTCGCGAGACAGAGCCGACGTGAGCAAAAGACGACGTGAGACAAAGACTTCGGTGTCGTGAGACAGAGCCGACGTGAGCAAAAGACGACGTGAGACAAAGACTTCGGTGTCGTGAGACAGAGCCGACGTGAGCAAAAGACGACGTGAGACAAAGACTTCGGTGTCGTGAGACAGAGCCGACGTGAGCAAAAGACGACGTGAGACAAAGACTTCGGTGTCGTGAGACAGAGCCGACGTGAGCAAAAGACGACGTGAGACAAAGACTTCGGTGTCGTGAGACAGAGCCGACGTGAGCAAAAGACGACGTGAGACAAAGACTTCGGTGTCGTGAGACAGAGCCGACGTGAGCAAAAGACGACGTGAGACAAAGACTTCGGTGTCGTGAGACAGAGCCGACGTGAGCAAAAGACGACGTGAGGCAAAGACTTCGGTGTCGTGAGACAGAGCCGACGTGAGACAAAGACAACGTGAGATGCAGACGAACTTTTTCAAAAACTAGTTGCGTCATAACATAAACGATAGGGAACTGTATGTACTTTTTATTGCAAAAATAAAACTTTTATACACGAGCTCTGAGCACTGTTCGTAATAAAATAACGTTGTAAAGAAAGTGACTAGGTAATTTGGCCTTATTCGACCTGAAGGGAAACGCTGGTTCGATTCCCGCGTTGAAGCAAATATTTGTATTGTAACATAACATCATGCTTGTAATCCCCAAATGGTTAGGCAGTTACGATCAAGTCCCACGCAATAGGGGGACGAGCCTATTGCCAACGATCGGGCACAATTACAGCCTCCGGGCTGCTACTGAGAAATACCAGATGGAAAAACCTAATAACACTTTGCTTGACTCGGGAATCGAACCTAGGACCTACCTATGCTCTGCCGCAATATTCGCGCAAGCACGTTATCGAAGCCGTTCTGCCGCACTTTGAAGCCTGGCTGAAAAGAGGGGAGCGCATCTCGTTCAGGCTCACCCAGGTGCTCACCAGGACATGGTTGCTTCGGTGAGTACCTGAACAGAATTGGGCGAGAGGCCACGGCGAATTGCCACCACTGCGGAGGCAGCCTGGATTCCGCACAACTCTCCCTCGAGTGCCCTGCGTGTGCCTCCGAGCGGCGGGTCCTGGTTGCCAGGATCGGGCGAGACCTGTCTCTGCCGGCAGTAGTGAGGGCTATGCTGGCAAGGACAGAGAATTGGACGGTAGTAGCCTCCTTCTGTGAGACCGTGATGGCCAAGAAAGAGGCCGCCGAGCGGGATCGGGAGAGGGCTGATCCTGCTCGGAGAAGGAGGCGTCGGGGTGGCAACCGCTTTGGCGCCTATTACGCCGAAACCCGCTTACCAAACAAGGTAGGTGGACCTTTGGGGTCGCGGGCGCACAGAGTGGGGACACTGTCCGCCCACCAAGTGACCCCAGGGTAGACGGTGGCACAGTGATCACGTGCTGCCGTGCATAGCGAGGCTCAGGGTGCCTTTACAGTCTCCCTAGGGATATGCCTTTCAGGAGTGCTGATGGTGATCAGCGGGGTGGTTTTAGTGAGGTAAAAATCCCACACTCCCCGACCTCTCTCCCCGGTGGTCGAGTGCCTTTAGAAGGTTCAACCCGACAACAAAAAAAAAAATATCCTCATACTCTGCAGTAGCGCTTGACACTACTAGACCAATGAAGCAGTAAAATAAATAGTAGATATATTATGTTTAAAAGTTTATTTTAAACTAGTTTCTGCCCGCGACTTTATCCGCGTGAAATTTGACCTACCGCATCGCATCGTATCGCCAGTCCGCGCTATTACTTAGTTTTCGCTTAGAATTCTTTCTGAATAACCACACTGGTATTCAGTTGCATCTGGTTAGACTGGAAGCCGATCCCAACACAGTTGGGAAAAGGCTAGGCAGATGAGTTTGCGCGTCAATGCCCTGACACTCTGTAGATACACCCCAAACAGGCGAGTGTGTGTGTGTTTTCCTGTATGGTTTAGTCACTGATGTCCAAAACTCCAAAATAAACGTAAAAAAAACACATTATAATTTAAATAAAAACATAACTTCTATCCATATCGAGTTCAACTGCATTTAACAACATTCCCGGGAGGACCCAGAGTTCAAAAATAACAAGAAGAACCCAAAAAAATAACTGTGACTCCACTAACTAACCGAATTCAAAACGCCTTTGTCAAAATTGTACACAAAAACTCGCTTGTTTAGATCAAATAGCACGTTACACGACCAATTTATAAAGACCACTCATTCCTTACAATTCCGCTCTAAAGAAGACCTATTTAATTTGGTCGGAATAACCAGTACTATACAACCAATTTAAAAAGACCTCTCATTCTTTAGAATTGCACTATGGACAAGACCTTTTTAAATTGGTCGGAGTAACCAGTATAAGAAAGCCTGTCAATTCATGGAAATTTGAAAGAGGAATACGTCATTATATAATGGTCGTGTCATTATGGATGTTGGCTGATTTAAAAAGATCTCTTCGTGCTTACAAAATTGAATAGATTTGAAGCCTTTTTAATTTGGTCTTGTATTTCATAAGTTTGTTTAGCAGCCAGTATAATCGGACGTAGGATTTGATACAAAAATGTTTACAACAGAGGTCTAGTAATTTTGGTTTTGTGTTCACAATAGGTTGAAAAAAAAAATGATCGAGTAAGGTCTGATCAATATGAATCGCGCCGCATGCGGTCTCGATTTCCGCTATTTAAACAAAATTGGGTAGGCAGTAGTGTTACAAAAGAGCCAGAAATAATAGAAGGGTAACGAGCTTGTCAGAATATTAGTTCACGCCTGCATTTCACGAAGGGTTGGGCACAGATATACGTAAGTCCCATGTAATGGGGGCGATCCTATTGTCATTATAATCAGCCATAATGTTCCCACTACTGGGACGCGGGCCTACAACATTATATTTAGTACTAGCTGCGCCCCGCGGTTTCACCCGCGTAAATGTCGATCCTGTGGGAATATCAGGATAAAAAGTAGCCTATATGTTAATCCAGATTGTCAGCTAGCTTCATACCAAATTTTATCAAAATTGGTCCAGCCGTTTGAGCGTGAAGAAGTAATAAACATATAAACACATGC
Source organism: Mesoligia furuncula (assembly GCA_916614155.1). Lineage (NCBI taxonomy): Eukaryota > Metazoa > Arthropoda > Insecta > Lepidoptera > Noctuidae > Mesoligia > Mesoligia furuncula. The sequence goes on from OU744819.1 coordinate 14,502,970, forward strand.
ACACACTCACACGCACACTCACAAACTTTCGCCTTTATAATTAGTGTGATATGCGAAACCCGAAACACGTGTCTAGTATTTTTATGTAAAGAATCTATGTACAACATTTCAAAACTGTATCATGAAAAATCACAAAGTTATAAGCTTGTTGTCCGTACAAAAACATGCTCACCCGCGCCGCGCCGTCTTGCGCTCATTGATAAATAGTACCTAGGTACCTAACCGTTCGGCGCGGAGATTGCATAACCTACTTAGTGTCGCTCGGTGTCCAACTTTTAGCCTTTTATAAATATTTTTGGGACAAAATATAACATGGGGTAAAAAGTATTGGAATCGATTCAGTTACTTATTCTGAACAAATTATATTCAGGTTTCGCATAATTATACTAAAAATAACGCTGTATCAGTAGGAGTGGGCAATAATCCACCACGCGGGCTCAGTGCGGTTTGGGTGATGCCAAACGTCTTCGATTTTTTTGCCCTAGGACATGACATGTTTCCTCACGATGTTTTCCTTCACCGTTTCGAGAGCAGGTGGTGATGAAATAATTTACAGAAAGTGCCTGCTTGGGTTCGAACCCACGACCTTGGCCACCACTGCCTCTCTGTTCATTGTCCTCAACTGGGCACAAATATGGAGTCCAGCCTGGTATTGAGAAATTCCTTATAGAAAAATCCAATACCAATAGCAAACAATAACAATATCAGTTAAATAATAACAGCTGCAGGGTCGACCAAAGGTTAAGCTACTGTTGCTGCGGTCGGTTAGTGGATGGATGGGTGGATTTATTACATATTGAGACCCCTCCGTGGCTCGGAAAGCACGTTAAGCCGCTGGTCCCGGCTGTCATTCGTAGGTCTTTGACAGTCGTTACGGGTAGTCCCAACGGGTATGGTAACGGGTAAACCCAAAAGTCTACAAGTCTTAGCAAGGCCGCAAGGGGTTTCGTGTTCGCGGTCTTGCGAAAGGAGAGTAATGGGTAGCTCACCGTCCGATGAGGACCAGGCCCATGCCGGACGGCACTTACGTGTTCCACGCGTGCCTCAAAGAGATATCTGCCTCAAGGTAGGGGTCCGTTAGGGCTGAAGCCTGCCGGATCAGCGGGATTGTCCGAAAGGGTTACCGCTGGCCCGGAACATAAAGGGCTAAGGAAGGAACACGGGTGGGTTTTAGTCAGTAAGAGTCCGACACTCCCTTCCGCTCCGCCCAGAGCGGGAGGGGTCATTTGATGATTTCCCACCCAAAAAAAAGGGGGGTTTCGTGTTACCCAGTAACT